>CM062805.1:72320176-72970801 GCA_031772625.1 Pinus tabuliformis
AAAGCATAACCATTTTTTTCTTGGAACGAAATACATAAAATTTTCTCAAGAAGAAGTGTAGTTGATGCTATTATTGGGTTCGATTTCCAAATGGGGGATATGTGTAGTTTTATTCAGAGGTACAACTTAATTCACATAAAAATTCAAAATTTATTTACAAAATTCTTATAGTCGTTTGTAGACACATTTGTCAAACTATACAAAATTTTCTTTGTATAGATTAAGGTTTTCTATAGTAGGAGGAAGTGATCAAGAAGAAATGTGGAGAACTTGTACCAAAACAACCTCTAATTTCAAACGTAGCAATTCATGATCTATTTCTTTATTTATGAGGAATTCATGTGGGCATAATCAGACAAGGTCTTTAACTTCAACAGAGGCCTCACCATTGTAAGGCTCAAGGAAGTAGTATTATAGTAATATTTTATTGTAGCATGGTCCATGGATGTCATAAAATAATTTGGACTTGCCAATGAATAAATTCTCATGGGACCACAAAGGTCGCTATGTGCGATTTCCACATGCTTGTTTTTGTTCGTCCAAACGTTTTTGTCAAATTTATCCCTATGTTTCTTGTCTAAAATGAAAAATTCACAATAACTCTTTCACGTTTTTACCAGTGAGATAGAAGAGTAGGTTATATAAATTTTGGGGCCATTATTTTAAAACCAAGCTGAGGTGTGGTCTTTTGATATGTCCTAGTTATGGACCACACTTTCTTGATTTTCAAGATAAAATCATTTAAATGTTGTTGAATGATGTTAATGAAAGATGTATAATGTGTACATATAAATACATAAAGAAACCATTGATTCAGTTTCTGGGTCTTCTTCGACTCTAATAACCACTCATCATAACACAAACCTAATCCTGACGATTAATTGTCTAACATTCCCCCCTTAATCTGAAGGGATGTATCAGAGTCAACAAATAAGAGCTCAAAATGAAAAAATGCATCTCAACCAAGAGTTGAGTGTCTCTCAGAAATGGTTTTTAAGGATGACCCCAAACCAATGTGGGATAACTCAAGGTCTCAACCAACACCAACTCTGGAACCTTCATAGCAGTTCTCAAAACATAAAATTGTGGTTTTAAGGTGACCACTATATCTAGAACTATCAATATAGTTCCACGAATAATTTCAAATATGGAAGTGCTCATTCACAAACAACTCGTTCAACAAAAAATGAGGTCTCTCTAGCTACAAATTTGACTCTAACTGGTATAGGTTGTGGCTCAGGCTCACTTGGGGATCTCGAACTCATGCTCGCTTGACAAACCTTTAAACATGTAGCAAACGATCACAACTCTATCAATTATCATATCATTCAAGGGTAGGCCGCTTAATCAAGGAATAATTGTGGAAGTGCTATAAACAAGCATATGTTTTCACAGCAAAGACAAACTAGCTTACTATATGCAATATCCGATGAATTTTCCACTCATGTTCTATGTATAGCAAAAAAATTTACTTGTTGAATTACTTTCTAGACCAAGTGAATTTTTGGTTGAACCTGGCACACGAGATTAACTAAAATGGCTCAAATTAAAAATCTATTAGATATATTAAGCAATCTCATTAGTTCTACTGCTGATGAAACTATAAATATCAGCAAAGTAAGTCTTGTTGATATTAGAGTCCATTTACATGATGCATTGGAGACAGTTGAATTTCTCTAGATTAAGTCTCAAGTATAGCAAGACGATCCTAATTCCAAACAACAGTTGAAGAGTAATGAAGCCACTTCAGGAGGAAATTTGGATGCAGTGAAAAGTCATGTTCAAGCAAGGGTATGCAAGAGTCATTTGCGTATAGATGTGAATCTTGTTGTTCCCAAAAATTTTATAAGACCATGGGAAGAAATTGTACACAATAAAAAAAGATCTAGTTTGGGATATCACAAGAATGTCTTGGATGTATCTCTTCATATTCCTAAATTTTCTAAACCTATACAATTTCATAGTACTAGATTTATGAATGATGTTGTTCCAAAACAAATTGATCGATCCCAACATTGTGATAGAGTCGCACATGTGAAAGAACAATGTTTTGATCTTCACTCGTGTCAGCATTGTGGAAAGCATAATCATCATTCAAACAAATGTTCCAGAAACAAGACTATTGCAAGAGAGAAACTAAGTTTCGGATGGATTGCTTCTTGGTATTGGTCTAAAGTAGCCAAGAAGATTTATAGGCCATACTGTAGGATATGTTCGAGAGCATTGACTAGTCTTGTAGTGAATAATACTTCATCTTCTTACCATGTACCCGACAAGGGGAGAATTGATAGAGTTGTGATTGTCTGTTACAAGTTCGAAGATTTGTCAAGCGAGTCTGAGTTAGAGATCAACAAGTGAGCCTGAGTGACAACCTATACTAGTTAGAGCCAGAGTTATAGCCAGAGAGACTTCAGTTTTTGTTGAACGAGTTGTCTTTGAATGAGTACTTTCGAATTCATAATTGTTCGAGGAACTACGTTGATAATTCAAGAGTTAGTGGTCACCTTAAAACAACATTTTTTAGTGTTCTGAGAACTTCTATGAAGGTTCCAGAGTTGGTGTTGGTTGAAACCTTGAGTTCTCCAACATGGGTTTGTGGTCATCCTTAAAATCCATTTCTGAGTGATATTCAACTCTTGGATTTGATGCATTTTTGTATTTTGAGCTCTCACTCTTGGACTTTGATACATCCCTTCAGATTAAGGGGGGAATGTTACACTGTTAATCCTTGGGATTATTTTTGTGTTGTATTGAGTGCTTATTAGAGTCCAAGAAGACCCAGAAATTGAATCAATGGTTTCTTTATGTATTTATATGTAGACATTGTACATCATTCATTGACATCAATTCTTAATATAGTTTCTAAAAATGCGTTATTTCTACAAAGTAATTCAACAAGTAAAATGTTTTATCAAACAATGAACATGAGTGACAAATTCATCAGATATTTCAAATAGAAAACTAGTTTTTCTTTACTGTGAAAACATTTGGTTGCTTATAACACTTCCACCATTCTTCCTTGATTAAGCGGCCTAACCTTGAATGATATGATTGATTGATCAAAGTCCAACCATTACTGTATATAATTAAATTCCTCCATTCAACTAATTAGTAGCAAATATTTTACTAGATTCAAAAAGTTCTTGGATGCAGAGAACCTTGAAATTGAAATTGTATAACTGGTTGGATGAAATTTGGCCTAAATTTAGTGAGCCAGTCTTTGCTATTGGGTTTGAATGTCAAGTCTTAAATGAAACAATAAAAAAAATTGGATTTTTAGAGATAATAGAACAAACCGAACCACTATTCCTAGCTTTGAAACCTTTTGTATGACCTTTCCTGGTTGCAAAACCTTTTTTAAAGTCCCAATGCATATCGATTTTTTGAACTGGGGTCTATTTTTGCTCACATACGTCAAAATCAAGCTTTTGTACCTGCCTCATATACCTCTCTTTCCACATACGTTGAGATTATTCTCAGGGGAGAAATCCACCTTCCTGGATCCAAGGCACCAACCAAGATAAAATCAACAATTTTCTACATGAAGGAAACAATAACCTCTCACTGATAAGATTAACAAAAAGCTCAAATAATGCTTCCACCAAATAATTTGGCACACTGGCTCAGCGACAAATAATGGTTCATAAAAAAACGTTGATTCTAAAATCATATAATGTCTTTCATTTACCTTATATGCACTGGGACAGGGATTCAAATCTCACCAGCTCTTTGTTTATCTTAAGGCAAAAACATGGGCACATTCTCCTTTGAATTTTTTTTAGGTCTACGACTTCTAGACAAGAGATGCCATTGTCTGATCTCTCTTCTTATCCCATTTTGTGTGTTATACCAATATATAAATACCAAGCATTCAAACTGCACGAATATGATGGGTTAGTAAATTACGTCATGTAAATTAAAAACACAACTATATGCGTTTTCAGTAGTTCAATTCACAAAATATAACCATCCAATGTAGCATATCATTGTCCTACTTATCTATATTGTCGAATCGGGGCGCCCTTCATGAACTCCTTTTTTTTAATCTATGTTCTTCACGTGCTCTGCTTAACTTTCATGCTTCCTTCAAGTGGAAATAAGCTTCATACTGATTTTGTTTCTTGCAGTGTTGTTCTGGTGCAATACATCGGCTAAGAATCTCCTCGAACATCTCCTTCTCAATGCTCTGGATGGCCACAAAACTAGTGGCACAATTCAATCAACAAGGCAGATGAACTACCCGCTATGATACCACTGTAAGACAACACAATTAGAAACCAACTCAAATGTATATTAAGAATCGATGTCAATGAATGATGTACAATGTGTACATATAAATACATACAGAAACTTTTGATTCAATTTCCGAGTCTTCTTGGACTGTAATAACCACTCACCATAACACAAACCTAATCTCGATGATTAACTGTCTAATTATATTCATAAAGAGGGTAGATGTTTGTAACAAACCAAATAATAATCATTTAATTTATAATTCTATTTACTTTATATTGCTCTTAAAATCTGAGTCGATGTTTGTCTCATATAGATACTTTGCATATAAATATATCCATGAAAATGGACAGATAGTTATATATGATTTCACAACTCAATCATTATAGAAAGAGTTGTAAGTTAAATTGGAGAAACTATATTTTTCGCAATATTTCTGAATATGATTATTAGTTTGACCAATTTAATGCTTCTAAATCTGGTTAATCTAGTGTAGGGTTAAGTCATCCAGGTCAATAGTATTAAGAATTTAGTGGATCCAATTAGAGTTAATGGAGAAATAGAATGTTCCAAATTATTTAGACCTTGAGTGAATGATATAGATTGTGTCGAACTTGAGTTGCGATTGTTCTAGATTTTGTAGAAGTCATTGTTTTCAATATGAGTCAGTTGCACTTGAGTAGATGAGTGAGTTGTAGTTGAGGAAGGGTTATTATTTTATAAGGTGACATTGTCATATATTGTGTATTTATTTAATTTGATATTAGAGAAAGTGTCATATTTATTTATAAAAATGTTTCTAAATAAATATATCAATTAATAAAAATGATCAAACATAATTATATGGAAGAACATAGTGGAGAAAATAAAACTTGAATGTAGAACTCTCATCTTAAAAAAAGATTGAAACCTTGAATAGGTGAGAGGATTGAATCGAAAACTGCAATGATATAATTTAATTCCAATCCAAAAGACAATTTATTAGAAATGAAAACAATGCGAGTCCGACGGCTAATGATAAACTACCACTTACAATTTTACAAATAAATATTCATTTTAACTAATTCAGATTCTAATTGTGTATATGAAATAAAAGTTTATAGAACAAGCGTTGTCGCCTTACCTCTTCGGTGGAACGGCCTTCCGGTTAGATCCAAATCCAGTGGAGTTGCAAGCCCAGAATCTGTTGAGGAGCACACAAGTACAGCAAACCTAGTGGTGAGCAAAGATAAGTTATTTTGTAAATACTTACGGATTGTAGACCATAGGCATCTAGATGGGGGATAAGCTATGAGGAATAGACAAAAATAAATCACATTTATCAATAAAATTAACAATGCCATGTCACGGCAGAAACACCATGCATTATAGCATAGGCTATATAGATATAAATTTTCACTGAGTAATACACTGTAAACCATACTCGAAATTCTGACGGATAATTGAGAAAAGTGAACGTTAAAGATGTTTAAATTTTGATGAAAGTCAACATTGAACTGTAGATTTCATATGTACACTTCAAATAGGAGGTTGGAAATCAAATCTGTCAAATTCCAGGCCTGCTACCAACTTCAATTATTTTATTTATGCCTACTCAAGCGGAGGAAACTTGGGAATTAATTAAAAGCGTTGTCGTGAATTATTCTTCCTAGTTTGGTTCCTCGTGCTTGACACCAAGAGGATGACAACTAGTGGGATCGAAATTATTGTTCATATCACAATTACAATAACATGTCGTCATCATCTTATGTCATCCTGTACATTACAATAACGTGTCGTAATCTTCTAATGTCATCCGGTCGCTTTTCGTTGTGGAGTGAGGCGTGAAGGCTAAGCCTGCCATGTGACAGAGGAACTATATGTTATGATGAAGTCTTCAGCTTTATGTTAAGTAATTGTTATGATGGGTTAACACCGGTGGGACGCGTGCAAATCGATTTCAAATATTAAAATTCAATAAATCAGATTATATAATAAAATTGATAAAAATTTTATTAGGATTATATAACGCTTCCCAATAAAATAAAAATTTCAAATTGATTTTAAGTCACACTATTGGAAAGTTATACCAAGTTTATGAAACATATCAAGCAGTGCAGATTTTCAAAATATTCTGGGATCCAATAGACATGGACGTGGTCAAAAAATTAGATCTCAAATATTCTAAAAATCTGCAATCGATTTAAGCTCACCGCATGAAACTTATTAGGTATCCACACAAATAGTTCTGTTATTTGTGCTTTATATGTGAAACTGATTCTACTTGTCAAATTTATGAAAAGTATCACTCATTTTGGAAGATTTAGTTAATATGCTTTGGATGTATTTGATGATTCAGATATATATTTAAAAGATTTAACAATGCGTATATACCATCACTGCTCATTAACTGTGACCCAGCAAGCTAGATAATTAATACACCACATATAGAGGAAGGGAGGGCAATTTGTACGTCAAGTTCCATCCTGTTTGCAAGATTTGTTGAGATTGTCTTTGGATGCGAAGTGGAAGGAAACAATAATATTAAAAAGAAAGATAGGGTTAGGTTTGGATGAAGGGTGGGCATAAAATCAACGTCAATGGATTGCATTATCAAACTTCCACCTGTATGCATATTTCGCATCAAAGGCCCCGTTGCAGGTAAAGGCGGTGAAGGGTGATCAAAGAATTATTTATAAAACGGCCAATTAAAGTTTAAAACGTATTTTAGAAACAAAATCCCACCTAAACCGAAGATTAAGAATAGGACTCGAAGATACAAAGCTTGAGGATCATTCTTTATTGTGTTTCTATTCATATTCGTCATGTCAAATATAATATTTCTTTAGCCTTATCGCTTGAAACCTTTATTTGAAAATAAAGGATAAATTTTAGTTTATGAATTGTATAACGTTTATTCATTTATAATATATCATTAATGTTAGTGTACAAAATATATTATAAAGTGATTGGATTCTACAATTTATTATAGAAAA
The DNA here is from genome assembly GCA_031772625.1 of Pinus tabuliformis. Lineage (NCBI taxonomy): Eukaryota > Viridiplantae > Streptophyta > Pinopsida > Pinales > Pinaceae > Pinus > Pinus tabuliformis. The sequence continues at coordinate 72,327,385 of CM062805.1, forward strand.
ATAATAGATTCAAGAATCACTCTTCAACTTTAAGTAATTATCTGACATAATAACAATCCTCGAAAATGATTGTAACGTTTATGCAGTGGTCTCACATATTAAAAACCTCCATAATGTTTGTCTTTCGACTTCAAGTTATTTTTAGTGTATAGAATATATTCATTAAATTGTTTGTCTTAATATGATCCATTTGAAGTTATTTTTATTATATAAAATATATCCATTTGAAGTTATTTTCATTATAAAAAATATATCATTTTTAAATTATTTTTAATACATAAAATACAGAAAAATCTTTATAGGTTAGGAGAAAAGTAATGGTTGGACAATATAACTCAGCTTCGGTGAAAATTACATGGAGATATTATTTTGTCGACGTGTTTCGAACTAACCAGTGTGGTTCATCCTCAGGACAAGTTGAATGAGCAGATCTTGCTATGCATTATAAATAGATCAGCAGAATGTCCAATGACCAAATTTCCAGATCACGTAACGGCTAAAATGATAACAGCTAGATTGACCAAGGAACGGCTAGTTAGACTAGGAAGGGCATAATTTATTTAAATAAGTTCAGTCATTAATTTCTTTATAAATGGACAAATTTATAATTGCAAATATATGTTAGAATAAGCGAGTTAATAAATCAAGTCACACAGAATAGTTGATTATATTTTAATTAAATATAAGTTAATTATATTTTAATTAAAATATAAGTTAAGGGACATTCAAATCTTCATTAAGAAAATAAATGAATAAATTAATTAGTTATCACAGATGTTTATAAATATTAGTTCATTGAATAAGTTAAAAATAGAATAATCTATAAATAGTTATTTCCATTTTAAAATAAAAGCTAAAGGACCTATTAAAATAAATAGATTAGTATCATATTCACCATCAAAAAGTATCCCTATAAAAATATTAATTAATAGTTTATTAAGGGTAATAATAATAATAATAATAAATAAAATAAAATAAATAATAAATAAATAATAAAAATAAATAAAATTTTAATAGTCAAAAATAAATATTAGAGAATTCAAATAATAATAATAATAATAATAATAATAATAAACAAATCAAATCAAATCAAATAAAAATTCTAAGATTCTTCTCAAAATTGATATGGATCACAGAAGCCTAAATTCTTTAATATAGCTCATATTTGTTTTAGGTGTGACGAATGATTTGAGGAGTTTATTTCTTGTTTTTAGGGATTTGTTGGATCTAATTAGGTTGAGATATATTTTTTAATTAACTAATATCTCAAATTGGTGTGTTGTTGAGAGATTTGTTCAACAAGCTGATTATAGGATCAAGATAGTTTCTTTATCTTGAGAAATCACACTTGTATTAATTTATTTTAGATATAAATATCTATATATATATATGTTTCAGTCCATTACATCAAAGTTTATCATGCCACTTGTTAGAATCAAACCCTAATGGGGAGAATCCCAATCATTCCTTCCAACCACCCTAGATAAACCCAATTGAAAATTAACATTCACTCATGTATTTATATAATAACAATATTTGATTAATTAAAATGTGGTTATACAATTTAAATTAACTCCTTGCAAGAGAGTCCAAGGCCATGTGGAGAATAGAGTAATTGGTTGTGTGGGTTTGTTTGTCCATAATATAAACTTCCTTTGTGAAGTTGCATATTATCTACTGTTTGAATACTGAGAAAGTTACTACATGAAGAATTATGGATCGCAAGTGTTAGTGTGTGTGTGAGACTGAACCAGGGAATCATATGCTTTGTGTGTTACCTTTGAGAAGTTTTAAGAACTAATGTTGAAGCCACAAAAATGATGTGTAGAGTCTTCCTTAAACTGCACGGACTTGTGGAAATGAGATAGGAGATAGATGTGGAATTACGGAAGAGATTCTTACCATAAATTTCTTTTTTGAGTTCTCACAAAACTCTATAATTTGATCGATGGAGGAAAGTGGCAGACCAAAAGAATTATGGGGTAAATGAGTGTCAAATCTCTTACTGACTATAAATATAAAAGTGGGAAAATTGTGGCCTACTTTCCAGGTTCAATGATAACCCTAACTTCTGTGTAGACAACTACGTTGTGCACAAGGATATTCATTCAAGTAAAAGTTATGTCTTCTTCAAGGTATTTTCAAAGCCACGAGAATCAGTACTAGGAGTAGCCTTGTTCATATGGTCATGTCCTATTGGAAAAAGATGAATTTTTACATGGCCTATCATAGAGGTTAAAGTTGTTGGAGGTTTAAGGGTGGTATTTCATTTACATTTTCTTCATTGGAAGTATGCAGAATGTCGTATATGAAGTTTCTTCAGATATTTTATTAATAAAAAAGTATTTATAGCGCAATTGTCTAAATGATTATAGAGGGATTTTTTAGAGTCTCTTGAATGATCAAGTGGACTTACTTTTCTGAAATTGTTTCTTTGAGGAAGTAGAGTATTGTATGGTTCCACAAGATAATGTGAGAAATCAAGAAAGAGGTGATGCTAATTAAGACTTCACCAATAGTGATCATGGAAATCTTTGGTTATGGATCATCATATGTGCATTGTTATCCAAATGTATATACCATGAATCTTGTATGTAAAAATGGTGCATGTTGGTGTTAATGGAGTTATTATAATTCTTGAAATTAATGAAAATGTTGATATTAGTGACCTCAATATGAATTAATTTTGTTAGAATTTGCTACTCTAATAAATAGAATTCGTTACTCTAAAAAATAACAGGTAAAGAATAATGATTCAAGATAATCATTGAAATCAAGATGAAGTAAAGATTATCTAGTAAAATGAGTGAATCGAAGATACCAATGAGACATATTAAGATGGTATTCCCATCAAGTAATTCTTTTTGATGTATGTAGTAGTGCTGTAATATTTTGTGATGTAAAGTTCATTCCTAAATTTGCACGTAGGAAGTGTTGTAAGTCGAATAGTGTTCTAGCTATGAGTTTTTTCTCCATGAAATGTTTCTCAAGTGTTGGGTTGTAAGGCTTGATTAGTAGGTGGAAAGAATGTAAGGTTGAGATGAATACATTATATATCCAAACTGCTTGCCTAGATAAATGGAAAGTACACCAAACAGAACCCACGTATCTCGGAAGATAGAAGTAGGTCCATAGGATGGTTAGTGAATCATTCTTCATGGTTAGATTGATGTCAGGCCTTGGAGTACAATAGGTTCCCAGTCAATTTGAGCTATCAATTGTACATTTTTTTTCCAACCGGTACGTGATAACATTTTCTTAGATTAAGGGAGGAGCATGGAAACTCTCTAAGGTGGAAGCGAGTTGTATAGTCCTTGCTTGAGAAACCAAGATTTGTTGTAGGCTAAATTTTTGTTGAGGAATGAAGAAATTCAAGTAGGGATGACATAGATTTCCTGAATACAACATAGAGATATTTGGAGAGCTATGATAGTGCTTGTGACAAAGAAAACAAAGGATAATGGTTGGAGTAGTAGTAGAGGTTAGATGATGGTGGACAAACGAAAGTAAAATATAGTGTGTGTGTGTGTGTAGAAAATAATAGACTCGTGATCATATTGTAATGTTAGTCACACATTGTAGCAAGTTTATAGTGTTACATTTGGCTTGATGTAGTGATCCTTGAGAATGTATGTACCTGGTATCTCCATGAGTCAATTTTTCCATCGAATGTATCTGAGTTAGTCATGATGTAAGCCTAATGAGGCATGTGTACTCTCATATAATTCACAATAATCCAAAAATAACTTTGTAAGTGTAGGTTTGTGGGAAGATGAAACCACTTGGTGTGTTGTGATGTTGTAAGGGACAGGAAACATCTGGACAAGGATTCCTATAGAGTTTTCTAATGAGGGAGCATAGATAGAATGGTTGAGGGTTACTTGAGAAAACCCTAGGTGTGGTTGAGGGTTAATCAAGAAAACCTAGAGCATGGATGAGGGTTAGTTGAGAAGACATAGAGCATGGTTGAGGGTAACCCAACAAAAACTAGAGCATGGTCATGACTAAACAAAGAAAACACAAGATGGTGATGGTGATGTTGTAACAACCCAAAATAAATATCTAATTAAATTATTAACATGAAACTTAAATCAGAGTGGCCTTTACCTAGCCAAATAAACATGTGATTATTAACTAAATTCAAACTATGAATAGTGCTTGCCTGTGCTTACCTATGGTAAAAGTAGGCTTACCGCAACAAGGTTTTGGGGATGACTCTCCACCCAACCGTAGGCTCAATTGCGCAAGGATTTGCTACAACTGGCCACCTGCGAGCCCTCAATCAACGTACTACTGCCAGTGACTCCTAAGTCTTAGAACACCATTCTCCCAAGAGAATAAAAGATAGAACCTCGGAATGATGGAATGCCGGAATGCCTTTCATCTTCCTCACCATCTATTAAATAGAACAACATTGGAAGGGGAACCACATGCACACACTCCATGTGTCTACATGCACTTTCTTTTTATTTTTAGCTTTCTTGTTTTATTTCTTTACTTTTCTTTTGATTTTTAGCTTTCTTGTTTTATTTCCTTCTTTTTGATAGTTTTCTTGTTTTATTTCTATTTATTCTTATTTAGAGTTTTAGTATGGTTATTACTATTTTTATTTTTATTACTTTTATTTATTTTCTTTGTATATATTTTTAATATCATTTATTATTTAACGTTTATGATTTATTATTTTTATTATTTATTATTAAGTGATTTATTTATTATTATTTATTATTTCTATTATTAATTATTATTTTTTTATTATTTATTATTTATTATCTATTATTAAGGGAAGGGATATTACAGATGTAGGGGGTGTTAAAGGTAAATGTATAGGTATGAAGATATGATTGTTAAATGAACCCTATACACGAAGAACATCCTAGCAGACTAAAGATTGTAGTGGCTAGTTACTTATGCACTTCGATGTGTGGTTGTTTCTTTATATGGAATTTGACACTTTGTTAATGTTTGAAAATTCCATGTTGGACCATAGATATACTTTGTTTATTAAGATCAAGACAAGTAGTCATTAAGGGGTAGTGTTAGAGAATATAACTCCTATTCACCTTAGGTGTGATGAAAGGTTTGAGAAGAAATTTATTCATAGTCTTTAGGGATTTGTTGGATCTAGTTAGGTTGAAAATATTTTCCAATTTAGTAACTTCCTAGATTAGTGTCTTGTTAGGAGATTAGCTCAACAAGTTTATTGTGTGATCAAGATAGTTTCTCTATGTTAAGAAGTCACTCATGTATTTATATTGTAAAATTATTTCATTAATTGAACTGTGCTTATGCAATTTTATTTGTAATAGTCTAAATTTAATATTGTAAAAAAATGTTAGTGATAAAGTTGATGGGTTATTGGTTAAATATAAAATTTGATTAATACAAATATTTTTGTTTTTCTATTTAAATTTATATAAAGTTATAAAATGTTTAAATTCTTTTAAGTTTAGATCCATTTTAATTCAGATTTATCAATACTCTTAGAGGAATTAAGTATTTTGAAATATTGTTTTTTGTTTAAGTGCAAAACTTATGAGAAATGTATACCTTGAGAGATTTGTTTCCTCTAGGCACTTGAGAGATATGAATTAAGATGGATCATCGATTATTTTCATATTCTTTCAATGTTGAATAATTAATATTTGTTTTCTTTTAATCTTTTAAACTATAACCATGTAATAAATGAATTATAACAATATATCACTTTATTCTAGAATTTATGTTTTCTACTTTCAGTTTTAGTAATTAGAATGACCATAGAAGTAAAAGTGGTTTTAACTTTTCTTTTCTTAATCCACTTATCTCAAATCTCATTATTAACTGATGATATGGTTTTGGTGTGAATTCATATACCAATATTCCCACACCATTAGTTTCTTAATCTTTGAATATTTTTCTCCCCACAATGTATAAACAATAAATAAACCTTCAAAAATTATGGTATATATTGTAGATATAAGATAAGTACTCAAAGGGATAGGATTATTCAATCACTTTCCCAGTTTTAGGAAAGACGCTAATTCATAACCTAGAAAGAAACTTAAAGAGAGTTAAATTGTATCATTCTCTGCCACACTAATCAAGTTAATATATATATAAAAGCTACACCAAATTGTATTTTTTTTTTAAATTGAGATGACTTTATTTTTATTTATTATTTTCAATTAAATGTTATTTAAAAATATCGTGACAACATATTGCCCATACTATGTTGTAGATAGATGAACTAAAAGATTAGGTATTCATATCATTTATACATCATCAAGATTATTAGAATCATTGGAATTATGTCTTGACACATCTAGTGTACTAACCATGTGAAGAATGTAACCATAGGATGTGTTAAATGTGCACTAATGTTTAAATAGGACCAACTACAAATCACTTTGATGAATATATTATCGGGGTATATCCATGAGTTTCATTGCAAGGAACATCTATTAATGTCCAAGTGGTCATTCTTCAATAATTTCTCCATAGGATGACAACAAATAATTTTAGGGTAACCAAAGTCGAGCCAACATAGGGTGTGTTTTTTCATTTCCTTAATCAAACTCATATGTAAATCCTTGAAATCCACAATGATTGCTCCTAAAGGGGATAACAACTATGTACTAAGGACTACATCACAATTGCCACTAGAAACCATGTAAGTTTTGAGATGATACTTACCTATTTGAAGTTTCACATTTTGACATCTACCTCAACATCTCATCATTACCCCGTTAAGTACAGTTAAGTTTAAAATTAGATATGGCATGTAAATAAAATGTGTATATTTTTCCACTCTCCTATGAATAAAACTATGGGATATTTCTATCAATCAAAATAATTACCTTATAGTTTTCTTGATGCAGCCAATCAACTTTAGAGTTTGGTGTGCAAGAAAACCACATAAAACATAAATATAAATTTGACGCTCTTCATAAATATTTGGTAAGGTTTTTGTATAAATTCCCACCGTAGATCAACAGATTATGCAATATACTAAAACACAATACAAGATCTACTTCTACAACACTTTGCAGAAGCTTAATCGAATTGAGCAAGATCAAGAAAAAACATATAACTGAGAATGAGTAATCAATCACACATAGCACAGAAGAAATATCACGAGGAAACCCTCAGCCTAAAAGCCCAACTCTGTATTATCATACAAGTGGAAATCTTGTTCAAGTTACAAAAAGAATTAGCTCTCAAGCTATCCTGCTCTCTCCGCAATCAAACAATACAACTCAGAGACTGAATTGACACTGTATATGTCCTCCTCAAGCCCTCTAAGTCTCCTATTTCCTTGCGCAATTTTTCTTGGGGTCCAATGATGTCACATGTGTGAATTGGCCTTATCACACTCACTAAACCTGAATAAGTAATTGCGCAATCCTCAAGGAAAGAATTTCTTCTGCATGAAAGGAATATTCTAGCAACTGATAGTACACTGCCCATTCATCTGATCTCAACTGGGTCTCTGTCTGAACTGACATGCATGAGTTATTTATGAGAGAATACTCAGTTATCTAAAGAGCGGTAGTTACATGCATGCAAGCATTAACTAACTAAACTTACATTAATTCAACAAACTGTTTGAATTAATCTAACTAGACTTGACTCAATTAACTGAGCCAACTAATTACAACTCATCATTATCCTTTAACTAATGGATAAAATCCTCAATTAATGGAGAAACTATTGCATGTCCCCACATAGACTTCAAGTTTGATTTTCCTTAACTAATTAACTCAAGATGAATTAATTAATTATTTTACAAACTGCTGCTAAGATCAAATTCGAATTTTACTTCACTATTTTAGTTTAGGGACTGACTAAAATAGGAAGGTATCCCGAAATTCTATTTATAGAATGCTATTTTTAGCACTTCCATTTTTCCATCGATTGTTGCTAAGATCAACATTGGCTGAACTTATATTTATAGCAGTGCTATTTTTAGCAATTTTATTTTTAGCATTTCTTGTTGCTATTTTCAACGCTCCCTCTCAACAAGAAAGGGATTATCAGTAACCCCAAACCTATCTCTGTGGAACTCGAACTTGCATTTTGACAATGCCTTAGTCAAAATATCTGCATCCTGTTTCGCGATTGAAACATAGAACAACAACATGATCCTCTTAACCACACAGTCTCGAAGATGGTGATACCAGATATCAATGTGCTTGGACATGTTAGCTACCTATACCAATAGGTTTCATATTTCATGATGGCTATAGAAGTTCCAAATATGCTCTGCTTTGATTATGCAAAGATCCCATATTTCCAAAGGAGTACAAGGTGTGTAAATAGCTTAATGTGTCCCAATTTTGATGGATGGTCCAACAGCCTAATCTGGATCATTCCATGATTTAAATTTCCAGTTGTAGAATAGAGAAAGAAGTCTGTCCAAACTGTTTAATCTTGGCAGACAAGTAGCTTAGGTAGAGAAATTAAGGTTCCCAACTGCTTAATCTGGGACCTTGGAAGAAATAAGGGTAGAAGTAGATAGAAAAACAAAAGAAAAAGCCAAAGAAAAGAAAAGGCAAGTAAGGGTCTGCAAGTCCAAGTGCACCCTCCAAGAAGAAACAAAAAATGCTAGGCAAAGTAGCTGGGTAAGTAGTTGGGGTTGCAGAAAGGTTATCCTTACCATTGCAGGTGTGTTGAATTTGTTCACCAAAGCAGAGTTAATGAATTAAGAAGGGGTTCTTCTTCATCAAGTTGCAGCAAGCAGGAAGCATGTCTAACCTCCCTTCTTCCTTTTCCACTTCATTGCTAACACTCCCCCATCAGCTGAGATTCATGGAAGAAGATTATGGTTTCATGGTGGTTCTTAATCTTTTAGAAGCCACATTTCTTGTCTAAAAATTCTTTTCATTTTGATCTACTCCCTAAACTAAGTTAGTCTCAAACAAACTTAGTGTTTTCTCCCTTCACTCATTTCCCCCATATTAACTCTAACTTTACTATGTAAATCCCCTATATTACCTTTCCCCTACTAGTATTAACACCATGGTGTATAAACCCCAAATTTTGTATAAATATCCCTTCCCTGGTATTATAGCCAATAAGTCCTATGTCAGGGATCAAAGTGACATCTGGCCACTTGAATGAACCTATACCTCATCTCCCCCCCCTTGCTGCAAATCATTCCACTCATTAAACCATCATTTGCAAAAATAACCCAAAATACCCACTTTGTTCGCTTATCCTAAGTATCGGGCCTGTATTATTGCGCATTGAAAACCATTATAAATCTCCTTTACCCATAAAACCCCTTTGAAATTATCAAAAATCCAAAAAACCCACCTTTTGGCACTTATCCAAAGTTTCCACGCGCACAGTTGATTTTTTAAATTACATTGAAAAACCTTACAAAGCACCATACCCCGATGGTCTTCCGCCTAAGCGCGCATCCCGAAAATAAATATTAAATAATACCGCGCCCGCATCCGTATCCACCTATCATGTCATCATCCCGTCAACTGTCGGATCGGACCCACGGGATCCGACGGTCCTTATCAATATCGGAGCGGCCCCCACGACAGAGGTTTAGCGCCCGAGAAAATGACGTAGCGATACGTCAGGGCGCGGCCACGCGTCACCCGTTCAGGACTCTCGGAGCACCTTCTTACAAGATCTGGTCCGTATCCAAACCGCCCCGAGAAACCATAACAGCTAGCGCTTAACCGTAACCGTCAAAGCATTGCCGCCCGGTTTTCCAGTGCCACATCATGCCCACGACATCTCCGTCCTACCATCGCATCAGCACTTTTGTCCGCTTCTAGGCAAACTCACCTGCCACAGCATCATCCACATGGACCAACAGTAGCCCGCCACCTCACCTGATGACGTCATGCTGACGTCATCACAGAAAAGATGCCAAATTGCAAAAAATCCATATTATGGCCAAAAATCGCGTTTTTTCATACTTTCTGCTTATTTGCTATTGCTTCTTCTGCATGGTGTTTTACGTTCAAGACTGCGCCACCCCGCTGGAATCAACCTGAAGACCTCCAGAGCACCAATTCCACCCACATTTACGACCACTGCTCGCTGTTTGCCAGGTATTTCTCGCCGTTCATCCTCCATATGCCTAAATTGACAGTAAATTACTCAGAAGGCTTAAGGAACACTGAAACTCACAATTTCACCAGCAATTTCCCTCTGCAACACCTCTATTTACAACTGCAAGGTCGAAAAACACTAGCTGAGCCTTAATTCCCGAGTTCCTATCAAAAAACTGTAAACTGCTCGCGCAATCGTGAGACAGTGGGTTAGTCCATTAAAAACCTGCCACAAGAGACAGAGTGAAACCTGACAGTGGTCCTATTCCTAATTCAAACAGTATTTCAATTGCTGTTGGATCAAATCTCCCTCTTCTACCTGAAACTCACTTTCATTGTAAGAAATCATCCCTGGGTTGGTCTGCTCACTTCAAACAGTTCAATTTCAGTTCGAAAAGCTTAATAGACCATGGAGACACCAATTGCATTGAACATCAAACCTCTCAATGCCCCTCATAGGGAGTTGGAATGGAAAGCCCTGGGAGATATGGATTATCAAATGTTAGGCTGGTTTCCACTAGGCTCCAAATACAATATTCAGATGCTAAATGAGTTGAGAGCCCAGCACCTTAGTGGAGCTGATATCCTAGGGATTTGGGATTCAAACTTGCCCATCTACAACCTCCCCCAGGTAAATTCTATGCCAGAGTTGATCTACAGATGCCAGGAGTGCTATGATCCAGGCCAAAGAGCTGTCATCAGCCCTACAGGCTCAATTCTGTTCCATGTCACCCCAGAAAGCATAAATGAGATGCTGCATTTCCACACAGCAAAACCATTGACCCCCCTCCACATGCAGAACTTGATAAAGAAGGGGAATAAGTTGTCAAATGACCAAGTCATCAAAATCAACCAGCTGTTTGTACAGTCAGGCTCTGAAGCCATTAGAACTTCTCCTATTGGATATCATTACTTGAATGAATTGGGCAGAATGCCAGTAGATTTGATCAGCTATGTCCTAGGGTTCAAGGGAATGGAGGATGTGGATGAAATCATAATGGCAATGCTGTCTATATTCTCTCCTGGAAAGCCTCCAGCTGTACATTATGACTATGCCACATACATAGCAGACAAGATCCATGAGCAGCTAATGAATCTGCCAAGGGAGAGATTGTTTAGATACTCTTCATACATTTACCATCTATTCTTATTTTATCAACCAGCCAGCTTTCCCATTCCCCTGAAACAAGTTAATGCCCAGGGGAATCCAAGGTCAGTTGTGTTTTGGACCTCTGTTTTTCATCATACCTCTGTATCACCATACACATACTGTGAGTTCATAGACTCGTTCATTTATCCAGCTATGACAGTATTGTATGGTGTTCCTCCTCCAAGGTTAACTGATGACATGAGGAGAATTCTCCATCTGAAAAAAACCTACAGCATTGGTAATTGGTACTTTTACCAACACCACACAGTGATCAGAGTTTATGGCTGTCAGTTGAAGCCTTATAGGCTGCCAAGGTATGTCCCCATGAGACTGTTTGCCTTAGAATACTTCAGGCAATTTGGGAATGCCGACTACCTCCACTTCCAAAGTAAGAACAAGAAGGCACAGTTGAAGGTAAGGAGCCAGCTGGGCTCTTTCCTATATAACAAAAGAGAGGAAGGATGGAAAGAGGCGGATGAGATCCTAGAGGGACTCAAGCTGCAAACTAGTTTTGAGTGGGTACCATATGACCCCAATCATTTTGTTTCCCTCAGGAGGATAAGATACAAATTGGGCACCTATTCACATGTGAGGCAGCCTGAGATTGAGAAATACGCCAATACATTGAGCTGGGAAGAGGGTACCCTAGAAGAGGAATTTACTGATAAAGAGCTGCTAGAAAGAGAGGCTAGAAATGTTCAAAAGGAAGCTGACTTGGAAACTTGTGCACAGGTTCCCCCCTCGTATAAAAGGCAACTCGGAGCAGCTACTTCATCATCAACAACACATCAGCAAGCTGCCGGGAATACTGCACAGACAACCAGCAAGGGCAAAGAAAAGCAGGTGGAACAGCCACCTCCTTTGACAGAAGAACAAGTGGAAACATTGCTGCAGCAACAAAAAGAGATGGAACAGCAGCAAGAAGAACAGCAACAACAGAAAGAACAAAGGCAGGAACAGCCTGCCCAGCAAGAAGAAACAGTGGAAAACCCCAAGACCACTGAACAAAATATGCCTCCAAGGCAAGAAGTTTCACCTGATGCAACAATCCTCCAAACTCCTCAAAAGGAGGATACATTTATTTTCAGAAAAAGGGACAGAGAGACTCCCCTGACAACATCAGCAACTCATGGGGAGAAAAGACAGAGAGTCAATCCCTTCTCAGAAGAAGAGATGCCAATGGGAAAATCTTTTGGTATGGGCCCACCCAGCAGAGAAGCTTCAGCCAGTTCCTGCCAGCAGGAACAGGATAGAACTGTGGGAGGAGAGGTCAGCTCCTCCAGCCAGCAAAGGGAAGGAGAAAAGAGCATCAAGCAGCAATTTATAGACATTAAGAGGAGAAATGAGCCCATCAAAATACAACTGTATAACCATCTGTTAAACATGGCTCCCACCAATCAACAAAGACTCATGTCTGCCTTTGATGTGCAGGAAGGCAAAATGATCATGAGTCATTTTAAGCCAACAGCAGTGCAGCCCCAATCTGCCTCCGACTACTTAAGGACTAACCTGGAAATCCTTGCCAAAGATATCCACCCAATGGATAAGATAGAACTGCACAAGCAAGCAGGTGAGATGGTCTATGCTTCCTTAGCAGACCAAACATTGGATCACTACAGGCTACAGAATAGCCTTAATAATACAGCCTCTCAACTAGAGTTGGAGAGAGCATCATCCCAGGCAAAGGACAACAGAATAAGGTCCTTAGAGGATATCATCATAGAGATTGAGCATGATCCCAAAGATATCAAGGGCATACAAGAGATACTAAAGCTGAGGGATGCAGACATGGCAGCTTTGAGGAGAAAGATTAAACTTCCAGCCACAATTCACCCTCAAACAGATGATGTTGCCCAGCAAAGACATGATCAAGAGGTAACTGCTTTGTTGATGACTCTATACAAGCAGCTGATCCAAACTCAAGAGAAGCTGGGAGAATCGGAGGCTGAAAAAACAGCACTACAGGCAGCCTTAAAACAAAGAGAAGAAGGGCAAACTTCCCAGCCTCCTCCTCAGATCATAAATCTTGAGGAAACTACCCCTATTACTTCTCCTCCTCCTCAACAGACTGAACAGACAGCAACATCTACTTCAGCAGCGCCAACAACTACAGAGCAGGCCCAAAGCCTGGATATGCAAAAGCTGAAGAATGAAATCCAAATCCTGGAAGCTCAAATGACAGAGTTAAATGAGACCAGGGAAAAGTTAGCCAAAGTCAATGACAGGCATGATAAATCAAAGAGAGAAGTGGCAGAAAAGGGCAGGGAAATCAAAGCCCTTAAAGACAAGATCAAAGAGCTAGAGAATGAGCTCAAGTTGAATAAGGTGGTGGCTGAGCTTAAAATAGTGTTGTGGGCTAACATTGGTCAATCTATCAATGAGCAATGGCCATATATAGAGACAATCCATGAGTAATTAGAGCTCATTCCAAAGGCACAGAAGGAGGTTCACAGATCAAGAGCTTTATTGAGCAATATGCCTGAAGTGGCCACCAGAATGATCAATGTACTTAACCATAAAACAAGTTCTCAGTTAGCTACCATGGGAATTACAAATAGAACTGAGACTATCCAAATGGTCAAAAGGGTTCTCACACTGAGAAACTTAGTGCAGACATTGGAAAGAAGAACCCAGGATATGCAGACTGAGGTGAAGAGGTTCATGGATAAATTCCTGGTGCTGCAAAATAGAGGACTCCCTAGCTTACTGAACAGCGCAGGGAGATTGCTCATTCATGAGCAGTATGCCAAAAGAGTGAATGCATTTGCCACAAACGAAATCAATGAGAAGCCCAGCAACTCAGAAGAAACAGGGCCAGCTACAGGACAGACTATCTACAACAAGGTTGAACATCTATTTTTTATAATGCATGAGATCAATCACCTGTTTGAGGTGGCTCCCAATTTTTTCAAATATACAGAGGCAGGGGAGACTATGGATGCAATTCTCAGGCATCAACTCCCTACACAAGACTGGTGGACAGATGCAATACAGAAGATTTTGTAAATAGGGAGCCACTCACCAATTTTTGCTTCTTAAAAAATATATCAGTTGTCATGCAGAGCACAGTTTAACAAAATCAGCATGCATTGTGGATTAAAGCTGAGCCAACTCAGCGGATGTATCGACCAACAAAGCAGAAATAGAAAACTACAGGTGGCAGGGCCAAGAAAATACAGCGCAGCAAGAAATAAAGACGCGTTATTCAGCATTAAAGCAAAGCGGCTCAACCGACTCAATGACCTCCAAAGGTCAAATTATCCTCTGACAGACATAAAGAGCATTTATGCTGCATTCAAAGTTGCAATAACTTCTTTTCTACTTTCTGTACGAATCTATGAAGATATTTTCTCTCTCAGATGACTCAATACCTGAGATATTTTGTATAAACATTCCTATAAAGTCCCCTTCGCATGAGTTTGCAAGGTTTGTTGTTGATTTCTCCTGAAGAAGTTCTTATGTTGTAATCCTTTCAGAAGTTAATAAAGAAAGTGATGGAATTTCTCGGATTTCTGAAGTGTTGAATGCGTACTGGTGTCTGTTGGAAACTGCTGGATTCCTGTGTGTTTCGCCATACAATAAGTCTCTGTAACTCTCTCTGTTATGTATTTTGTTTGTTAAAATCCATATGTTATCTCACTTTAAATATCTAGCAACAAGGAAAAAGAATAACTTTCAGGATTTATTCAATGAATACCCTGAGTTCAATCTGTGTTGTTAATGAATGTTTTCTTCAGATGCAATCTTGATAAGTGTAATTCTTAACTGCTGCACTTTCAGAATACATCTTTCACAGTGGCCTTTGTCACAGGAATTCAAGTTTGCTCCTGTGCAGCGTGTCTCACTTTCACCTCACCAGCTTAATAGAAAATTCTTAATTGCTTTCTGTTGGTTGACATACATCACCATTTAAGCTAAGTATTGTTTGTCTAAGATACACAATAGGCCCTGCAGTTTGAACACCACCAATCCTGCATATCAAATCATTTCACAACTCCATACTCCATTGCCCAATGATATTTTACTCTCTAAACAGTATATCATAAGACCTGAAAGAAATCCTTCAACCAAAACATAAACCAAAACCTGAGCATAATAGCTAGCCTAAAACAACATCATAACAGAGACAAATCATAAAGAGAGAGCCCTCTCTGATTACAGTTTGGCTAGAAGCTGTGATCCAAAGATTGGTTAGTGGTTACCCCGGCCGTATTCCCTTGGGAGTCATAGGGAACAACCTGGGTGTTAACAGGACCTGTCATGAAAAACTGGATTCTCTGAGAGTTTGATACAACTCTGGTTATCATAATAGATCATTGTAGGATCCATCATCTGACCAAACAATCCCACTATAATTTTCCGCATCCAAATGGCCTCACATGCATCCTGACTAGCAACCATGTATTCAGTCTCTACTGGGCTAAGTGCAACTGATCTCTGTTTCCTGTTGTACTAGGAAACTGCAGCTGAACCAAGGTTGAAGATTCCTCCAGAAGTGCTCTTCTAGTCCGATAGACTCCCTGCCAAATCCGTATCTATGAAGCCCTGAAGCTTCACTCCCTCTATCCATCTGTACCACAATCTGAACTGAGATGTGCCTCTGAGGTATCTCAGCACATGCTTCGTTGCCTTCCAAAACAAATTGGTAGGCTAAACCATAGCTTGACTCAGCTGGTTCACCGCAAAGCATAAGTCAGTTTGTGTGTTCACTAGATACATAAGTGAACCCATCAGCTGCCAATAAACAGTAGCAACTACTACCTCACCTGAAGTAGCATCCTCCTTCATCCATTTCCCAGCTAGAGGAATCTGCATGGGCTTGCACTTGTCCATGTGAAAGCACCTGAGTATCTCATTGGCATACTTGCCTTGAGACACAAATACTTCCCCATCTTTCTGCCACACCTGCATGCGTAGAAAGTAGTGCATCAAGCCCATGTCCTTCATCTCGAACTCTCTTGCAAGGTCCTCCTTGGAAGACTGTATCAGCTGATCATCACCTGTCAAAATCAGATCATCGACATAAAGAACAATGATAAATGGTTTACCTTCTACCATGATGTGGTAAAGGTTCGCATCTGCTTCACTTTTTGTGAAGCCCAAACTGGTGAAATAGTTGTCGATCTTGGTGTACCAAGCATGGGGTGCTTGCCTCAGCCCATACAAAGCCCTCTTGAGTCTGCACACATGCGACTCATGATCGAAGGTCTCGAAACCTTCTAGCTACTCAATGTACACCTCCTCCTCCTCAATCTTCCCATTGACGAATGTTGTCTTCACATCCATCTAGTGGATCTTCCACCCCATCTGAGCTGATAGTGCCAACATCGATCTAATCGCTGAATACCTTGCTACGGGAGAAAAATTCTCATCGTAGTCGATCCCCTCGACCTATGAGAAACCCCGGGCAAAAAACCTTGTCTTATGTTTCTCAACACAGCCATCAGCTACCTGCTTTACCTTGTAAAGCCATCTAGAACTCACCATTGACTTGCCCTGAGGCCTTGGGAAAAAATCCCACACACTGTTCCGAATGATAGAGTCGTACTCCTCTACTCAACCCAGACTCGTTGTTGCACTACCTCCTCTAATGAAGAAGGTTCGATATCTCCACACTCCCCAACCAGGGCCATGTACCTAGTGTACCGCTCGGGCGACCTCCTCTGTCTACGCTAAGAAGATGGTTGTCCCACATTCTCCCACGCATCCAGCATCAACCTGTCAGCTTCCCTTGAGTCTTTCTGCCCATCTCTAGAAGTATCAGCATGAGTGGATGTCTCCACTCTCGGATCCTCTACATGCGACTGCTTCACATCAATCTAAGGCTTCTCATCCTTAGGAACTGAAAGTTCCTCATCTGCATGTAAATCGAGCTCCCTCTCAAGTGATAAGCGCATGGCTTTTTGCTCGTTGAACTTCAGATCCCTGCGTACCACAGTGCTCTGAGTGGAAGGCAGGTACACCCAATAGTTGTGGGGTGTATCCGTGTATCCCACGAGTATTCCCAACTCAATTGTTGGGTCTAGCTTCTTCCTCGCATCTTTGGTCACATGACAGTAAACTGATGATCCAAATATTTGGAAGTGACTTACATCAGGTCGCTTCCCGGAATAGGCCTCCATAAGTGTCTTCATCCCCAGTATACGGTGCAGGCTTCTATTCTGCAAGTATGTTGTTGTATTGCATGCCTCATCCCAAAAATGTAGTGGTAGGCTTTGGTCATGCAACATCGCTCGAGCGGCTCCCACAATCGATCTGTTCTTCCTTTCGGCCACCCCATTATGTTGTGGGTTATGGGGTGCCGTCAGTTCCTGTTTAATACCTTTTGCAGCGCAGAAGTCTTTAAACTGTTGGGAGACATACTCTCCACCATTGTCGCTACACAAGGCTTTCATTTTCTTTCCATATTCTTTCTCTGCCAAGGCTTTAAACTCACAAAACCGCAAGAAGGTTTGATCCTTCTATTGCATAAAGTAGATCCGGCATCTACGAGAAAAATCATCAATAAAAATAACATAGTACCTTTGTTTAGCAGTGGAGGATGTAGAGAAAGGTCCACAAACATCTGAGTGAACTCGCTCCAAGATTGCTCCAGCTCTACTGTCTCGATCTGGAAAGGAATATTTCGCATACTTACCCAAGGTA
This sequence comes from Pinus tabuliformis, assembly GCA_031772625.1. Lineage (NCBI taxonomy): Eukaryota > Viridiplantae > Streptophyta > Pinopsida > Pinales > Pinaceae > Pinus > Pinus tabuliformis. The sequence goes on from CM062805.1 coordinate 72,345,235, forward strand.
CAACCTTTGCATGTAGTCATCTGCTCAAGTTTTCCCTTGGGTAATCTGGTATAAATCTTTTGCATGATCTTCAGGGCTCCATGGTGCAAGTGGCCCAACCTTCTATGCCATAGCTCGCCAACATCTTGGCTCTGTACCATCTCAGCTTTGGAACTCAAAGCAGCACAGTGATCTACCTCTAGCTTGTAGAGATCCTTGAGTCGAATCCCTATTCGCTTTGTCTGTCCAGTACCGATATGCCTCAGGAATACCTTTCCTTGACTAAAGACTACATCATAACCTTTATCTTCTACCATAGAGACAGACACAAGATTCTTCTTCAGACCTGGTACATACTTTACATCAGTCAGGGTGAGGGGAGCTCCATGCTCCCTCTGAAACATAACATACCTTCACCTGAAACACGGTACTTTCCATCATTGCCCATCTCAATCTGCATCTGGAGATCCTTCTCCTCCAAGGTACTAAAAAGGTTCTTGTCACTTGACATGTGGAATGAAGCTCCACTATCCAAGTACCACACACATTCCACCATGGATGAAACCATGCATGCGATAAGCGAGAAATCCAGCTCAAACTGTGAGGCCAATGCCTCACCATCAAATCCCTTCGAGGAACCCTTCTTGGATTTCTTCTGTGGACAATTCGTAGCATAATTGCCCACTTCATGACAATGAAAGCATCGCACTTTCGATTTGTTAATCTTCTTCCCACCATGGGAAGAACTAGATTTGGGATGGGACGCCTTCCCTTTTGCTTTCCTCGTGTTACTCTCTAAGGCTAGATTTTCCTCCTCATATTGCTTCGATGAGGATCCATCTCTGGTGCTTCTTCTTATTTCCTCCAGCATCAAATCCAACCAAAGTCTTTCCCAATCTGGCAGTTTTTCTCTTCCATTAACAGAGTCTTGGTAGCTATGCCAGCTCTTAGGAAGAACAAGGAGTGCAAGACTCACCATGTCATCATCAGCGGTCATGATCCCTACACTTCCAAGCTCATCCCTGCAGGTGGTGAGCTTGTTCAGATATGTAGAGATCGTGTCATCCTTTTCACACTTGATCTTACGAAGCTTGTCTTTCAACGCCAACTTCCTTTGATTGCTGCTATACTGATATAAATCTTTCAATGTTTTCCACATCGAAAATGGAGTCTCCTTCCCATGGAGGCTCGAGACAATGTGATCTCGAACTCCCCCCAGGAGGATTCTCCTTGCTCTAGCCACACATTTCTTCCATTCCGCCAGTTGAGTAGCATCAGTCGGCTTGGGGACTTCTTGATCAATGAAGTCCTTTAGACCGTTATCCTCTAATACTGCCTCCATGCGATCTGTCTAAGCTATATAATTCGAGCTGCCATCAAGGGCATGCTCGAGTCTTAAACCACTGAACGCCATAGGTGAAATAGAGATGTGATAAGAACTCGATTTCTATATTCAGGAACCAAACTTCGAACTTCGAACTTCTTGTATATTGTTCTTCGCCTTGATCACCTTTGCTCTGACACCATGTAGAAATTCCCACTGTAGATCAACAGATTATGCAATATACTAAAACACAATACAAGATCTACTTCTACAAGACTTTGCGGAAGCTGAATCGAATTGAGCAAGATCAAGAGAACACATATAACTGAGAATGAGAAATCAATCACACATAACACAGAAGAAATATCGTGGGGAAAGCCTCAGCCTAAAACCCCAAATCTGTATTATCATACAAGTGGAAATCTTGATCAAGTTACAAAAAGAATCAGCTCTCAAGCTATCCTGCTCTCTCTGCAATCAAACAATATAGCTCACAGACTGAATAGACACTGTATATGTCCTCCTCAAGCCCTCTAAGCCTCCTATTTCCTAGCGCAATTTTTCTCGGGCTCCAATGATGTCACATGTGTGAATTGGCCTCATCACAGTCACTAAACCTGAAGAAGTAACTCCGCAATCCTCAAGGAAAGAATTCCTTCTACATGCAAGGAATATTCACAATGGAATATTCCAGCAACTGACAGTTGACTGCGCCTCCATCTGATCTCAACTAGGTCTCTGTCTGAGCTGACATGCATGAGTTATTTATGAGAGAATACTCAATTATCTGAAGTGCAGTAGTTACATGCTTGCAAGCATTAACTAACTAAACTTACATTAATTCAACAAATTGTTTGAATTAATCTAACTGGACTTCACTCAGTTAATTGAGCCAACTAATTACAACTCATAATTACAACTCCTCCTTATCCTTTAACTGATGGATAAAATCCTCAATTAATGGAGAAACTATTGCATGTCCCCACATAGACTTCAAGTTTGTTTTTCCTTAACTAATTAACTCAAGATGAATTAATTAATTATTTTACAAACTGTTGCTAAGATCAAATTCAAATTTTACTTCACTATTTTAGTTTAGGGGCTAACTAAAATAGGAAGGTATCCCGAAATGCTATTTTTTGCACTTCCATTTTTCCATCCATTATTGCTAAGATCAACACTGCTAAACTTCTATTTATAGCAGTGCTATTTTTAGCAATTCTATTTTTAGCATTTCTTGTTGCTATTTTCAACAGTTTTTGTGTCCTCAGTAGGAGGGGTTATGTCTTCAAATTGCAATTTAGAAGTGTCTTTGGCTAGGATGTTTTATAATTTTAGTTTAAGTGGTACATCCATATGAAACACTTTATGTTCTTGTGCCTTTTGAAAAAATACTCATCACAATTATATATATAAGAGTTAGATGTGTTAGCATTTTTCCATTTGTTTCAAGACAATTTTTAAATTCTCAAGACTAGAGAGTTGGAGGTTGTGATATCCCATTTTCCAGGCATTGGGATCAGAGACCATCTCAATAGGCTAGTAAATTCGCCTAGGCTACAGTTTGAAACTAGTGGCTAAATACTAGGAAATAATTAATAAAAAAACTAGTAAGGTAAAGAATACCAAAAAATCACTTAATTAAAATAAGAAAAGGACCCAAGTATTGAGATGATCCATGGTAATCCAAAAACCATCTCAATAAAAGGAAAGGAGGAGCTAATTTGAGGAATGTAATATTTGGTAAATCATTTGTCTTATGGCCCATAAAGATATTTGGTAAATCATTGATCAGACTACTTTCAATGTTGCAAGATACACTCTAGTGAGTAAAATAAGACATCATGTCAAATATTTCATTCGCACTTCAATGGCTTGGAGGAGGAATCGCACAAATTCCTCACTGGGGTTAATTGTGGAATTTTGTTTGCAGGTGCCGAAATGTGAAATCAACAACACTTTAATGAAGATAAAATTGTTACTTATTAGGATTGAATTGTTAGTGAAGGTTAAATTGCAGAAGAAACCCTTAGGGGCAAAAAATATTGGCATTGGGGTTGAAATTCATATAGAAGGATAAAATCATTGTAAAAACCAGAAGATGGTTGGGACCCTTGAGAAACAAGGCATAAAAAGGAGATAAACATTGAGCATAAACAAAGGGTCGAATTTGCTTAATGTGCAAGTTGAAATTCAAGTGAAGCAACGAGTGATAAATTCGGCCATATTTTGAGGGGTTCATTGTGAAAAAATGTGGAGCAGATTTGCATGGAAATGGGTCCATATTTTTGGTGAGCAAATTGGTAAACCCCAATTCGAGCCAGTTATCCAAGTCACACAAGTTGATGGGTCTATCTACTACTGGTCAAAGGGCCAAATCTCCATCTAGTCCCATGGTTGAGTTATTACTATTAAGAGATCAATTTTCCATTGATTGGAAGGTCGAACTACCATTTATTCCCATAGGTCAAATTATCATTATTTAAAGGATCAATTTAACATTATTCGAGGGTAAAATTTTCTAGGGTTCAATTCCTTGGACAAGAGGGAAAAAAATTATATAAGGGCCAAGATCATCTCTATTAGTCAACAGGAAGTTATTTCTAGAGAGAAAGAATTTGAGACTATTGTGAGGTCGCAATTACTAGCACCTTGGAGGGTTGAATTAAATTTTTTAGGGAAAATTGATTGGAGCGGGTTGCCCTTGCAGAAAAATTATGCCAAGTCACAGGTTTTTCATTTTATGAATTGTTTATAAAACTTATACCATTCGATAAATCATTTTTTGTTCGATGTTCTATTAACAAAATTATTCCATGGTTTACTTTGTGAAATTTCTCCCCATTATCATTATTGCAAGAATAACCATAAAAATATATACGAGCAATGTGTTTGACGAAATTTATCAAAGGATAATTTAAGGCTTGTCAATTTATTTATATGTTAATTACAAAAAAACAACAATAGTGTCCCTGAATCCCATTGAGAATGGGATATTATAAAGGTTCCATTGCAAGTTTCTAGTGGCGGTTGTGAATGAGAAGTGAATGAGAGTCTTTTATTTTAGGAATTGAAGACCATGTCGGCCTCTTTAGCTCATTCATATACTTTCAACCAAGTAGCTCAATGTTGCATCACGACGTATTCAAATTTCATCCTCATGAAAATTAATTAAACATTCTTCAAAAAGGAAATATATAGGCCCTTTCTACAAATTTCTAGCTACTCAAAGTCCCGTATAAAGTCTATACTTGTATATATGTTTCATGTAAATTTTTAGATGGCCATAAGTATTGAGTATCTAATTCAAAATTAATATTGATTTATTTCACAAAATGTCTCTCGAAAATGTGGTTTCCATAATCATGTTTATACTATTGCAACCATTACCAACATCCATTATCCCAAACCCTTAATATAACCTTCATTTGGTCATTAATAATTCCATGGAGAGCGAAATAACATTCCATTTATGTAAACCATATTGAAGGATCAAAACCATCAAAATTTTCATGTCTACCTTTCAAAGGTGATGCCATGTATTGTGACTCTAAAAGGGTGGGTGATGGTGATGTAAAAAGAGTGTGTGAGTATGTTTCTTTACATTGGTAAAATATTCCTCCTTGGTGGGATGTATGTGTGGATTAGGCATATCCACAACTAATAATGTACATAAGTATTCTAGTGAAATGATTTTTTCTTTACCCGTTGTGATCTTAGTGGATATCGATGGCCACCCACCTATTGCACTAGCTCAAAGAACAATTCTCCAGTTTGGTTATAGTTTTTTTTATACATTTTTTCTAGTCCTAAACTTCCAAGGCCATTTTGAGGCCCTAAACAACATTTTTTTGATGTGGCAGGGGCTTGGTCAGAATTTGTACTTCTCGACTAGACCTTTCTAATGGGATACTAAGCGCACCAAATAGATATCTTATGCAAAATTTACAACCTCTATAAGTTTACGTACCAACTAACCTCATCGGGGCCACAAAACCTTTTGGAATTTCATCTCCTATGGTTAGGTTTTTGGACGTTTATGGTTTCCTCATTGTTGCTTTATGTTAAAAAGGGCCTTTCAACCTCATTGTAATGCATTTTGGTGAATTTTTGTAACCATCACATTTCTTATTAGAGATAAGATACCATCATTTGAGCGCATTTGTTTCGTTCCACAAATTTTTACAGTTTCAACATATTTCATTTATTAATAGAAGTTAAGTTTTACTATATCTCTTTGTTTTTGTAATAAGTATGTATTCCATTTTGTACCCTTCCTAAACAAGGATCAATGGTATTAGAATGGTCTAATATTTATCTTTTTTATGTAGATATCCCCAATGAGGTCAGAGTATAAGGAGTTGGGACTCAAACAACTTGAGCCTTTGCAATACTATCCTTGTTGACCCCAATAGCCTCCCATAATAGAAGAAAATAAATATGATGGAGTAGGATATCTTGTTAAATTACTGCTCGAGGAAGCCCTCACACAAAAAATGAATGATATGATGCATAATTTTTCCCAAATCCTTTGACATCTACCAATAATTGATGCATCTTCATCAAGCAGCGAATTTGGATGCATCCCCCCCCCTTTAAGATACAAGTTAGTTTTGATATTCTTGTATTTGATAGCTAAATAGATGTTGATACGATGCAAATTCTCTAGATAAATTATTAAATCTAATAAAAGGGTATTATTTTGTCTACAATGTTTCCAATCGAGATAAAATTATGTTTGCACAACATAAAACTATCCCCAATGTCAAGGATTGGTGGGATACTTACTACGAGACAAACGCCACAAAGGAATCCACAATGTTTTTTGTTGTACCCACTTGTGGATATTTTAGGGATTCTATTTAGAAACAATATTACCATGTTGGAAGCTACGATGACTAACACGTGAAATGAATTTCACGGCAACATGAGACATACCAAACAATTCTAGAGTTCACAAATATATTCTATACATTATGCACCAAGTTGGGTATCAATTATTGTGAGTGAGATTTGGTGCTCAAGTACCCTAGAAGTCTACATGGATACATCCAAAAATTTATGGAGTTTTTTCACATCTCCTAATTTGGCATGATATATCGATATGATATCAAACTCAAGTAGAAATTTAAACAAAAGAAGCAAGAGTTTGGATCTGTGAATTCCTCATAGCCAAAGCAAGGAAAAGGTAGCGCCAACCCACAGAATAAAGGATTGATCTAGGGTGGACCACCCCAGGAAAACCTGGTTAAACCACAAACAAAGTAGGGTAATGGGAAGAGAAAGAAAGGCCAGAAAGTGGTGCAAGTTTCATAAGAGCACTTAGCATAACATCAATGAATGTCACTCAAAGTAGTAGTTGGTGACTGAGTTGAAAGCATTAGAGTCAAATGGAGGTTAGAAGTTGGAATCAATTCTATACAAGGGGAAGAAGATCATTGATGTGAAACCCAGTGCCATCATTGCTACCACCAACATCCAAGCAAGTGAACCTCAAGAACTGGAGTAAGGTGAGAACATTTTTCACTCACAGATATGGGTAAAGGGTGCTTCACTACACTTCATTATCAATAGTGGAATTCAAAAGAACCTTAACTCAGTAGAGGTCATTAAGTAGTTGGATCTATAAACAACACCACACCTAAGTTCATACACCATCGGGTGGCTCTGCCAAGGATGAGATCTCTCTATTAGCCAATATTGTCACCTACCCTATGCATCAAGCCTTTCACGGATGAGGTATTATGTGATATTCCCCCCCTTGAAGTTTTTGATTTCTCTTTAAGCCAACCATTCTTGTTGAGGCATCATGATGTATTCATGTCTAGACCTCACAATGCTATTATTACTTCGGGTAGACAACCATACAGAATATTAGAGCTAGCTTTTACTATTTCCATTTCTTTGATCTCTTCTAAGCAATGCAAGAAGGTCATCTAAACTAATAAATCTGTCTTCTTCATTAGTCTCTCTCAAAATAGGCAGAAGGTTGTGGCCATATCCATGGCATCAACACAGGGCCTCTCCAGGTAGTAAGAGTAAGTGGACAAGGTCGCGGAAGAATAAAAAGAAAATTTCGCCTCATCCACTAAGGCACCTTTGCATTTTTAGGTCAAACATTCAACTGATGTAACCTGTAATGCACTTGTACCTAGTAGGCCAATATATCACCACTCTCTTCTAGAAAATGAGGAAATTAAACACCAAATCCAAGAGCTACTCCAAAAAAGGCACATCCAACTAAGCTCCTCACCTTGAAAATGCACAATTGTACTCATGCAAAAGAAATATGCGACTTAGTGAATATTAATTTATTATAAGACCTTGAATAAAATAAAAGTTAGGAATCGATACAAAATACCCGAATTGAGACTTTCTTGACCAACTCAAGGGGGCCAAGTACTTCAATAAGATTGATCTGACGTCCTTTTACCACTAGGTTCCAATATAAAAAAATGTTGTATGGAAAACTGCTTTCAAGTCCACATAAGGTCTTTTTGAATGGGTTGTCATGCCTTTTGGTTTGATGAATTCCCCAATAACTTTCATGAGGTTAATGAATGATATCTTGCAACCTTTCACCAATTCTTTTGTGGTAGTATAAATATATGATATCCTTATCTTGATTAAGACTTGGGAAGAACACTTGAAACATATTCAATAGGTCCTTCACACTTCGCCGCAACACAAGTTATATTCTAACTTGGAAAAAATATCCTTTGTCATGAACAAGTTGTAAGACTTAGGCAAAATTATTGATGTAGCATTATCTCTTGTGTTCACACAGGAACAATATTCCCATGCCCACTTTGAGGCCGACAAAACCACCACGAATGGATTCAACACATCCATCATTAGGTCCATGATATTTTATCGAAATCTAATACTAAGTACTAGGAGTGTCATGATCAACACTAGGTGCCACATAAATTGTAGGTGGGGGGAAAGGTTTGGTTGCATTTACATAAAGAATACTTTGTAGGACCCCATTTGAAGCTTCACCACTTTGCTATGGACCTTATACCATCACCAAGGCTATGGGTGACAATCATTTTGAGCTAACTATTCCCCCCTTCCTTGGCTTACACCCAGTGTTCAATGTGGATCTCCTTGAGCCATACTTCCCACCATTATTGTACACATCAAAGATAGCACAACATTCGACACCAACAAAGCTCAATCCTAACTGCATGGAACAAGAAACCATTGATCATATCATGGACACACAAGTTAAGGGCATTTGCCAACAGAGGATCCATATTTATTGGGTTGTCAAAGAATAGTAGCTCTTGCATGACCACTTTTCTATGGAACTTACACCATCACCAAGGCTATGGGTGACAATGCTTTTGTGCTAATTATTCCCCCCCTTACTTGGCTTACACCTAGTGTTCAATGTGGATCTCCTTCGGACATACTTCCTGCCATTATTGAACACATTAGAGATAGAACAACAATTGACACCAACAGAGCTCAATCCTAAATACATGGAAAAAGAAACCATTGATCATATCATGGACACACAATTTAAGGGCATTGACCAACAGAGGATCCATATTTATTTGGTTGTCAAAGAAGGGTAGCTCTTGCACCAAGGAAAGTGGCTCACTTATGACCAAGTTCAGCAGATGTTTCCCCATTTGATGGGGGAACTCAATGTAATATAGACCATTTCGTAATAAGGGGGAGGACTGATCTAGGTGGATATGAGTGGCCAATAACTTATTCCACTGGCTTAAAGCACATTTCTCTAGCTTGGCAGTTTTTCTATAGTTTTTTGGGTTTTGAACTTTTAGGGCCATTTTGATGCCCTAAACAATGTTTTCTTAATGTGATAGGGGCCCAGGCAATAGCCATAGGCCATTTCCTTATCCTAGACAGAATGTGTACTTCTTAGATATGGATTTCCAATGGGTTATCGAGTGTGAAAAATAGAGATCATATGTAAAAGTTATGACCTTGAGAAGTTGACATACCAACTAGCCACAATTGGGCCACAAGACATTTTTTCATTTCATCTCTAAGGGTTAGTTTTTGGATGTTTAGGGCTTTCTCATTGTTGCTCTATGTTAAAAAGAGCCTTTTAGCCTCACTATAATGTGCTCTCAAAAATGCGCATAATCGTCACATCTCTTCTTAGAGATAAGCTACCACCATTTCAGAAAGTTTGTTTCATTCCCAAATTTTTCACAGTTTTAAGACATTCCATTTATTAGTAGAATTCAATTTTTATTTTATCTTTGTGTTTTTGTTATAATTTTGTATTCCATTTCATTCCTTTCATAAATCTGAATCACCCTGCCAATCAATATTAAATGAGATTTCTTTAACTATAGGATCAAGCTTAGAATTCTTGGTGTCGATATTGGAATGAAGTTGCTAGTACTAACTTTGTAGGTCTTCCATGGTTGACATGTTTGAGAGAAAAGTCCATGGGACCATTTAAGATCCTAACCCCAAGTCTTATCCCTAACTTAGCGCAATACAACAAGTGGTTTGAGAAAAGTCTTTGAGATATATCACAAACACTGTAATGTCATGTCCATAGAAAAAGGCTTAATAAAGAAGTATACCTGCGTGATTAGCATGACATATGGATCGTTTTTATATAGGTCTCCCACAATGGTATTGACAAGACACAGACTTTTTTTCTTTCTTTCTTACATTGGTCCATTGTGGGAGTATTACTCCCTACTGAATCTTAATGCACCGATCTAAAATTTATTCTGTACTCAAAGATGTATGAAATATATTATAAAGGCTTGGGTTTAGGTTCAAGAGGACAACAGAGTATCAAGTACTATAACTCTTTGATTATAGGAATTTTTTGTTTTTTTTTTTTCTAAAGAAAAGAAAAAACACTACCGTCCAAATTTATGGCCTCGGTAAACAACGCCAATTAAATAGGTAGAAAGGCATAATAAAAATCGTCGCTCCGCCCACAGCTACTGTGTAAAGGATTCTGAGACATGTTCCGCCCCACCGACTACAGGGTAGTCGTATGCAGACGTGCCAGGTTTTGCTACCCAGATCGACCACGTTATCCAAAATTGTCGGTCAGCGATAATCCGGTGGTCCCCCAAGCCACCGGATTTCAAAGGAAAATCCCGCGACATGCGTAAAGTAGCTGTTTGGTCGATTAAAATTCAATGTCCATAAAACAGGTCATACTTTTTTCTTTTTAATCGTACCTCACTCTTGCTTCATGGACCGAGGCGCAAAGGCTTGCAAGTGGAGCAATGAATGTTCGAGAAGTTGTTTCTTTTGTTACAAGATTTGATTGGTCGCGTAGAATCTGCGGCTGGGGATACTTTATGTTCGTTTCTGGCGATTGCCAATTTGCTATAAAGCTATCGCTATCGCTATCGATAATTCATAAGGAACCGCTATGCTAAGAAAGGACCGGCCAACTTGGGGTGGGCTTCAACTTTCTTTACTCGAAGACTTTGATGGAATGTTGGTTGGGACTTGCTATATACTGCTTCCATGAAGCTTCGGTGTTACCAGAGTGAAAAGGGAGTAATACAATATCAGCCGCCTAAGGAGCTTAAAAGATGAAAGTAGGTGATGGTTGGTTTTGTTATTTTTATATAAAATACATAACTTTATGTTATGTTATTTTATTTTTTGAGTTTTGAGTTATAAGTTTTATTTTTATAGTTTAGTGTAAAAGTTATGTGTAAGTATATTTGTCTTTTTTAAAATAAGAATAAAATATTTTTTAAATCGAAAATAATATTGGCTCTAATACAAAAAAAATGTTAAAAGAAAATATAGTGTTAAAAGAAAATATTTTAAGGCTAAATAGAATAAAATATCCAATATAAATTATGAATAAAATATTTTCAAAATATATTAATAATGAAAAAACAATTTAATATATGTTTAATGATCAAATACACATGTTATATAATCTCTATAACATATTATATTAAAAATTTCAATTACAAAAATTATAAATCATATAAAAAAAATATCAATCGACACATGTTACTTATGAAAATTTTACAAAATTAAAAATAAATCTAATTTTACGTATAAATATAAAAAAAATATTAAAAAATTAACATAGTACATTTTTTGGGACAGTTCTTTGTGTGAGTATTTTTATTTTTATTTCTGGTGGCCTCATTGTTTTGACAACGGGAAATTCAATTGGAAATTGCTGCAAACGTGTTTTAACGTTGAAATTTTCTCTTATATCTATGATTGGGCTTGAAACGAAAATTCCATTGCAGCAGTCACATTGAAATCCAATTGTACTGTTAACTGGTATGGAAGAATATTAGTAATTAAAAAACTATGAAGCATTGAAATCCAATTATACTGTTAACTCTATGGAAGGAAATTAGTAATTAAAATTACTTCATAGCGTCCAACTTGCAAAGTGTTCAATGATTTCGGATTCAGCATATTGGGCATCCATCGTGATTTTCGTTTTGTGTTTATTGGGATCCAACCAACGGACACTTTCTTCCTCTTTTTGACTCTCTATCCGGAGAAGATGGATAAATTTATTCGCGGGACCAAGGCGCGCTCAGGAATTCCCTCAAGTCTGTTAAATGTGTAATTTCAACGCAGCCGAAAACCACCAAACAAAACCATCTATCTTGTTCGCACCGCCTTTTGGCAAACGCTGTTTTTCCTTGGAGCCCTCCGAACACATTCAGCATGAGACACGCGTCCCATGTACGAACGCCCCAAAACCTCTTTCCCCGGACAATAAAGTTCGTTTGTTTTGCCCGAGGTTGGTGTGCGAACCTCGTTGGATCAGCCAAGTGATCTGGGCACGAAATCTCCGCCGTTGATCTCCGGAAGGTGCACGGGCCCATGTCAAATCGATTGTTGCGTGGAGTGAATGATTTTTCCGTTGACCGCCGTAGTGGAATCAATGGTCTTTAATGTGTCTTCGTAGATATTAGGTGGAGGCTTTAATTTTGATTATGGGCATATGTCCCATATGGTATACGTTTCATGTTTTTTTTTACGGCATGTAAAAGTTTTTTTTATGTGTGTTAGTTGTATGTTTTAATAGGCATGTTTTTATGTGTTAATTTTTTTTTAGGTATGACACACGGGAAGAAAAATGTGTGTGTGTTCGCAGCAGCGAAATAGAACAGAGAGTTGTATGCACAATCATAAGGAACAGATTGTAATGCTCTTGTCAGGTATTGTAAAACAAAAGTGTAAGAAAACCATGTGTGGTTTTTGCACAAGCAGTGCATAAAGAAAATGGTGGTGCGTGTTCCTTTTTGTAATTCTGTAAGTTTTGTTTTTACAGCAGTATGTAAAAGTGTTTTACACCAGTAAATGTGAATGGAGGTTTTACAGCAGTAAAAGTTATTGGGAATTTTCCAGCAGTGTAAATTCTTATATGAAGACAGAGTGAATTTTTTTTTGTTTTAATGAATAGAAATCTTTTATGGTGAAATACTCTGTTCCTCAGTAAAAAAATTAAGCTGTCTGTGCACAAGAAGATCCTGTGGAGGTAAAACAGAGCATTGCCTCTGTGTGTTTGAATTTATTTGGTTTTGGTATTTTCCCATGTAAAAATACCCAACAGTGGTATCGGAGCAAGGCTTAGGCTCTTTGTAGGAGACAAAGAAGCTGAAGGGAGAAGGTTGTTGCTGCAGCAAAACCTCTCAGGTAGTTAGAAGACTCAGACAGCGAAGGTTTCAGGTATTCCCCAAAAGCATTTCTCTTGTTATTGCAGAAGACAATCAGTTTTTTTAAAAAAAATCACAGTCAAGGATTTAAAACCATAGTTCAAGATGCAAGGAATGGCAAGCACAAGCATGGGTATGTTCAACACCCAGCTCCCACACTTTAATGGGAAGAACTATGACTACTGGTCTATAACCATGAGAGCTTTGTTCATCGCTCAAGATATATGGGAACTAGTAGAATATGGGTTTGAGGAACCAGCAGATGAAACTGAGTTCAATGCATTAACTCAGGGAGAGAAGGATCAGCTGAAGCTCAATAGGAAGAAGGATGCAAAGGCCATTGTCTTGTTGTATCAAGCAGTGGACCAGAGTATATTCCCAAGGATAGCAGCAGCTACAACATCACACAATGCATGGCAAACCCTCAAGACTGCCTATCAAGGCATGGAGAGAGTGAAGACAGCAAAATTGCAAATGCTGAGAAAGGATTTTGAAAACTTGAACATGAAGGAGTCAGATAACATTGACTCATTCTTCACTCATGTGATTGGTGTAATCACACAAATGAGAACTCATGGAGAAACAATTGAAGATAGAAGAATAGTGGAGAAAATATTGAGGGTCTTACCCTCAAGGTTTGATGCCATAGTCACCACCATTGAAGAGACAAAGGATCTCTCAAGATATTCAGTTGATGAGCTACATGCATCACTGATAACTCATGAGCAGAGGTTGAGTAGGAATGAAAACTCATCCCTTGAGCAAGCCTTCAAGACCCAGATGTCCTTTGGAAGAGGAAGAGGTCAAGGCAAAGGAAGCAAAAGAGGAAGAGGCAGAAGCCAGAACAGAGGAGGAAGGAACAGCCCAGCAAATGCACAAGGAAGAGGCAACAATACAAATCAGAACCAAGGTCAAGGCAGCAGCCAACAAAGAGATCAGTATCAGGCTCAAGGACAAAGGTATGATAAATCTAATGTTCAATGCTATTATTGCAAAAAGTATGGACATTATGCTAGTGATTGTAGAAAGAAACAACATGATATGAACAGCAGACAAAATGCAAATGTTACAAGAGAAAACAGCAGTCAAGAAAATGTCCTGTTAGCTTGTAACATGGCTGAAACACATAGTGAGGACATATGGTTTTTAGACTCAGGTTGCAGCAACCATATGACAGGGAATATAGCCCTCTTTTCAGCCTTAAATCAGAATTTGAAATCAGAGGTCACACTAGGAACTGATAGTAAAGTGTCTGTTATGGGAAAAGGGGAGGTAAAAATATTCACAAAACAAGGAGAAAAGAAAACCATAGCAGATGTCTACTATGTCCCTGGAATGAGATGTAACCTATTGAGTGTTGGACAGCTTATCCAAAAGGGTTACAATGTTTACTTTGTAAATGATGTGTGCACCATCATGGACATACCACCCAGCAAAAGATGCATTGCTGAAGTGAAGATGACAAGGAACAGGATGTTCCCTCTCCGGATCCGGGCAGACTTGAAGAACAAGAAGGAAATGGCAACAGTCACCCAAGAGGCCTTCCAAAGCGTGCCAAAGGATGAGAACTGGTTATGGCACTTGAGATTCGGGCATCTAAATTTTGGAGGCCTAAACTTATTGAGCAGAAAAGGAATGGTAAAGGGATTACCATTGATAGAGAAGCCGGACAGCCTTTGTGAAGGCTGCATATTGGGAAAACAACATAGAGAAAGTTTTCCATCAGGGAAAAGCATAAGGGCAAAGGCACCCTTAGAGATTATCCACTCAGATTTGTGTGGACCAATGCAAGCTCCATCATTAGCTGGCAGCCTATATTTCTTGACATTCATTGATGATTTTACAAGAAAGACTTGGATATATTTCCTCAAGAACAAAAGTGAAGTCTTTGAGAAATTCCAAAACTTCAAAGCACTTGTGGAGAACCAAAGCGGGCTGCACATAAAAGTATTGAGAACTGATAGAGGAGGTGAGTATATCTCAAATGAATTCCTAAAGTTTTGTAGAGAAAATGGAATACATAAACAATTCACAACTCGGTACACCCCACAGCAAAATGGAGTTGCTGAAAGGAAGAACAGAACCATCATGGAGATGGCAAGGAGCATGTTGAAGGCAAAGCATTTGCCAAATGAGTATTGGGCTGAAGCTGTACATTGTGCAGTGTATATACTGAACAGGTGTCCTACAAAAGCAGTCATGAACAAAGTGCCAAAAGAGGCATGGAGTGGGAGAAAGCAAGGAGTCACCCACATGAGAGTTTTTGGGTGTGTGGCCTATGCACACATTCCAGATAAACTAAGGAAGAAGTTGGACAGCAAAGGGGAGAAATGCATCTTCATTGGATACAGTGATGAATCCAAAGCCTACAGGCTGTACATTCCATCTACCAAGAAGTTCTTTGTAAGCAGGGATGTTCAATTCATTGAAGAGGAAGCTTGGGATGGAAGCATAGAGAAAACAATGAACATTAAAAACTGTTTGTCTCATGATGAGGATGAAGAGGAGGTGGCTGAAATGAATCCCCAAACAGCAGCACCAACACAAGAACAGCAAGGTACACCATTGAGGATCAATGAGAGTGCTTCTCCAAGCACACCACAAGGAGGAAATTCAAGTGCATCTTCAAGCACTTGCACACCAAGTGAAAGAGGTAAGAAATTTAGAAATCTAAGTGAAATTTATGAAGAAGGAATGAATTCCTTATTTGCCTTGTATTGTCATGTTGATGATCCTATTCATTTTGAAGAAGCTATTAAAGATAGAAAATGGATAGAAGCTATGGATGAGGAGATGAATGCCATAGAGAGGAACAAAACATGGGATTTGGTTGAGCTACCAAAAGGCAAAGAAGTCATTGGTGTGAAATGGGTCTACAAGACCAAGAGCAATGCTGAAGGCAAGATTGAAAGGCATAAAACAAGGCTGGTTGTCAAAGGGTACAAGCAGCAGTATGGGAGAGATTATGAGGAGACTTTCGCCCCGGTTGCAAGAATGGAAACCGTGAGAGCAGTGCTGTCCATAGCAGCTCAAAACAAATGGAAAGTCTACCAAATGGATGTGAAATCAGCATTCCTAAATGGAGTGTTAATGGAAGAGGTCTATGTGGAACAGCCTCTCGGATATGAGAAGAAAGGAGAAGAGCACAAAGTGTGCAAATTGAAGAAAGCTCTTTATGGGCTGAAGCAAGCGCCAAGAGCATGGTACAGCAAGATAGATTCATATCTATTGGAGAATGAATTTGACAAATGTGAAGGAGAACCCACAGTCTACATCAAGGAAAAGGATGGTAAAATTTTAATTGTTGTCTTGTATGTAGATGATGTTATTTTCACTGGAAATGATATTTATCTTATTGAGAATTTTAAATCAGTCATGAAGAATGAATTTGAAATCACTGACATGGGTTTGTTGAGATACTTCTTAGGCATAGAAGTAGATCAAAATGAAAAAGGAATTTTTATATCTCAAGCAAGATATGTAAATCAAGTTTTGGGCAGATTTAACATGCAAGAGTGCAAGGCAGCCATCACTCCCACAGTGATGGGATTAAAGCTCAGCAGAGAGGACAGCAGCAAGGATTTTGATCCTAGCTTGTATAAAAGCATTGTGGGCAGCCTTATGTATTTAACAGCAACTAGGCCTGATTTAATGTATGCTGTTAGTTTGATTTCTAGATTTATGGAGAGACCGAAGGAGGCACATTGGCAGGCAGCAAAGAGAATTTTGAGGTATGTCAAAGGTACCAAAATGTTTGGAATTCTATATCATGCCTCAGAACATTCAGATTTGGTTGGGTACACAGATAGCGATTGGGCTGGAAGTGTAGATGATCGGAAGAGCACTTCCGGTTATGTTTTTAACATGGGTTCAGGAGCCATTTCATGGGCTTCCAAGAAGCAGTCCATTGTAGCATTGTCTACAGCAGAGGCAGAATATGTGGCAGCGACAGCAGCATGTCAGGCAGTATGGATGAGAAGGATGTTGAGAAGCTTAGGCCAAGAGCAGGCAAAAGCGACAGTGGTCTTTTGTGACAATAGCTCCGCTATTGCTTTGTCAAAGAATTCAGTGTTTCATAAGAGAACGAAACACATTGACACAAGGTTTCACTACATCAGAGAATTGGTGAGCAATGGAGAAATTGTCTTAGAACATTGCAGGACTCAGGAACAGGTAGCAGACATTTTGACAAAGCCACTGGACCAGAAAAGCTTTGAATTTTTGAGGAAGTGTCTGGGTATGACAGAATGCCCAGCTGTTGAAATTAAAGGGGAGTGTTAAATGTGTAATTTCAACGCAGCCGAAAACCACCAAACAAAACCATCTATCTTGTTCGCACCGCCTTTTGGCAAAGGCTGTTTTTCCTTGGAGCCCTTCGAACACATTCAGCATGAGACACGCGTCCCATGTACGAACGCCCCAAAACCACTTTCCCCGGACAGTAAAGTTTGTTTGTTTTGCCCGAGGTTGGTGTGCGAACCTCGTTGGATCAGCCAAGTGATCTGGGCACGAAATCTCCGCCGTTGATCTCCGGAAGGTGCACGGGCCCATGTCAAATCGATTGTTGCGTGGAGTGAATGATTTTTCCGTTGACCGCCGTAGTGGAATCAATGGTCTTTAATGTGTCTTCGTAGATATTAGGTGGAGGCTTTAATTTTGATTATGGGCATATGTCCCATATGGTATACGTTTCATGTTTTTTTTTACGGCATGTAAAAGTTTTTTTTATGTGTGTTAGTTGTATGTTTTAATAGGCATGTTTTTATGTGTTAATTTTTTTTTAGGTATGACACACGGGAAGAAAAATGTGTGTGTGTTCGCAGCAGCGAAATAGAACAGAGAGTTGTATGCACAATCATAAGGAACAGATTGTAATGCTCTTGTCAGGTATTGTAAAACAAAAGTGTAAGAAAACCATGTGTGGTTTTTGCACAAGCAGTGCATAAAGAAAATGGTGGTGCGTGTTCCTTTTTGTAATTCTGTAAGTTTTGTTTTTACAGCAGTATGTAAAAGTGTTTTACACCAGTAAATGTGAATGGAGGTTTTACAGCAGTAAAAGTTATTGGGAATTTTCCAGCAGTGTAAATTCTTATATGAAGACAGAGTGAATTTTTTTTTGTTTTAATGAATAGAAATCTTTTATGGTGAAATACTCTGTTCCTCAGTAAAAAAATTAAGCTGTCTGTGCACAAGAAGATCCTGTGGAGGTAAAACAGAGCATTGCCTCTGTGTGTTTGAATTTATTTGGTTTTGGTATTTTCCCATGTAAAAATACCCAACAAAGTCATGAAAGGAGATATTTTAGTAAGTATCGTAACATCCTGCAACATGTTCTGCCCCACCTACAGCAGCGTAGTCATGGTATGCAGGCTTGCCAGTGTTTGCTGGCCACGTTGACCATGTTATCCAGAATAGTTGGCAAGCTATAATATGGTGGCCCCCTAGGCCACCGGATCCAACAGGAATTTCACGACATACGGGACACCAGAAGGTAAATTAAAATTAAAATTCAATTTCCTTAAAACAGGTCATGAGTTTTCTAATGTACCTGATTCTTCTGCAAAGGCTTGTAAGTGGACCAAACAATATTCCAGAAGTTGGCGATGTCGTAACCTCTGCCCGGTGGGAAGAAGGAAGAATGGTGTTACACATTTGCACTGTGATTTCTTCCTCACGTTTCAAACACGGGTTTCTTGTCACCCTTGCGTGAACATTGGCGGATAGGTTCTCTCTCTGCTTGGTGATGATGAGAAGAGGTGGCATTTTTTTTCCCAATTGAAAAATATGGCAAAAATATGGCCATGAAGTAGAAGTAGAAGTAGTTTTTAGATGTACATAATTCACTAGGGCTTGTGAAGACCAAACTTCCATACTTAGCGGTTAAAGTACAGTAAAAAATAGTGTAGAAGATATTATAAATACATATTTTAAATTTTTATCATAAATTAATATCTATTATTTTCATTATTTATTTCATTGATATAACGACAATAATTAATAAAATTTTAGAAATAACATAACATACTAAAAAGAAAAAGAGCGACCATAAAGAAAATTTCATAATATGCTAGTTCATAAAATTTTAAAACCTGACATACCAGGATGGGTGATTAAAGGAAATTTTCATAATTAAAAATTCCTTAGCCAGATTATAATGAGATAAGAGATTTTCTCATAAAGACTCTTAGCACGTGAATTAAATAAAACAATCTTCTCGCATCAGGTTTATTTATGAACAATTCCAGACCCGTAATGATTGATGCTGCAAGTCCGAGTGTATTTGTTGTTGCTTTCAATATTGAGGTGGTCTCATTACGGGACGGGTTCAACTACGTTGGTTTCATTTTAAACCCAAGTAAATATGGAATTTGGGATTGGGTTCGGTTGATTGAAAAATTTGAACTCAAATTAAATATATGGGCACCTAAATGGTTATCTATTCGCGAAAGATTGGTATTGATGTAATTTTGTTTTAAAGTATTGTTGTTATGGGATGCATTTATATATTTTATTTTATTTTTATTAAAAAAAAAATATTATTTTTAAATTAATTTGGGTTGCTTTTTTATAATGTAAAAAATTTCACTTTGTTAGGTTGGAAGACATTTCGAAACCCACTATGGAGGGTGGCTTGGGGATATTGGAAATTGAAAATTTTGGTTTGGTACTTGGAATAAAAACTTTGGAGTTGGCCTTATGTGGTTATGGCATTTTAAGAATCTATTTTTGGAGGAATGGATCAAAGCTTGGGCTTGATCTTCTATATCGTCTTCATACATAGGTTGGGATGATGAAAATAAAAAAATGGTTGTTTGGTAATTTGAGGTGGAAAATTGGTGTGGGTTAAAATATGGAGATTGGTATGGGCCTTATTAAGGGATTTATTTGAGACTACATGATGCCTACTACACTCATCTGCCATATTCACAACCTTTATATCTATTATATAAATCAGATCTAGCTGGCTATGGATCCTCTTTTTCAATGTCCTATTTAGATTTGTTTGACAGATTTTGGTTTATTTAGGGAATTGGCCAAGATATAGGATAGATACATAGACAACATAATTATGGCTCGTCTTACTGTAGATGGCGAGGAGGACGAATTCACATGGGTTGGGAAGACCGTTCAGGGACAAATCCAAATCAAAGATGCCTACAGGTTTATAACTCATTTGCAACACTTGGCGGGAAGCTATGGTTGGTTTTATAAAATATAGTCTCGGAATCTCCCACTCAAACTAAAGTGTTTTGGATGGTTAACATGGAAAAAAAAAATCTAACTTAGGATAATTTGTGTCACAAGGGTTTCAGGTCTCTGTAGATGTATTTTATGCTTGCGAGCATAAGAAGATGTGACACATATTTTTCTCACTTGCCCTTTTTGGATATCCATTTGGAAGTGTGTATTAAACATTTTAATCAGGGTTGATTGGGATCCTACTTCAATGGAATTATGTCTTAGGGAATGGATGTTGGGATACAAGTAATACAAGTCTCTTCCTTTCTATATCATGTGAGGGATATGACTATGTAGGAATGCGTGTATATTTGAAGATAAATTGTTGGATATATTTTGTACATGCATGAAAATATGTGACTTTTTAAAGGAAATTCGGCATTTGGTTAATAGCAAAAGACCAAGATATATCTATCAGGTGAATATATGACATAACTACTTTGTGGGATTTTTTGATGGGATTGCAAACCATAATTCATGTGGATGTGATGCCTACATTGTCATTAGACCTAGTATGTATTTCCATTTCAGTTAGTCTCAAAGCACTAGTACTAATTCTAGGGAGGAAATGATTGCTTTATGTAGTGTGTTATTTTGTGTTAGATAGTTATCTATTGAAAAAATAGATATTTTTGGTGATTCAAAAGGGGTGATTGACTAGGTTCTCGAGAAGTCGATATTAGAACCTCCACTTTCTTTTTGGATGAAGAGAATTAAGACAATGTTAGTGGATTTCAATGAGATTCACTTTGCTCATATTTATAATAAGATGAATAGAATAATAGATACTCTATCAAAAAATCATTAATACCAGCCATAAAAATTTACAAAAAACTCAAATTATTCTTTCATTTAATTATTTTCTTTTTCTATCGTATATGAAAATTTTTATTATCTTTCTATTTATAAATAATGTATAATCAATGCTAATCTGCCATTATGACATATATGTTTGACCATGAAGAAAATAAATATATTTATGCTTCTATGCTGCATATAATGGAAAAGAGACCTTCGAAAACGTAAACAGTTTTTTTACTTTAATACAGAGTCGGTCAGTTTTTTTCTCACTTAAAAAATAACCATTGAAAAAACAATCATTTTATCTTTTAACGCAACGACCCTAACTTTCCCTCGGAGGGTAGCATCACGCGACTAATATTTATAACGGCTAATTGATGGCGTGGTATGTTGAAAAGGCTGTTGAGTGGCACGCTTCCCATAGCTTCCGGTCCTTTGAATGGACATGAGCAATTTGTCTTTCATTTTTATTTGATTCATTAAGAAATGGATCTTATTCTTTCTGCCCATGCAAGACCAACTAAGTATCACAGCGTTGGGTCCTTTGAATGGACATTTGCCATTTGTCTTTCATTTTTATTTGATTCATTAAGTAATGGAACTTATTCTTTCTGCCCATGCAAGACCAACTAACTATCACACGTTGATGTCACTTGGCCGGTTAAGGAAAGTTAGAATATTCACTTCCTAGGCATAATTTTGTTTTTAAAATAATAGAAATTTTAGTAAGATTTTTGAAAAATGATATAAAAATTTTTAGAAACTAGTCCAACAATAAATTAACTTCCACAATAAATTGTGGCCTCACTGGACAACACCATTCATTTATTTACTAAACCGAAAGCCGCCAAAACATGCACTTCCAACTTCAACTATTTAATTTTATTGAGTAACACGTCTGTATTGAAACGTTAGGAGACCTGGGATTTATGAAAAGAGTTGTTGCGTAAATTATTCTTCTTGTTTTGGTTCCTGGTGCCTCACATCGAGAGTATGACATCGGATTCGGTTCGTAATTTTCTTATGTCATCATCTGGCTTTTCCTTTATAGACGGAACCATGAATTGATTCCCCCTCAAATTTGAAGATCGCGCCATATTTATGAAACGCTTCACGCATTCTGGAGAATTTGGATGACAGGCCTGTCTCTGCTTTAGACGTATTTGATGAGTTGGAGATATTTAGAGGAGAACAAAAAGATAGGATGGATGAAACTTTCCCTCCCATTTGCATATTTTGCATCAAAAATGCTCTAGAATATCGACTAATTAAATTTTTAATCATATTTATAGTCTACGACATTAAAAAAGGGCAAAATCCCACTTAAAACTGACGAATAAGACTGGAAGATCGAAAAGCTATTTGCCAATTGAAAAAATCCTTACCATGTTTTAATTCGGACTTGTCATATCAAATATAATATATCTCCAACTTTATCGCTTTAACTTTTAACTGCAAATAAACGATAAATTTCGTCATGAATTAGATACGCGAATAACCCTTCAACTTTATATATTGTCCCACATGTTAAAATCCCTGCACAAATGTTTGTAGTATTGGTGTTAACGCCTACTTTAAGTTATTATAGTGAAAAAATGTTGGTAATGTTTGTCTTACTGCCCACTTGAAGTTATTATTCAGAAAAAGGAGATGCATTTCATATATTAGAAGAGAGGCTATATGTTAAAATTTGATGTATGGTTAGTCGAACATAAAAATTATTGAAAGTATTTATATTTTGTAATTTAAATACACATTATTAAATATTTTTATTGTTTTGGTTGGGTTAGAATTTGAGAATATATTTTTAGGTAAGATTGTATTTTTTTTTTATTTAAAATGTGTTTTTGAATGCATAAATAGATTTGGTACCTTCAAAAATCTCTAGGATACTTGGATTGTACAGATTTCACAATTCAAACTTGTGATTCTATAAACTCTCTATTAGATTTTATGCAAAATTAACTCAAGAATATGCTTAGAAAAACATAGAATAGTTAGACTACTACATTTCATTTATATAAATTTCTATGGTATTGAAATCATTATATATCACCATATTATTAATCAATATTATTATAGTTATTAGTCTTATTTTTTATAGATTTAGTGTACTTTTTTTTTTCTTTCAAAAGAAGAAATCATAAAACACAAAACCAAAAACAAGCTAGAGAGTTCGTTGCATAGCATTCAGCGCAACAAATTCTTATCTAAAAACCATTGAGAGGATAGAAAAAAAGGAATAGAAACACTTCACTAGCAAAGGCTAAAAAAACAGCCGTTTTAAAAGAGACATTCGAATTAGAGATCAAAGGAGCCCGATTCACAAATAGAGCCTTCAAGCAAAGTTTCAAAAAACATGCTCCCAGGACAGAGGGGAACCCCACGTTTGGACAAGGCATCCACCACCATGTTTTGTTTGCAATACACATGAACAGAAGAGATATCACCGAAATATGGAATGAGATGTTTAATGTTGTCCATCTAGTGATGTAGTGGAGGGACCTCAAGGGAGTTATTTCCCTCTACCCATTCTATTACAATTTTGGAGTCCCCAACAATCTCTATAGAGTCAATAGCTATCCATTTAGCGCACTGTAGGATTCCCCACAGAGCAACAATCTCAATCCGATAATTTTTCCCCTCACCTCCATGCCAATAGAAGCAATATTCACGTTGAGGGCATAGCTTGATGAGCGCTCCACAACCACAACTGCCTCTATTCGAGGCTCCATCAAATAATCCTAAAGGATAAGATTCTTCCAATTCCTTTAAAGATACAGGGCGTTGGGTAGTAGTAGGCACCCAAGGGCAAGTCTTAATGAAATGTCCAACAATTTTAAGACATGTGGAGGAAACCTCTGGAATTCTGCCCTTGAAAACAAATGCATTTCTGGTTCACCAGATTCCCCAAAGCACATACAGAGGGATTACTCTATAGGGTCTATGATTCATTGACTAGTACATGGGACAAGAAATTATGTAAGGCCAAGCCCTATCCACGAAAATCTGCATCATATCAGATACTCTCCCCCAAATATCTCTAGTGAAAGCAAAATTTAGGAACATATGTACGCATTCTTCAATGGAATCCCAACACAGTTGACATCTACCCAGACCATTAAGGTCGCTTTTCATCAAGTTTTCCCAGGTGAGGATGTGGTTGAAGAGGGTCAACCAAGAGAAGCATTTAAGTTTCAAAGGGACTTCCCACTTCTACATAGCGATAGTCCAATCCTCGAAAGGACTAGTCTCGGGGGTTCTAGAAATATAAAGATATAATTATTTAACTGGTATATTATTATTAACATTTCTACAGCCCCATACAAGTATATTTGGCCTGTATGATAAGGTAATCCCTAATAAACATAACTTATGCTTGTAAGATTCCCACTCAAAATCAAATTCAGCGGAGAGACCCAACTCCCACGAGTGTGGCTAGCAATGGGAAGATGTATCAAATAGGTCATGATTCTCCAAATTAGCAAGATAGAGGTTACCCATATGATTTAGATATATAATTATTTTGGGGGAGAGGTTATGATCCCCATTTACACCCTTAATCACATCCATTCCAATGAGGATTTTCCTTCCATCTCCAACTTGCCAATGTAGGTTTCCACATAGCTAATTCTTTGTCAAAATCATACTTCTCTAGATATAAGATTGTATTATGTTATTAGGAGCCCCAATAACTACCCATTCATCCAGACTTAGATGTCAGACATACTTCCCCTATACAATATCATTCCAAATGCCGGAGGTGTTGAAAACCTGCCATAGATTTCTAGAGAGGAGGACCAAATTAAATCGCTTAGTGTCTCATATGCCCCATCCAATCAACTCAATGGGTTTAGTAAGAGAATTAAGCTTGCAAAGATGGAATTTTTTTGTCATTTTCAACTCTGTATCATAGGAATTTTGTGATGATGGCATCGATCTTTTGTATGACAATCGAGGGGAGAAGAAATAGATGCATCTAGAATACTGAAATCCCTCGCAAGACCACTTTTATCATTATCACTCTATCTCCTAGAGTAAGCCATAAGTGGTCCCAGAAAGATAGATGATCTACTATACCAGACATATTAGACAATTCCTTGTATATAGATGATTGTTGGGTGATCAACAGTCAATTTTTAAATATATTTTATAACATTTAAAATATATAATTTTCATTATTTTATTAATGAAAATTACATTTTTGTTTTAATAAAAACAATAAATTATCTATTTTTACATTTTAACTATCATTTTTTTATAATGGAAAACATTTAAACTCCAAATGCATAAAGTTTGAAATGCAAACAACTGTCAATATAACTTGGTAAAAGGGATTTGTCTTCTCACTATTGAATGGAAAACTTCATTAACAAGACGGAGATTATTAAAAAATATAAAATTTTGAGAGTACATTTATATTCATAAAGAGGGTGGAAATACTTAGTGATTTATATTTACTATATATTGCTTTAAAAATTTTAGTGGATGTTTGTCTTTTATAGATATTTTGCATATAATTATATATGTGAAAATATACACATAGTTATATATGATTTTTGGGCTAAATCATTACTGAAAGACTTGTAAATTAAATTGGAATAACTATATTTTTCTAATATAACTATTAGATTGACCAAATTAATGCTTATGATGTAGTGTAGTCTTAAGTCATCCATATCAATATTGTAGGGGATCCATTTGAGTTAATGGAGAAATAAAATGTTCTACATTATTTAGAATTTTAGTGAATATTCTAAATTGTGTACAACTTGAGTCATGATTGTTCTATATTTTTCAAAAGTCATTGCTTTTAATATGAGTTAGTTATAGTTAAGTATTATGATGATGGTTGTCAGAATGAAAGTTTTGACAACAACAATATTTGTGAGTGGGAAAGTGATTAGGATGTTGATTAAAAGCAAATGTGGGAATTTTCGTTCACTTGGATGGTTATTGGACCTAGAAAATGATAGATGGATTGTAAAGAATTTCTAGGGATGTATCATACTTGCACTAATTAACTTTTCTTGGTGTGCTCTCTTCATATTAGAGTTTTCAACATCCAGTTTTGGCAATTTTTGAGGAAGTTCTTCATTCAGGCTCACCTAAGGAGTTTTAGCATGGAGAGTTGGAGAAGTATCACGTTCTTACTCTGAACTTATGGTTGAGGGGAGAAATGTTAGCCTCATTCTCACATAAACAATCAATAAGTCTAAGTATTCACAAAATAATAAAATTATGAAATTATTAATCATGAAAGTAGACTTAGATAAATACCAAATGTTGTTACATTGAACAACTAGAAACAAATATACAATCTCAAAACACAATTACTAATCCGAGAGCTTCGCCTTTATCCAACATCTATGGAACTCAGCAACAAGACACTTGAATCGTGTGAGCCCAGCACGTAGGGTTTTGATGACTCCAACATGGAACCAGATTCCTTGCAGGAGACTTGCTAATTTTGTTTTCCAACGTTCCACAATGCATGCAACTCTTCCTCGAACAACTTGAAGCAACTCTATACAATAAAATTTCCACTCAAATTTCAATTCATTCTTTAATTACAAATAGTCATAAGGCTCTCATACAAATTGAAAATAATTAATGAAAACAAAAAATAATATTCAAGAGAAACATGGTGGAAAAGGCTTTTAGTTTGATTGTATATTCACAAAAATTATTGATACATATTTCTCTCACACATGAGACCTAGTATTATAGAATTGATCTTCTCATAACAAATTGCCAATTTGGCTAATTGGTTGAAACTTCCCCATAACTTTCTCCACAATATCTCCTTGCATATCTCCACAAATATCTTAGTTGATTTTGGGTGATCTCCATCCTTAACTTCTCTCATTATCCTCATCTTTGGTCATTTGTAGACTTCTAAGGTAACTCTACTTTCATGATTAATAATTCCATAATTTCATTATTTTGTGACTACTTGACTTATTGATTGTTTATGTGAGAATGAGCCTAACAAAGTAGATGAGTGAGTTGTAGTTGATTAAGAGTTATCATTCTTTATAAGGAGACATTGTCATGTATTGTGCATTAGTTTGTGCGTATTGACCTAGTTTAATAAAATCTTGTGTTGTGTTATCTTGGTATCAGAGCAAGGATCAGATTTATTCACATCTTTTATTAGAAAAACATAATATTTATGAAAATGTTTCTAAGTATATATATCAATTGATAAAGATGATCAACATAATTTGCAAATGGTCTCTTATATTCTAATGACTACATGGAGGAACATAGTGGAGAAACACATAACAAAATAAAAAAACAAAAAACAAAAAAAACTTGAATTTAGAAGTCTCATCTAAAAAAGAAGATTGCACCTTTCCATAGATGTGAGAGGATTGAATCAAAAACTGCAATAAAACATAAATATAATTTAACTCAAAATGTCCTATTCCAAAAAAACATTTTTTAAGAAATGAAAACAATTTAGGTAATGATAAAATACAACTCACCATTTTTCAAATAAACATTCATTTTAACTAATTCAGATTCTAATGGTGTATATGAAATAAAATTATAATTAAGAAAAACAGATTTTAAATGAAAAACATAAAACAGTAAATGAAAAGTGTGTAGCACAAGCTTGGTAGCCAAACTTCTTCAGTGGAACAGCCCTATGGTTAGATCCAAATCTAGTGGAGTTGCTAGCCGAGAAGCTGTTGAGCAGTAGACCAAGTAGAGCAAACCTAGCAGTGAGCACGGATAAGTTATTTCGTAAATTCTTATGGATTGTAGCCTATAGGCATTTAGATTTGGGATTATCTATGAGGAATAGACAAAAATAAATCACATCTACCGATTTATTCACTCTTTAAATAAAAGATGCCACAAATAACAATGCCATGTCCTGGCAGGTATACCATGCATTATAGCCTAGGCAATATAGATATAAATTTTCAGTGAGAAATACACTGTAAACCATACTCGAAATTATGACGGATAATTGAGAAAAGTGGATGTCAAAAATGTTTAAATTTTGCTGAAAGTCAACATGTATACTTCAAATAGGAGTTTTGAACAGAAAAGCCTTCCGCAGAACGTCAAATTCCAGGCCGGTTACCAACTTCAATTATTTTATTTTGTTTGAGTAAGATAGGTCTACTCAAGCGGAGGAAAGCTGCGAATTATTAAAAGAGTTGTTGGGAACTATTCTTCTTACCTTGGTTCCTCGTGCTTGACACCAACAAGATGACTTCGGAATGGCATCGCAATTATTCTTTCATATCACAATTACAATAACGTGTCGTAGTCTTCTTATGTCATCCTGTACATTATAATAACGTGTCGTAATCTTCTAATGTCGTCCTGTCGCTTTTCCTTGGTGGGGAGGCATAACGGCTTTCAAGTACTGATGAAAAACTTCATTCTTTCAGGATTTGATGCGCTGTTTACCCAAGCTACCATGTGACAGGAATTTCATGTTATGATGGGCTTCACCTTTATGTTGGGTAGTTGCTATGATGGATCAATAACCCTAATGGAATTTTCGTTGGGATTATATACCACTTCCAAGTAGGGTAGGAATTTCAAATTGATTGTACCCCTCAAATTTGAAGGTTACGCCAAGTTTATGAAACGTATCACGCATTTTTAGGATTTGATGATAGTTCTGTCCGTGCTTTGTGCGTGAAATTGATTCTACTTGTCAAATTTGGAAGGTTATGTCAAATTCATGAAAAGTATCCCCATTTTAGGCGATTTTGTTGACAGATCTGTTCCTATCCAAGTATATAATGGTATGTTTGGGTATACAGCCACTGCTCATTAATTGTGGTTGGTTGCATAATTGATGCAATATGTAGAAGGCAATTTATACATCAAATTGCATCCGGTTTCCAAGATTTTTTGAGATTCTCTTTGGACGCGAAGTAGAATGAAACAATAATATTAAAACGATAGGTTTAAATGAAGGGTGGGCATAAAATCAACGTGAATGGATTGCAATATCACCGAAATCCCATTTTCAAACTTCCACCCGTATGCATATTTCGCATCAAAGGCCCCATTGCAGATAAAGGCGGTGAAGGGTGATCAAAGAAATTATTTAGAAAACGGCTAATTAAAGTTTTAATCGTATTTTAAGACACTAAAAGAAACAAAATCCGACCTTAATCCGAAGATTAAGAATTAGACTCGTTTCTATTCAGATTCGTCATGTCAAATATAATATTTCTTGAGCCTTATCTCTTTTGCAACTTTTATTTGAAAATAAACTACCATTTTTAGTTTATGAATTGTATAACGTTTATTCATTTCTAATATATCATTAATATTAGTATAAAAATTAAACCATAAAGTGGTTGGTTTCTATAATTTATTATAGAAAAATAATAGATTCAAGAATACTCTTCAACTTTAAATAATTATTTGACATAATGACAATTCTCGAAAATGATTGTAATGTTTATATAGTGGTCTCACATATTAAAAAACTCCATAATGTTTGTCTTTCGACTCCAAGTTACTTTTAGTGTATAAAATATATTCATTATATTGTTTCTCTTAATATGATCCATTTGAAGTTATTTTTATTATATAAAATATATCTATTCGAAGTTATTTTCATTATATAAAATATATAGTATTGAAATCATTTTTAATATATAAAATATATTTATTATATTAAAAAATAAGGTGAACTTTATATGTTAAGAGAAAAGTAGGGTTAGATAATATAACTCATATTTGTTTTAATTGTGATGAATAATTTGAGGAGGAGTTTATTTTTAGTCTTTACGGGTTTGTTGTATTCAATTAGGTTGAGATATATTTTTCAATTAACTAATATTTCAAATTGGTGTGTTGTTAAGAGATTGGCTAAATAAATGGATTATAAAATTAAGATAATTTTTTTATTTTAAAAAATCACTCATGTATTAAATTATTTTAGATATAAATATCTATATATTCCGTATGAGGAATACGTATATTTTAGTCTATTATATCTATTTATAACGGCTAATTGATGGCGTGATATGTTGAAAAGGCTGTTGAGTGGCACGCTTCCCATAGCTTCCGGTCCTTTGAATGGACACGAGCAATTTGTCTTTCATTTTTATTTCATTCATTAAGAAATGGATCTTATTCTTTCTGCCTATGCAACACCAACTAAGTATCACAGCGTTGGGTCCTTTGAATGGACATTAGCCATTTGTCTTTCATTTTTATTTGATTCATTAAGTAAGGGAACTTATTCTTTCTGCCCATGCAAGACCAACTAACTATCACACCGTTGATGTCACTTGGCCGGTTAAGGAAAGTTAGAATATTCACTTCTTATTAAAGAGTAGAAATTTTGGTAAGGTTTTGAAAAAATTAAGTAGAAATTTTTAGAAATTGGTGAAACAATCCAACAATAAATTTTTTATTTATCAAAATTAAGCCAAAAAAAATTAACTTCCGTAATAAATTATGGCCTCACTGGACAACAGCATTCATTTATTTACTGGACAACACAATTCATTTATTTACTAAACTGATAGCCGCCAAAACATGCACTTCCAACTTCAATTATTAAATTTTATTAACACGTTTGTATTGAAACGTTAGGAGACCTGGGATTTATGAAAAGAGTTGTTGCGTAAATTATTCTTCTTGTTTTGGTTCCTCGTGCCTCACATCGAGAGTATGATATCGGATTCGGTTCGTAATTTTCTTATGTCATCATCTGGCTTTTCCTTTATAGACGGAACCATGAATTGATTCCCCCTCAAATTTGAAGATCGCGCCATATTTATGAAACGCTTCACGCATTCTGGAGAATTTGGATGACAGGCCTTTCTCTGCTTTAGACGTATTTGATGAGTTGGAGATATTTAGAGGAGAACAAAAAGATAGGATGGCATGAAACTTTCCTTCCCATTTGCATATTTTGCATCAAAAATTCTCTAGAATATCGAGTAATTAAATTTTTAATCATATTTATAGTCTACGACATTAAAAAAGGGCAAAATCCCACTTAAAACTGAAGAATAAGACTGGAAGATCGAAAAGCTATTTGCCAATTGAAAAAATCCTTACCATGTTTTAATTCGGACTTGTCATGTCAAATATAACATATCTCCAACTTTATCGCTTTAACTTTTAACTGCAAATAAACGATAAATTTCGTCATGAATTAGATACGCGAATAACCCTTCAACTTTATATATTGTCCCACATGTTAAAATCCCTGCACAAATGTTTGTAGTATTGGTGTTAACCCCTACTTTAAGTTATTATATTGAAAAAATGTTTGTAATGTTTGTCTTAGTGCCCACTTGAAGTTATTATTCAGAAAAAGGAGGTGCATTTCATATATTAGAAGAGAGGCTATATGTTAAAATTTGATGTATGGTTAGTCGAACATAAAAATTATGGAAAGTATTTATATTTTGTAATTTAAATACACATTATTAAATATTTTTATTGTTTTGGTTTGGTTAGAATTTGAGAATATATTTTTAGGTAAGATTGTATTTTTTGTTATTTAAAATGTGTTTTTGAATGCATAAATAGATTTGGTACCTTCAAAAATCTCTAGGATACTTGGATTGTACAGATTTCACAATTCAAACTTGTGATTCTATAAACTCTCTATTAGATTTTATGCAAAATTAACTCAAGAATATGCTTAGAAAAACATAGAATAGTTAGACTACTACATTTCATTTATATAAATTTCTATGGTATTGAAATCATTATATATCACCATATTATTAATCAATATTATTATAGTTATTAGTCTTATTTTTTATAGATTTAGTGTATACTTTTTTTTTTTCAAAAGAAGAAATCATAAAACACAAAACCAAAAACAAACTAGAGAGATTTTTGCACAACGTTCAGCCCAACAAATTCTTATCTAAAAACCATTAAGAGCGTAGAAAAAAAGGAATAGAAACACTTCACTAGC
The DNA here is from genome assembly GCA_031772625.1 of Pinus tabuliformis. Taxonomy (NCBI): domain Eukaryota; kingdom Viridiplantae; phylum Streptophyta; class Pinopsida; order Pinales; family Pinaceae; genus Pinus; species Pinus tabuliformis. The sequence goes on from CM062805.1 coordinate 72,377,177, forward strand.
AAAGGGTTAAAAGACAACCATTTTAAAAGAGACATTCGAATTAAAGATCAAAGGAGCCCGATTCACAAATAGAGCCTTCAAGCAAAATTTCAAAAAACATCCTCCCAGGACAAAGGGGAACCCCACATTTGGACAAGGCATCCACCACCATGTTTTGTTTGCAGTACACATGAACAAAAGAGATATCACCGAAATATGGAATGAGATGTTGAATGTTGTCCATCTAGTGATGTAGGGGAGGGACCTCAAGGGAGTTATTTCCCTCTACCCATTCTATTACAGTTTTGGAGTCCCCAACAATCTCTATAGAGTCAATAGCTATCCATTTAGCGCACTGTAGGATGCCCCACAGAACAACAATCTCAACACGATAATTTGTCCCCTCACCTCCATGCCAATAGAAGCAATATTCACGTTGAGGGCATAGCTTGATGAGCGCTCCACAACCACAACTGCCTCTATTCAAGGATCCATCAAATAATCCTAAAGGATAAGATTCTTCCAATTCCTTTAAAGATACAGGGCGTTGGGTAGCAGTAGGCACCCAAGGGAAAGTCTTAAGGAAATGTCCAACAATTTTAAGGCATGTGGAGGAAACCTCTAGAATTCTGCCCTTGAAAATAGAAGCATTTCTGGTTCGCCAAATTCCCAAAAGCACATACAAAGGGACTACTCTGTAGGGTCTATGATTCATTGACTAGTACATGGGACAAGAAAATAATTAATATTATTTTGTATTAATGGAGAAATCGTTACAAAAGTTGTAACGTATCTCCTTAGCTTAGGATTTGTTCCTAGAGTTTAGGAGTTTGGTTGCAACTTCCTGAGTTCTAGTAATGTACTCAATGATGTAATTGCTCATTTGATGTAAGTAGAGTGTACGGAGAGAGTTCTCTTTATTTGAGTACAGTCTCCAGGTGCAGTACTCACCTGTGAGGTGTAACTCCTTTTTCAATTCAAGTCTGATTTTTATCTTGGTATCAGAGCATAGAGTAGGGACACCCTTAATTTTTTTTAGAATGCATCATTGATTACAGAACTGTAGTGGCGGTGGAGTAAATAGAAGCATTTGTAGAATCAGGTGAACTACAGTAACACCTGAAGCATAGGTCTCAGATGATTGATCATCTCTGAGCACAAGAAAGGGTTGGTGCGGAATCTTCGCGAACAGTCGCGCCATTTTTGAGCAGAAGCAGCAATTGGCGCAATTTATTAAGGAACAAACGCGCCACTTGGCACGGTTTTGAGGGTGATAAGTGCGCCAGCATGCCAGAAAGTGCTATTGGCGCGGAAAATAAAGGATTAATTGCTCCAATTTTGTAAGATGCATCGATTTTGTTTCTGGCGCAGATCCTTAGCCGTCGAGAAGCGCCAACCTCTTTCTCTTTGAAAAATCTGCATTTTTTTGTAGATTGGTCTTGCCCAGTGGTGGCACGTGGAAATTTCATATCTGCTCGATGGCAGCAGATCGGACTTGCCCAGTGGTGGCGCATTGGAGTTCTTTGATCTACTCAGTGGCAGCAGATCGGACTTGCTCAGTGGTGGCACATTGGAGTTTTTTTTATCAGTTCGGTGGCAACAGATCGGATTTGCCTGGTGGTGGCGCATTGGAGTTTTTTTGATCTGTTCGGTGGCAGCAGATCGGATTTGCCCGGTGGTGGCGCATTGGAGTTTCCTGATCTGTTCGGTGGCAGCAGATCGGATTTGCCCGGTGGTGGCGCATTGGAGTTCTTGATCTGTTTAGTGGCAGCAGATCAGACTTGCCTGGTGGTGGCTCATTGAAGTGTTCAATTGGATAGACTTATTCAGCAAAGGATCAAAAATTTTATCAATCCAATATGAATAACATTATAGATTCATATCTCCACGAGTCTGGCAAACTCGATGGATTGAATTTCTTCAACTGGAAATTCAAGACGCAGAGTTTACTTGAAAGTGCAAATGCGTGGTCAATCATTACAGGAAATGAGCTGAGATGAGGAACAGCTACACAAGAACAATATTGGGATAAAAGGGAGACAAAAGAAAAGGTTATATTAAAGATGTCCATCAAGGACAATGTTATCCTGCACATTAGAGACTGTAAATCGGCTGCTGACATTTGGACGACGATCAAAAACCTATACGAGACGCAGAATACAAATCGTGTATTTTCACTCAAAGGCAAGTTGTTTGCATTAAAGATGGAGGAGAATAAGTCCATTGCTGGATTCATTACTAGAGTTAAAGACCTGAAGGACAGATTGGGAGCTATCGGAGAGAAAGTTTCTGATTCAGATCTGGTCACGCTCACGTTGAACAGAATCACTGATGAATACCAGACGTTTATCACGGGGCTGTCAGCAAGGGAGAAAGCCCCTGCATTTGAAGAGCCGACAGGGATCCTGCTACAGGAAGAAGAGCGATGACAAAATTTGAAAACTCAAAGCAATGACCTTACTCTGATGGCAAAAAGGAGACAATATAGAGGGAAGCAGAAGCAGCATCAACAACCGCAGCAGCAGTAGCAGAAAGGAGCCGACACATTTCAAAAGAGACCGTTTAAAGGTATGTCTGATAATAATTTTCCCAGCAAGAAATGTTTTTACTGTGGAAAACTTGGTCATCAGATTAAAGATTGTTAGAAGAGGCAGGCAGACGAAGGAAGAAACAAACAGAGAAAACATAAGGGTTACTTTGTTGGGGAAGAAGAGGACCACAGCCACGAACTTCAACTATTTACAGTCGATTGTGCTCTTTCAGCTTCAAAGGGAGATGAGGACGACATATGGTATGTCGACTCTGGCGCATCCTCACAGATGACTGGTAAGAAGGACTGGTTTGAATTTCTTGAAGAAACTTCATGTGGGTCAAAAATCTATTTAGGAGATGATAGTGGATATGAGATCAAAGGACATGGTGACATTCCTGTAAAGTTACCTAGCGGTGACATTAGACACCTTAAAAATGTATTGTATGTTCCAGGAATTAAGAAAAATTTGGTCTCTGTCTCAATGATTACTGATCAGGATATGCAAGTTCAATTCTTTAAGAATAACTGTGTCATTAAGGATAGCCAGATGGAAATAGTTGCAACAGGAGTGCACGTGGGGAGCCTGTATAGACTAGATGCAAAGAGTATGCCACAACAAGCAATGGTTGTAGCTGGATCAACAGTCGAAGATCTCTGGCATCAGAGATTCGGCCATCTAAATATGCAAGACCTCATCCTACTTCAGAGAAAAGGTATGGTTGATGGACTCCCTGTTTTCCATAATGTTAAGCTGGATTGTGATGGATGTGCATTAGGGAAAATGCATAGAGAAGAGTTCCCTTTGCATGTTAATAGAAAGGAAAGAGACATTTTAGAACTAGTGCATACATACGTTTGTGGACCTATGCAAACCAGGTCATTAGGAGGAGCATATTACTTTCTCTTATTTACAGATGATTGCACTAGATTTTCATGGATATACTTTCCGAGTAAAAAGAGTCAGGCCTTTCAGTATTTTAAAGAGTTTAAATCCATGGTAGAAAACCAGACAGGAAAAAGGATAAAAATTCTGAGCTCAGATCAAGGGGGAGAATACAGGTTGGGAGAGTTCATGGATTTCTGCAAGCATCATGGGATTGTGCAACAGTTTACAGTGCCCCACACTGCTGGTTTGAAGCATTGTTTGGATTCAAACCAACAGTGAGTCATTTAAGAATATTTGGGTCAAAATCTTATGCTCATATACCTAAGGCAGATAGGAAGAAGTTAGATCCTAAAGCCCTGAAATGTATATCTGTTGGATATGGCACTGAGTTCAAGGCATATAAGTTATTTAATCCTGTGACTCACAAGGTTTTTTCAAGCAGAGATGTCATATTTCATGAACAGGTTGAAGAAGGAAAGAATGACTCTAACAGTGATTGGCACATTCCATTGCTATTGGAAGAAAACAGTGAGGAAGATGAAGAGCAGGAGGAGAAACGAGAAGAAGAAGTAACAGACAATGTAATCAATGATGATGCAAGCCCAGAAAAGGTTGAAATAGACAGAATTGAGGTAAGTCCCCTACCAAGGAGATCAGGTAGGAAGACTCGATTATCTTCTAAATTGAAATACTATGCATTAATGTCAAAGATTTTAAACATTGTAGAACCTGCAAATTATGAGGAAGCAAGTAAATATGGTGCATGGAGGGCTGCAATGTATGAGGAAATAGAATTAATAAACAGAAACCATACTTGGGATTTGGTTGAATTGCCTGAAGGTAAAACCCCCATAGGATGCAAATGGCTGTATAAACCAAAAATAAATGCAAATGGGAGTATAGAGAAACTTAAAGCTAGACTGGTAGCAAAGGGTTACTCACAGAAAGAGGGAATAGATTTCGATGACACCTTTGCTCCTGTAGCCAAATTAAACACCATTAGAATGCTAATTTCCTTAGCAACAAAACACAAATGGCAACTACACCAGCTAGATGTTAAGTCTGCATTTCTGAATGGCGACTTGAAGGAAGAAATTTATTTAGTACAGCCTGAAGGTTTTGTGAAAAAGGGGCAGGAACATCTTGTGTGTAAATTGAAAAAGGCACTTTATGGTTTAAAACAGGCACCCAGGTCATGGTATGAGAAAATTGACTCATTTTTTGTTCAGCATGGCTTTCATAGGAGCTTGAATGATCCAAATCTGTATACCAAGTTTAATAAATAGAGGCAAATTATTTTGATTTCTTTGTATGTAGATGATATGATCATAAAATTGAATGCTAACAATCTGATCAAAGAAATCAAACAGCAGATGTCACAAGTGTTTGAGATGAAAGATCTCGGAAACCTTCATTATTGCTTGGGATTGGAGATATGGAAAGACTCTGGACAAACTTTTCTCACTCAAGGGAAGTATGCCAGAAGCTTGCTGGAAAGATTCAGAATGGAGCAGTGCAGATTAATAGCAACACCATTACAGCAGAACTTAAAGTTAAGCAGTGACGACGATACTAAAGAGGTGGATGCTACCATGTACAGATAGCTAGTTGGCAGTTTGATATATCTAACTACAACTAGACCAGATTTGGCATATTCTGTTAGTGTGTTGAGCCAGTTCATGTCAAAACCACTCGAAAGTCACTGGGTCGTAGCAAAAAGTGTGTTGAGGTATCTTAGTGGTACTAGTAATTATGGCATTTTGTACACTAACACTTCTGATGTTATTCTAGCAGGTTTTTCAGATTCCAATTGGGCAGGTAACTTGGATGATCGAAGATCTATCATAGGTTACGCATTCAGCATTAGATCCGGGGTCATAGCATGGAGCAGCAAAAAGCAGCACACTGTAGCTCTATCTTCATGTGAAGTTGAGTACCAAGCATTGTGTGCAGCCACATGTGAAGCTATCTGGTTGAGAAGACTTCTCAACGATGCAGGAGAAGAGAAGAAAGAATCAACTATTATCAAAACTCATAACGAGAGTACCATCAAGCTTGCATATAATCCAGTCTTTCATAAAAATACCAAGCATATCGATACTCAGGTTCATTTTGTTCGAGAGAAACAACAGTCAAAAAAGATATGTGTTGAATATTGTAAAATTTGTGATAACATGGCTGATATTTTTAATAAGCCTCTTGGGCGTGTAAAGTTTGAATTGTTTAGAGGGATGCTAGGAGTTCAGGATAATCCTTTCTCCATTAAGGGGGGGAGTTGAAAATAATTAATATTATTTTGTATTAATGGAGAAATGGTTACACAAGTTGTAACGTATCTCCTTAGTTTAGGATTTTTTCCTAGAGTTTAGGAGTTTGGTTGCAACTTCCTGAGTTCTAGTAATGTACTTAATGATGTAATTGCTCATTTCATGTAAGTAGAGTGTACGAAGAGAGTTCTCTTTGTTTGAGTATAGTCTCTAGGTGCAGTACTCACTTGTGAGCTGTAACTCCTTCTTTTTCAATTCAAGTCTGATTTTCATCTGAAATTATGAAAGTCCAAGCTCTATCCACAATAATCTGCATCATATCAGATACTCTCCCCCAAATATCTCTAGTGAAAGGGAAATTCAAGAACATATGTACGCATTATTCAATGGAAGCACAACACAGTTGACATCTACCCAGACCATTAAGGCCACTTTTCATCAAGTTTTCCCAAGTGAGGATGTGGTTGAAGAGGCTCAACCAAGAGAATCATTTAAGTTTCAAAGGGACTTCCCACTTCTACATAGGGATAGTCCAATCCTCGAAAGGACTAGTCTCGGGGGTTCTAGAAATATAAAGATAGAATTATTTAACTGGTATATTACCATTAACATTTCTAACGCCCCATACAAGTATATCTGGCATGTATGATAAGGTAATCCTTGATAAACAAAACTTATTCTTGTAAGATTCCCACTCAAAATCAAATTCAGCGGAGAGACCCAACTCCCATGAGTGTGACTAGCAATGGGAAGATGTATCAAATAGGTCATGATTCTCCAAATTAGCAAGATAGAGGGCACCCATATGATTTAGATGTATAATTATTTTGGGGGAGAGGTTATGATCCCCATTTAGACCCCTAATCGCATCCAGTCCAATGAGGATTTTCCTTCCATCTCCAACTTGCCAACGTAGGTTTCCACATAGCTAATTCTTTGTCAAAATCATACTTCTCCAGGTATAGGATTGTATTATGTTATTAGGAGCCCCAATAACTACCCATTCATCTAAACTTAGATGTTAGACATACTTCCCTTGTACAATATCATTCCAAATGTCGGAGGCGTTGAAAACCTGCCATAGATTTCTAGAGAGGAGGACCAAATTAAATCGCTTAGTGTCTCATATTCCCCATCCAATCGACTCAATGGGTTTAGTAAGATAATTAAGCTTGCAAAGATGGAATTTTTTGTCATTTTCAATTCTGTACCAGAGGAATTTTGTGATGATGGCATCGATTTTTTGTATGACAATCAAGGGGAGAAGAAATAGATGCATCTAGAATACTGAAATCCCTTGCAAGATCACTTTTATCATTATCACTCTACCTCCTAGAGTAAGCCATAAGTGGTCCCAGAAGGATAGATGATTTGCTATACCAGACAGTTTTGGACAATTCCTTGTATATAGATGATTGTTGGGTGATCAACAATCAATTTTTTTAATATATTTTATAACATTTGAAATATATAATTTTTATCATTTTATTAATGAAAATTACATTTCTTTTTAGAAAAACAATAAATTATCTAATTTTTATATTTTAACTATCAATTTTCTATAATGGAAAAAATTTAAAATCAAAATGAATAAAGTTTGAAATGCAAACAACTGTCAATATAACTTGGTAAAAGGGATTTGTCTTCTCACTATTGAATGGAAAACTTCACTAATAAGATGGAGATTATTAAAAAATAAAAAAATTTGAGAGTACATTTATATTCACAAAGAGGGTGGAAAGACTTATTGATTTATATTTACTATATATTGCTTTAAAACGTTTAGTGGATGTTTGTCTTTCATAGATATTTTTCATATAATTATATATGTGAAAATATACACATTGTTATATATGATTTTTGGGCTAAATCATTACAAAAAGAGTTGTAAATTAAATTGGAATAACTATATTTTTCCCAATATTTCTCAATATAACTATTAGATTGACCAAATTAATGCTTATGATGTAGTGTAGTCTTAAATCATCCATATCAATATTGTAGTGGATCAATTTGAGTTAATGGAGAAATAAAATGTTCTACATTATTTAGAATTTTAGTGAATATTATAAATTGTGTACAACTTGAGTCATGAATGTTTTAGATTTTGTAAAAGTCATTACTTTCAATATGAGTCACTTATAGTTAAGTATGATGATGATGCTTGTCAAAATGAAAGTTTTGACAATAACAATATTTGTGAGTGGGAAAGTGATTAGGATGTTTATTAAAAGCAAATGTGGGAGTTTTTGTTCCCTTGGATGGTCATTGGACCTAGGAAATGATAGATGGATTGTAAAGAATTTTTAGGGATGTATCAGGCTTGCACCGATTAACTTTTCTTGGTGTGCTCTCTTCATATTAGAGTTTTCAACATCGAGTTTTGGCAATTTTTGAGGAAGTTCTTCATTCAGGCTCACCTAAGGAGTTTCAGCATGGAGAGTTGGAGAAATATCACATTCTTACTCTGAACTTATGATTGAGGGGAGAAATGTTAGCCTCATTCTCACATAAACAATCAATAAGTCTAAGTATTCACCAAATAATAAAATTATGAAATTATTAATCATGAAAGTAGAGTTAGATAAATACCAAATGTTGTTACATTGAACAACTACAAACAAATATACAATCTCAAAACACAATTACTAATCCCACAACTTCACCTTTATCCAACATGTATGGAACTTGGCAACAAGACACTTGAATCATGTGAGCTCAGCACGTAGGGTTTTGATGACCCCAACAGTGGAACGAGATTCCTAGCTCGAGACTTGCTAATTTTGTTTTCCAACGTTCCACAATGCATGCAGCTCTTCCTCGAACAACTTGAAGCAACTCTACACAACAAATTTCCACTCAAATTTCAATTCATTCTTTAATTACAAAAACGGGTATGCATCGTCATAAGGATCTCATACCAATTGAAAATAATTAATGAAAACAAAAAATAATATTCAAGAGAAACATGGCCGAAAAGGCTTTTAGTTTGATTGTATATTCGCAAAAAATATTGATACATATTTCTCTCACACATGAGACCTAGTATTATAGAATTGAGCTTCTCATAACAAATTACCAATTTGGCTAATTGGTTGAAACTTCTCCATAAATTTCTCCACAATATCTCCTTGAATATCTCCACAAATATCTTAGTTGATTTTGGGTGATCTCCATCCTTAACTTCTCTCATTATCCTCATATTTGGTCATATGTAGACTTCTAGGATAACTCTACTTTCATGATTAATAATTTCATAATTTCATTATTTTGTGAATACTTGACTTATTGATTGTTTATGTGACAATGAGGCTAACAAAGTAGATGAGTGAGTTGTAGTTGATTAAGAGTTATTATTCTTTATAAGGAGACATTGTCATGTATTGTGCATTAGTTTGTGGGTATTGACCTAGTTTAATAAAATCTTGTGTTGTGCTATCTTGGAATCAGAGCAAGGATCAGATTTATTCACATCTTTTATTAGAAAAACATAATATTTATGAAAATGTTTCTAAGTATATATATCTCAATTAATAAAGATGATCAACATAATTTGCAAATGGTCTCTTATACTCTAATGACTACATGGAGGAGCATAGTGGAGAAACACATAACAAGAACAAAAACAAAAAAAACTTGAATTTAGAAGTCTCATCTAAAAAAGAAAATTGCACCTTTCAATAAATGTGAGAGGATTGAATCAAAACTGCAATAAAACATAAATATAATTTAACTCAAAATATTGACCTATTCCAAAAAAACATTTTTAAGAAATAAAAAAAATTTAGATAATGATAAAATCCAACGTACCATTTTTCAAATAAACATTCATTTTAACTAATTCAGATTCTAATGGTGTATATGAAATAAAATTATAATTAAAAAAATAGATTTTAAATGAAAATCATAAAACAGTAAATGAAAAGTGTGTAGCACAAGCGTGGTAGCCATACCTTTTCAGTGGAACGGCCCTATGGTTAGATCAAATCTAGTGGAGTCGCTAGCCGAGAAGCTGTTGAGCAGTAGACCAAGTAGAGCAAACCTAGCAGTGAGCACGGATAAGTTATTTCGTAAATTCTTATGGATTGTAGCCTATAGGCATTTAGATTTGGGATTATCTAGGAGGAATAGAGAAAAATAAATCACATCTACCGATTTATTCACTCTTTAAATAAAAGATGCCACAAATAACAATGCCATGTCCTGTCTGGTATACCATGCATTATAGCCTAGGCAATATAGATATAAATTTTCAGTGAGAAATACACTGTAAACCATACTCGAAATTATGACGGATAATTGAGAAAAGCGGATGTCAAAAATGTTTAAATTTTGATGAAAGTCAACATGTATATTTAAAATAGGAGTTTTGAACAGAAAAGCCTTCCTCAGAACGTCAAATTCCAGGCCGGTTACCAACTTCAATTATTTTATTTTGTTTGAGTAAGATATGTCTACTCAAGCGGAGGAAAGCTGCGAATTATTAAAAGAGTTGTTGGGAATTATTCTTCTTACCTTGGTTCCTCGTGCTTGACACCAACAAGATGACTTCGGAATGGGATCGCAATTATTGTTCATATCACAATTACAATAACGTGTCGTAATCTTCTTATGTCATCCTGTACATTATAATAACGTGTCGTAATCTTCTATTGTCGTCCTGTCGCTTTTCCTTGGTGGGGAGGCATGACGGCTTTCAAGTAATGATGAAAAACTTCTTTCTTTCAGGATTTGATGCGCTGTTTACCCAAGCTACCATGTGACAGGAATTTCATGTTATGATGGGCTTCACCTTTATGTTGGGTGGTTGTTATGATGGATCAATAACCCTAATGGAATTTTCGTTGGGATTATATACCACTTCCAAGTGGGGTAGGACTTTCAAATTGATTGTACCCCTCAAATTTGAAGGTTACGCCAAGTTTATGAAACGTATCACGCATTTTTAAAGGATTTGATGATAGTTCTGTCTGTGCTTTGTCCGTGAAATTGATTCTACTTGTCAAATTTGGAAGGTTATGCCAAATTCATGAACCGTGAAGTTGATTCTACAGGTTAACTTTGGAAGGTTATGTCAAATTCATGAAAAGTATTCCCGGTTTAGGCGATTTTGTTGACAGATCTGTTTCTATCTGGTATGTTTGGGTATCGTTTAAATATATGTAGACAATCTAATGATGAACATATACAGCCACTGCTCATTAATTGTAGTTAGTTGTATAATTGATGCACTATGTAGAAGGCAATTTAAACATCAAATTGCATCCTGTTTCCAAGATTTTTTGAGATTCTCTTTGGACGCGAAGTAGAATGAAACAATGATATTAAAACGATAGGTTTGGATGAAGGGTGGGCATAAAATCAACGTGAATGGATTGCAATATCACCGAAATCCCATTTTCAAACTTCCACCCGTATGCATATTTCGCATCAAAGGCCCCACTTCAGATAAAGGCAGTGAAGGGTGATCAAAGAAATTATTTAGAAAACGGCTAATTAAAGTTTTAATCGTATTTTAAGACACTAAAAGAAAAAAAATCCCACCGGATTAAGAGTAAGACTCGAAGATCATTCTTTATCGTGTTTCTATTCAGATTCGTCATGTCAAATATAATATTTCTTGAGCCTTATCTCTTGAAACTTTTATTTGAAAATAAACTACCATTTTAAGTTTATGAATTGTATAACGTTTATTCATTTCTAATATATCATTAATATTAGTATGAAAATTAAACTATAAAGTGGTTGGTTTCTATAATTTATTATTTGAAAAACAATAGATTCAAGAATACTCTTCAACTTTAAATAATTATTTGACATAATGACAATTCTCGAAAATGATTGTAATGTTTATACAGTGGTCTCACATATTAAAAAACTCCATAATGTTTGTCTTTCGACTCCAAGTTACTTTTAGTGTATAAAATATATTCATTATAGTGTTTCTCTTAATATTATCCATTTGAAGTTATTTTTATTATATAAAATATATCTATTCGAAGTTAGTTTCATTATATAAAATATATAGTATTGAAATCATTTTTAATATATAAAATATATTTATTATATTAAAAAATAAGGTGAACTTTATATGTTAAGAGAAAAGTGGCAATTAGATAATATGTCTCATATTTGTTTTAAGTGTGATGAATAATTTGAGGAGTTTATTTTTAGTATTTATGGGTTTGTTGTATCTAATTAGGTTGAAATATATTTTTCAATTAACTAATATTTCAAATTGGTGTGTTGTTAAGAGATTTATTAAATAAATGGATTATAAGATTAAGATAATTTCTTTATTTTGAGAAATCATTCATGTATTAAATTATTTTAGATATAAATATTTATATATTCTATATGAGGAATACATATATTTCAGTCCATTATATCAAAGTCTATCATGTCACTTGCTAGAATCAACCCTGGGTGGGGAGGATCCCAATCATTCCTTCCAACCACCCTAGATTAACTCTTTCACAGAAGAGCCCAAGGCCATGAGAAGAGTAGAGTAATTAATTGTGTGGGTGTGTTTGTCCATAATATAAATTTCCTTTGTGAAGTTGCATACTATCTACTATTTCAATACTGAGAAAATTATTGCATGAAGAATTGTGGATCGACAATGTTGGTGTGTGTGCGCGAGGTTGAACCTGAGAATCATATGCTTTGTGTGTTACCTTTGAGAAGTATTACAAACTAGCGTTGAAGCCATAAAAATTATTTGTAGAGTATGCCCTGAACTGCACAAACTTGTGGAAATGCTATAGGAGATAGATGTGGAATCGTGGAAGAGATTCTCATCATAAATTTCCTTTTTTGAGTTTTCACGAAACTCTGTAATTTGATCAATGGAGAAAATTGGCAGACCAAAATAATTATGGGGCCAATGATTGTCAAATCTCTCACGGACTATAAATTTAAAAGTGGGACAATTGTGGCCTACTTTCCATGTTCAATGATAACCCTAACTTGTGCCGAAACAACTACGTTGTGCATGAGGATATTCATCCAAGTGAAATTTATGTCTTCTTCAAGGTCTTCTCAAAGCCATGCGAATGAGTACTATGAGTGGCCCTGTTCATACGGTCATGTCCCATTGGACAAAGGTGAACGTTTACATGGCCTATGATAGAGGTTAGAGTTGTTGGAGGTTTAACAGTAGTTTTTTATTTACATTTTCTTCATTGGAAGTATGCAGAATGTAAGCTTTTTGAGATATTTTATTAATCAAAAAAGTATTTATAGCACAAGTGTCTAAATGATTATAAAGGGAATTTTTAGAGTCTTTTAAATGGTCATGTGGGCTTAGTTTTTTGAAAGTGTTTCTTTGAGGAAGTAGAGGTTTATATGGTTCCACAAGACAATGTGAGAAATCAAGCAAGATATGATGTTGATTGAGAGTTCACCAATAGTGGTCATGGAAATCTTTGGTTATGGATCATCATATGTGCATTGTTTATCCAAATGTATATACCATGAAGTTTGTATGTAGAAATGTTGCATGTTAGTGTTAATGGAGTTATTATAATTCTTGGAATTAATGAAAATGTTGATATTAGTGACCTCAATATGAATTTATTTTATTATAATTTTCTACTATAATAACTAGATTTTGTTACTCTAACAAATAACTTGTAAAAAATAGAAATTCAAGATAATCGTTGAAATCAAGATGAAGTAAGATTATCTATTAAAATGAGTGAATCAAAGATACCAACCAGATATAGTAACATGGTATTCCCATCATGTAACTCTTGTTGATGTATGTGGTAGTGCTGCAATATTTTGTGATGTAAAGATTATTCCTAAATTTGCATGTAAGTAGTGTCGTAAGTGGAATAGTGTTCTAGCTATGATTTTTCACTCCATGAAATGTTTTTCGACTGGTGGGTTGTAAGGTTTGATTAGCAAGTGCAAAGAATGTAAGGTTGAGATGAATATGTAGAAATTTTGAAAAATTAAGTACTTATTCACAGAGATTATCCTGATTATACATTATTGCGGAATACATGCACAATACATAATCTCCTCTATGTTGATCATCAATTTAGCAGCATCAAAAAAAATGAAACATCAATTGCATGCACAAATTAACACAGTATGTAACCTGGGGAAAGCATACAACTGAAAACCCCACACTATCTGTATATTATGATGATTGAGAACATGTAACAATACATAGTACAATACTCCTCACAAGTACTTAATACTATCTCCACCTGTTACACACAAAACTAGCTCAGATCTGAACAAGTCACAGGTACAAATCTCCACCACTGCTTTGCCTGCCTCCACTGCACTATCCCAAGTGAAAATCACGTGAGCACAGGCTACAATTACCTTGGTATTGGCCCACACTGCGCAATCCTCATTGGCATAACTCAATCCCATTGATTGTGCAAGATCTCATGCACAACTATAGTCACAACTGATAGCAATCTCAACCTATAACACCTGTCTCCACTGAACTGTACATGCACTGAGTTAACTGATGTATTCTTCAGTTGCTTTATGAGTTAATAATTAGTGAATTAATTAATATTTAATTCACACAACTCATTACTAGTGTATTCTTTAGTAAGACTAAAATACAACTAGTTTAACTAAGTCAAACTGAACACAACTCCATCAACTCCACCAAACTCAACCACAAGAGTTCTAACTAAAGTCCTACATGCTATAGCTCAACTGACCCTCAAGAAAAGCGTATTTCCTTCTGACAGCTACATGTGCCACATCTGTAGCTCAAACTGAAGTGCTCCAAGAGGATAAGATAATGTTTATAGTCTAAATATTATTATGAGACAATAATATTCGACTGTTCTATTTTTAGCCTAGCAGTCTAAAAATAGAAACCTGCCCATATGTCTAAAAATAGAAGTCCATCTATTTTTACCAACATGACCAATCATCCACAAATAACATACTGCAACTCATAGACCATGATCCATATGTCTAAAAATAGACATAGTCTAAAAATAGACTTTGCGCCAAAAATAGCCTCTGAGCCCACTTAATGAAGGCGACTTCTTTCCACTAAGCTCCATCATCTTGTTGCATTCTCAACACTCCCTCTCAACAAGATATGGATTATCAGCAACCCCTATCCTGCCTCGGTGGTATTCGAATTTGCTCCTAGTGAGCACCTTCATCAAGATATCAGCATCCTGATCCTCCGTTGGAATGTATGAAAGTAACATGACTCTCTGCTGCACACAATCTCTGATATGATGGTACCTGATGTCAATATGCTTAGATCTATCATGAAATACTAGATTAGTCGAGAGTTTAATGCAACTCTGGTTATCACAGTAAATCACAGTAGGCTCCAAGTAAGAACCGAACAAACCAACTAGGATCTTCCTCATCCATATAGCCTCGCATGTAGCCAAACTTGCTGCCATATACTCGGCCTCTGCTGAACTGAGTGCCATGGATCTCTGCTTCTTGTTGTACCAAGAAACTGTTGTCGACCCAATACTGAAGACCCCTCCTGATGTGCTCTTTCTGTCCGTTGGGCTCCCTGCCCAATCTGCATCTATGAAGCTACATAGCTTCGCCTCATCCTCCTGTCTGTACCACAATCCATATCCAAATGTGCCTCTCAAATAACGCAATACATGCTTGCCTGCCTTCCAGAAGAGCTTGGTAGGCTTAACCATAGCTTGTGAAAGCTGGTTAACAGCATAGCATATATCGGGTCGTGTATTGACCACATACATAAGCAACCCCACCAACTGTTGATAAACAGTGGCATCCACTTCTTCTGCTAAAGTGGCATCCTCCTTCCTCCAACCTCCAGGAAGAGGAGTGTCAACAGGCTTGTATCCATGCATGTTGAACTTCTCTAGTATCTCCCGAGCATACTTACCCTAAGAAACAAATAGTCCATCACTGCGCTTCCAAATTTCCAATCCCAGGAAATAATGAAGGAGGCCCAAGTCCTTCATCTCAAACTCCTTAGCAAGATCATCCTTGCATGAAAGTATCAACAGCTCATCACCTGTTAGAATCAAATCATCTACATAAAGTACAATGATAAGCAACTTACCCTCCACCACAATCTGGTATAGGTTAGGATCCGCCTCACTCTTGGAGAATCCAAGTCCGGTGAAATAATTGTCTATCTGTGTGTACCAAGCACGTGGTGCTTGTTTCAACCCATACAGCGCTCTCTTGAGCCTGCACACATGCGACTCGCTGCTGAAGATCTCAAAACCTTCAGGCTGCTCAATGTACACCTCCTCCTCAATGAATCCCTTGAGGAACATAGTCTTCATATCCATTTGATGAATGTGCCACCCCATCTGCGCTGAGAGAGCAAGAATTGTCCGTATGGAATAATACCTTGCGACAGGTGCAAAGGTCTCCTCATAATCGATCCCCTCTATCTATGAAAAGCCTTGGGCAACAAATCTTGCCTTGTACTTCTCCACACTCCCATCAGTTGCCTGCTTAACTTTGTAGATCCATCTCCAACCCACCACTGATTTCCCTTCCGGTATTGGGACAATCTCCCATGCACTGTTTCTGACAATCGAATCATACTCTTCCACCATGGCATTTACCCATGCAGGATCCTCCATAGCTTCCTCATAAGAGGATGACTTAGTCACAACACATTTGCTCACAAGAGCCATGTATCCAGTGTACTGATCAGGTGACTGTCTCTGTCTACGTTGAGTTGTAGGTGGTCCTACAACCCTCTCCGCATCTTGAGCCAGTTGCTTAGCTTCTATCAAGCACTTTCGCCCTCTGATGGTTGGCGCTGCATGAGTGGTCT
Organism: Pinus tabuliformis; assembly: GCA_031772625.1. Taxonomy (NCBI): domain Eukaryota; kingdom Viridiplantae; phylum Streptophyta; class Pinopsida; order Pinales; family Pinaceae; genus Pinus; species Pinus tabuliformis. Next base: position 72,393,625 of record CM062805.1, read on the forward strand.
CTTTCACTCCATGAACTTCGTCTTGTGGCTGATCCACGTCCTAAAGCTCATCCTTAGGAACTAATAGCTCCTCATCTGCATGCAAGTGTGGCTCCCTCTCAAACGAACACTTCATGGCTTTCTCCTCCTGAAATTTTATATCCCATCACACAACAGTCTTGCCACTATCTGGCAAATACACACGATAGTTGTGGGGTGTATCAGTGTACACCACAAATATCCCAACCTCTGCAATCGGCTCCAAATTCTTCTTAGCATCCTTCGTCACATGCATGTAAACGTTAGCACCAAAAATCCTCAATGAGAAAGATCAGGCTTCTTACCAGAATAAGCCTCCTCGGGTGTACTCATGCCAAGTATCCTGTGAGGACAATGGTTCTGCACATATACTGCAATATTGCATGCTTCCACCCACAAGTGAAGGGGTAGGCCCTGATCATGCAACATCGCCCGTGCAACACCCACGATCATTCTGTTCTTCCGCTCAGCAACCCCGTTTTGCTGTGGGTTATTAGGAGCTATGAGCTCTCTTCGAATTCCTTATGCGCTGCAGAAGTCCTTGAACTTGCCAGAGATGTATTCACCACCATTATTGCTCCTAAGAGCCTTCACCTTCTTCCCCAACTCCTTCTCGACCAGTGCTTTGAACTCACAGAACTTTGAGTATGTCTCGTTCTTCTTCTGCATGAAAAAGATCTAGCACTTTCGAGAGAAATCATCAACAAAGATCACATAATACCTATGTTTTGCTATCAAAGCTACTGAGAAAGGTCCACACACGTCTGTGTGAATTCTCTCAAGGATCGTCATGGCGCAACTATCCTTCTCGTGAAAGGTGGCTTTCACAAACTTTGCCAAAGTACACCCCTTGTACTGATCTGACTGCGCAAGAGTGCCTTTAGGAAGCCCAATAGTGATCTGCTGTAGTATCTTCAAGGCTCCATGGTGAAGGTGACCCAACCTCCTGTGCCACAGCTCGCCATCATCCCGGCTCGCCAATCCTTCTGCCTTGCATACCATTGCTGCACAGCCATCTACATGCAAGTGATAAAGGTTCCTCACTTGAACCCATATCTTTCAAGTTTCTCCAGTTGTCTTACTGTGCAGGAAAGCCTTCCCCTTGCTGAAAACAACATCATATCCCTTGTCTTCTAACATCGCCACAAAGACAAGATTCTTCTTCAATCCTGGAACATGCATCACTTCCTTCAATACGAAGGGTTTACCAGACTCCCTCTTAAAGGAAATGGTACCGATATCGGTTGCATTGTATCTACCATCATCGCCCATCTCGATGTGCACTCCAAGATCTTTCTCCTCCAGATCAGAAAACAAATCTCGATCTCCTGTCATGTGAAAAGACACACCACTGTCCAAGAACCACACCGATCCCATCACACTTGAAACCAAGCATGCGAACAATGAAAAATCAAGCTCAAACTGCGAGGCTAGAGCCTCTCCTACTGCAGATCCAACAGCTTGCTTGTTCTTCTTCTTCTGCGGACAATTAATGGCATAGTGTCCATGCTGGTGATAGTGAAAGCACTTCACCTTGGACATGTCTTGCTTCTTGCCTTTCTCACCAAAATGAGAAGTTTTCTTATTCTTCCCCTTCTTTTCTTTGGTAGCCAAAGCACAATTTTCTTCATCAGGTCCCTTTGCTGAAGATCCGTCCCTGGTATTCCACCTGATCTCCTCCTGCACAAGATCTGACCAAAGTCTATCCCATCCTGAAAATTTCTCCCGACCATTGACAGAGTCCTGATAGGAATGCCAACTCTTCGGAAGACCAAGGAGAGCCAAGATCACCAAGTCCTCATCATCGACAGTCACCCCCACACTTCCCAGCTCATCCCTGCACTGAGTGAACTTCATGAGATACTTGGGCATACTGTCTCCCTTCTCGCATTTAATGTTTCTGAGTTTATCCTTGAGCGCCAGCTTCCTCTGATCGCTCTTGCTTTGGAATAGATTTATCAATGCTTTCCACATCAAGTATGGAGAAGCCTTTCCATGCAGGCTGGACACAATGTGATCCTTCACGCCCTCCAACAGAATCCTTCGACACTTTGTTGTCTTCTTTTGCCAAACCTCAGCTTCGGCAGCATCGGTAGGCTTTGGGACCTCAGCCTCTATGAACTGCTTCAGCCCATTATCATCCAACACCACCTCCATCCTGTCCTTCCATGCAATATAGTTCGAGCTGCCCTCAAGAGCATACTCCAATCGCAATCCGTTGAAAGACATTGCCACGTTGATACCAAGAAAACACTACTGCAAATTCGAATTGCACCAGCTCAAAACTCAACCACCTCTGATCTAGAATTCGTGAGAACAAAGTATTTCTCGTATAGAGATTGACTGTATGGGCTTTTTATCTCACCTTCCAAAGGAAGGATGAATCCAGAGGCTACCTGGCCCGTTATAGACTCTGCCTGAAGAAATAAGATGTAAACACTTACTGAATAATAGATCTGATGATCAACAGCTCCCATACCATGTAGAAATTTTGAATAATTAAGTACTTATTCACAGAGATTATCCCGATTATACACTATTATGGAATACATGCATAATACATAATCTCCTCTACGTTGATCATCAATTTAGCAGCATCAAAAACAATGAAACATCAATCGCATGCACACATTAACACAGTATGTACCCCGGGGAAAGCATACAGCTGAAAACCCCACACTTTCTATATATTATGATGATTGAGAACATGTAACAATACATAGTACAATACTCCTCACAAGTACTCAGTACTATCTCCACCTGTTACACACAAAACTAGCTCAGATCCGAACAAGTCACAGGTTCAAATCTCCAACACTGCTTTGCCTGCCTCCACTACACTATCCCAAGTGAAAATCACGTGAGCACGGGCTACAATTACCTTGGTATTGGCCCACACTGCGCAGTCCTCATTGGCATAACTCAATCCCATTGATAGTGCAAGATCTCATGCACAACTATAGTCACAACTGATAGCAATCTCAACCTCTAACACCTATCTCCATTGAATTGTACATGCACTGAGTTAACTGATGTATTCTTCAATTGCTTTATGAGTTAATAATTAGTGAATTAATTAATATTTAATTCACACAACTCATTACTAGTGTATTCTTTAGTTAGACTAGAATACAACTAGTTTAACCAAGTCAAACTGAACACAACTCCATAAACTCCACAATCAACTCCACCAAACTCAACCACATGAGTTCTAACTGAGTCCTGCATGCAGTAGCTCAACTGACCCACAAGAAAAGCGTATTTCCTTCTGACAGCTGCATGTGCCACATTTGTAGCTCAAACTGAAGTGCTCCAAGAGGATAAGATAATTTTTATAGTCTAAATATTATTATGAGACAATAATATCATACTGTTCTATTTTTAGCCTGGCAGTCTAAAAATAGAAACCTGCCCATATGTCTAAAAATATAAGTCCATCTATTTTTACCAACATGACCAATCATCCACAAATAACATACTGCAACTCATAGACCATGATCCACATGTCTAAAAATAGACTTTGTGCCAAAAATAGCCTGCGGGCCCACTTAGTGAAGGCGACTTCTTTCCACTAAGCTCCATCATCTTGTTGCATTCTCAACATAATACATCATGTATCCAAACTACTTGCCTAGATAAATGGCAAGTACACCAAATGGCACCCACGTATCTTGGTAGATATAAGTAGGTACATAGGATGGTTAGTGAATCATTCTTCATGGTTTGATTGACGTTAGGCCTTGGAGTACAATAGGTCCCCAATCAACTGGGTATCAATTTTACACTTTTTTTCCAACCAATACATGATAAAAGTTCTTTAGATTAAGGGAGGAGCATGGAATCTCTCTAAGGTGGAAATGAGTTGTATAGTCCTTCCTTGAGAAACCAAGATTAGTTTTAGACTAAATTTTTGGTGAGGAATGAATAAATTGTAGTATCGGTGACATAGAGGTCCTGAATACAACATAGAGATATTTGGAGAGCTATGATAGTGCTTGTGGCAGAGACAACAAAGGATAATGGTTGGAGCAGTAGTAGAGGTTAAACAATGGTGGACAAATGAAAGTAAAATATAGTGTGGGTGTGTAGAAAAAAGTACACTTGTGATCATATTGTAATGTGACTCACACATTGTAACAAGTCTATAGTTAGTATGTTTGGCCTGATGTAGTTGTCCTTGATAATGTATGTACCTGGCATCTCCATCAATGGAGTTTTCCATTTAATGCATCTGAGTTAGTCATGATGTAAGCCTAATGAGGCATGTGTACTCCCATATAGTTCATGGTAATATGAAAATAACTTTGTAAGTGTAGGCTTGTGGGTAGATGACACCACTTGGTGTGATGTGATGAAATTTGTGGGAGACAAGGAAAATCTGGACAGGGATTCTTATAGAGGTTTCTTACTCGGGAACATTGATAACATGGTTGAGGGTTATTTTAGAAAATGTTAGGCATGGTTGAGGGTCAATCACGAAAATCTAGAGCACGGTTGAGGGTTAGTTGAGAAGACATAGAGCATGGTTGAGGGTAAACCAACAAAACCTAGAGCATGGTTATGAGTAAACAAAGAAAACACAAGATGGTGATGGTGATGGAGAGGGTCTTAAAGGTACTTGTATAGGTATGAAGATATGATGGTTAAATGAACCATGTACATGAAGAACATCCTAGTATACTAACAATTGTAGTGGCTAGTTACCCATGCATTTCTATGTGTGGTTGTTTCTTTATACAAAATTTGACACTTTGTTAATGTTTGAAAATTCCATGTTGGACCATAGATAGACTTTGTTTATCAAGTTCGAGATAAGTAGTCGTTAAGGGGGAGTGTTAGAGAATATAACTCCTACTCATCTTAGCTGTGATGAAAGGCTTGTGAAGGAATTTATTCTTAGTCTTTAGGGATTTGTTGTATCTAGTTAGGTGGAGATATATTGTCCAATTAACTAACTTCCTAGATTGGTGTCTTGTTAAGAGATTAGCTCAACAAGATGGTTGTGTGATCAAGATAGTTTCTATATGTCAACAAGTCCTTGTGTATTTATATTGTAACATTATTTTATTAATTGAAGTGTTCTTATGAAAATTTATTTGTAATAGTTTAAATTTAATATTGTAAAAAAACATTATTGATAAAGTTGATGGGTTATTGGTTAAATATAAAATTTGATCAATATAAATATTTTTATTTTTCTATTTAAATTTATATAAAGTTATAAAAAGTGTAAATTCTTTTAAATTAGTTTAGATCCATTTTAATTCATATTTATCAATAGTACCAAAGAAATCAAGTAATTTGAAGTATAAATTTGTGTTTAAGTGCAAAACATAGGAGAAATGTATACCTTGAGAGATTTGTTTCCTCTAGACACTTGAGAAATCTGAGTTAAGATGAATCATAGCTTATTTTCATATTCTTTCAATGTTGAATAATTAATATTTGTTTTCTTTTTTTTAAACTAGAACTATGTAATAAATGAATTATAACATTGTATCAATTTATTCTAGAATTTATATTTTCTAATTTTAGTTTTAGTAATTGGAATGACCATAGAAGTAAAAGAGGTTTTAAATTTTCTTTTTTTAATCCACTTATCTCAAAGCTCATTATCAACTGATGATGTAGTTTTAGTGAGAATTCATCTACCAATATTACAAGACCATTAGTTTCTTAATATTTGAATATTTTTCTCCCCACAATGTAGAAATGATAAATAAACCCTAAAAATTTATGGTATATATTGTAGATATAAGATAAGTACTTAAAGGGATAGGATTATTCAATCACTTTCCTAGTTATAGGAAAGACAACAATTCATAACCTGGAAAGAAACTCAAAGAGAGTTAAATTGTATCATGATCTGCCAAACTAATCGAGTTAATATGTATATACAAGCTATACCAACTTGTATGTTTATTTTTTAAAATTGAGATGACTTTATTTTTATTTATTATTTCCAATTAATTGTTATTTAACACTATAGTGACAACATCTCCCCCATACTATGTTGTAGAGAGATGCACTAAAAGATTAGGAATTCATATAATTTATACATCATCAATATTATTAGAATCATTAGACTTATGTCTTGACACATCTAGCGTACTAACCATGCGAAGAAGGTAAGCCATAGGATGTGTTAAATATGCACTAATGTTTAAATAGGACCAACTACAAATCATGTTGATGAATATATTATGGGGGGATATCCACCAGTTGCATTGCAAGGAACGTTTATTAATGCCCAAATGAACTTTCTTCAATAATTTCTCCATAGGATGTGATGTCGCAGGCTACGAGCTGCAAATTAAAAATACACAAAAAACATAAAACTGAAATCCACACAATAAGTATGCATATAAAATCTGAGAAATAATTCATTAAATAAATAAAATATTTACAAGAGAATTATTGGCCTTATCATTGACCTCTCCTTCCTCTCTGTCACTTACTTACATGCCTCATGGGTGCTCCTAGATTTATACAAGTGGATCTGAACCCAAAGTAGGTTCTAGATCCTAAACAAATTCCCAAAATATCTCTCATGATCCATAAAAACTCTCACATAATCCCTTATCCCTAGATAATATCTAACTAACCCTCAAATCTCTCAACTCTTCCAAAAACTCTTGAACCTTCTCCTATTTTACAATATTTCTCATTCTCTCCTAAAACTATAGGAAAATACAATAAATAATTAAAACCTAACTTATGAAACTAACTCCTTTAGTAAAAATTCAAACCTGGGTTAGAGGCTCCTGCATTAGACTCCTGAGGTAAAAGAAAAATATGGTATTCCAACTATATCTCTTTATAAGTTGATAAAACTCCTCTTGGATCCTAAACTTTTGTCTCTTGTTGATCATCCATTCTTTATTGTTCTACTGCAATGGTTGTGTCTTTTAATTCGCTCAGTTTCTAAATTTTGTGTTTCAATTCTCCTCCTTTGTTGATGTATAATTGAGCAGTCAAATGCATCATGTTTTTATCTTTTTTCCTTATCTTGCAATATCTTGGTTTATGCGCTTTTTCTATCAGTTTTCTTAATTCTTCAATCTCATCATCTAATTTAATTTCTAATTTAATTTCACTATTACTAGTTTGGAATTTATCATCCTCAAAATTAAATTGCAAATTACATTTTATCTCAAGTTCCACATTTTCACTGTTAAGCATGCTTGAGAATTTCTCATCTTCATTTGCAACTTGTTTAGATTTAGGTTCCATCAACATCTTCTCTAGTAATTGTAATTCTTCTTCACATTTCATCAACATTTCACAGTCACGTTTAGAAATTATTTCAATAGACTCGTATTCATCCCTACATGAAACATAATTAATATCTTTTCCATCATCTGTAACACGTCTTGCATCCACGCACCAATTTTTAGATTTAAAACTAACATAATTGTTATCTTCCATCGATGATTTAGTCATAATATGTGGATCTTCTAAATAGCTTGTGGCGCAATCTGTGGGAATCAAACCAACGTTCACATCAACAGGTTTCATTTTAGCATCATCATCATCCTCACCAAGCATCGGTCCTTGTTCTAGTTCACAAATGCATACATTCATCTGAGTTATCTAAAGTTTTTCCACTTGCCTTAACAAAATTTTCAACTTGTGCTTTTGTCTTCTTGCAATCAACTGCTTGATTGGTCATCTAATTGTCTTCTTCATTATCCATCCATGTTTCAGATTTTGTAGTAGCTCCATCAATACATCAAGTCATGCCTTCAAATCAAAAATCTTTTTATCGAACTCTTCATCACTTACACCAACTGTTATGGCATCGCTGTGTCTTTTCTCTGAATTCTGCAAATAACTATCCATAGCCATCTTCATCTCCCCTTTCCTTTGCATAAGCTCCTTTGTACTATGATTTCTTTTCTGCAAACAATTGTAATATCCCTTGTTCTTATAAAACATTTACCAAACTTTGGGTATCAGGGTCTACCGATCATGCACCCATTACATTCAAGGACTCAAACTTAAATTGAATTTTGGCTTGACTTATGGTTCTTTAACTCCAGACTTCTAATTTGGCATCAACTCTTTACATTAATGGACCCTGGGTGTCAGATATAATCGAAAATGCACCCTTTTATATGATATATAAATATCTTCTTCGTAACTCAATTATACATGACACTCAAATATTCATACATGTTCTTCCTTGTTACATTTAGAAATTATTTCTTTAATTTCTAATCAATGCGTATTCTGCCATACATGATCAACAAAAAACACCATACTGCTTCCTCATTTACTTTAAATGGCATTTGGACTTCATTACTCCATTGTTACACGATTTCTACATGTGAAACTATGTACATTCTTTCTTCATCCCTGAGCTAGGATTTCAAATTTACTTTTGCAATATTCTTTTAAATATTCTAACTACTTCTATATAAACACGTGTGACTATGATTTTATTCTAACACAAATAATCTTGGCCAACCATCACTTTGGCGTTAAAGTCTCACCACCACTATGTCTCTCTCATCCAATATTAATTACCTCACACCTTATCACTCCATAAAATACTTTCACACACTTTATATTAAAATAATTTAATTTTTTATAAAGTCACTTTATAAAAAGTGATTTACACGTTTCCCTTTTTTTTAAAGCTTATAATTTAAGCATGTAAAAGCATCATGTAACTTCTTTAATCATAAAGGTTTATCTTTGGCTTGGATGTACGCAAACCACGCAGGTCATGATTTCACACAAACCTCAAATAACGCTTTCAACAAAAATGATAATAACGTTTTCATCTTTTACTCGCTTAACCTGGACCTGTGGGTTATGGTCCCACTTTTTTTTAGTTGCGTTGGCTCTAAACGAGTTCGTCAACTTCAAGCCACATTCAATGTCAACTCACTCCTCAAGCATGATGGCACTTAATTGGTTTAATGCCCATGGTTTCTTATTTACGTGGACCTCTCATTCTTCAAGATTCCGCCATGGGATCGTGCAGATCCATTGCATGCAGCATCTATTTCTCAGTGACCATGTTCAATACAATGTACAGCTTAACTGAAAGTCAACATGCTGACACTTCTCTGGTAGCATATTCACATCCTCCAACACGCGATCAAAATGAACCTCATATTCGTCCACTTAGCTAATTGAGGTTTCACTTAGTTAGATTTCTTTCTATAGTCCTCATGGTCAACTTATCCAGTCTTTAACTCTTCTGTTAGTGGATCTATCCCCTCCACAGATATACGCTCATCTCCAGCTTAACGCATACACTTTGATGTAGGCACAAACTCCCTGCACTTTCGAAAATATGGCTTCTTTTAATTTAAATAGAGATCAACAAAATCTTAACATGGGATCTATTTACATAATGTCGGCTTCATAAATGATTAATACATATCCATGCTCTTTGGTATTGGTGAACAAACCACCAGCGCACAACAAAAGATGAAATCAGTCATTTTCATGGCAAATTTTCCTTCGTTAAATATGGCTCCATTTAATAGTGATTCGACATCCTGCATGTAGTTTCAAATAGCAAAAATAAATCAGAGATATCACACAACAATGATTTTTAATTGCAGCCCAACAATGCAATTATCAGTGTTCCTTCAACCACCAACGACCAACTCAACTCCACAACTCCAACACTTTCATCGCAACCATCAAAATAAAACTCGTCTCCTTTGGGCCTTCAACGATGACTTACAACTTCTTGTGTACATAAGTTTCATATGCACTGAAATAATCTCACTGTGCCAGAACCATATTTGTAGGCAAACTCGTTCTTCCATAGAAATCAAAATATGCCAAGCTTGAAAACATACCTGGAACGTTAACACTAGCATTGATCGCAAGAGTCACATCTCAACACCAGGCAAGCTTCTTGTCAACGATTTCCTTTGCAAAGCCAGGGTTAACCAACAAACTATTTAGATATCGATTCTTGTCACAGGCTTTCTTGATTCGATCGAAGAAAATTGCGCTATTGATACAACCACCTTTTCTGTTGAAATCTAATTTCAACTGCGCTCCCCAAAACCACCGCAGCAAAACCACAAACCCGTTTGAGGCATATCAGACCACTCTTTGGTATGGAGTGGTTTCCGTACACAAGGGCCCGATAAAATTTCGAGTTGACGCGTGGCTCTCCCCATATGTCAGCCTACACAACAATTCAGAGGCTAAAGTTCTGCAGCAAAATGCTTCCCGATATCTTTGTCCGCTTCCGATCTGCTCCAGCATTCTCGTCCATTGATTGTGTAAAGCTGCATACGAACCAACATTAAAGTTTTTGCTTGGAGTGAATTTCAATCTTGGTTGACCGCCGTAAAATAATATAATTAATATGAACGTAGAAAGTAAATGAAAGCTTTAAATTTTAATATATTTTTATATGTCGAAGGTATGGTGAATTTAAAGAAAGGCATGGTGTGGTCAGAGTGTTAAAATTTTTTTACGCAATGTAATATCCAAGAAATGGGGCTCGTATATTATGTAATTTTTTTTGGGTTTATTTTGTATGTAACAAAAACGGGCTCGTGTGTGTTAATTTTTGAGTGAACGAACCAAATGAAAAAGAGCTACGAGTGAAGCAGTGAATATGGGGAGTATGAGATTTTGGGAGTTGCATATGTAATGTTTATTTTACAGCAGTATGCGTAAAATAGTTTTACACCAGTAAGTAAAAAAATGGTTTTTACAGCAGTTTATGTAAGTTCTTTTACAGCAGTAAATCCATGTAAATTTGTTCTACAGCAGTGAATGTACACAGCAGTGTAAAAATCATTTTGTAAACGAGGCAGAGTTTTTTTTTTGGTAAATCCCTCTCAGTAAAAGAGGATGAATATGTATGAGGCAATATATTTTTAATGAATAGAAATATTTTATGGTGGTGTAATACTCTGTTCCTCTGTAATTTTTTTTTAAAAGCTTCCCTGTGCACAAAAGATCCTGTGGAGAAAGGTAGAAACAGAGCATTGTCTATGTGTGTGGAGTTTTAGTTTTATTTGTGTGTTTTTGGGATTTTGCCAGAAAAATCTCCAACAGTGGTATCAGAGCAGGTTTAGGCTCTTTGAAGGTGACAAAGAAGCTGAAGGGAGGAGTCTTTTGTTGCAGCAGTAGATCTTCTCCAGCAGAGTGAAGGCTCAGTCAAGAAAATACTCAAGTATTTCACAAAGTTTTTTTTGTGTTGCTGAAGAAGCAGTCAGTTGTTTTAAAATACACAGTCAAGAAATTGAAGCATAGTTGAGGCTGCAAGAATGGTTGGCACAAGCACCAGTAATAGCATGGGTATGCAGCTCCCATTATTTGATGGTAAAAACTATGACTATTGGGCAATAACAATGAAAGCCTTGTTTGCTTCCCAAGACTTATGGGAAATAGTTGAGGAAGGTTTTGAACAACCAGCAGATGAAAATGAGTTTAATGCATTAACTCAAGGAGAGAAGGATCTATTAAAGAGCTGCAAGAAGAAGGATTCAAAAGCCCTTTTCTTCTTGTATCAAGCAGTGCATGGAAGTGTGTTTCCAAGGTTAGCAGTAGCTAAGACATCCAATGAAGCATGGAAAACCCTCAAGACAGCCTATCAAGGCATGGAGAGAGTAAAGACAGCAAAACTACAATTGCTGAGAAAAGATTTTGAGAATTTGTGCATGAAGGAGTCAGACAACATTGACTCATTCTTCACACATGTAATTGGTTTGGTCACACAGATAAGGACTCATGGAGAAACCCTTGAAGATAGGAGGATTGTGGAGAAAATATTGAGGGTCTTACCCTCAAAGTTTGATGCGATTGTCACCACCATTGAAGAGACAAAGGATCTCTCAAAATTTTCAGTTGATGAGCTACATGCATCATTGATAACACATGAGCAGAGGTTGAGTAGAAATGAAAACTCATCTCTAGAGCAAGCCTTCAAGACCCAAATGTCTTTTGGAAGAGGAAGAGGTCAAGGAAGAGGAAACAAAAGAGGAAGAGGCAGAAGCCAGAACAGAGGTGGAAGGAACAGCCCAGCAAATGCACAAGGAAGAGGCAGCAATCCAAATCAGAACCAAGGCCAAGGCAGCAGCCAACAAGGAGGACAACATCATGCTCAAGGACAAAGGTATGAAAAATCCAATGTCCAATGCTATTATTGTAAAAAATATGGGCATTATGCCAGTGAATGTAGGAAGAAGCAGCATGATATGAGTAATAGACAAAATGCAAATGTCACTAGAGAAAACATCAGCCAGAATAATGTGTTGTTAGCCTGTAACATGGTTGAAACAAACATTGAAGACATATGGTTTTAGACTCAGGTTGCAGCAACCATATGACAGGAAACATAGCCTTCTTTTCTGCTCTAGATCAGAATGTGAAATCAGAAGTTACACTTGGAACTGATAACAAAATCTCTGTTATGGGAAAAGGAGAGGTAAAAATATTTACAAAGCAAGGAGAAAGGAAAACCATAGCAGATGTCTACTATGTCCCTGGAATGAGATGTAACCTCTTGAGTATTGGACAACTTGTCCATAAGGGGTACAATGTTTTCTTTAAAAATGATGTATGCACCATCATGGATATAGCACCCAGCAAAAGATGCATTGCTGAAGTAAAAATGACAAGGAACAGGATGTTCCCTCTCAGGATCAGGGCAGATTTGAAAAACAAAAATGTAATTGCAGCAGTTACCCAAGAGGCTTTCCAAAGCGTGCCAAAGGATGAAAATTGGTTGTGGCACTTGAGATTTGGTCATCTCAATTTTGGAGGTCTAAATTTGTTGAGTAGGAAAGGAATGGTAAGAGGACTACCATTGATAGAGAAACCAGACAGCCTTTGTGAAGGTTGCATTTTGGGAAAACAACACAGAGAAAGTTTTCCATCAGGTAAAAGCATAAGGGCAAAGGCACCCTTAGAGATCATCCACTCAGATTTATGTGGACCAATGCAAGCTCCATCATTAGCAGGCAGCCAATATTTCCTAACATTCATTGATGACTTTACAAGAAAAACTTGGGTATATTTCCTTAAAAACAAAAGTGAAGTGTTTGAGAAATTCCGAAATTTCAAAGCACTTGTGGAGAACCAAAGCGGGCTGCATATAAAAGTTTTGAGAACTGACAGAGGAGGTGAGTATATCTCCAAGGAGTTTCTACATTTTTGTAGAGAAAATGGAATTCATAAACAGTTTACAGCAAGGTACACTCCGCAGCAAAATGGAGTTGCTGAAAGGAAGAACAGGACCATCATGGATATGGCGAGGAGCATGCTAAAGGCAAAGAATTTGCCAAATGATTATTGGACTGAAGCTGTAAATTGTGCAGTTTATATTTTGAACAGGTGTCCTACAAAAGCAATGTTGAACAAAGTGCCGGAAGAAGCTTGGAGTGGGAGAAAGCAAGGAGTCACCCACATGAGAGTTTTTGGATGTGTGGCGTATGCACACATACCAGATCAGCTAAGGAGGAAGTTGGACAGCAAAGGGGAGAAATGTATCTTTATTGGATACAGTGAGGAATCCAAGGCATACAGGTTGTATATCCCATCTACCAAGAAGTTTTTTGTTAGCAGAGATGTTCAATTCATTGAAGAGGAAGCTTGGGATGGAAGCATAGAAAAAACAGTGAATGTTAAAAACTGTTTGTCTCATGATGAAGATGAAGAGGAAGTGGCTGAAATGCATCCCCAAACAGCAGCGCCAACACAAGGACAGCAAGGGACACCATTGAGGATAAATGAGAGTGCTTCTCCAAGCACACCACAAGGAGGAAATTCAAGTGCATCTTCAAGCACTTGCACACCAAATGAAAGAGGTAAGAAATTTAGAAATCTAAGTGACATTTATGATGAAGGAATGAATTCCTTATTTGCCTTGTATTGTCATGTTGATGATCCTATTCATTTCGAGGATGCAATTAAAGATAGGAAATGGATAGAAGCTATGGATGAAGAGATGAATGCCATAGAGAGAAACAAAACATGGGACTTGGTTGAGCTACCAAAAGGCAAAGAAGTCATTGGAGTAAAATGGGTTTACAAGACCAAGAGCAATGCTGAAGGCAAGATAGAAAGGCACAAGGCAAGGCTGGTTGTCAAGGGGTACAAGCAGCAGTATGGGAGAGATTATGAGGAGACTTTCGCACCGGTTGCAAGAATGGAAACTGTGAGAGCAGTGCTGTCCATAGCAGCACAAAACAAATGGAAAGTCTACCAAATGGACGTGAAGTCAGCATTCCTAAATGGAGTGTTAAAAGAAGAGGTGTACGTTGAACAGCCTCTCGGCTATGAGAAGAAAGGTGAAGAGCACAAAGTGTGCAAATTGAAGAAGGCTCTTTATGGGCTGAAGCAAGCGCCAAGAGCATGGTACAGCACGATAGATTCATATCTATTGGATAATGAATTCGACAAGTGTGAGGGAGAACCCACAGTCTACATCAAAGAAAAAGATGGTAAAATTTTAATTGTTGTCTTGCATGTTGATGATGTGATTTTCACAGGTAATGATGATCAGCTCATTGAGAATTTTAAATCAGTCATGAAAGAGGAATTTGAAATGACTGACATGGGTTTCTTGAGATACTTCTTAGGCATAGAAGTAGATCAAAATGAGAAAGGAATTTTTATCTCACAAGCAAGATATGTAAATCAAGTATTGAGCAGATTTAACATGCAAGAGTGCAAGGCAGCGATCACTCCCACAGTAATGGGATTAAAACTCAGCAGAGAGGACAACAGCAAGGATTTTGATCCTAGTTTGTACAAGAGTATTGTTGGCAGCCTTATGTATTTAACAGCTACTAGGCCTGACATTATGTATGCTGTTAGTTTAATTTCCAGATTCATGGAGAGGCCAAAGGAGGCACATTGGCAGGCAACAAAAAGAATTTTAAGGTATGTCAAAGGTACCAAAATGTTTGGCATATTATATAGTGTCTCAGAACATTCAGATTTGGTTGGATACACTGATAGTGATTGGGCTGGAAGTGTAGATGATCGGAAAAGCACTTCTGGTTATGTTTTTCATATGGGTTCAGGAGCCATTTCATGGGCTTCTAAGAAGCAATCCATTGTAGCATTGTCTACAGCAGAGGCTGAATATGTGGCAGCTACAGCAGCAGCATGTCAAGCAGTGTGGATGAGAAGAATGTTGAGGAGCTTAGGCCAAGAGCAGGCAAAAGCGACAGTGATCTTTTGTGACAATAGCTCAGCTATTGCATTGTCAAAGAATTCAGTGTTTCATAAGAGAACGAAACACATTGATACAAGGTTTCACTACATCAGAGAATTGGTGAACAATGGAGAAATTGTCCTAGAACATTGCAGGACTCAAGAACAGGTTGCAGACATCTTGACAAAGCCATTGGATCAGAAAAGCTTTGAATTTTTGAGAAAGTGTCTCGGTATGACCGAATGCCCAGCAGTTGAAATTAAAGGGGAGTGTTGAAATCTAATTTCAACTGCGCTCCCCAAAACCACCGCAGCAAAACCACAAACCCGTTTGAGGCATATCGGACCGCTCTTTGGTATGGAGTGGTTTCCGTACACAAGGGCCCGATAAAATTTAGAGTTGACGCGTGGCTCTCCCCATACGTCAGCCTACGCAACATTTCGGAGGCTAAAGTTCTGCAGCAAAATGCCTCCCGATATCTTTGTCCGCCGTCCGATCTGCTCCAGCATTCTCGTCCGTTGATTGTGTAAAGCTGCATACGAACCAACATTAAAGTTTTTGCGTGGAGTGAATTTCAATCTTGGTTGACCGCCGTAAAATAATATAATTAATATGCCCGTAGAAAGTAGATGAAAGCTTTAAATTTTAATATATTTTTATATGTCGAAGGTATGGTGAATTTAAAGAAAGGCATGGTCTGGTCAGAGTGTTAAAATTTTTTTACGCAATGTAATATCCAAGAAATGGGACTCATATATTATGTAATTTTTTTTGGGTTTATTTTGTATGTAACAAAAACGGGCTCGTGTGTGTTCATTTTTGAGTGAACGAACCAAATGAAAAAGAGCTGCGAGTGAAGAAGTGAATATATATGCACAGCAGTGCGGGGAGTATGAGATTTTGGGAGTTGCATATGTAATGTTTATTTTACAGCAGTATGCGTAAAATAGTTTTACACCAGTAAGTAAAAAAATGGTTTTTACAGCAGTTTATGTAAGTTCTTTTACAGCAGTAAATCCATGTAAATTTGTTCTACAGCAGTGAATGAAGATTTTACACAGTAGTGTAAAAATCATTTTGTAAAAGAGGCAGAGTTTTTTTTTGGTAAATCCCTCTCAGTAAAAGAGGATGAATATGTATGAGGCAATATATTTTTAATGAATAGAAATATTTTATGGTGGTGTAATACTCTGTTCCTCAGTAATTTTTTTTAAAAGCTTCCCTGTGCACAAAAGATCCTGTGGAGAAAGGTAGAAACAGAGCATTGTCTCTGTGTGTGGAGTTTTAGTTTTATTTGTGTGTTTTTGTGATTTTTCCAGAAAAATCCCCAACATTTTTAGATTTGGCAAGTTTTCTAGTTTCAAATACATGCACTTTCTATGTTCAGATACAAGTTCGATTTGGCATCCAAGCCTTTGTTGCTGTGTTTGTTACCAATACTTAGCTTTGAAATTCAATTCTTCCTTCTTCACGCAGGTCACATCACAACTCTCCATGAATCTACAAAGCATCCCCTCATCAACATACTCATAAACAAATTAGGAGCAGAACATTGCCATTCTGCACCAATCCAGTGGCCTCGCTCCCTTCCTAAATTCTTTAGGAATCTCTTGATAGCAAATAAAAACTGCACTTAATTCACATGAAGCAACAAACATTTTATTATGGATTCCACTGTCACAAATTTGATACGTAACATGCCCAGTATCTCTAATACATTTTATTATAGATTCCACTCTCACAAATTTGATACGTAACATGCCCAGTATCTCTAATTTCTCTAATTTCTCTAATACCCAAATGATGTCGCAAGATAGGGGTTGCAAATTAAAAATATACACAAAACATAAAACTGAAATCCACACTATAAGTATGCACATAAAATCTGAAAAATAATTCATCAAAGAAATAAAATATTTACAAGGGAATTCTTGGCCTTATCATTGGCTTCATGGACTCTACTAGATTTATACAAGTGGATTTGAACCCAAAGGAGGTTCTAGATCCTAAAAAAACTCCCAAAATATCTCTCGTGATCCATTAAATCTCTCACCTAATTCCTTATCCCTAGATAATATCTAACTAACACTCTAATCTTTGAAGTCTTCAAAATAACTCTCGAACCTTCTCCTATCTTACAATAATTCTCACACTCTCCTACAACTATAGGAAAATACAATAAATAATTAAATCCTAACTTACTAAACTAACTCTTTTAGTAAACATTCAACCCTTGCTCCTGCATCATCATGATGACAACAAATAATTTTAGGGGAACCAAAGTCGAGCCAATTTAGGGTGTGTTTTTTCACTTCCTTAATCAAACTCATATATAAATCCTTGAAATCCACTGAAATTTTTCCTAAAGAGGATAACAATTATGCACTAAGGACTATATGACAATTGCTGCTAGAAACCATGTAAGTATTGAGATGATAATTACCTATTTGAAGTTTCACATTTTCACATCTACCTTCACATTTCATCATTACCCCATTAAGTACATTTAACTTTAAAATTAGATATGACATGTAAATGAAAATGTGTATATTTTTCCACTCTCCAATGAATGAAACTGTGGGATATCACTATCAGTTAACATAATTACCTTATAGTTTTCTTGATGTAGCCAATCAACTTTAGAGATTGGTGTGCAAGAAAACCACATAAAGAATAGATATAAATTCGGTGTTCTTCATAAATATTTGGTAAGGTTTTTATGTCCTAAGTAGGATGTGTTGTGTCTTCAAATTGCTATTTAGAAGTGTCTTTAACTAGGATGTTTTCTAATTTTATTTGAAGTGGTACATCCATATGAAATACTTTACGTCATTTGGCTTTTGAAAAACTACTCATGGCAATTATATAAGAGTTAGATGTGTTAGAATTTTTCCATTTGTTTCAGGAAAACTTTTAATATTGAAGACTAAAGACTTGGAGGTTGTGATGTCTGATTTTCCAGGCATTGGGATTAAAGACAATCTCAATAGGCTAGTCAATTCCCCTAGGCTACAGTTTGAAACTAGTGGCTAAATACTAGGAAAAAATTAATTAAAAAATGACTAAGAAAAAGAATACCAAAAAATCACTACGTTAAAATAAGAAAAACACCCAGGTAGACCCATGGTATTTGAATAACCATCTCAATAAAAGGAAGGAAGGATCTCATTTGAGGGATGTAATATTTGGTAAATCATTTTTCCTATGGCTCTTAAAGATATTTGGTAAATCACGGATCTCACTACTTTCAGTGTTGCAAGATACACTCTAGCGAGTAAAAGAAGACATCATGTCAAATATTTCATTCATGCTTCAGTGTCTTGAAGAGGAATCACACAAATTCCTCACTGGGGTTAATTGTGGAATTTTTTTTACAGGTGATGAAATGTGAAATCAAGAACACTTTAATGAAGATAAAACTGGTACTAATCAAAATTGAATTGTTGGTTAAGGTTAAATTGCAAAAGAAACCCTTAGGGGGCCAAAAACCTTTGTATTGGGGTCAAAATTCATATAGAAGGATAAACTCATTGTCAAAACGAGAAGAGGATTGGGACCCTTGAGAAGCAAGGCATAAAAAGCACATAAACATTGAGCATAAATAAATGGTTGAATTTTCTTAATGTACACATCGAAATTCACGTAAAGAAGCGAGTGATAAGTTGGGGTAAGTTTGAGGCAATCATTGTGAAACAATGTGGAGCATATTTGTGTGGCATTGGGTCCATATTTTTCGCCAGGAAATTTGTAAACCCCAAGTAGAGCCAGTTAGCCGAGTTACACATGTTGACGGGTTGATCTACTAGTGGTCGAAGGGCCAAATCTCCATCTAGTCCCAGGGCTACATTATTATTATTAAGAGATCAATTTTCTTCTAATTGGAAGGTTGAATTAACATTTATTCCTAGAGGCCTAATTACCATTATTTAAAGGGCCAATTTAGCATTATTCAAGGGTCAAAATTTCTAGGGTTCAATAACTTAGATAAGAGGGCTAAAATTCTACAAGGGCCAATATCATCTCTATTAGTTTATTGGTAAGTGATTTCTAGAGAGAAAGCATCTGAGACTATTGTGAGCTCGCAGTTGTTAGCACCTTGGAGGGTTGAATTGAGTTTTTAGGGAAAATTGATTGGAGTGGGTTGCCTTTGCAGAAAAATTAAGCCAAGTCACAAGTTTTTCATTTTATCGATTGTTTATAAAAATTTTACCATTTGATAAATCATTTTTTGTTCGGTGTTCTATTTACAAAATTATTCCATGGTTTACTGTGTGAAAATTCTCCTTGTTATCATTATTGCAAGAATAACCATACATATACATATACATATATCTATATGTGTGTGTGTGTGTGTGTGCATTGACAAAATGTATCTAAGGAGAATTTAAGGATGGTTAGTTTATTTAGGTGTTAATTAGAAAGGAACAACAATAGTGTCTTTGAATCCTATTGAGATTGCCTAAATGGGATATTACAAAGGTTCCATTGGGAGTTGCTAGTGGTGGTTGTGAATGAGAAGTGAATGCGAGTCTTTTAGTTTAGGCATTTAACACTATCTCAGCCTCTTTATCTCAATCATATACTTTCAACCAAGTATCTCAACATTCCATCATGACGTATTCAAATTTCCTCCTCAAGAAAATTAATTAAGCATTCTTCAAAAAGGAATTATATAGGCCCTTTTTATGAATTTCTAGCTACTCAATGTCCAGTATAAAGTCTCTAATTGTGTATATGTTTCATGTAATTTTTTCAATGGCCACAAGTATTAAGTATCTAATTCGAAATTAATATGTATTTATTTCAAAAAATGTCTCTCGAAAATGTGGTTTCCATAATCATGTTTATACTATTGCCACCATTTCCAACATCCATTATCCCAAATCCCCAATGTAAGCTTCATTTGGTCATTAATAATTCCATGGAGAGAGAAATAACATTCGATTTATGTAAACCATCTTGAAGGATCAAAACCAACAAAATTATCATGTGTATTTTTAAAAGTTGATGCCATGTATTGTGACTTTTAAAGCATGGGTGTTGGTGATGTAAGAAGAGTGTGTGAGTGTGCTACTTTGCTTTGGTAAAATATTCCTCCTTGGTTGGATGTATGTGTGGGTTAGGAATATTCACAACTAAGAATGTACATAAGTATTCTAGTGCAATGGCTTGTGCTTTACCCATTGTGATCCTAGTGGATATTGATGGCCACCCACTTATTGCACTGGCTCAAAGAACAATTCGCCAGTTTGTTTGTAGTTTTTGTATACATTTTTTCTAGTCCTAAACTTCCAAGGTTGTTTTGAGGCCCTAAACAACATCTTTTTGATGTGGTAGGGGTCGGGTCAGAATTTGTACTTCTTGACTAGACCTTTCCAATGGGCTATGAAGTAGACCAAATGGATATCTTATGAAAAAGTTACAACCTCTAGAAGTTGACGTACCAGCTAACCTCATCGGGTCCATAAAACATTTTGGAATTTTATCTCCTAGGGTTAGGTTTTTAGACATTTATGGTTTCCTCATTGTTGCTTTATGTTAAAAAGGGCCTTTCAGCCTCATTGTAATGTTTTTTGGTGAATTTGTGTAACCATCACATTTCTTCTTAGAGATAAGATACCATCATTCGAGTGCATTTGTTTCGTTCCACAAACTTTTATAGTTTCAACATATTTCATTTATTAATAGAAGTTAAGTTTTACTATATCTCTTTGTTTTTGTAATAAATTTGTATTCCATTTTGTTTCCTTCATAAATAAGGATCAATGGTATTAGAGTGGTCTACTCTTTATCTTTTCTTCTGTACATGTCCCCAATGAGGTCAGAGTATAAGGAGTTGGGACTCAAACTACTTGAGCCTTTGCAAGACTATCCTTGTTGACCCCGATAACCATTCATAACAGAAGAAAATAAATATGAGGGATTAGGATATCCTATTAAATTGTTGCTCGAGGAAGCCCTAACACAAAAAATGAAGGATATGATGGATACTTTTTCTCATATATTTTGACATCTAGCAATAATTGATACATCTTCATCAAGTAGGCAATTTGGATGCACCACCCCCTTTAAGATACAAGTTAGTTTTGATATTCCTGTATTTGATGGCCAAATAGGTGAAGATATGATGCAAATTCTCTAGATAAATTATTAAATCTACTAAAAGGATATTATTTTGTCTACAATTTTTCCAATAGAGAAAAAATTGCTTTTACACTATATAAAACTATCCCCCATGTTAAGGATTGGTGGGAGATTTACTGTGAGAAAGAGGACACAAAGGAATCCACAATGTTTGTGGTCGTACCCACTTGGGGATATTTTAGGGATGCTATTTATAAAGAATATTGCCCCTTTGAAAGCTGATGACCAATACATGAAAGTGATTGCACTATAGCAGGAGACAAACCAAACAATGCTAGAGTTTACAAATATATTCTATTCATTATGCACCAAGTTGGGTATCAAATACTCTAAGTGACATCTGGTGCTCAAGTTCCCTAGATGTCTACATGGTTAGATCCAAAAATTATTCAGTTTTTTCACATATCCTAATTTGGCATGATATACTGATATGCTATCAAACTGAAGTAGAAATCTAAACAAATGAAGCGAGAGCTTGGATTTATGAATTCCTCATAGTCGAAGCAAGGAAAAGGTAATGCCAACCCATAGAATAAAGGATAGAGCTAGGATGGACCATGCTAGGACAACTTGGTTAAGCCATAAACAAAGTAGGGTAATGGGAAGACAAAGAAAGACAAGAAAGTGGTGTGAGTTCCATTAGAGCTCTTAACATAACATCGATAAATGTCACTCAAAGTAGTAGTTGGTGGTTGAGTTGAAAGCATTAGAGTCAAGTGGAGGTTATAACTCTAAATCAGATCTAGACAAGTGGAAGTAAAGCATTGACGTTAAACCTAGTGCCTTCATTGCTACCACCAACATCCAACCAAGTGAACCTAAAGAACTAGAGGAAGATGAAACCTTTTTCACTCACATATATGGGTAAAGGGTGCTTCACTGCAATTCATTATCAATAATGGAATTCAAAAGAACTTCAACTAAGTAGAGGTAATTAAGTAGTTGGATTTGTTAATAACACCACACCTACATCCATATACCATTGGGTGGCTCTGCCAAGGGTGAGATCTCCGTGTTAGCCAATAGTGTCACCTACCCTACATCATCAAGCCTTTCAAGAATAAGGTATTGTGTGATATTACCCCCTTGAAGTTTGTGATTTTCTTTTAGGCCAACCATTCGTGTGGAAGTGCCATGATGTATTTGAGTCTACACCTCACAATGTTATTATTACTTTGGGTAGGCAACCATACATGATACCATAGCTAGCTTTTCCTATTGTCATTTCTTTTATCTTTGCTAAGCAATGCAAGAAGGTCATCCCAAAATAAGTGAAAGGTCGTGGCCACATCCATGGCCTCCACACAGGGCCTCTCCACGTAGTAGGAGTAAGTGGACAAGGTCGTGGAAGAATAATAAAAAAAATCCTCATCCACTAAGGTACCTTTGCATTTTTAGGTCAAACATTCAATCGACGTAACCTATGATGCACCTCTATCAAATAGGCCAATATATCACCACTCTCTTCTAGAAAATGAGGAACATCCAACCAATCTCCTCACCTTGCATGTGCACTATTGCACTCAAGTAAAAGAAATATGGGACCTAGCGAATATGCATTTATTTTAAGACCCTGAAAAAAATCATAGCTAGGAATCGATACCAAATTCCCCGAATTGACAACCTTCTTGATCAACTCAAGGGGGCCAAATACTTCAGTAAGATTGATGTGAAGACCTACTACCACTAGGTTCCAATATAAAAAAATGATGTATGGAAGACTTCTTTCAAGTCCACATAAGGTATTTTTGAATGGGTCGTCTTGCCTTTGGTTTTATGAATGCCACAATAAATTTCATGAGGTTAATGAATGATATCTTGGAGCCTTTCACCAATTATTTTGTGGTAGTATATCTAGATTATATCCTTGTCTTCAACAAGAATTGGAAGAACACTTGCAACATATTCAATAGGTCCTTCACACTTTCCTGCAACACAAGCTATATTCTAACTTCGAAAAATGATCCTTTGGCATGAACAAGGTACAAGACTTAGGCAAAATTATTGATGTAGCACTATCTATTGTGTCCACACAGGAGAAATATTCCCATGCCCCCTCTAAGGCTGACAAAGACACCAAGATTGGATTCAACACATTCATCAATAGGTCCATAATATTTTATAGAAAGCTAATACTAAGTACCTGGAGTGCCATGATCAACACTGGGTGCCACACAAATTCTAGTTGGGGAACAAGGTTTGGTTGCATTTGCAGAAATAATACTTTATAGGACCCCATTTTAAGCTTTGCCACTTTTCTATGGACCCTACACCATCACCAAGGCTATGGGTGACAATTCTTTTGAGCTAAGTATTCCCCCCCTTCCTTCACTTAAATCAAGTGTTCAATGTGGATCTCCTTCGGCCATACTTCCCACCATTATTGAACACATCAGAGATAGCATAACAGTTGACACCAACAGAGATCAATCCTGACTACATGGAATAGGAAACCATTGATCATATCACAAACACACAATTTAAGGGAATTCACCAACAGACGATCTAGATTTATTGGGTTGCTAATGAAGGGTAGCTCTTGTATTAAGGAAAGTGGCTCACCTAGGGTCAATTTCAGTAGAAGTTTCCCCATTTGATGGGGGAACTCAATGTAATGGATACCATTTCTTCCTAAGGGGGATAATTTATCTATGTGGATATCAGTGGGAACAAACCTATTCCATTGGCTCAAAGCATATTTCTCTAGCTTGGTAGTTTTTTTTTAATAGTTTTTTGGGTTTTAAATTTTTGGGGCCATTTTGATGCCCCAAACAATGCTTTCTTAATGTGATAGGGGTTGAAGAGATAGCCATAGGCTCTTTCCTTATCCGATTCAAAATTTGTACTTCTCGTCTAAACCTTTCCAACGGGTTATCGAGTGTGCCAAATAGAGATCATATGTGAAAGTTATGACCCTGAGAAGTTGATGTACCAACTAACCACATTGGGGCCACAAAACATTTTTTCATTTCATTTCTAAGGGTTAATTTTTGGATGTTTAGGGTTTTATCATTGTTTCTCTATGCTGAAAAGAGCCTTTTGGCCTCACTATAATGTGCTCTAGAGAATGTGCATAATCATCACATCTCTTCTCAGAGATAAGCCACCATCATTTGAGCAAGCTTGTTTTATTACAATTTTTTTTTACAGTTTTAGCACATTCCCTTTATTAGTAGAAGTCAACTTTTATTGTATCTTTGTGTTTTTGTTATAAATATGTATTCCATTTCATTCATTTCATAAATCTGAATCACCCTATCAATCAATATTTAATGAGAGTTCTTTCGCTATGGTATCAAGCTTATAATTCTTGGTGTTGATATTGGAATCACGGGGGCTTCACTCAATGAACCTATGACATATCACGTGCGTTCATGGCATATTAAACAATACCCTTAATTTGACTACATATTGGAAAATACCTCTAAAAATCACATTATTTAACCCCATACCAATACAAACCCAATACACCTTCACAATTTAAAAACCCCTACTTTCACTAAATATTGTAGGTATCCATTTTTTCATTAACATTTTTTATACCCCTTTATATTTTTTCATTAACTTTGGACTCCATTTTTTATACCTACTAATATAAAAGCCCTCTCCCCCCTATATATCCCCCAATGTATTATGTCAGTTTTTCCTCAATAAATATCCCCCAGTATGAACCCACGTGCTATGTTATTGCTCCCAAAGTGAAGCCCCTGTGATTGGAATGAAGTTGCTAGTACTGACTTTGCAGGTCTTCCATGGTTAAGATGTTATGAGAGAAAGGGCCATGGAACCACTTAAGATCCTACCCCAAGGTCTTATCCCTAACTTCATTGAATGCAATAAGTCATTTGAGAGGAGTCTTTGAGATATATCACAAACAATATAGTGTCAAGTCCATAGAAAAAGGCTTAGTAAAATAGTATACCTACATTATTAGCATGACATACGGATTACTTTTTGATAGCCATCCCACAATGGGATTGACAAGACATAGATTTTTTTTGCCTTTTTTTTTACATTGGTCCATTGTGGGAGCATTGCTCCCTACTGAATATTAATGCATCGATCTAAAATTTATTCTATACTCAAAGATGTAGGAATTATATTATAAAGGCTTGGGTTTTTAGGTTCATGAGGTCAAGAGATTATCAAGTTCTATGACTCTTTGATATACTTAAGGGTTTTCAATAATACTTGACCAAATCTTTCTTGAAAATAACAAAGGAGGATGTATGATACCCATTTCCATAAGTTTTCTAATTTAGTGTCACACGAGAGTGATCTCCTTGAGTGATGTTCTTAGAGTACTATAGCAACAAGATGATTATAATTTTTTGCAAATTTGGTTTTAGGTGCATCTAAGGGCTTATGACATATGCTAAGGGTATGTGGAATAATTCCATATATAGTGTTGTATAATGTAATAGTACTTGAATAGATACCAACAAAGGTTACAATGGTGTCAAACTAGGTGACATGACTTATATTTTATATGCTTATTCTTCCATAATTGCATAATTTACTTGTAAATGGTAGATCTTTGTGATAGTTAATAGCATTGGAATACATCTAATCTATCTTTTTTTTCTAAAATTTTAATATGTGTTAGCTTAAAAAAGAGTTTTGTTTCCACTTGTAGTGCCCCTTAACTCTTATACTTGAAACATGACTAGTTATATGCAAATTATACATAGAAGAGAAATACAAGATGAAATATGTGAAAGATATTATTCTATTAATTATGTTCATGAGAAGGAAATCAATTGTTTCTAACATCTTAGGGTGCAGTGACTTCTCACTAAGAAAATTCCAAATACGACAATACTCAACAAAAACATTCCATAGTCTCCTCACTCATTAAACATATTATTGGTAGCAAATCCTAATTGTTTGGAGTCCCATTATTAATGAGTACGAACTTCCTAGTGGGCCATATTTAATAATGAGAATATTTTTTATACATTAAAAAATTGTCCACTACTATCTAATATGTCTTGTTCAAAGAAGAAGGCTATATAAATTAATGTACTAACACCTACATAACTTAAAGTAGGGAGGTTAGGTAGGACCGTCACAAAACCAATATGGCAACCCAACAAGAATGTGCTAATTGTGTGTTACTCTTTCCTTATATTCTTCTTAGATATAACGGAAAGACACAAAGAAAGATGGACTCACCATGGAGCTATAATAGATATTGTGCCTTGAATCATTTTTATATGGTCTTCTACTTTATATGCTCTACTCAAAATACCCCATTACTTTTCTTTTCGTATCCATAGAATAATAATCAATATAATATATACAACACCTCTTCATTTCCCCGCCACTCAACATTTAATATGCCTTGATAGTCCTCTAGAACTATGCTTAGGGTTTTTGCATGGCCAACTCGTAAATAAGGTTATGATTTTAGAACTATAACATCTTCTTAAAATGTATTGAATAGACCTAATATGGCATCCACTAGGTATTGGAATTTTCAAAGCATAGTTTAATTTTTCGGAGGCATAACTTCATCAGAGAAACTTCAATTTAGATGATATTTGGATAACTAGAGACCACTTGATGAGTAGAACAATGTTAAAAGATTTTACAATTATTTCATGTATATACTCAATCTAAAAATGATTGTTTAATGCCTAAAATTAGATCTAAAAGTTTCAAGATCTCAGTTCATTAAAAGGGAATATGCCCCTAAATATTATAGGAATAAACCCTCCTAACTTCTTAGTGAATTAGTATTGATAGTTGTCCAATGTTATAATTAGGCTTTTTGCATGGGAAATTCTCAATTAAGGTTAAGGTTTCAAAGCTCTATAATCATCTTACACGTCCACATGTGACTATATTGATGTGAAAGTAATGGGAGTTCATGTGGCATCTATTCGGTCAAAGTATAAGACAATATATGGGGGCATAACTTTCTCATATGAACTTCAATTTAGATGATATTTGGACTATTATAAATCGTTGATGAGTAGAAAAATGTCAATGTGTTTGACACTTTATTTGCAAACATTTAATCTCCAAAAAGGTGATTTAATACTTGAACTTGGCTTCACAAGTTATAGAACCTTTATTTGCTAAAAATAAGACTTGCTCTAAAAGGGTCCTACAAGTCCATGTCTCCAATTTTCCATTAATAAAAATACCAAAACAAATGACAAATTATATATGTATCATTTTGGATTAGTCAAACACCTTAATACAAAGGCTCACACAAAAAACACACTTAAACAATTAATTAATGTATAAAATATTTTACAAATACATATTTATCTATCAATAAATGAACCCTAACTCATTAAATTAAGATGTTAACAAACGATCAAATGCCACTAATATCTTTTTTTTTTCAGCAAGAGAAAACCGTCTGTTTTATGTTATGATTAAAACAGTACATACATATGATGCACATATAGTCCTCGTAAATCTTGTGATATCCACAATTTGACTACATGGAGGAGTAAATACTCTTCATACAGACATCTGAAACTGTATGCTAATATAAAACAGTGACTATGAATCTATATACGCTCTGCCTCATCCACAATATATCACAGATTCACACTATGGGAATCTATAAGACTAGGATGTATCTCGGATCATTTACATGTTTTGTATATAACTACATTAAAGTAGTCATTCCTGTTTCTTTTCTATACAAAACCAAATAGGAAAATTGTACAAAACTTTAACAAAAAGATACAAAGATTTTCAAGGAACTTATTTGCATTGATGTTCTACCTTTTTGTGATGATCTTCAGTGGTCTATCCCGGCGGCTTGAGATTTTCTACCTATGTCTCGTCTGATCCTATTTTTATTAGGGTATACATACCTTCTCCTTTGGCTAGTAATCTTTTCTTTGACAACTCATCCTTGATCTTATTGTGTGCCCTGCTAATATGCTGAATGGGAGGATGATGAAGAGTATTCCATATGCTTTTTATACACCTTAGTCAGCCTTGTAGAGAATTTTGCTGGATGTTATTCTTCCCCTTAACATGATCTATCATACGTCTATAAAAACATAATTATAACTATTGAATCAAATCTAAAATAATGGAAATTTAGGCATGGTTGGGATAAAATCTGGCAGAAATTTTGGAAATCTAGATTACAACGGTCAATTTTTGAAAATCTAAATTACAACGATCAAATTTCAAAATTTGCATTACGCTATTAAAAAAAACTTCGAACACTTCAGCATTCTGATTTTCGGATTTTGCAGCAAAAACGCTACCGTCAAAGCAAATGTGTGGCGTCGGTAGACAACGCCATTTAAATAAGGTAGAAATGCACACTAAAAATCGTCGCCATTAATTAAACGAGAATTCTGGGATGTGTTCCACCCCACCCACAGCGACTGTGCAAAGGATTCTGAGACATGTTCCGCCCCACCGACTACAGGGTAGTGGTACGGAGACGTGCCAGGTTTTGCTGCCCACATTGACCACGTTATCCAAACTAGTTGGCCAGCGATAATACGGTGGTCCCCAAGGCCATCGGATTCAACGCACAACCCCACGACATAGGAGACGGGTAATGTAAAGGACGTAGTCTTTAACGCGACTTTTTGAAAGCCTTTCCGGCGATTGGTACATTAAAATTCAATGTCCATGAAACAGGTCATACTTTTTTCTTTTTAATCGTACCTCACTCTGGGCCCCAAAGGCTTGCAAGTGGAACAAAGAAGGTTCGAGAAGTTGTTTCTTTCGTTACCAGATTCGATTGGCTGGTCGCGCAGAAACTGCTGACTGGCGATACTTTAGGTTCATTTCTGGCGATTGACGTAAATATATTAATGAAATGTTACGTCACAAAGGTGTCGCATCTATGATTGGGCTTAGAAACGAAAATTTCAATGCACAAGTCGCATTGAAATCCAATTATAGTGTTAACTGTATGGAAGTAATGGTGGATGTGATGTCCTGGCCGCTCTTGGAATTTGCTTCTCCTCGTTATTTTTTTTGGTGCATTTATGTCATTATCTTTTTTGGTGCATTTATGTCATGATTCCTGAACTTGATGTATATGTTTTGTAATACGGATTCTTGTATTTTCAGTCTTTTATGTTTCCATGTTGATGTATTTGTCTTTCTGCACAAGGTGTTTTTTTGGACATCGGACTTTTGCTTATTTCTCGAGATGTCTTGGATCGTGGCTTCTCTTGCCACTCTTTTCTATCTTATAATGATTTTTCTATTGTCTCAATATAATCTATGATGCTTTTTTCTCTGAAAAACGGTAAGGAAGAATATTAATAATTAAAAACTATGAAGCATTGAAATCCAATGATACCGTTAAGTGTATGGAAGAATATTAGTAATTAAAAACTACTTCATAGTGTCCTACTTGCAAAGGGTTCATTGATTTCCGATTCAGCACATTGGGCATCCATCGTGATTTTCGTTTTGTGTTTATTGGGATCCAACCAACGGACCCTTTTCTTCCTCTTTTTGACTCTCTATCTTGTGCATGGACGTGAATACAATCTTCACAAATGGTGGTTCATAGAAGCTTCATATCCATAAATTTATTAGCGGGACCAAAGCCCCCTCAGGAATTCCCTCAAGTCATGAAAGGATATATTCTAATAAGTATTGTTACCATCAATCAAACGAGGAGAATCCTGCAACATGTTCTGCCCCACCTACAACAGCGTAGTCATGGTATGCAGGCTTGCCAGTGTTTGCTGGCCACGTCGACCTTCAGAATAGTTGGCCAGCTATAATACGTTGGTCGCCAAGGCCACTGGATCTAACAGACAAATTTCACGACATACGGGACACGAGAAGGTAAATTAAAATTAAAATTCAATTCTATAAAACAGGTCATGAGTTTTCTAATGTACCTCACTCTTCCGCAAAGGCTTGTAAGTGGAACAAAGAATATTCCAGAAGTTGGCGATGTCGTAACCTCTCTGCACGGTGGGAAGAAGGAAGAATGGTGTTACACATTTGCACTGTGATTTATTCCGCACGTTTCAAACACAGGTTTGCAGTAACCCTTGGGTGAGCATTGGCGATGGGTTACCTCTCTGCAATGGTGATCATGAGGAGAAGGCTGACATTTTTTTTTCAATTGGAAAAATGGTCCGTTTATATAGTTCAGCAGGATTAGTGGGATCAAACCTCCACACTTAGCTAGTTAGACTATAGTTAAGAATAGCATTTACAGTTTTTCTATGATCACTTTAACCACATTTTAAAGAGAAATATCCTCAGCTTCGACAGTTACATAAAATTTCAAATTTCATATTATTATAATAAACATTTAAAAAAAAAAATTCTTAACTCTCTCTCAGTTACATAACATTCTAAATTTCATCTTAAATATAATAAACATGTGTAAAATCTATTTAAATTTAAATTTAAATATTTTTTATTTTTTAATATATACATGTTAAATGTTTTTTAAGTATGCGTGCTTAACAGCGCAGTGAAGTTTGAACATAGGCTATCTTACTAAAGAAACTTTTCCCAATTAGCTGTGCTATTGGAACTCTAGTAAAAATATATAAAAATCAAAACCAATTAAATTTTTTATTTATATATTATTTAATTTTCATGATTAAATTAAAAAAATTATTATATAATCAAAAAATTATTTTAATTATAAAAAAGATTAAGTGAATGACTAGGATTTAAATTAAATATTATAAAATAATTATTTTCATAATATTTAAATAAATAAAGATTTTTGTCATTTTAATTAAATTGATTAATTAAAAAAATCATATCTTGTTCATAATTTTTTGATATCATCTTTTATTTAATTAAGTCATTAAATTAGAAAGGAAAATGACATAACTACTCTTGAGATAAATTTTAATCTTTGATTTGTAACTAATACTAAAAATATTTAGTAGAAGATAAATCTCTACCATACATTTAATATTTCTTTATATTAAATTAAAATTTTAAAATTCTTATTCCTTATAAAATATATTATTTATCTTTATTATGAATTAATATCTATCCTTTTTACTATCTATTTCATTTACACAACCATCATAATTAATAAAATTTTACAAATAACATAACGTACTAAAAAGAGTGACGATAAGGAAAATTTTATAATTATACTAGTTGATAAAATTTTAAAACGTATCATACCAAGAAGAATGATTACAAGGAAATTTTCATAATTAAAAATTCTTTGGCCAAATTATAATGAGATAAGAGATTTTCTCATAAACGCTCTTAGCACATGAATTAAAGAAAACAATCTTCTCGCATCAGGTTTATTTATGAACAATTCCAGATCCATCATGATAGATGCTTCGTTGAAGTCCGAGTGCATTTGTTGTTGCTTTCAATGTCGAGGTGGTCTCATTAGGGGATGGGTTCAAAGACTTTGGTTTCATTTCAAAGCCAAATAAACAAGGAATTTGGGATTGAGTTACGTTGATTGAAATATTTATGAACAATTCCAGATCCATCATGATAGATGCTTCGTTGAAGTCCGAGTGCATTTGTTGTTGCTTTCAATGTCGAGGTGGTCTCATTAGGGGATGGGTTCAAAGACTTTGGTTTCATTTCAAAGCCAAATAAACAAGGAATTTGGGATTGAGTTACGTTGATTGAAAAAATTGAACGCAAATTAAATGTATGGACCCCATTAATGGCTTTAATTGAGAGCACATCATGCCTATTATATTCATCTGCCATATTCACAACCTTGACATATATTATATAAATCAGAACAAGGTGGTTATGGATCCTCTTTTTCAATGTCCTATTTGGATTTGTTTGAAGGATTTGGGTTTATTTGGGGAATTAGCCAGGATATAGGATAGATACATACACAATATAATTATGGCTCGTACTACTTTAAATGGTGAGGAGGACAAATTCATATTGGCGGGGAAGACTCTTCAGGGAAAAATCTAGGCTAAATATGCATACAGGTTTATAAGTCATTTGCAGCAGTTGGCAGGAAGTTATGGTTGGTTTTATAAAATATGGTCTCAGAATCTCCCGCTCAAACTAAAGTGTTTTGGATGGTTAACTTGAAGAAAAAAAATTCTAATTTGGGATAATCTGTGTCGCTAGGGTTTCAGGGTTCGGGTAGATGTATTTTATGATTGCAGTGACAAGAAGATGTGACACATATTTTTCTCACTTGCCCTTTTTTGGATATCCATTTTGGATTAGTGTATTAAACATTTTAAAAATAAGGGTTGATTGAGATCATACTTCGGTGGAATTATGTATTAGGGGATGGATGCAAGAATACAAGGCATACATGTCGCTTCGTTTCTATATCATGTAGGGGTTATGGTGATGTAAGAATGCGTGTGTCACGCCCCCAAGCCTACGGTAGTCTTTCAACCGTGCCGGCGAGGTGCGGCACCACCGAACGCTTTCTTTTTAACAATACTCACGTTTATGGACTACGCCTACTTCAACATAAACTTAGTTAACTTGTGTTCTTATAACCGAATAAATGTTATCTTTTATACTTCATCAAAGAACATTCTCATTCATCAATCATCAACAATAAACCGAGAACAATACACAATATGAAGGGAGGGGCAACTCCCCGAACAGTCTGCCCAACAATGTTATTTATATCAAGAATACCAGATTTTACAACAAGTGTGCCAAACCTCACACTTAACCAATATTCTTACAAAAGACAGGCCACCTGCCTTTTACAACATTTCATGCACCTTTGTCCAAGAGAGAGTGCTCACCCGAGCCACTCAACCTCCTTACAAAAACCTGCATAAACCGTGTACAAGAAATCCACTCACAATGGCACTCTTTGCCAACCCTCACCCAAGATAAAT
Source organism: Pinus tabuliformis (assembly GCA_031772625.1). Taxonomy (NCBI): domain Eukaryota; kingdom Viridiplantae; phylum Streptophyta; class Pinopsida; order Pinales; family Pinaceae; genus Pinus; species Pinus tabuliformis. Next base: position 72,426,739 of record CM062805.1, read on the forward strand.
TGCACACTCCTTCAAGCCTAATGCGCGTGAGATATGCGCATTTACTTCCCTAAGACTGCGTCCCTTTTTACCCCTTTATGCGAAGGTTTTCAAGCGAAGTTCCTTGTCACAAATGAGCTCTTCGTTCACATATATATACACTTCATATCATACGTACTCCTCTTAAGGCCGACTTATGTCATGAAGTCCTTTTCACATAATAATATTATATTATTATGTCCACTCCATTATCTTTCTTATTACATAGGTTTTTTGTCTTATGTGCTCCATTATATTTTGTCGTATGTGCTCCATTATTCACATATCCCCTTTACATGTGGCTTATTATATTATAATATATGAAGCCTTTTTCACATAATAATATTATATTATTATGTTCATCCCATAATATTATTATGTCGTATGTTCACATATTATATTATATTTTATTATGCCACATATATATAAACCCCATATTACATATACGCTCAAGTGTATTAACACTTAGCCATTTTTTTGCATTTTCGTGTGCGCTCACCCGCCCGTGTGCGCTCACCCGCCCGTCGTGCAGACCCGCCCGCCGTCGTGCAGACCCGCCCGCCGTGCGCCCGCGCCCGCCCGTGCACCCATGCACGGTGACTTCGCCCGGCGCCCGAACGCGCCCGCAACCGGAGGTCCTTACAGCGTGTATATTTGAAGACAAATTGTTGGATATATTTAGTACATACATGAAAATATGTGTATTTTTCAAGGAGATTGGGCTTGTGGTTAATAGAAAAAGACCAAGATATATCCATGAGGTGGATATATGGCATAATTATCTTGTGGGGTTTTGTGATGGTAGCCAACCATAGTTCATGTGGATGTGATATCTACATTATCATTAGATTGAATACGTCTCGAGGAACTGGTTCTAATTCTAGGGCGGAAATTATTGCTTTATGGGGTGTGTTTTTTTGTGTTAACTGGTTATTGATGGAAAAAGTGGATAATTTTGATGTTTCAAAGTGGTGATTCACTGGGTTTTGGAGAAGTCCATATTTGTATCTCCTTCACTTTCCTTTTGGATGAAAAGAATTAGGATAATGCAAGTATTTTTCAATGAAATTCACTTTGCTTAAGGAATTGAATATAAGAATGATGAATGCTTTATAAAAATGGTTCATCAATAAAAGCTCCAAGAGATCAACTATATGTCTTACACAACAATTGTTTTAAAAAAAAATTCCTTTTGTACCGACATTTTATTACTTTATTATTTTTAATTTATAAATAACGTATAATCGGAATGCTGATGTGTTATGATATATTTTTGAACATGAAGAAAATTTTTATGCTACAGATACGGAAAACAGACTTTTGAAGATGTAAACCGTCTTTTATTTTAATACAAAGTGAGTTAGTTTTTTTCTAAAAAAACACGATTCAAAAAACAACTATTTTATCTTTTAACTGAACCAGGTAGCATAACCCGACTAATATTTATAACGGCAAGTTGAAGGCGTGGCATGTTAAGAAAGTTGTTGAGGGGAACACTTCCCATAGCTTCCGGTCCTTTGAATGGACGTTAGCAATTTGTTTTTCAATTTTATTTGATTCATTAGGTAATGGATATTATTCTTTGTGCCCATGCAAGACCGACTGATTGTCACAGCGTTGATGTCACTTGGCGGGTTAAAGAAATTTCGAATATTCACTTCATTAACGAGGCCACAAATCCGGAATAATTTTTGGAAATTTGGATTACATTTATTAAATTTTAGGATTTTAGGTGCTTAATTATTTTTTTGGGATAATCTTCGATTTATTTTCACTATCAGAAAAGCCATTCAAATAAGAGAACAATCAGATTTTTTGAATTCTTTTTACTAAATTCAAACCAAAATTTTGACTCATTTGTCTACTTAACCGAAAGCCGGCAAAACATGCACTTACAGCTTCAATTATTTAATTTTATTGAGTAATTAGGAAACGTGGGAATTATGAAAAGAGTTGTTGCATAAATTATTCTTCTTGCTTTGCTTTGCTTTGCTTCCTGGTGCCTTACATGGAGATCATGACATCATCTTCTTATGTCATCATCTGGCTTTTCCTTTGCATATCCCTTTGCAGGTAGAGGCGGGGTAGGACGAAGAAAGATTTCTCTACAATATCGGCCAATTAAATTTTTAATCATATTTATAGTTTCCGACATTAAAAAAAGAAGGCAAAATCCCACTTCAAACTGAAGAATAGGACTGGAAGACAGAAAAGCTTTTTGCCAATCGAAAGTATCCTTATCATGTTTTAATTAGGATTTGACATAACAAATATAATATATCTCCAACTTTATCGCTTTAACTTTTATCCGAAAATAAACGATAAATTTCGTCATGAATTAGATACGCGAATCACCCTTCAACTTTATATATTTGTCCCACATCTTAAAATCCCTTCGCAAATGTTTGTTGTATTGCTGTTAACGCCCACTAGAGGTTATTATATTGAAAAAGTGTTTGTAATGTTTGTCTTACTGCCCACTTGAAGTTATTATTCAGAAAAAAGAGGTCCATTTTATATATTAGAAGAGAGGTTACATGCTTAATTTAATATTTTACCAAATAATTGTTGATAAAATTTGATGTAGGGTTAGTTGTACATAAAAATTATCGAAAGTACTTATATTTTGTAATTTAAATCGAGAATGTTAATTTTTTTTGGGTTTTTTTTAGAATTTGGAAATATATTTTTGGTTAAAATTGTTGTTTTTTGTTATTTAAAATGTGTTTTTGAGTGGATAAATTGATTTGGTATTTTTAGAAAAATTTAAGATACTCAGATTGTAGAGATTACACAATTCAAATTTGTGATTTTATAAAATCTCTCTTAGATACTGGGTAAAATTGACTGAAGACTATGCCTAGAAAAACAAAGCATAGTTAGACTACTACATTTAATTTATATAAATTTCTATTATATTGAAATCATATATATCACCATATTATTAATCAATGTTATTATAGTTATTAGTCTTACGTTTTGATAGATTTAGTGTAGTTTTTTTTTTTTTTCAAAAGAAGAAAAACATAACTTCCTTCATTAATGAATAAAGAGGAGTTTCATACATCTTGGGAGGATAAAGATCCTCATCCAACAACACTAAGTGAGGACAAACTAATACATCTCGTAAAAAAAAAAAAAACTAGAGAGTTCTTTACATAATGTTCAGTCCAACAAAATCTTAACTGAAAACCATTTAGAGGGCAGAAAAAAAATAATAGTGCCACTTCATTGGCAAAGGGCCAAAAAACAACCATTTTTAAAGAGACATCTAAATTAGAGATCGAAGGGGCCCGATTCACAAACACAACCTTCAAGCAAATTTTCAAAAAACATCCTCCGAGGACAGAGGGGAACCCCACGTTTGGATAAGACACCCACCGCCATGTTTTGTTTGCAGTACACATGAACAAAAGAGATATCAATGAAAGATGGATTGAGATGTTGAATGTTATCCATCCACTGATGTGGGGGAAGGGGGGGCTCAAGGGAGTTCTTTCCCTGCATCCATTTTATTATGGTTTTGGAGTCCCCAACTATCTTTATAGAGTTAATAGTCAGCCATTTAACACATTGTAGGATCCCCCACAGAGCAACAACCTCAACCAGACAATTTCCCCCCTCACCTCCATGCCAATAGAAGCGATATTCACATTCGAGGCATAGCTTGATGAGCGCTTCGCAATAACAACTGCCTCTATTCGAGGCTTCATCAAAGAATCCTAAAGGATAAGATTCTCCCAATTCCTTTAAAGATATAGGGTGTTGGGTAGTCATAGGGACCCAAGGGTCAGTCTCAAGGAAATGTCAAATAATTTTACGAAATGTGGAGGAAACCTCTGTAATTCTACCCTTGAAAACAGATGCATTTCTGGTTCGCCAAATTCCCTAAAACTCATACAAAGGGACTGCTTTGTAGGGCCTACAAATTCGTTTACTAGTATTCGAGACAAGAAATAATGGAAGGGAAATCCCTATCCACCATAATCTGGATCATATCAAATACTCTCCCCCAAATATCTCCGTTGAAATGGAAATTCAGGGACATATTGACGCATTCTTCAAAGGAAACACCACATAATTGATATCTACCCGGACCATTAAGGCCCATTTTCATCAAGTTTTCCCAGGTGAGGATGTGGTTGAAGAGGTTTAACCAAGAGAAGCATTCAAGTTTCAAAGGAGCTTCCCACTTACGCATAGGGATAGTCCAATCCTTGAAAGGGTGAGTTTAGGGGGTTCTAGAGATATAGAGACAAAATTATTTAATTGATATATTACCATCAACATTTCTACTGCCCCATGTAAGTATATCTGGCTTGTTTGATAAGGTAATCCCTAATACACACAACTTATTCCTATAATATTCCCACTCAAAATCAAATTCAACAAGAAGACCCAACTCCCACGAGTGTGCCCGAGAATGGGAAGATGTATCAAATAGGTCACGATTTTGTAAATCAGCAAGATAGTGGGCACCCATATGATTTAGATAGATAATGATTTAGGGAGAGAGGTTATGATCCCCATTTGGATCCTTAATCACATCAAGTCCAATGAGGATTTTCCTTCCATCTTCAACTTGCCAACATAGGTTTCCACATAGCCAAATCTTTGCCGACACCATACTTCTTAAGATATAGGACTTTCTTTTGTTATTAAGAGCCCCAATAATTACCCATTCATCCAAAATTAGATGCCAGAGATACTTCCCTTTTACAATATCATTCCAAATGCTCGAGGAGTTGAAAAAATGTCATAGTTTTCTAAAGAGGAGGGCAAAATTAAATAGTCTAGTGTCTCGCATTCCCCATCCCCCCGACTCAATGGGTTTAGTAAGAGAATTAAGCCTCCAAAGATGAAATTTCTTGTCATTTCCAACACCCACTCAGACATTTTTGAAGCTCCAAACCACAAGACACCATCCATAAATAGGAGATGGGTAGTTGAAATGTTGGTGGAGGCCCTGAAACATATTATGGCACCAGTGCCTTTCGTTTCTCTAATTCCTTTGCTAAGGGAATCCATGACCAGAATGAATAGGAGGGGAGAATGTGCACACCCTTATCTTATCCCCCTTGAGATTTTGAAGAAGTTTGTTGGATATCCATTTATTAAGACCATCATGGAAGCTGAAGTAACACAAATTGTGATCCATTTGACGTGTCTATAAGGAAAACCAATTATGAGGAGGATAATTTAGAGGAAGTCCCAGTCCAGTTGGTCATAATCCCTCAACAGGTCTATTTTCATAAGACATGCCTTTAAGTTATGCATTTTCATGGAGTGGGTACTCGCCTGCATGATAGCCACCACATCTTCAATTTTTTTGTCAAGCAGGAAACCAAATTACTATGGACAGATATGTGGAGAAATAATCTTTTTAACTCTATTAGATATCAACTTATATATTAATTTGTAAGCATAATTACAAAGAGAAATTAGTCTAAAGTAAGAACAACATAGAGACTATGATATTTTTGGGATGAGAGTAAGAAAATTGGCATTGAAAACACCTGATATGAGGTCGGTACAATGATATTATTCCACCATTTGGGGTATCTCAGGGCCCATAAAGTTAATGAAGGAATTACATAATTTCATGATCCACCCATCTGGTCCTAGACTCTTATCTTTATCCATCTCTTCCAGAGTGTGTAAAATTTCTTCCTCTGTAGGATGGAAATCCACGAGGCTGATATATTCATCATTGACAACATGAGGGAATAAGCTTTTCATTTCCATTTTTTCCACAATGTTATCATCCTCCAACTCTTTATATTTATTTTTAAAATATCTAAATTCTTCTTCCTTGATTTCTTTGAGTGATGTAATAACCTTTCCCTTCTCATTTCGAATGTGCCATATGGAATTCACAACCTTTCGTTTTGAGGCTAACTTGTGAAAAAATCTAGTGTTTTTGTCACCATATTTTATCCAAGCTACCCTGCTCTTTAGACTCCACTCCTCCTCCTGGGCCATAAGGATTTTATTCTTCCTCTGTACCAACTCTATCACCACATTCTTGTTGGGTTGTGTTATATTCTTTCCATGACTAACCAACCTAGTTAACCGGGGGGTTAGAGGGGGGGCAAAGCCCCCGCCTTTGCTGCGGCAATTGCGCAATGGGGGGGGTGACAGGGGTTTGAGGGGGGTAGTTAGGCCCCCTCTACGAGGTCCAGGGCAGTGCCCCGAGGAAAAAAATTTTGGACCCTATATTAGGTCGGCAGACCTACCTATGGTTTTGTGCATGGTTTTCGCACACGGTTTTGGGCACGATGGTTTTCGATCCATGGTACTGGATGCTTCACCATGTATATATATGTATTATAACATTGAAAGGAACATAGTGAAAAATCAAGCTGGTAGTCCCGGTTTTCGGATCCAGGGGAAAATCTCTGTGTATATTTGTTTTATGTGTTATGCTCTCGCTATTGTTTATTTTCTGTGTTTTAGAATTCGTATGCAGGTAATTTCTGTACGGGGTTAAAACCTACAATTCTTGAGGTGTTATGAGAAAAAATCAAAATTTGAAGGCTCCATGTATATTTCTATTTTATTTTCTCTCACACAAATCCCTAATTTGTTCTCCCTTGCACATTCTAATCAAGGCTCGTACCTTTTGTTTCTATTTTATTTTCTCTCACACAAATCGTTAATTTTATCTCCCTTGCGCATTCTAATTTAGGCTCATACCTTTTTCTTAAGCCTATTGAGATTTAGACTTATTCTTTCCATCAAAATTATATTTTTTAAGAGAAATAGTTAATTCCAGGATTGTTTTACAAATTCACTAAACTCCATATCATTAATCCATGTGTGATTAAACTTGAAGGGTAGGGAGGTAACATCTGCTGCCCTCCTCCAGTGCATCAATATGAAATCATGATAAGAAGCTTCTGAATAGAAGGTCAAGGCTTCAATGTTACCTATTCTCGAAAGTATAAAGAGCGTACCAAAAACCTATCAGGTCATTTGGAAATATGTTCTTCCCCAGAGGACTTGTTTCTCCAAGTTGAGCAAATAGGGGTTGGGGTAATATCCATAAGAAACTTTCGATTAAAAAAGTCCTTAAAATAATAAGCAAGAGGGTTCATCCTGACCTTTTGACCCCAACATTCTCTGGCTTCCATGATTACATTCAGGTCCCCAACAACAATAATGTGTTTTATATCCAAAATTCCACTTCCATTGATTCTATCCTAAAAGGATTTTTTGTTGTTGTATGGGCCATAAATGTTCAAGATTCAGGCCCTAAAACTTGTTCCAATATAATATCCTGATAATATGATGGCTACATAGGTCTTGCATACTTTGAACGTACATATTTTAGGATTCCACATGATAGCAAGCCCACCAAATATACCAGAGGTAGTGACGACACAAGTAATGCACGAGGGACACAGTTTCAACTATACATCACAGGTTTCTCCTTTGTGCATATGGTTTCCTACAATAGAGTAAGGTCAGGGTAATTAAGTAGTATACTATAGTTCAGAGATCTCATTGTATGGGGAGATATAATCCCCCTAATGTTTAGGGGCAATATTTTCATTAGAAAGTTGAAGACCCAATAGAATATTCTCTCAGGTCTTGAAATTTACCCTTTCCCTGTGTGGCTCCATCTTCATTGGATGGACCAGGGTCAATAGGAGGGAATAATGACTCTTGAATAGCCTCATAGAAATGTTCATTTAGCAAAGATTCAACTCTTCCACATAGATCTTTTAATACTTGGCTTCCTATTTGTTTCTTTTGGGAATTCCACTCTCCCTCAGATCTCGCTTTAGCATAGGGTCCCATTCCTAAAAAAAATCTTCTTTATGTTTGACACACCTGATGAGACTTGGTAACATAAGGTGTGTCAAACACTTATTGATGTTTAGATAAGACCACCAAAAATTAGGGTGAATCTACTCTTAACGGTTGTCCACCACTTTTATTGCATAGAACTCGTCAATAATGCCTAGGAAACCTTTCTTCAATAGTTTCTTTGTGCGATTAAAGTGAGTAATTTCAAGGAAACATGGTGAAGCCCCTAATGAATTTCATATGTAAATACTTGAAATTCATCACGAATGGTCCCAAACAACATAACCATTTTTTATCGAGGACTATATTGCATCCACTAAAAGGAAACATATGAATTTTGAGATGGTGTTTTCCCATATGAAGTATCACATTTTCACATCAACTGATCCAGGTGGATATTGGTGGCAACCCGCCTATTGTACTTGGACCCTCACCATTTTTTTGTCATTTTTTTTTTTCGGTTTCCTTAATTGTAGCACAGTTTACTATTTGGCAGTTTTTTGGGTTCTAAACTTCCAGATCCGTTTTGAGGCCCTAAACGACATTTTTTTGGCAATATTCCTTTGGGTGATTTCAGTGAAATCATGTTTTTAGTCATATTACTCAGAGAGATATTTCCAACGAGGTGCCATGCATGTCAAACAAAGATAATATGACCAAGTAACGACCCCGAGAAGTTGGCTGCCCAAATAATCCCAATGGGGCCCATAAACACTTCATGTTACATCTCCTTGGGTTAGGGTTTTGGTTGTTTAGGGTTTTCTCTTATTGTTTAATAATAAAAAGGCCCTTGAGCCTCATTTTAACTCAGTTCAGAGGCATGTAGCCGCCACATCTCTTCTCAGAGATAAGATACCATCGTTCGAGCTAGTCTCATTTCCATTATGTTTGTAAGCATATTTCATTATTTGATATTAATGAAAGGAAGTGTTATTTCTGATGCATCTCTATATTTTTGGTTATATCTGTAATTTTTTGTGTTCCTATTTAAATTTGGATCAATGGTATTAGAGGGATCTACTCTTTCTACGTTTTTCTTTGCATGTCCCCAATGAGGTTGGCATATAAGGAGTTAGGGCTCGAACTAGTCAAACCTTTGCAAGACCAGCCTCGTAAATCTGACGGCCTCCCATGGGGGAAGAAAAAAAGACGAGGGATTAGGAGATCCTATCAAAATATTTCTCAAGGAGGCCCTCGAGAAACAAAGGAACGTGATGATGGATAACTTTGCCTAGATACTTCAACGGTTTCCTACTGGCGACACATCCACATCCAACAGTGACTCTGGGGGCTCCAAACCTTTTAAGGTACACACAAACTTTGACATTCCCATATTTGAGGGCCAAATAGATGCAGATGCCGTAGATAAATGGTTGAATATGCTAGAAGGATATTTTTCTGTTCATGATTTTTCCAGCTGGGAAAAGATTACTTTTGCTCTTCTAAAAGCCTCCCCCCACATCAAGAACTTGTGGGAAACACATTGTGAGAAGAAGGATGAAAGTACAACCTCACTGTTTTCAGCTGCTCCCACTTGGAATTCATTCTAGGATGCCATCAAGGAGAATTACTACCTTGTCGAGAGCTACAAGGAAAAATACATAAAGTGGACCACGCTGCGGCAGGGAAAGGACCAAGATGTGCCAGAGTTTACCAACGTTTTTCATACCCTTCGTACAAAGTTGGATATCAAGGATTTTCAGAAACATTTGGTACTCAAGTACTGTGACTACCTACATAGATACATCCAAGACAAGATGGAGTTCCTGGACATCTCCTCACTTAGCACATCGTACCAATATGCCGTCAAGATCGAGCAGAAGTTTAAACAAAAGAAGTGAGACTTTGGATCTGCGAATTCAAAGCAAGGGAAAGGTGCCCCCAAACTGTAGAACAAAGAACAAAGCCAAGGCGGGACGACCCAGGTCAATCCACTAAGGCCACAAGCAAAGGACAACACTGCGAAGCCGAATAAGGACACAAGAAAGTGGTGTGAGTTCCATAAGAGCTCCACCCACAACACAAGTGAGTCTCAGGCCAATCAGACACTAGTGGCCAAGCTGAAGGCCTCAGAATTAGATGCGTGTTCTGACTCTGAGTTAGAACTTGACAAGGGGAATGCCAAAGGGAAGTATATTATTGATTCGGAGCCCAACGCCACTATCTCCACCACAAAGATCGAGAAGGAGGAACCCGAAGATCCAGAGGAGGAGGAGTGTCTCTTCCACTACTAGATGTGGGTAAAGGGTTCCCCGCTACAGTTCATTGTTGATAGTGGGAGCCAAAAGAACCTCATTGCAGTAGAGGTCGTGAAGTGGCTGGGCTTACCAATCACAACACACCCACAACTGTGCACCATCGGGTGGCTTCACCAAGGATGAGATCTGCGCGTGAGCCAACAATGTCACCTTCCATACAGAATCAAGCCCTTCACGGATGGTGTATTATGTGATGTTTCTCCCCGTGATGTTTTGATGTATTATTAGGCCAACCATACTTGTGGAAGTGACATGTTGTGTATGAGTCAAGGCCTCCCGCTATTATTATTACATGGGAAATAAGTTGTATAGGATAATAGAGGTAGCACCGCCTACTGCCATATTTCTGGTTACTGCAAAACAATGCAGTAAGCTCATTTCCAAAACTAGGAAATTTGTTTTCCTGGTGATTCACCCTCAAGGAAAGAAGAAGACGGTGGCCATGACCTCCAGACAGGGCCCCTCCGCACGACAACAACATATGGACAAGGTTGTTGAGGAGTGCGAGGACATCTTCACCTCCCATGCAGGGGTGCCTCTGCACTATCAGGTCAAGCACTCCATTGATCTAACCCTAAGTGTGTCGTCACCCAATGGACCAATCTATCGGCGCTCTGTTTTGGAGAACAATGAAATCAAGAGGTAAATTCAGGTGCTGCTGCAAAAAGGTCACATTCAGCTGAGTTCATCACCTAGTGGGAGCCCGATCATGTTGGTATGGAAGAAGGATGGGACTTGGAGACTCTGTATTGGCTATCGGGCGCTGAACAAGATCACTCTCCGAAATAGGTACCCAATCCCACAGATTCATGATCTTTTGTACCGACTCAAGGGGGGAAATATTTCAACCAGATCAACTTGAAGTCCGAATATCACCAGGTACCAATCGAACCCTTCGATGTGTGGAAGACTTCCTTCAAAGCCAAGGAGGGCCTTTTCGAATGGTTGGTTATGCCTTTCGGGTTGACGAATGCTCCTGCAACCTTCATGAGGCTGATGGATGACATCTTATATCCATTCACCAACTCATTTGTAGCAGTATACTTGGATGACATCCTAATCTTCAGCCAAAGTTGGGAAGATCACCTCCACCACATCCAATAGGTTCTCCAAACACTGCAGCAACACAAGTTGTGTGCCAATTTGGAGAAATGCACTTTTGGCATGACCTAGGTTTAGTATCTGGGATACATTATTGATGAACGGGGGGTGCATGTGGATCCAGCCAAGATCCAAGTCATTCAGGATTAGCCAGCCCCAACCACTCTGACAGAGCTCAACAACTTTCTGGGTCTTGCCAATTTCTACGTAGGTTCATGTTGGGGTTCTCTCATATCACTTGGCCCTTGAGTCAAGTCACCAAAGGAGGAGCGAAAGAAAAATTATTTTGGTCTAAATCTCAACATAAGGCATTCGCAGAGTTGAAACATCGCCTCTACTCTACGCCAATGTTCACATTACCAGACTTGCAACAACCATTTGAGATCATGACAGATGCCTTTGACTGTGCTATTGGGGAAGTCCTTACTCAATAAGGGCATCTAGTGGCATATCACAATGAGACACTTTCAGACATAGTCTCGAAGTATCCCACTCATGACAAAGAGATGTATTCCATTGTGTATGCCTGCCGAAAATGGAAGCATTACATTTTGGGGAAGGAAACAGTCATCCACATAGACCACTGACCCTTGCAGTTCATACAGATGCAAGGGAAGTTGCAAAATGATCGCCATCAGAAGTGGTCCACATACCTAGAACAGTTCCATTTGAATATCAAGTACAAGAAGGACAACATAAATAATGTTGCAAACTACCTCAGCTGACCCTCGATCATGGCGTTAACCACCATGCTCAACTCTTGTTGGCATGAGACTTCTAATTGGCAAATTCTCTACAAAAGCGACCCAGAATTTGGCCACACATACCATACGCTCTTGGAGGGTCAGCAAGTTCCAAATTTTCACCTCTAGGATGCTCTTTTATGCCACTTGGGACACCTTTGCATTCCTGCAAGCGAGCGTGCGAAGATGATTTGGGAAGTGCACTACAGGCAGGTCGCTAGGCATTTCGGGGTCGAGAAAACGGTGGCATTACTACAAAGGTATTTCTATTTGCCAAACCTTTTTCTATAGGATGTTGGGAAGTACATCAAATCCTGCATTGCCTGCACCATTGTCAAACCGACCATCAAGAAACAAGGTCTCTATACTCCGCTGCCTACTGCTAGTCGACCTTGGGAATCCATCTCCATGGATTACATTTCATGCCTTCCTTCTACTAAGCATGGAAATGACTCCGTTTTTGTGGTCATCCACAAATTCTCGAAGATGGCCATTATGTCGGCCTGCAAGAAGACTGTCATAGCATAAGCCACCACTAAACTCTTCTTTGAACGAGTGTGAGTACATTTTGGGATCCCACAGTCTATCGTCTCAGATCAGGACAACAAGTTCCTCAGTACATTTTGGTCCAGTCTCTAGTCGATGTTGGACACCAAGCTCACCAAGTCCTCAACTTTCCATCCCAAAATTGATGGCGAGACAAAGGTATTCAACAGGATGATCCTACACATTCTGTACATGTACAACTCAAAGAAATCATGCACATGGGATGAGAGCCTCCCCTATGTCCAACACAACTACAATCAGGCTCTCCACGGCTAGACTGGCCATAACCCTTTTCAGGTGGGCTTGGGATTCCAACCACTATGTCCCATTGATGTGGCCATACAATTTGTAGCGACTTCGGTAGATTTGACTCATGTCCAATCCGAAACGGACAAGGCAAATAAATTCATTGAGCACATTCAACACATCTGCCAACAGTTCCAAGACATATTGGACAAAGCCAATGCTAAGTAAAAGCAATGACATGATCAACATTGGATGCCACACAAGTTCTAGGTGGGCGACAAAGTTTGGCTACATTTGCAGAAGGAGCGCCTTGCTGGGCCCCACTACAAGATTCGCCCGCTTCAATATGGGCCATACACCATCACCAAGGCTGTGGGAGATAATTCTTTTGAGCTCAGCATTCCCCCATTCCTTGGCCTGCACCTAGTGTTCAATGTGGATCGCCTTCGACCATACTTTCCACCATTACTGGACACATCCGACATTGCAGAACAACTCACACCAACAGAGTTAAATCCAGACTGCATGGAACAAGCTGCAATTGATCGGATCATGGACACGTAGATCAAGAACACTCACCAGCAGAAGATCCAATTGTATTGAGTTGTCAAAGTCGGCCAACTCCTACACCAAGGAAAATGGCTCACTAGGGACCAAGTTTAGCAGAAGTTTCCTCATCTCATGGAGGAACTCAATGCAATGGAGACCATTTCTTCCTAAGGGGGGAGGAATGATCCAGGTGGATATTGGTGGCCACCCGCCTATTCCACTTGGACCCTCACCATTATTCTATCATTTTTTTTCAGTTTCCTTAAGTGTAGTACAATTTACTATTTTTGGCAATTTTCGGGTCTTGAATTTCCTGCGCCATTTTGAGGCACTGAACGACATTTTTTTGGTAATATTCCTTTGGGTGATTTCATTGAAATCACATTCTTAGTTGTATTCCTCAGAGATATATTTCCAATGAGGTATCATGCGCGTCAAACAAAGATAATACGACCAAGTTATGACCCCGGGAAGTTGGCTACCCAACTAACCCCAACGAGGCCCATAAACTCTTGGTGTTACATCTCCTCGGGTTAGGGTTTTGGTTTTTTACAGTTTTCTCTTATTTTTCAATAATAAAAAGACCCTTGAGCCTCATTTTAACTCAGTTTGGAGGCATGTAGTTGCCACATCTCTTCTCAGAGATAAGCTACCATCGCCCGAGCTAGTCTCATTTCCACTCTATTTGTAAGCATACTTCATTATTTGATATTAATCAAAGGAAGTGATATTTTTGTTGAATCTTTTTATTTATGGTTATATCTGTAACTTTTTGCATTCCCATTTAATTTCGGATCATCAAACTCCACTTTTCATCATAACCCTATTGGTTATGATAATTTTAAAATTAGGTATGGTAGAGACACAACAATCTATGTCTTTTGTCACTCTCACATGAATGAAATTATTGAAGTTGCCACTATCAATAAAAAACATTGCCTTACAGTTTTGATGTAGCCAATAACCTTCAAAGTTTGTAGTAAAAAAAAATTAGATAAAGCACAAAAAAATATTTGAGGTTCTTTGTAAAAGGTTGATAAAGTTGCTACACACTGAGAGGGAGGGGTAATGTCTTCGAATTTATATTTAGGAGTGGTTTTGACTATGATGTATTCTAGGCTATCTTATAGTGGTTCATCGATCTGAAATCATTCATTTTATTTACATTTTCACCCTTTGAAATACCACTCATCACAATTAGAGTAAAGTCAAAGTTGTTGGCACTTGGCCATGTATTTCAAAGAAAACTTTTAAATTCTTAAGGGGGGAGAGTTGGAAGGATGATAGGATTTACTAGTGGAGGATTAGTATGAGAAGTGAATGGCAGTCCTTTTCATTGGGAATTGGTCATCACCTGGATCTCTTTATCTCACTCATAGGATTGCAACCAAGTAGCTCAACATTGCATCATAACTTGTTTTCAAATTTCCTCCTTGAGACTAGTAATGAAACATTTAAAAAAAAAAGGAATTACATAAGTCCTTTGTATGAATTTCCAACTACTCAAAGGCCACTATAAAGAATATGATTATATCTATTTGGTATAATTTTTTCCATTACCCCAAATAGCGAATGGTTAATTCAAAATGAGCATAGATCTCTTTTAGAAAGTGAAGCTAAGAAATGTAGTCAACATAAGAATTGTTGTATCATTTCCACAATAACCAACATTCAATATTCCAAACTCTCAGTCTAAGCTCCATTAGGTGATCACTAATTCTATGGAGAAAGAAATAACATTCCATTTATGTAAACCATTTAGAGGGATCAAAACCATCAAACTTGATCATGTCTTCTGTCGAAAATCAACGAAATGCACTGTTTTTCCAAAAAGGTGGGTGATGGTATCAATGTAGGTAGAGTGTGCAAGTGTTTTCATCTATTTTTGTACAAAATTCACCCTCAGTTAGATCTATGCTTGGGTTAGGTATCTTAACACATAAGAATATACATAACATTATAGTGTAATTGCTTGTGCTCAATCCATTGTCAATCAATCTTTAGTTAGATATTTTTTATTGTAGTATCAATCTTAGAAATATTGGTATACATCTTGGAATTACGATTTTATTAGTTACTTTGCAAGTACTCATGGTGGACATGTTGTGATAAAAAGAGTTGTTTTGACCACTTAATATCCTATCAAAGTGTTATCCTCAAATTAACTCAATAAAACAAGTGGTTTGAGATGAGTCTTTAATATATACCACAAACACTGCAATGTTATGCTATGGTATGGTATGCTAAAATGAATTCCTATTAACTCTTTCAACATTTCATTTGATGTAAATCTGGTCCAAATGCTTATATGCTAAGGAAATCTAACTCTCTATTGCTCAGAGTTCTGTATGTAGATGAGCGACTAATCAAGGAGAGTTTATTCTTAGCCATTGCTACAATGAAAATTGCTTTGCATTCTAGGATTGCCATGAAAAATATGGGTTTGTTACACTTTTTCCTTGGACTAGAAATAAACTAGAATGATTCAACGATCAAAATTTCTCAGTCCAAGTATGTAAGGGATCTTTTAGTTTGCTTTCACATGATCCACTGCAAGCCAACAACTACACATTTCTTATTGGGGGTACACCTTGAGGATGGAAATGATACATCATTGGTTGATTGCATCATGCATAGATAGCTTGTGGGGAGTCTCCTCCATCTCACCCACTCTCATCCAAATCTCTTGTATTCCTTACGCATAATTTCCAGATACATGCAAGAGCCACATGAGATGCATTAGAAACCTTCCAAGCGCATACTCAAATATGTTCAGGGAACCATCAACTATGCGATTGATTATGCAATAAGATGTAATTGGGATCTCATAAACCACACTAATTCAAACTGGGTTGGTGATAACATTTTTCACAAGTCCACTTCAGGATATGTTCTCAATTTGGGTTTTGAGCCTGTTGGTCTAGTAAAAAGCAATCTAGGATTTCTTTATCGTCAACAAAGGTCGAATACAGAGATGCAGTCAAAATTTCCATTCAAACCATTTGGTTGTAGAACTTCATCATTGAGTTTGGTATCATATTTCATCATTTGACTATCATTTGGTGCAACAATCAAAGAACATTAAAGTTTTGCAAAGTTCCAGTGCAGCACATTGAGAAAAATATGCTGAGAACCACATGCACTACATTTGAGAATTGGTACATGATGAGATCATCAACTTGCAATACTATCCCACTTTTAAATAGAGTCTTGATATCTTCATGAATACTTTCACTGAGAAAAAGTTTCCCTTTCTGTGAAACTGCCTTGGGCTGAAGAATATAATTTCCTAACATTTATATTTCATTTTCAGTAATGTATGTTGAGGGGGGTGGGGGGTATTGTTTATATTTGGTCTTCCCTTTTCCCTCTTGTTTTAGTTGTTCTATGTTACTTAAATGCATTGTAAAATGGGTACTTTACATGGCATCTTGTTGGGACCCATTCATTTTGTTCTCTATACTAGTGCTTTAGAGGGGGTATTGGAAATAACATACACTTAACTGCACTTTAGTTAACTAGGACTATCTCCACTTGCATGAGATAGTTAACTAATGTCTATATGTTGTGGCTCTGATACCAATTGTTGTAGATCTAACCCAGAAATATATGAAAATATAAATAAACCCAAGAATAACAAGATCAAAATAGATAGAAATGCTTCCTTATTGATATCAAACCCTTAAGGTAGGGCAACACTATACATTCACTCCTTAAGGAAGGAGAACACTCCACAAGCCATATGCCTGTTCATACAATAATCCTTCACTATCTCCCAAGTGGAGTCTCTAGCCTTTATATAGGCCTCATACATACAATACCATGAGTCATTATCATGGTTCTCTCATACCATCAACTAATAACATGGGCCCATTACATTATTATTAACTACTTGTGGTCCCTTACATGACATGGGTTAACCACCTTATTTATTACTATGGCCCATCCCATTATTACATTATTACCTTGGGTACCTCCCTTGGTACCCCATATTACCCCCCCTAGGTATATAACACTATATGGCTAGTTAACTAGAACTAGGTGTTAGTTTTCTTTATTCCATATTCACATATCTCTAAATTCACTACTTGACTCACTACTTCATTAGTTCAACATTGTAGAATATATTCATTGAATTGTATTCTCTTGTAATTTTTATTTTTTGTGCTTGAATAGAATTCATTAATTATTTTCTTTATCAATTTTCTTTCTTGCAAGTTTTGTCCATTATTTTACAGCTAGATCCAACCTATGCAAGTTTAGCTACAATTTCACATTATTTAAACTAGAATTATGAGACAGGTTCTGCCCCACCAACGACTATGATTTAAAGGATTTTGAGACATGTTTATTTTCCCGAGTGCCTGTAGGCTAGTGGCATGCAAACTTTCCAAGTTTTGCTAGCCACATCGACCATGTTATCCAAAATAGTTAGGCATGATAATACGGTGGTCCCCTAATCTCATTGGATCCAACGGACAATCCCAATCCCACTACATAGAGGACGAGGAATGTAAAGTAGCTATTTGGTACATTAAAATTCAATTTCCATAAAACACGTGATGTTTTTTTTTTTTTTAATTAAATCGTACTCGACTCTTCCTTGATGGAGAGAGCTATAAAGGCTTGCAAGTGGATCCTAGGACTTTCGAAGAGCTTTTCTTTTTGGAGGATTCGATCAACCGTTCGAGAAGAAACCTGCTCATATGGCATACTTGTGGTTCATTTCTCACTATTGTTATCAGTATCATTGGATCCTGACAATTAGTAAGGAACCGTTTATGATAAAATTGGAGCAACCAAATTGGGGTGCTCTTTAGCTTTCTTTCAGTTGAAGACTTTGACGGAATGTTGGTTGGTACAATAAACACTTGCTTTATAATGGTTCTAGGAAGTAAGTGGTTGTTGTTACAAGAGTGAAAAGAGAATTAAAAATGTCAGCCTGACATTAATTATGCAACTATTTAAATTAAAAATATTTTATTGTTAATTAAAATATTTTAAAATAAAAATTATTATTATTATAAATTAATTTTGTTGCTTATTTCTCTTTTTTGGACTTAATCCTTAATGACTATTTTTGAATAATTTCATTATTTTCCCTAACCAACACTTATATATTATCATTCATTATTCTTTGATCCCTAATGATGGGTGGAGTGTCCACCCTAAACTTTGGACAATACATTAATCCTATACACAATTCCATCCATATATCTTTTAGAAAATGGCGTTGCACCAATCACATTGAAATCCAATTATGCTATTAATTGTATGGAAATGGAAAAATATTAGTAATTAAAAACTACTTCATAGTGTCCTACTAGCAAAGAGTTCGTTGATTTATGATTCAGCTTATTGGGCATACATAGTGTTTTTCGTTTTCTATTTATTCAGATCCAACCCAAAGGATCCCTTTCTTCTTTCTTCTTCTAACACTATTACAAATCAAACGAGAACTTGACTAAGATGTCAATTTTTTAGAGGTAGTAGAAAAAAATAATTTGATTTTGAAAAGTATGGATTAAGAATACACATTTTTTTTGAGCATATTTTTGAGACTTTAAATTTTCTTTATGCACATTTTTTTAATGTTGTAAATTTCATGCCAATTTTGAAAAGTTTTGATGCAACATCAACCCATTTTTTTGGAGTTTATTTTCGACACTTTAAATTTTTTGATATATTAAGTGTGGATTTTTTTTTTTAAATGTTCATGACTTTTTTAAAAGCACTTTAAATTTTCTAATGTCCTAAGTGGTATGCAGATTTTTTTTTTTTGAATGTTGATTATTTAACTTTTTTTCAAGTTGCATTATTCTTTTTTTTTGTTTTTCCTCCTAAGATGTCTTTCAAGGATTTTCCAAACTTGTGTTTTTTGTTTTTCTTTGCAATGCATTTTTAATTTTTTTTGTAAACTTTATAAAGCAAAGATTAGAACGAACTCTCATGAGCTCCATAGTGAAACAGGTCGTTGGGTAGTTCCTAAAACACCATGGATGGAAAGGATCTAACATCTCTGTGAGAATAGGAACATCGAGGATGAAAACCACTTTCTCTTAGAGTGCCTCGCGTACAACCACATTAGATCTCAGTTTCATAATCTTTGTCGCAATACTGACCTTCCTAGCCTTTTACGATGTCAAAATTATAGTGAGCTCGGGAGGATTCTCTCCAAGCTTTTTGAGCATAGGAATAAAATCTTAAATCAAACTAAATAATTTGTTTCTTTTCTTTAGGTCTGATAGACCAAAGTTTGGTCTCGGTGGACGTTAACCACCATCATCATCATCATCAAAAAATAATAAAAATAATATTTTGAAATTCAATTCTTTTATATTTATATATCGTTAATTAATACTTCAATAGATATAAAATAATCGTCACTAAAAAATAATAATTCTAAACACTGTATAAAAAATACACATTTTTCATATAGATATAATTAAAAAATACATATTGGACCTTTTCGCAAAAAACATTTATATATCATTAATTAATACTTCAATAGATATAAAATAATTGTCACTAAAAAATAATAATTCTAAACACTCTACAAAAAATACACATTTTGCATATAGATATAATTAAAAAATACATATTGGATCTTTTGGCTAAAAATAACATATTGGACCTTTTCGCTAAAAACACTTACTATCGCAGTGTTGATGTCACTTGAAATTTCAAATATTCACTTCATTAGCGAGATAACAAATTTGTAGAGAAAATAATGGATTTTTTTTTTTTTTTTTTTAATTTTAACAATTTTTGCATATTTTTTTAGAAATTTGTGTTATAGCAGTTAAATTTTAAGATTTTGAATACACAAGATTACACTATTTAAAAAATTATTCAAATAATCCAGCAATCAGATTTTTTGAATTTGTTTATTTGCCAAAATTAAAACAAAACATTTCATTTGCATTTGACTTTGCACAAAATTATGACCTCAGTAGACAAAGTCCTTCATTTATCTACTCAACGGAAAGCTGCCAAAACATGCACTTCCAACTTCAATTGTGAAAGAGTTGTTGCGTACATTATTCTTCTTGCTTTGGTTCCTCGTGCCTCACATCGAGAGCATGATATCGGAATGGGTTCGTAGTCTTCTTATGTCATCATCTCGCTTTTCCTTTATAGAGGGAACCATGAATTGATTCCGCCCCCTCAAATTTGAAGGTGGCGCCATATTTATGAAACGCTTCACGCATTCTGGAGAATATGGATGACAGGCCTGTCTCTGCTTTAGACGTATTTGATGAGTTGGAGATATTTAGAGGAGAACAAAAGGATAGGATGGCATGAAACTTTCCCTCCCATTTGCATATTTCGCATCAAGAATTCTCTAGAATATTGGCCAATTAAATTTTTACTCATACTTATAGTTTACGACACTAAGAAAGGCAAAATCCCACTTAAAATTGAAGAATAAGACAGTGAGATATCATCTTTTAATTCGGACTTGTCAGGTCAAATATAATATATCTCCAACTTTATCGCTTTAACTTTTAACCGAAAGTAAACGATAAATTTAGTCATGAATTAGATACGTGAATAACCCTTCAACTTTATATATTTGACCCCGATGTTAAAATCCCTGCACAAATGTTTGTAGTATTTGTGTTAACGCCTACTTTAAGTTATTATATTGAAAAAATGTTTGTAATCTTTGTCTTACTGCCCACTTGAAGTTATTATTCAGAAAAAGGAGGTGCATTTTATATATAAGAAGAGAGGCTATATCTTAAAATTTGATGTATGGTTAGTTTAACATAAAAATTATTGAAAGTATCTATATTTTGTAATTTAAATATAAATTATTTAATTTTTTCATTGTTTTGGTTTTGGATAGAATTTGGGAATATATTTTTGGGTAAAATTGTCTTTTTTTTTTTATTTAAAATGTGTTTTTTAATATATAAATAGATTTGGTACTTTTAAAAATCTCTATGATACTTGGATTGTACAGATTTCACAATTCAAACTTGTGATTCTATAAAATTTCTGTTACATTTTACGCAAAATTAACTCAAGAATATGTCTAGAAAAACATAGAATAGTTAGGCTACTACATTTAAGTTATATAAATTTCTATTGCATTGAAATTATCATATATCACCATATTATTAATCAATATTATTATAGTTATTAGTCTTATGTTTTTATAGATTTAGTGTAGTTTTTTTTTTTGTTGAAAAGAAAAAAACATAAAACACAAAACCAAAAACAAACTAGAGAGTTCTCTGCATAACATTCAGTCTAACAAAATCTTACCTGAAAATTGTCTAGAGGGCAGAAAAAAAAGGAATAGCAACGCTTCACTCACAAAGGGCCAAAAAACAGCTATTTTAAAAGAGACATCTGAATTAGAGATCGAAGGAGCCTGATTCACAAATAAAGCCTTCAAGAAAAATTAAAAAAAAAATCCTCCCAAGACAAAGGGGAACACTATGTGTGGACAGGGAATCCACCACCATGTTTTGTTTACAGTACACATGAACAAAAGAGATATCACCGAAATATGGAATGAGATGTTGAATGTTGTCCATCTAGTGATGTAGGGGAGGGACCTCAAGGGAGTTATTTCCCTGCACCCATTCTATTGCAGTTTTGGAGTCCCCAACAATATTTATAGAGTTAATAGCGAGCCATTTCGCACACTGTAGGATCCCCCACAGAGCAACAACCTCATCCCGAAAATTTGTCCCCTCACCTCCATGCCAATAGAAGCAATATTAATGTTCAAGGAATATCTTGATGAGTGCTCCATAACCACAATTGCTTCTATTCGAGGCTCCATCAAAGAATACTAAACGATACGATTCTCCCAATTCCATTAAATATACAAGGCGTTGGGTAGTCTTAGGGACCCAAGGGCTAGTCTTAAGGAAATGTCCAACAATTTTAAGACATGTGGAGGAAACCTCTGGAATTATGCCCTTGAAAATAGATGAATTTTTGGTTTTCAAAGTTCCCCAAAACACATACAAAGGGACTACTTTGTAGGGTCTATGATTCATTGACCAGTACCTGGGACAAGAAATTATGGAAGGCCAAGCCCTATCCACGATAATCCGCATCATATCAGATACTCTCCCTAAATATATTAAGTGAAAGGGAAATTCAGGAACATATGTACACATTCTTCAATGGAAGCACAACACAGTTGACATCTACCTAGACCATTAAGGCCCCTTTTCATCAAGGTTTCCTAGGTGAGGATGTGGTTGAAGAGGGTCAACCACGAGAAGGATTTAAGTTTCAAAGGGGCTTCCCATTTCTACATAGGGATAGTCTAATCCTTGAAAGGGATAGTCTAAGGGGTTCTAGAAATATAGAGATAGAATTACTTAACTGATATATTACCATTAACATTTCTACTGCCCCATGCAAGTATATCTGGCCTGTTTGACAAGGTAATCCCTAATACAGAAAATTTATTCTTGTAAGGTTCCCACTCAAAATCAAATTCAGCGGAGAGACCCAACTCCCACGAGTGTGGCTAGGAATGGGAATATGTATCAAATAGGTCATGATTATGCAAACTAGCAAGATAGAGGGAACCCATATGATTTAGATAGATAATGATTTTGGGGGAGAGGCTATGATTCCCATTTAGACCCTTCATCGCATCCAGTCCAATGAGGATTTTCCTTCCATCTCCAACTTTCCAGCGTACGTTTCCACATAGCCAATTCTTTATCGAAATCATACTTCTCCATATATAGGATTGTATTATGCTATTAGGAGCCCCAATAGCTACCCATTCATCTAGACATAGATGTTAGAGATACTTCCCATATACCATATCATTCCAGATGCCTGAGGGGTTGAAAACCTGCCATAGATTTCTAGAGAGGAGGACAAAATTAAATTGCGTAGTGTCTCATATTCCCCATCAAATCGAGTCAATGGGTTTAGTAAGAGAATTAACCCTGCAAAGATGGACTTTTTTGTCATTTCCAACTCCATACCAGAGGAATTTTGTGATGATGGCATCGGTTTTTTGTATGACAACCGAGGGGAGAAGAAATAAATGCATCCATAATACCGAAATCCCTTGCAAGACCCCTTTTATCATTATCACTCTACCTCTTAGAGTAAGCCATCTATGGTCCCACAAGGATATCTTTTTATATACTTTACATATCAACCAATTGTAGTTAACTATGCCTCTTAGAGTAAGCCATTTGTGGAACACCTGATATGACGTCGGTACAACAATATTCTTCCACCATTTGGAGTAGCTCAGGGCCCATAAAGTCAATGAAGAAAACGAAAAATTCCACAAGGCACCCATATGGTCTCAGACTCTTATATTTATTCATCTCTTTCATAGTGTTTAAACTTTCTTCCTATGTAGTAGGGAAATCCATGAGGCTGATATCTTCATCATTGATAATATGAGAAAATAAGCTTGCCATTTCCATTTTTTCCACGATGTTATCCTTCTCTGACTCTTTGTATTGCTTTTTAAAATATCTAAAGGCTTCTTCCTTGATTTCTTTAAATGATGTAAGAACATTTCCCTCCTCATTTCAAATGTGCCATACGGATCTCACAACCTTTTGTTTTGAGGCTACCTTGTGAAAAAATCTGGTGTTTTTGTCACCACCTTTTATCCAAGCTACCCTATTCTTTTGACTCCACTCCTCCTCCTCGGCCATAAGGGTTTTATTATTCCTCTGTACCAACTCCATCACCACCTTCTTTAGGTGTTTTGAGAAAAAAAAATGTTTGAGGGATCCATGTATGTTTCTATTTCCTTTTCTATCTCACACAATCCCTAATTTGTTCTTCCTTATGCATTGTAATCCAGGCCCATACCTTTTGCTTAAGCCTCTTGGGATATAGACTTATTCTTTCCATCGAAATTATACTTTTTGAGAGAATCAGTTGATTCCAGGATTGTTTTACAAATTCCCTAAACTCCATATCATTAATCCATGTGTGATTAAACTTGAAGGGTAGGGAGGTAACATTTACTGCCCTCCTCCACTGTAGCAATATGACATTATGATCAGAAGCTTCAAAATAAAATGCTGAGGCTTCAAGATTCTCCATTCTCGAATGTAGAGAATATAAGGCCAAAAACGTTTCAAGTCGTTTGGTAATAACTTCTTCCTAAGAGCACCTGTTTCTCCAAGTCGAGTAAATAGGGCTTGGGATAATATCCATAAGCAAATTTTGATTAAAAAATTCCTTAAAATAATCAGCAAGAGGGTCAATCGTGACCTTTTGATCCCATCATTCTATAGATTTCATGATTAAATTCAGGTCCCTACCAACAATAGTGTGTTGTATATCCAAAATTCCACATCCATCAATTCTATCCCAAAAGGATTTCGTAATTGCTGTAAGGGGCATAAATGTTCAAGATTCAGACCCTAAAACTTGTTACAGTACAATATCTCGATAATATGATGCCTACATCTAGGTCTTATAGACTTTGAAAGTACATCTTTTAGGATTCCACATGACAACAAGTCCACCGTATATATCAAAGGTAGCAGTGGCAAAAGTAATCCATGAGGGACACAATTTTAGTAGTACATCACAAAATTTCTCCTTTGTGAGCATGGTTTCCCACAATATATTAAGGTAAGGGTCCTTAAATAGTATACTACAGTTCAGGGATCTGATTTTATGGGGAGATTCGAGCCCCATAATGTTTAGGGACAATATTTTCATTAGGAAGTTGAAGACCCAGGAGAATCTGCTCTAAGTTCCATAAATTTACCCTTTCCCTATGTGGTTATGTCTTCATTGGATGGACCAAGATCAATAGGAGGAAATAACGACTCCTTAATGGCCTAAGAGAAATTTTCATTCTACACATTCAACTCTTCCACATAGATATTTTAACACTTGACTTCGTTTTTCTCTCATTTGGGAAATCCACTCTCCCTCAAATCTTGCTTTAGCATAGGGTCGGGTTCCTGAAAAATATTATTCTTTATGTTTGACAGACCTGATGAGACCTAGTAACATAAGGTGTATCAAACACTTATTGATGTTTATATAAGGCCACCACAAATTAGGGTGAATCTACTCTTGAGGGTTGTCCACCACTCATATTGCATGGAAGTGTTAAATAATGCCTAGGAAACCTTTCGTCAATAATTTCTTCATGCGATTAAAGTGAGAAATTTCAAGGAACCACAGTGAATCCCGTTAATTGTACATTGCTTCTTTTCCTTATTAAGTTCATATGTAAATCCTTGAAATTCATAGTGAACGGTCCCAAACTACATAACCATTTTGTATCGAGGACTATATATCATCCACTAAAAGGAAACATATGAATTTTGAGAAGGTATTTTCCCATCTGAAGTATCATATTTCCACATCAACCTCCACATTTCATTATAACCCTATTGGTTATGGTAATTTTAAAATTAGGTATGGTAGAGACACAACAATCTATGTCTTTTGTCACTCTCACATGAATGAAATTATTGAAGCTACCACTATCAATAAACACAATTACCTTACAGTTTTGATGTAGCCAATAACCTTAAGAGTTTTTAGTAAATAAAATAGATAAAGCACAAAAAGATATTTGAGGTTCTTCATAAAAGGTTGATAAAGTTGTTACATACTGAGAGGGAGGGGTAATATCTCTGAATTTCTATTTAGGAGTGATTTTGACTAGGATGTCTTCTAAGCTATCTTGTAGTGGTTGATCAATATGAAGTCATTCATTTTATTTACATTTTTCACCCTTTGAAATATACTCATCAAATTTATAGTAAAGTCAAAGGTGTTGGCAATTGGTCCTTTATTTCAAAGAAAAAAATTAAATTCTCAAGGGGGGAGAGTTGGAAGGCTGTTAGGATTTACTAGTGGAGGATGAGTATGAGAAGTGAATGGAAATCCTTTTTATTGGGCATTTGTCATCACATTGATCTCTTTAGCTCAATAATAGGATTGCCACCAAGTAGCTCAACATTGCATTATAACTTGTTTTCAAATTTCCTCCTAGAGGCCAGTAATAAAACATTCTTTAAAAAAATAATTAGATTAGCCCTTTGCATGAATTTACAACTACTCAAAGCCTGCTATAAAGAT
This sequence comes from Pinus tabuliformis, assembly GCA_031772625.1. Classification (NCBI taxonomy): domain Eukaryota; kingdom Viridiplantae; phylum Streptophyta; class Pinopsida; order Pinales; family Pinaceae; genus Pinus; species Pinus tabuliformis. The sequence continues at coordinate 72,453,083 of CM062805.1, forward strand.
TATGATTATATCTATTTGGTTTAATTTTTTTCCATCACCCCAAATAGTGAATGGCTAATTCAAAATGAGCATAAATGTCTTTCAGAAAGTGAAGCTAAGAAATGTAGTCACCATAAGAATTGTTGTACTGTTTCCACCATTTCCACCATAACCAATATTAAATATCCCAAACTCTCACTTTAAGCTCCATTAGGTGATCAATATTTCTATGGTGAAATAAATAACATTCCATTTATATAAACCATTTAGAGGGATCAAAACCATCAAACTTGATCATGTCTACTGTTAAAAATCAATGACATCCATCGTTATTCTAAAAAGGTGGGTGATGGTATCATATAGGAAGATTGTGCAAGTTCTTTTCTCTACTTTTGCACAAAAGTCATCCTCAGTTATATCTATGCCTGGTTTAGGTACCTCACACCTAAGAATATACATAGCATTATAGTGTAATTTCTTGTGCTCAATCCATTGTCAATCAATATTTAGTTAGACATTTTCGATTGTAGCATCAAATATTAGAAATCTTGCCATACATATTGGAGATGTTGTGATAAAAAGAGCCAGTGTGACCACTTAATATCCTATCGAAGTGTTATCCTTGACTTGACTCAGTAAAACAAGTGGCTTGAGATGAGTCTTTAATATCTACCACAAAAGCTATAATGTTATGCTATGGTATAGTATGCTAAAATGAATTCCTATTAAATCTTTCAACATTTCACTTGATGTAAATATAGACCAAATTCTTATATGCTAAGAACATCTAAGTCTATGTTTGCTCTATGTAGATAATATACTAATCAAAAAGAGTTTATTCCCAGCCATTGCTATAATGAAAATTTCATTAATTATAGGATTTCCGTCACAGATATGGGTTCGTTACACTTTTTCCTTGGAATAGAAATCGGCTAGAATAGTGTTCTTTCACATGATCGACTGCAAGCCAACAACTACACATTTCCTATCAGGGGTACACCTTGAGGATGGAAATGATACATCAATGGTTGATTGCACCATATACAGATAACTTGTCAGGAGTCTCCTCCATCTCACTCACTCTCATCCAGATCTCTCATATGCAGTAGGCACAATTTCTAAATACAAGCAAGAGCCACATGAGTTGCATTATAAATCTTCCAAGCACATACTCATATATGTTCAGGGGACCATCAACTATGGGATTCATTATACAATAGGATGTACTTTGCATCTTATCAACTACACTAATTCAAATTGGGTTGGTGATAACATTGATCGCAAGTCCACTTCAGGATATGTTCTCAATTTGGGTTCTAACCCCATTTGTTGGTCTAGCAAAAAGAAATCCATGATTTCTTTATCGTCAGCAAAGGATGAATAAATATATGCAGTCAACATTTCCATTCAAACCATTTGATTGGTGAACTTCCTCATTGAGCTTGGTATTATATTTCATCATTTGAATATCATTCGGTGCAACAATCAAAGGACACTAAAGTTTTGTAGAGTTCGAGTGTAGCACAATGAAAAAAACACATTGAGATCCACATGCACTACATTTGAGAATTGGTACATGATATCATCAACTTGGAGTACAATCCCACTTTTAAATAGAGTCCTAACATCTTCATGAAGACTTTCACTGAGAAAAAGTTTTACGTTTTGGAAACCCTCCTTGGGGTGAAGAATATAATTTCCTAACAGTTATATTTCATTTTCAGTAATATATTTTGGGGGGGGGGGGGGGGGGGGGGAGCGGCGCAGGGGGCCTTGTTTCTATGTGGCCTTTCATTTTTCCTTTTCTTATGGCCGTTCTATGTTACCTAGATGTAGTGTAAAATGGGTACTTTACATGGCTTCATGTTGGGGCCCATTCATTTTGTTCTCTCTACTAGTGCTTTAGAGGGGGTATTGGAGATAACATACACTTAACTGCACTTCAGTTAACTAAGACTATCTCCACTTGCATGAGATACTTAACTTATGACTACATGGCTAGTTAACTATAACTAGGTGTCAATTTTCTTTACTCCATATTCACATCTCTCTAAATTCGCTATTAGACTCACTACTTTATTAGTTGAACAATGTAAAATATATTCATTGAATTATATTCTCTTGTAATTTTTATTTTTTGCACATCAATAAAATTCATTAATTATTTTATTTATCAAATTTCTTTCTCGCAAGTTTTGTCCATTATTTTCTACCCAACCTATGGAATTTAACTACAATTTCACATTATTTTCACGTTATTTAAACTAGAATTATGAGACATGCTCTTCCCATGCATAACTACGATTTAAATAATTTTGAGACATGTTTTTCCCCACCAAATGTAGGCTATTGGTAGGCAGACTTACCAGGTTTTTCTAGCCACATCGATCACATTATCCAAAAGACTTGGCCAACGATAATACGGTTGTCCCCTGAGCTCACTGGACCCAACAGACAATCCCACTGCATATGAGACAGGTAACGTAAAGTAGTTGGTTGGTACATTAAAATTAAATTTCCTTAAAACAGGTGATGTTTGTTTTTTTTTAATTAAATCGTACCCGACACTTCCTGTATGGAGCGAGATGTAAAGACTTGCAAGTGGATCACAAGACATTCGAAGAGTTTTTCTTATGCGAGGATTCGATTGACCATTCGAGAAGGAATCTTCTCATACGGCATACTTTTGGTTCATTTCTCACCATTCCTATTGGTATCGCTAGATACTGAAAATTAATAAGGAACCGTTTATGATAAATTTGGAGCAACCAACTTCGGGTGCTTTTCAGCTTTCTTTCGGTTGAAGACTTTGATGGAATGTTGGTTGGTGCAATAGATACTTGCTTTATAATGCTTCCACGAAAGAAGTTGTTGATGTTACCACAGTGAAAAGAGAATTAAAAATGTCAAACTAACCTTAATTATGTAAATATTTAAATTAAAAATATTTTATTATTTATTAAAATATTCTTAAAATAAAATTCTATTATTATTATTAATTAATATTTTATTAGTTAATTTTCTTACTTATTTCTCTTTTTGACTTGATTTGTAAGGACTATTTTTTTAATAATTTCATTGTTTTTCTTTAATGACTAATTCACTTATTTTCTATTTAAGGTTAACCAACACTTAGATGTTATTATTGTTAGAATTTATTTAATGGAGCAATGAAATACATAACATATTGCGGAAACACAAATACAAAAATGCATAAAGCAAGAGAGACACACATATACGTGGTTCACACAATTTAGGCTGCACCCATGGAGAAACAACCAATCCTTCCATTTATGTTATCCAACAAAATGAAGATATACAACCTACATCGGATCTACTGTAATTTCCTCTTCACTCTCACAAATTCTCCTCTCTCTTCCTCGCTCAAAATAATAATACACAACTACAATACAATTCCCTCATATAAACGAAGGGTTTCCTTCTAGGGGAAAAACCCTAAATTAACATAACTTATATTGTCAATTCATTTGCCTACTAAGCAACCCAGACTACGAAATTACAATATTTTACAACGCAAAATTTCATCTATTTTTAGCTTCGGGGTGCTGCCCCCAAACACCTACCAAGGGGGCACTCATTAAAAGTAGTCATCACCCCCCCTAGACGCCCTTGATGGCTATAATATGGGTGGAATTGCCTCCCTCTCTAGGAAGTGGGATTCAACGTGGCTGAGACCTCTGAATCAAGAAGATAATCAGACTCCACACCCAACAATCTCCCACTTGGAGACTGATTATATAAACTCCATCATTGCTTCACTTGTTGGATAATGGCTCAACTTGGACTGGGTTGTTTCTCATCTTCACCATCATTCTTCAAGACCAATTGAAACTAAGCAGAATCTTAGTTTCTCCATCGTTACAATTTTTGTTAACATATATGCAGGATTTTGTTTAATGTGTATCTTATCTAGCTTCAATTGTCCATTTTCCAACACTGGCCATATGAACTGGTACTTAAGCTATGTATGTTTAGTTTTGGAATGAAAAACTGAGTTCTTTGCAAGATGAATGGAACTCTAGCTGTCACTATATAACCTTCCCATCTCCTGCTTCTTGCCTAGTTCATCCATAAACCTTTATAACCAAAGAATTTCTTTACTAACCTCTATACAAGCAACATACTCTCCTTTTATTGTTGAAAGTAAAACAATGTTTGTAAATTTGGAAACCCAACTGACAATTGTTGCACCTACAATAAACACATACCCTATGGTTCTCCTCATGTTATCTCTATCACCTGCTATATATGCATCAACATATCCCCGTAGAGTAATGTTTTCACCACCAAAGCATAACGATTTATTTGTAGTACATCTGAAATACTTGAGAATCCACTTCACTACCATCCAATACTCTTTTCCTAGATTACTCATATAGTTTCTTACAACTCCCACTGCATGTGCAATATTAAGCCTTGTGTAGACCATTGCATACATTAAGCTTCCAACTTCTTATGCATATATAACTTTACACATAAAATCGATTTCTTCCTGGGTATTGGGACACAACTCCTTACTTAGTTTGAAATGGATAACCAAAGGTGTACTAATTGGTTTTCCATTCTGCATATTAAATCTTTCCAACACCTTTTCTATGTACTCACCCTAAGACAATGTTAATTTGTGATTTTTCGTGTCTCTAGTTATTCTCATACCAAGGATTTGTTTTGTAGCACCTAAATCCTTCATTGCAAATGAATTTGCCATTTTGTTTAGCACATTAATTTCCTGTATGTTAGACCTCGCAACAAGCGTGTCATCTACATACAATAGAAATATAATATAATTGCCATCATTTTTTTTAAATATAAACACAATGGTTAGAGTGAAATCTAGTATAACCTTGTTCAGACATAAATTTGTCGAATTTTAGATACCATTGTCTTGGAGCTTGTTTCAAGCCATATAAGTTCTTAAATTCGCACACTAATTTCTCCTTCCGTTTGACTTAATACCCTTTTGGCTACTGCATATGTATTTCTTCCTCCAAATCTAACAAAGTTACTGATCAAACGAGAACTATTACCTCAAAACGAGAACTCTAAAAAAAAACATGAAAAAACAGCCTAAAAACAAAAAGTGTTGCTGGAATAACCTTTATTGGGTAAATTTTCAATATTTTTTAAAAATGGAAGTAAAAGCCATTTTTTTGTGTAAAAAACACTTTAAAAATGAAAAGTGTTGATGGTGAAATATATATATTTTTTTTTTAGTTTTGAAGTAAATTGTCAACGTTTTTTAATAATGGGGTTAAAGATCAAATATCATGACTTTCAAAAACCTTAAAATTCCTACTATAGGCATGACATTAAAGATAAAATATCACCTTTATGAAAAGCTTTAAAATTCCAACAATTTTCAGCCATGGTATTAATATTATTTTAAAAAATTATTAGATTTTAATTTATATTAATTGATTTTTGTTTTAAGTTTAGCATATTAATAACAATTTGTTTAATATAGTGTCTTTTTTATATAATGTATTGAAGTCACTGAGTCCTACTTCAGTTATGATGAATGAACAACTTTACAAAACAAATGAATTTATATTGATTTTGGAGTTTTTAAATACTCTTTACATAAAACCATATGTTTTTTTTGGAAATTTGTGTTAATAATTTATTTTTATATAGTTTTAAGATTTTGAAATTTACAATTTGTTTTTAAAAAACTATATTTCATTTTTGAGATATATATATATATATATATATATATATATATATATATAGATAGATATATATATCTATATATATATTTCATTTTCTTATATAATAATAGCAACAATAATAATTTAATATTAAAATTATATTTCTATTGAATTTATTAAATTAGAACTAATAAACATATTAAAGATTATGCAAAAAAAATAGCATATCCAAAATCCTATCGATCTCTAATGATGTACATCATCAACAAAAAAATGTTGTCCTAGACTTATTACTTCTACATATTTTTTATTTTGACATATAAATTCATTCAAATAGATTGAGAATATGAAAAATTTGAAAAAACCAAAAAACTAAAACAAAAAGAATTTTTATTTTTTAAATAATAACAAATAAATAAAAATATATCTTAAAAGATTAAAAAACTAAAAACATGAAAAAAAAATACAACATAAAAAAATATATAGAAAGGACAAAAAAAAATCAAAGTTAAAAAATGTAACAAAACAAAAAAAATAAAAATAAAAGGGAAAATATTAAAAAAACATTATTTAAGAAACAAATTTTAAAATTTAACGAAAAAACATAAAAGATAAATAAATAATATTGAAAAAAACACAATAAAAAATGATTTAAATAAGAGACTAAAAATATTTTAAAAGAAATAAATAAGGAAAAATACATTTAAAAAATTAAACTTATAAAAAAACATTAAAAAAGTTAAATTGAAAAATAAAAATAAAAAAAACATCACAAAAACAATAAAATATAAAAAATATAAAAAAACGTTAAATTGAAAAATAAAATAAAAAAAAACATCACAAAAACAATAAAATATAAAAAATATAAAAAAACACATAAAAATGTAAAAAAAATAAAATATAAAAAACACATAAAAATGTAAAAAAAAAAAATTAATTGGAAAAAATAAAAAAATTATAAAAAAAAATAAATAAAAATATCAAAAAATAAATTAAAAAGGGAAAAATTGCAAAAAGAAACACATAATTTAAAGAAATAAATATATAAAAAAATCAAAAGCATTAAAAACAATTAAAATAAATTTTAAAATAATTAAAATTAAAAAAAAATTAAAATAATTATATAAAAAACAAATAAATTAAAAAACAACATAATAATTAAAAAATAAACATTAAAAAAACCATTTTAAAAATAAAATAAAAAAATAAAAACAATACCAAAAAACAATAAAAAAAAATATTTCAAATATTAAATATATTAAAAAATAAAAATAAAAAAACAATAAAAAAATATTTGAAATATTAAATATATAAAAACAATTAATAAAAAAAAAAAAAAAACAAACCTCCCACTGAAGTGGACACAGGGGCTAGGCCCTGGGCGGGCAACTCACTGCTTGCCAAAGGCCCAACCGCCGCAACTACGTGGGCGAAAGATTCGTTTTTTATTTTTATTTTTATTTTTTTAAATATTTAATATTTGAATTTTTTTATTGTTTTATTTTCTTTAATTTTTATTTTCGATAATGTTTTTCTTTTCATTATTATTTTTTTTTGTTAATAATCATTTTAAATTGTTTTTATTTATTTTTATTTTTATTTATTTATTTTTTCTTAATTTTTTAATTTGAAGTATTATATATATATATATATATATATATATATATATATATATATATATTATATTTATTTATTTTTATTATATGAATTTTTTAAATTTTGCTATATTTTTTTAATTATAAAGTTTTTTTTTAAAGATTGATTTTGATGTATTTATTATTTAAGTTGTATATTAAAAAAAAATCATTTTTTTTTTTATTTTTATTTTTGATATATATATATATATATATATATATATATATATATATTACAAGTTAATTTTATTTTCCTTTTACAGTTTTATGACTTTGTTTTTTGTTATGATTTTTAATTTATTTTTATGTTTTATTATCAACATGAAAATCACCAGCATTTAAAAAAAAATACCAACACTTAATACATTAGAAAATTTAAAGTGTAAAAAATAAGTCCTCTAAACAAAAAGGGTTGATGTTGCGTCAACACTTTTCAAAATTAACATGAAAATCACTAACATTTTAAAACAAATGTTCATACTTGATACATAAAAAAAGTAAAGTGTAAAAAATAAGCCCTCTAAACAAGTCGGTTGATGGTGCATCAACACTTCTCAAAATTAGCACGAAAATCAGTAACATTTTAAAAAAATGTAAAATAAGAAAATTTGAATTGCCAAAAATATGCTTAAAAACGGTTATTCTGAATGACCACTTTTTAAAATCGTGTTCTTTTTTTGCTACCTCAAAAAAATGGCTAATCGATAATTTTCTCGTTTGATTGTTAACTATATTATCTGCATAGAGAAAGGTCTTCCTTACATCTAACCACTCAAGATGCAAATGTTATACTTCCATTAGACTTAAAATAATTATGATTGAATTCATTTTAACAATAGGAGAACAATTTTCATCAAAGTCTATACCTTTCCTTTGTGCAAACCCTTTCACCACAAGTCTATCATTATACCTTGTTTTCCTTCAACTTGTAAATCCATTTATTCTGCAATTTTGTTTTACCTACAGGCAACTTGACTAAGTCCCAAGAATGGTTATGCATCAAGGAGTCCATCTCTTCTTCCATGGCTTGCTCCCACTTCTTCCTGGTTTCTACCTGCATTGCTTCTTCATACCTTTCTGGCTCACTAGAATCAGTGAACAATACATAATTTAATGAAGGAGAATATCGTTCAGGGGGTCTACTTACCCTAGTAGAATTTCTAACACCACTTTCAAGTGTTTGAGGTGCCTTTTGTTGTTGTGGTTGTTTTTTGTTGTGGCTGCTGATCATTATAATTTTCAGACATCTTTACTTTTTTTGTGATCTCATCAAGCACTGTGTATTCTTTGTTTTCCTTTTCTCGTTTCTCTTCCGCTATCTAATCCTTATATACGAGCTTTTCATTGAATATGACATCTCTTCTCCTAATGATTTTGTGATTTTCATAGTCATATAAGTGATAACCAAAACCATTAACACCATATCCAATAAAGGTGTATTTTTTTTGCATCAAGATTTGTTCTATTTTCTTTATTAATGTGGGCAAAGACTTCACAACCAAATGTATTTAAAAATTAGTAGTTTAGCTTTTTACCTATCCATTCCTCCTTTACAATACCACCATCAAAGGGACTTGAAAGCCCTCTGTTTATTAGATAAAAAACAATTTCTACAACATCCACCCAAAATTGTAAGGGAAATATTGCACGCAATATCATGCACCTTACACACTACATGATTGTCCTGTTCATCCTTTCTAACACACCATTTTCCTATGGTTTTCCTGGAATTGTCTTCTCTAGGTGAATTCCATGCTCTGAACAGTAGTTATCAAATCCTTTTATGCAGTATTTACCTCCATTTTCTGATATGAGACAACTCAATTTATTTCTTGTCTCGTTCTCAACCAAATATTTCCATTTCTTGAAAGTATCAAATACATCAGATTTATTCTAAATACAATACATCCAAGTTTTCCTAGTTACATCATAAATAAAAGTAACATAATACCGACAACCACCAAGAGATGATAACTGAGTAGGTCCCCATACATCTGTATGCACAAGCTCTAATTTTTCCCTCTTCTTTTCTTTCCCAACTCTGATAAATTTGACTCTCTTCTGCTTTCCATAAACAAAATTGTCACAAAAATCCAAAACAACATGCTTCAAACCTGGCTAAAAATTTATTGAGTGAAGAATATGCATCCCCTTCTCACTTGTGTTTGAGCCTATAATGCCAAAATGTCATATCTTCTATTGTTGAGGTTAATGCAATAACAGAATTAGAAATACCATTACATAAATAAAACGTACCATCCTTTTCTCATTTTTCTATTATTGGGGCTCTTTTAGTGACCTTGTAGGTTTTGTCTATGAATGTAGTTACACAACCTTCACCACCTAACTTCCCTATTGAAATTAGATTTTTCTTAAGATATGGAACATGCCTTACCTACTTCAATAGCCATTTGTTTCCATTTTGTTTCTTTATAAAAACCTTACCCATTCCAATGATTTTACAGGGTTTATCATCACCTAGAATAACTTATCCAAATTCTTCTTGAACATAGTCATGAAAATGTTTCCTATTAGGTGTGACATAGAATGAGTCCCTTGAATCTACCACCTAAGCATCAATAATATTTTCTAATGAAAGGATTAAAACATCTTACAATACATCATATGTCACATTTTCTTCACGATTGTTCTCTTGTTGTCCATCTCCTTCTTTTCCCTTCCGAGATTTGTTGTGTTTCTTTAGGTGTCATTTCTTCCCGCATTTCTAGCACACTATCCCTTATATAGATTTGGATCTATCATTTCTTGACTTACTGTGATTTCCTAGGTTTCTCCCTCTCTTCATTTTTATTCCCCTTCTCTCTGCAGTTAAAGCACTACCTGATGTCTCACCGAAGATTTTCCATCACATTTCCTCGCTAAGGATGACCCCAACAACATCATCAAAATTTAAAGTACTCGATCCAGATACAAAGCTACTAATAGCCATAACTAAGCCATTCCAACCTTCTAGAAATGAGCATAGAAAAAACAGAGCCCTAACTTCATCTTCAAAATTCACCCCTACAAAACTTAACTAACTGGTAATCGTGTTAAATTCATTTAAATGGTCAACAACAGATCCACCTTATCACATCTTCATATTAAATAGATGCTTCATAAGAAATACTTTATTTGAGGCTGAGGGTTTTTCATATAGTTGGCAATGTCATCATTAAACATTTTGTTTTCGTTTCCGCTAAAATGTTGAATGTTAAAAATAGCAACAAGAAATTCCAACTTGATTTGTCCTTGAATTAAATTGTGAATTAAAATTGTATTTCTTTTCTCATAGCAACATGTAATAGTTAACTAAGTTAAGTGGACTTAGTTAGCTTATGAAATTCAAGTAGGAAGTCTATCTAGAGTCATGTAAAGTGTTCCCTAAATTTTAGGGGCCCAGGTTGAGTTCTTTGGAGTTGTAATTAAATAACTCAGTTTAACTGAGTTATAGTCAGTTAAACTAGTTGTAATTGTTGAAGGTACTAGTAGAGGTTTAGTAGTGAGTCAGTGCACTAGTGCATCCTCAATGTCAGACCAGTTAACTGAAGATTCACTCAGAAATAATTCATGCATGACAATTTAGAGGAAAACCCAGTTGAGATTAGAGTGCAGGGACAATGTACTCTCAGTTGTATGATTTTATGAGTTGTACATGTTAGGATGGGGTCCCTTGGGTCGGTTTTGGGGTTAAAATAACCCAAGTTTTGATGTATTTTTTGTAAGTAATGTAAAGTCTCCATGATTTGTGGATGCAGAATGCATAAAGGATTAGGAGTCCAAAGGCCTTTTAGCCCCTTGTTTATGGAAAGTTTGAGTTGGTTTTGAGACCCACCCATGGTCCGCGGACCATGGGATTGTATGCAAAAAATTATAAATAGGTGTGTCTTATAGAGACTAAGGCATATCTTGGATGTAATGTGTCAATAGGAGAGAAGTGTTAGCACAAAGAAGTGGGTCGTATAAGAGAAGAAAGGCTCTGTAGCTGATTGCATAGAGGCCTAGGTAGAGTCAGTAGCTGAGTGCGCGGACACTTGCATCTGAGTGCGCAGGGTAGTTTTGAGTCTGTAAAGTTGAATTGAAGATAAATAAAGAAATCTACCAAACAAATCCTATGTATATCTGTTTATCCCTGTTTACTTATGTTTCCGATATATGTTGTGAATGGATAATGTGTTTATGAAATAATAATCTAATGATGCACGATTCTCTTGAATAAGTCTTAATAGATGTACTCAATGCATGTTAAGTACTTTTGCGAAGACTTTGATGAATTCTGTTATGTTTACTAAATCACTTAAGTAGATCTACGCGAACACTAATTTAGGATTGTTTTCTAATGCATGTAAGTGGATTAATCAACTGTTAAAGGTATGCAAAGGTTGATCATAAACCTTTGTGAAGATATGAATTTTTTCTTAATAGAGTTGTAGTACTTAGCCCTAAGGGCTTATCAATTTGTCACTTGTGAGAAGGCGGATCTAGGGTGCTGAAAGACATCACACTTGTCTCTGGATGCAAAAATTTCGTTCTTGCATCCCCCCATACTGCGTCAGGTGAGACTGCAGCTTGCGCTATGCGGGTTGTTGCTAAAAGGGCTAATAGTGTAGGGATTTGTTGGTTGCCGCAACTAAATCTAAATGTGGGTCAGGACCCCCTAAACCAACAAATAATTCTGTTGTTAGAACTTGGATCTGCTTGAAAGAGATGTGTGATGTCACATCAATGGAATCCGACCAATAAAGAAATTAAAAAGTGGTTGGATTGGAAAATTCACGAATTTGCAGCACAGGAAAATAGGAATCTGCACCTATCAAAGGAGAAGCGGTTGGATAGATATTTGTATACGGAGATACACGAAATCTTCTTCTGCACCTTCCCAATCGAATTATACTAGTGGTTAGCCAAATTGATAGCCAGCCAAGGAAGGTGGAAGCTTGATAATCCTATAGTGTGGACTCCTGAATTAGTTTGACAATTAGAAGCCTTTGAAAATCAAATCGTGCGGGCTATCGATTACTGACTCGATCAAATTTTGGGAGGATTTGTTACAGAATTCACAGTTGATACCGCAGTCACCTACGACGAAGTAGAGCAACAATTTTTCAAGGGACCATGAGGTAAATATTTGAGACCTTTGAATACCTGGATTAAAATGTTATTATGTGAAAAACAGGTTATGCCATTACCTTGACGTTCGGAGCTATGTGAAGTGGAAGATTGTTTAGAAATCATGAAGGATAAGGACCAGAGTATAGCCCGTTGATTGCACCTTCTTTGAGCGACGATAAGGAAGCGGTACAGATGTCATCACAGAGTGTTGTCCAACTGATAACATAGGGTTTTCTGTGAACACATCATCTATCCACTCCACCTCCACCTCCACTGCATACACCTTCGCCCACACCTCCACCCCTAACACCACCATTCATCATGTTGAACACAATGAAGCTTTTGATTTTCAAAGGCATAGGGAGTGAAGATAAAAAGCAATTTTGGTTTGTTGCAAATGCTATGTGGACAACGCAATAGATTATTGATGACAATATAAATAAGGCATAGTTGGTTATTGCTCTATAGGATTGCACGCTGACTTGGTATATTAAGTACTGTTATGATAATCCTTAGGCATCACTAGTAGAGACTAGGGCTGCTTTAAACAAAGAGTTTAGTAAGCCTAAGTCTGACTCACAGTCAGTAGTTGGATTTAATGAAATCATGATGAGGGTTGATGAGACGCCTTGGGAATTAGATCAACTGTTTAGATGTGTGATTCGAGAAGCTAACATGTAGCTCACAGATGGTCAACATCGCGAATGGTTTATAGCTTTGCTTCTGCCCCACCTGAGGATTGCTTAGTCGCAACAAAGGATAGGAATTCAGGCAGAAGTAATGGAAATCGAGATGGGGTCGCATGCAACACCCATTCATGATGTGACCTTGGGGGCAAAATAGATTCACTCTCAGTTATAGAGCCTTTGCTTAGAATTGCAGAGCTTGAAGAAAGACAAGGAGACTAAACCAGAGGTGCGCACGTAAGTCTAGTGTCTGAAGTGCAAGGGCCACGGGCATGATCAAGACCACTGTCCCATATTTGCGAATTATATTACAGGAGGGCGACCAATTCCCCTAAGGCCATAGGCTCCAGCAGGACCGAGCATTGGGGCTACGCTATGGTGCACTATTTTCCAAGTTGCTGGACAACATGCGATGGATAATGGCCATTTCCTTCAAAAGTTCATCTCGACACCGCAACAATTGTTTGGTAACTTCTTCTAATTAGTGGGCCACTATGAGTGCCACTATCACAGTTATGAGCTGATGATGCAAAGAATGTCTACATACCAAATGCAAGCAGAAAATCAGCCTCCAGAGCAGGGCATCAGAGGAGAATGCAGAGGATATTAGGGATGAGGACGAGGCTGAGGAGGAGGAGGACCTGGTAGAGGTGATCCAGGTGGATGTTGGTGGCCACCCACCTATCCCATTTGGACCCCCACAACTGTCTCTTTTAGCATTTTTAGTTTCCTAAATTGTAGCACAATTTACTATTTTTAGCAGATTTTGGGGTCCTGAACTTCCGGAGCCGTTTTCAGGCCCTAAACGACGTTTTTTTGGGAATCTGGGGCAACATAGGTCCATGGACCGATGTTGCCTCCCAAAGTGGTAGTACTCGGATAGATCTTTCTAACGAGCTATCGTACGCGTCAAACGGAGATCGTATGCCAAAGTTACGACCCCGGGAAATTGATGTACCAATTTACCCAAACGGGGCCCACAATTTGGCGTTTCATCTTCTAGGGTTAGGTTTCGGGATGTGAAGGGTTTTCCAATGTTTCTCAACAATAAATAGGCCTTCGAGCCTCATTGTAACACAGTTCGGAACAGTTCAGAGGCATGTAGCCACCACATCTCTTCTCAGAGATAAGCTACCATCGCCCTAGCTGGTTTATTTCCATTTCTGGTTGTAAGCATATTTTAGTATTTTCCATTAATGAAATGAAGTATTATTTCCGCTGCATCTTTGTGTATATGGTTATCTCTGTAATTTGTTGCGTTCCTGTTTAAATCTGGATCAGTGGTATCAGAGCGGTCTGCTTTTTCTCTGTTTTTCTTTGCATGTCCCCAACGAGGTCGGGATATAAGGAGTTAGGGCTTGAACTGGTCGAACCTTTGCAAGACCAGCCTCGCAAATCCCGAAGGCCTCCCATGGCGGATGAGAAGAAAGACGAGGGGGCAGGAGATCCTATCAAAATCTTGCTCGAAGAAGCGCTCGAGTGGCAAAGGAACGCGATGATGGATAGCTTTGCGCAGATCCTTCAGCGGCTACCCAGAGGCGACGCATCGGCTTCCAACAACGACTCTGGAAACGCCACACCATTTAAGGTACAAGTTAATTTTGAAATCCCCATCTTCGTGGGTCAAATAGATGCAGATGTTGTAGATAAATGGTTAAATCTGCTAGATGGGTATTTTTCTGTTCATGAATTTTCAAATCGGGAAAATATTGTTTTCGCTCTTCTCAAAGCAACCCCCCACGTCAAGGATTGGTGGGAAACCTACTGCGAGCAGAAGGATGAAAGTACAGGCTCACTATTTTCAGCCGCACCCACTTGGAATGACTTCCGGGATGCCATCAAGGAGCAGTACTACCCTGTCAGAAGCTATGAGGACAAATACATCAAATGGACCACATTGCGGCAGGGACGAGACCAAGATGTGCCAGAGTTCACAAACATTTTTCATACCCTTCGCACACAGTTGGGTATCAAAGATTCTGAGCTGCATCTGGTACTCAAATACCGCGGCTGCCTACATAGATACATCCAAGAAGAGATGGGGTTCTTGAACATCTCCTCACTCGGCACAGCATACCGATACGCTGTCAAAATCGAGCAAAATTTCACACAGAAGAAGCGAGACTTTGGATCTACAAATCCGAAGCCCAAAGGGAAAAGCCAAGGCGGGGTGACCCAAGACAACCCGTCGAAGATGCAAGAAAAGAACAACACCACGAAGCCGAGGAAGGACACAGGAAAGTGGTGTGAGTTCCACAAGAGTCCCACTCATAACACAAGTGAGTGTCGGACCAAGCAGTCGCTGGTGGCCGAGTTGAAGGCTTCCGAATCAGATGCATGTTCCGACCCTGAGCCAGAACCCGACAAGGGGAATGGCAAAGGGAAGCAGATCATTGATGCAGATCCCAGTGCCACTGTTGCCACCGCCAAGATCCAGAAAGATGAGCCCGAAAATCCAGAGGAAGGGGAGCATCTTTTCCACTCACAGATGTGGGTGAAGGGTTCGCCGCTACAATTCATTGTCGACAGTGGCAGCCAAAAGAACCTTATTTCAGCAGAGGTCGTGAAGCAGTTGGGCCTACCAACTACACCACACCCACAACTGTACAGTATCGGGTGGCTTCATGAAGGACGAGATCTCAAAGTTCGCCAGCAGTGCCGCCTTCCCTACAGCATCAAGCCCTTCACAGACGAGGTATTATGTGATGTTACACCTCTGGATGTTTGTGATGTATTATTAGGCCAGCCATACTTGTGGAGGCGACATGCTGTGTATGAGTCAAGGCCTCGTGCTATCATTATTTCTTTGAATAATTCCTTATACAGGATACCGGAGGTCGCCCCACCTACCACCACATCTTTGATCACCGCTAAGAAAGGCAGCAAGCTCATCTCCCAGACCAGGAAATTCATCTGTATGGGGAAGATCGTTGCTACATCCATGGCCCCCGCGAAGGATTCCTCCATGCAGCAGCAGCATCAAAGGGATATGGTCATGACAAGACACAGGAACAACTTCTCCTCACCCAAGGGGTACCACACAAGTTTCAGGTGGGCAACAAAGTCTGGTTGCATCTGTAGAGAGAACGCCTTACCAGAACCCATCAAAAACTCAGACCACTCCGACATGGTCCTTACACTAGCACCAAGGCTACAGGTAACAATGCTTTGGAGCACATCATTCCTCCAATCCTTCGCTTGCGCCAAATGTTCAATGTGGACCATCGTCGACCATGCCTCCCACCATCACTGGACACATCAGAGATTGCAGGACAAGTTCAGCAAATGGAGGAACTCAACGCAATGGGGACCATTGCTTCCTAGGGGGGGAGGAATGATCCAGGTGGATGTTGGTGGCCACCCACCTATCCCATTTGGACCCCCACAACTGTCTCTTTCAGCATTTTTAGTTTCCTAAATTGTAGCACAATTTACTATTTTTAGCAGTTTTTCGGGTCCTGAACTTCCGGAGCCGTTTTCAGGCCCTAAACGACGTTTTTTTGGGAATCTGGGGCAACATGGGTCCATGGACCGATGTTGCCTCCCAAAGTGTTAGTACTCGGATAGATCTTTCTAACGAGCTATCGTACGCGTCAAACGGAGATCGTATGCCAAAGTTACGACCCCGGGAAATTGATGTACCAATTTACCCAAACGGGGCCCACAATTTGGCGTTTCATCTTCTAGGGTTAGGTTTCGGGATGTGAAGGGTTTTCCATTGTTTCTCAACAATAAATAGGCCTTCGAGCCTCATTGTAACACAATTCGGAACAGTTCAGAGGCATGTAGCCACCACATCTCTTCTCAGATATAAGCTACCATCGCCCTAGCTGGTTTATTTCCATTTCTGGTTGTAAGCATATTCCAGTATTTTCCATTAATGAAATGAAGTATTATTTCCGCTGCATCTTTGTGTATATGGTTATCTCTGTAATTTGTTGCGTTCCTGTTTAAATCCGGATCAAGAGGCCATGGTCAGATCATCTGCTATAACTATGGAATACTAGGGCACTATGTGCGAGATTTTTGGAATCACACGGCCGTCATGTCAATACTGTAGCCGGTTTGACCACACTATAGAAGAAATCCCAGTGCTGATAGCTAAGATGCGGGAGAAGAAGGCACAACCTCAGAAACCTATGCAAAACTTATAGATGATGAGAGATGAGCCCTGTGAGAAAGATCACAACATGAATATAGTGTTGAGAAGTGGAATAATGATTGGCGATGATAAGGGTAAACAACCCAAGAAGGACAGATGCATCCACAAATCCCCATAAAAGGAACTAGGTTTTGATCTGGCGCGCACTACGGAAACATTTTATAGAGGTCAAGAAAAGCTTCATTGAAGCAACCACCTCAGGAAGTCAGGATAAAGTGCAAGAAACTAGCGCACCTGTAGAGGTTTATCCCTATGTGCTCACTACGTTTTTGGAGACCTTCATAAAACTGTTGCGCGATAACAAAGTTGTGGAAGGCCTGCAGGAGTAAATAAATAAATATGCTAGCAAGGAGAAGGCCCTTGATGGACACCAAGTGGTCAAAAATATTGTCAAGCATAAGGGGAGAACGGGGCACGAGATGAGACTCACTGCGCATATATGAGATTATGAGATGGACCAGGTCATCTTGGATCTAGGGTCTGATGAGAACATATTGCCAAAGAAAACATGCAAAAGAATGGGGAGACCTGTGTTGTAGTGGTCTCTGATTTAGATTAGAATGGCAAACTATTAGAAGATCATCCCTATGGGACGATTATACAAAGTCGTAGTTGATATAGAAGGCATGAGCGCAATGGCTAACATTGAAGTGATAGAGATTGTTGATGACAATAATCCATACTCCACGTTCTTGGGAATTGATTGGGCCATTGACATGAATGGGGTCTTCAATCTAAAAAAGAGGAAAATGTCATTTAAGAAAAAATCGCTTCGGGTTGTAGTGTTGTTGGACCCTACAGAAGGGGCGTGCTACACTAAACCAATTCGCGACTATGAATAAAGCGAGTATGAACTAGATAAGATCTATAAAATAACAACATTAGACCATGACTGGATCAATTCGTTGGCAGATGGACGGAATGCATGGGGCTGGGAGAGTTACTGAACCTCTAATTCAGATGAAGAGTTGGAACATTGGCAGAATTGTTTGCATGAAGTATCCACGTTGCGATGCAATATGATGACAAAATCATGCACTTTTTTCATCGGAGGTAAGGAACTTACCTTATTATGATGGTCTAGTTGACATCGATAAGTTTTTGGATACATTTGAGCTTGAATTCCCTGAGGATCACCGCTTCCAAGCATTAGATTTGGCACTGCATGCTAGGGTTCCACGATGGTGGGTTACACACAATGATACATTTAATGGATGTCGGGATTATAGAAGAATGATGACGTTACAGTTTGGGCGCCCTAACACTAGATTGACTGAGAAATATAGCGGGAAGGATGATTGGCACGATCACCTAGTGAAATGGACTAAAGCATGGGAGACAAAACCACAGCCAAAGTGGGTACACTTATTTTGCCATACTTTGCATACAATTCCTGTGAACTAGTATTTGGAAATGGAGCTTTGCCATGGCACCACAGAGTGGGATATATTGAGGGAAGGGTTCTTATTAACCTTTAGTTTCGAAGATGGCTTCGCGTGCATCAATGAAGCACTACAGTAGATTACGACAGTTATTTTCATAACACCACAAGAACCTATGGAGTGGGTCCAACCATATTGGAGCACCTAGCTGTGCCATGTGCTAGAATGTTATAATGTGACATCTGAAGAGGAGGATGAAGTTTCATGGAACATTAATATTCCAAGATGTACGAGATTTGGCATTATGAAAATCACTCTGAAGCCGTATGTAAAGCATATTAAGTAGAGGTCGTACCACCTTAATCCTAAGTACAAGGAAAATATTCAGCGAGAGTTGGATAGGATGCTGGAAGAAGGCATCATAGAATCGGTTGAGGAATCTGATTGGGTGAGACTGATGGTGATTCAGGAGAAGAAGAAGAAGGGCAAGATAAGGATTTTCGTAGATCTACGGAAGCTTAAGAACATGTGTGTCCATGATCCATCCCCAACGCTGTTTACTGATGAAGTATTGGACAATGTTGGAGGGTAGGAAGCCTACTCTTTCACTGATGGGTTCTATGGATATCATTCGATTAAGATCACACCTAAGGATAGGAGGAAAATGACCTTCACAATGGAGTGGGGTTGTTTTCAATACACTATAATGGCATTTGGACTAAAGAATGCGGCTGCGATATTTTCTCGCATAGTCATCGTAGCATTTAAGGAGTTTATTCATAAGTTCTTGGAAGTGTACTTTGATCACTGGACAATGTTCGGATTAGTAAAGCGCCATGTGGAAAGTATGCGCTTGATGTTGGATACATGTTGCAGATACTAGATTGCACTGAATTTGAAGAAATGCATCTTATGTTTTCCCTTTGGAATCTCATTGGGTCACGTGGTGTGCAAGCAAGGGCTGATGGTGGACCCTGTCAAGACTGTAGTAATTGTGAATATGCAGGCCCGAGAAATGTTAAGAAGTTGTGCGCGATGTTAGGACATATAGGATATTACAAAAAAATTATCAAAGAATATGCTCAAATTACTGCACCTATGGAGAAATTTCTGAAGAAGGATGCAACATTATGTTGGGACGAAGAATGTCAGCGCATCTTAGATGTATTGAAAAAAATATCGTCACTGTGCTGATATTGGTATTCTTGGATTGGAAGAAGGAATTTCATGTACATGTGGATGCCTTGTTGGGCATGGAATCCCCCCATAGCATGTTTTGGGGCTCAAAGCCCAAGTTTTGGTCAAAGGTTTTGTAAGACTCCGCGAATTGCGGGTGCGGAGTGCGAAGTATAGGATGAGTCATAGGGCTGTCCGCCCTAAAATATTGTAATGTAATGTAAAGTCATGTTGGCCTACCCATGGTCCACAGACCATGGGAGTGTATAAATAGAGTGAGGCTCTAAGTGTAAAGAGAGTGAATGAAAAAGAAGAATAGGAATGGTTCAAGCATAGAAGAAGAGTCTAAGTGTATTGGTTCGTAGTGGTAGGAAGAGGCTTTGCAGCTGAGTGCGCAGAGGCCTAGTAGAGTTCGCAGCTGAGTGTGCAGAGTAGTGTCAAGTCTGTAATCGAGATTGAAGATTAATAAAGAGAAGTTGATTCTTATTTTTGTGTATCTGTTGTGCATTGCCTTCTTTACATTTATACTGTTTTATTTACTGGGTGCACTGATATAATTGCTGATATGCTATAATAATCATTAGTCTTACATAAACAAGTTAAGTAATCAGATAATAACAGATTAAATAACAAAGGAATTGGGTATTATATAGGTTGCGCCCTGAGTAGGGTTGCGCGGAAGTAGCACCATAAGCTACAAAGGATAGCAAGTGCGCGTAGCAACGGGTCAGATCGCGGACCTCCAGAAGCTCATCAGACATCCCCAGGGTGCAGAAATCTGGTTCTAGCACCCTCGCATACTACTTCAGGTGAGACCTCAGTTTGCGCTCCGTAGACTATTGCCGAAAGGGCCAGTAGTATCAGGATTTGCTTGGCTAAATCACCTCTGAACCTAGGTCAAGCCAACACAAGCCAACATGCCTCTTTTATTACGTTGGGTGCAGTGTTAACGCAAGCCGGTGAAGGAGAAATGGTCCACCCTATAGGCTTCGCGAGTAGGAAATTATCGAAGGCTAAGAAGAATTACTCAATGAATGAGTGTGAAGGGTTAACTATGGTGTACGCGCTATAGAAATTCAGGCAGTATCTGTTAGGAGGACATTTCAATATGTACACAGATCATTCTACCTTGAAATACCTTATCGATAATATTGTCTTGGGGGGGAATATCTACAGATGGTTGCTACTATTCCAGGAGTACGACTTTGAAGTAATTGTGAAGCCAGGGAGGTTGAATGCAGGACCTCACCATCTGTCGTGGATCGAAACAAGAGAGGAGCCCAATAATTTGGAGGAAGGGTTTCCAGATGCATAGCTCTTCACGGTGCGCGTAGAGGATAATCATTTTTCAGATATTATTCACTTTTTAACTACGGGGATGACATCGGAAGGGTATACAAGTCAACAAAAGAAGGAACTCATAGTACAAGTGGCTGATTTTTTAGTGATTGCAGGACATTTATATAAGATGGGTGCTGATGAAATGTTGTGAAGATATGTTTGAGATTTCGAGCGAAATAGCATTCTTGCTGAAGCTCATGGAGGGGTTGTAGGAGGACATTATGCAGGAAAGGTGATTATGCAGAAGACTTTGCGGGCAAGTCTATGGTGGCCAACACTGCACAAGGATTCTAAAGAGTATTATAAGGCATGCGATGCATGTTAGAGACTAGGAATATCATCGTGAATGTATGAATTTCCATTACAACCTCAAGTATCATTCCAGCCATTTGAAAAATGGGCGATTGATTTCATTGGGAAAATTCATCCCCTAGGGAAGATAACTAGTGCACGCTATATCATCATCATGACGGAATATCTAACTAGAGGGGTAGAAGCATAGCCAATTAAGGATTGTACCTGGGCTACAACAACAAAATTTTTGTTTGAATGTATTAACCAAATTTGGCTGCCCAAAAGTGTTGATGAGTGACACAAGTACAAACTTTCTGAACGAAACGATTAGCGCATTGACTGAACAATTTCAGGTCTACCACTAGAAGAGTACATCGTATCACCCACAGGCTAATGGAATTATTGAATCCTTCAACAAGCTTTTGGAGAACACACTGATGAAGATCTGTAACGTGCAACGAAATGACTTGGATGTGTGAGTACCTACAGTACTATGGGCATATAGGACTACCTGCAAGAAGGTGATAGGACAAATGTCATTCAGGTTGGTCTATGGTGTAGAAGATGTAATTTCAATGGAGTATATTGTGCTTAGTCTACGCATAGCAACTCTCATAGGTATGGCGGATTGTGAAGCCCTAGAGGAACAACTCACACAACTGATGGAGCTTGAAAAGGACCGATTATTACCAGGATTCCATCAGTAAGTACATAAGGAACGTGAAAAGGCATGGCACAATCGCCACATCAAGATTTGCATGTTCAAGGTAAACGATATGGTCTTATTATATGATAGTAAGTTCACTAAATTTCTAGATAAATTTCAGATGCATTGGATGGGGCCATATATTACCAAAGAAATTACAGATGAAGGTGCAGTTTAGCTTGCGAAGCTGAATGGAGAACCTTTTTCGGGACGATTGAACGGGAGCCAATTGAAGCTATATACAGGGGATCTTGCATAATGAATATATGGGAACAGGGCAGTCTTAGTGCTCGAGGAATTTTCAAGGGTGCGCGAGACTACAAACTACATAGCCAGGGTGGGAGGACTACGCGACAGGTGGGCTGCGCGGACAATGAAGAAGATGCAATCCAGGGAGATGTGCGTAGGCAGCTGTGCCATGGAGGGAGGCACCATGTAACACAATAGGAAAGTGACCGTTGGAGTCAATGTTCATGACTTGACAGTGAGAAGATGGTTAAGAGGAGCGGGCTGGCGGCATGTAAGGCAAAAATCTTTGAAGATCTTCCGCAAAAACAACATTAACTATTAGAGTTTGGGGGGAATGGTCGGATTTGAATTTAAAAACCACTATAAATTACACGTGCCAGTTCAATAGAGAAAACTTTGTGCCCTTAGAGTTGTTGTTGAGATTTGTTGTCTATCGCCTATGAACTGATCGTATTGGGAGGATTTAGTCACGAGCCCTATGTTTTCTAAGTTGTCTGAGTTGAATCATAAGTTCATCCTCGAAAAAATCCTTGTAACAATCCCTGTAGAAACCGTTGGTACTGGTGGCGATGTTGCCTTTGAAGGAGCTGCCCCAAAATTTGTGAGTATCACTAGTAGAAAATGGTGAAATTAGTGACTAAGTGACTAAAAATGTTAGTCACCACAACTTTTCCAAGTGAAATACTACCAAAAATTAGCAATATTAAGAGACCCAACTAAAAATGACTAACATAAATGACTAATTTAGTCTCGAGTTAAAATATACGACTAGCTAATGAGTAATACTACTAAAAATGACTAACGTGAATGACTAATTTAGTCTATGAACAAAAATATGACTACCTAACAATAACTACAGTAATACAAATTAAGCATCTATGTTAGTCATTTTAATTGTGTCACTTCAACAATCTAAACTTACAAGTGATAGGGGATTCAATGTTTATTATAGATTGGATGAAAGGTTATACTTCCTTATACACCTCTTTATTAGATTAGAGGATGATTAGAATTATGGATCTTATTAGAATGTTTATGGTTATATCCTTTAATCACATTCACAGGGAATTAAATTCAAAGGTTGACAAATTATCGAAAATGGGAGTGGGCCAACACCTCCTTTTGCAACATGACATGACCACCTATATATGTTGCAACAACTTTGCCAACTTATTTAGTGGGTTGCACATCTATTTCACATTTCTTCTTCGTCTTGCAAAGTGGTAGTGCCAATGAGAGGGTATGCACTTTGATCAAGGAGTGTTCACTTAATACCACTATCAACACAACGAAACACCCATTCTCTTTTATGAAACAAGCAACATAATAACACAAAATGGTTTTCTTAATTATTTTAAAAACTAGATCCGTCTTAACTCCGGATCTATCAAGCGTCAAGAGGGATCAAATATTTCGAGATGCAAACCTCTTTTTTTGAGTGAAAAACTTGAGGAAAGGTTTGCACCTCGAGAGATTTGATCCCTCTTGGTGCTTGATAGATACAAAATTAAGATGGATCTAGGTTGGTTTCAGTCATGTGCGGCCAAGGAGAATTTATCGAATCTATGATTAATTTTATCAATAATATGTTAATACATCTAATATTAATATACTCATTTTCAATATGTTAAATATGTATGAGATTAATATGGTCATTTTAATTTAAAATTTTCTTAGTTAGCTTAGTCTGTTGAGATGATAAATATTGTTAATAACTTTAATGATGAAAAATGATGAAATAATTTTTTGAATGAAAAGTGACAATGTAATAGTGTTGAATTATAGAAAATGTGAATAATAAGAATTCAATCAATTACACATAGTCTTCATTGTGATCAATATTAAACTTTTTTCTTCTACTATTCTTATTTTCACCCTTGTTAGTTTTCACTTTTCATATCTATTATATGAAAAGGACAGTTGAAATCATAAAACATTTAAATATTTAGCTTGAGATGTTGTAGTAAACATCATACCTTGTCTCGTCTTCTCTCCAATATTAATAAATTGAATTACTAAAACACAAAAATCAATGTACATCGCTAATAATATTTTGTGCTTACACTCAAATCAATGCACATTGTTAATCCAACCACTTTAAAATTAATGTACCATCATGCATCCAATTACTTCAAATCAAAAATCAACATCTACACTAAGATAAATGCATCTAATACAAGTAATCAAATAATATTAGAAAACAACTTCTACACTAAAATCAATGCATCTAATGCAAACAATCAAATAAGATTACAAATAAACATCTACACTTAAATCAATTCATCTAGTGTAAGAAAATAGGATTAGAAACCAACATCTACACTGAAATCAATGCATTTAGTGCAAGCAATCAAATAGGATTGGAAATTACCATCTACACTGAAATCAATTCATTTAGTGCAAGCAATCAAATAGAATTAGAAATCATATACATTGAAATCAATGCATCTAGTTCAAGGAATCAAATATAAGTATAAATCAACATCTACATTGAAATCGATACATATAGTGCAAGCAATCAAATAGGATTATAAATAACCATCTACACTGAAATCAATGCATTTAGTGCAATCAATCAAATATGATTAGGAATCATCTACATTGAAATCAATGAAACTAGTGCAAGAAATCGAATATCATTAGAAATCAACATCTACACTAAAATCAATACATCTAGTGCAAGCAATAAAATAACATTAGAAATCACCATCCACACTGAAATAAATGCATATAGTACAAGAAATATTCTTCCCTCTCTCCCCCCTCCATCTATATCTATATCTCCTTCCATCTCTCGATTGTCTCTCTATCTCACCCCCCCAAACGCACACGCTCTCTCACTCCATATCTATCAATCTCTTTGTCCCTCCCTCTTTCTCTCCATCTCTCTCTTCTTCCCTCTCTTCACCTTCCATCAATATCTCTATCTCCCTTTGTCTCTCTATATCACCCCCAAAACATACACTCTCTTTCTCCAATCTATCTATCTATCCCTCCATCCTCCTCTCCCTCTCTCTCTCTCTCTCTCTCTCTTCCCCTTCTCTCCCTCTCCCTCGCTTCTCTCTCTCTTTCCTCCTACTCACCTCTATCACTCTCTCTCTCTCCATATTCCTTATCACTCCCTCCCTCTCTCTCTCTCTATGACTTTCTTATTTCTTTCCTCTCTCTCCCCCTCCAATTTCATCTCTCTTTCCCTCCCTCTCTCCACTCTCTCACATCCCATCTCTTCCTTCCTCTCTCTCCCTTTCTCTCCCACTCTCTCTCTCTCTCTCTCTCTCTCTCTTCACACTCCAAATTTATTATTATATCCCTCCATCTCTCCTTTTGTATCCTTCTCTCCCTCCTTCTCTCCATATCTCCTTATTTGTCTATTTATCTCACCCCCAAACATACACAATCTTTCTCCATATATTCTTCGTCACACTGTCTCTCTCTCTACTTCTCACTCTCTATGTCTTTTTTCTCCCCTTCCTTCCCCCCCTCTATACCATCTCTCTATGCCTCCCTATCCTCCTCTCACCCTCCCTAATTCCTCCTCTATCTCTTGTCCTTCCTCTCTCTCCCTTTCTCTCCTACCTCCCTCTCTCTTCCCCCATCACTCCTTCTATCTCTCTCTCTCTCCAATCCTCTCTCTTTCCCCATCACTTTGCTCATCTCTCTCAAGTCCTCTCTCTCATCCTTCCTCTCTCTCCATTTCTCTCCAACCTCCCTCTCCCTCCCCCATCTCTCTCTCTCTCTCTCTCTCTCTCTCTTCCCTCCAATCCTCTTTCTCTCTCTCTCTCTTTTCCCTCCAATCCTCTCTCTCTCTCTCTCTATGTTACTATATCCCTCCCTCTCTCCTTCTCTCTCATGATCTCCCCCCTTATCTCCATCTCTCCTTCTTTGTTTCTTTATCTCACCCCTAAACATACACTCTCTCTCCATCTCCCACTTGTCACTTCCTCTCTCTCTCCACTTCTCACTCTCTATGTCTTTCTTCTTCGCTCCCTCTCTCCCACTCCAACTCCATATCTCTATCCATCCCTCTCTCCTCCTCTCTCAACTTATCTCTCTCGTGCTTCCTCTCTCCCTTTCTCTCCTACCTCCCTCTCTCTTCCCCCATCTCTCCCTCTCTCTCTCCCCCCTCCAATCCTCTCACTATATCCCTCCCTCTCTCCTTCTCTCTCTCCCCCCTCCATTTTTATGTCTCCCTCTCCCTCTCTTACCCTTCTCTACTTCTCTCACTCCTCTCCCTCCCTCTCTCTCTTCATTCCTTCTCTCCCCTCTCCTTCAGTTTATCTCCAACTCTCCCTATCTCTCCACCTCTATCACTCTATGTCTTTGTTCTTCCCTTCCATATATATCTAGAGTTAATATATATCATGATATATTAATATATATTATAATATAACAAATTTAATATTGTATTATTCCAAAGGTATTAAATTTAATAATATTAATATTATAATATATTAATATGAATATTAGATTTAATAATAATATTTTAATATTAATATTAGGGTTAATAATGGTTTTTTTTGCATGGTATTAATAATAATTTTTCCCATAGGCTTCACCTAAATAAAAACTCTTTTTTGAGTGTTCCTAAATATAAAGAGGATTATAGAGTAAATATAAAAAGAGATTTTATTTATTTACCATACCTTTGGCTTAATTATATTTTTATTTAATTACCATACCTCTTTTATTTACCATGGTATTTGCCCCATAGACTTCTTCTATAATTAGATGTTTTCTAATCCTATTTGATATATTTTGATTTATTTACCATGCCTATTTATACTTCTTTTATAAATATGGTATTTGGCCCATGGTATTTAGCCCATGATATTAAAATGGTACTTGGCCCATAGGCTTCACCTAAATAAAATCTCTTTTTAAGTCTCCTTAAATATAAAGAGGTTTATAGAGTAAATATAAGAATAGGTTTTATTTATTTAACATACCTCAAGTTTATTTATATTTTTCTTTATTTACTCTACCTATGGAGCAAGTATAAAAAGAGGTTTTATTTATTTACCATAGCTGAGGTTTATTTTTATTTTTATTTATTTACCATATATCTTTTTAGAGTGCTTGTAAAACTCTTTATATTTTAAATTTATATTGTGTTTATACCTAATAGATTGATTGTTATTTACATTTATATTTAAATTTACATTTACATTTCCCCGAGATCTATCCCATACCCCATACTAGGTTGTTTAACTCAGATCTAACCCCATACCTCCATTACATGTTAAATATTTACATTTACATTTATGTGAGATCTACCCCATACCCTAAAAAATTATTTAAAAATAAACAAAACTACATAATACTCACCATTCATTTCCAAAAAAATGATGTTATTATATGATTACAATATATATATTGCTATCATAAACAACAATGATAAATTAAAAAAAGTATAACCTGATAAAATCTACCAAAAATAAGCCTCTATGAAACTCTGAAAAAACCAAACATTGCACTTATAATTAAATAAAATATATAAATAACTTTGTGCGTTAAGTTGTTGGGCGCATTAGTTGCAAGCAACCCTTGTATGATAACGATATCAAAAGAAACACGAGCTAGGGCTACCATCGAGAAAATTAGACGTTTGTAAAATGATCAGAAAGGAAACATCTACACTAGTTGATTTGGCAGAGATATAAATTTGGCACAGAGAGAAGACGAATGGAATACAAATAAAAAGAACAAGAAAAAGATCCCGTCATTATTCATTCATTCTTTTTATTATTTATTTAATTTGCAGAGCTCGGTTTTGTGCCTTCGTGGTATTAGATTTTGTGCTTCCGTCCCTGTAATGGAAGAGAGGGAGCGTATAAATCTTGTAACCATGTATATTAACAGATGGTGGATTTGGCTTCTTAGGGCCAAACAAATGTTTTGCTCAAGTATCTTATGGGTCATTTTGGGTTCAAGAAAAAAACCCTCGGAATGGTGGGTTGCCTGGGAAGAGAGGGCACGCATTATTACACGAAGCACAATGAAAAATGAGCCACGCTCTAAGAACCTGCGGCGGGGGATTCCGTCTAGTTTTAAAAAAATCACTCAGATCACGGGATATACACAATGATACACGTATGCAATATGGATCTCAATGTGAATGCTCATTGGCTTCTCTATCAAGGCAGGTCATGTAAGTTTGGTCTCTGTTTGTTTTCTTTAGTTGGGTTTTGGTTGAATTTTTTACACCAATTTTTTTTAATTATTTCACCACAAAACCCAAATTATGTGGTATGTGGAAAATAAGGTTTATTGTAATGTCCATATTTTAGATTTTTGGGTTACTGTGGTTTTCCTTATTTTGGTTGAGTTTTTTACACCATAATTCTTCATTATTTCACCGTGAAACCCAAGAAGAAACCCAAATTATGTAGAAAATAGGGTTTATTTTAATGCCCATGTTTTAGATTTTTGGATTGTTGTGGAACCTGAATTTTGTAGTAAAAATAAAAACCACAAATGTGTTTTGGATTTTATATTTTAGAAAAAATATCAGGAAAACTTGAGGGGTTTTAGGTTTTGCAGCAAATAAATTGTTGAGGCATTTTTTAACGTGGAGTCACTCATTTGATGTCATTTGATGTTAGTGGGATTTGAGTTTAACCGAAAATCACAAATTATTTTCGGATCATGATCTAAGTCAAAGTCGTAAAGGTTGGGTAATTACTTTCCCTATCCCATGACGGGCAACAATATATGAGAAACGAGTCACTCATACGAAATTAGTGGGATTTGAGTTTAACCGAAAATTACAAATTATTTTCGGATCATGATCTGGATCTAGTCGTAAAGATTTGGCAATTACTTTCCCCTACGCCATGACGGGCAACAATATATGACAAAAGACTTTCCGCACACTTTCCCAATGTTTCCCCACATGACTAGTGACTTTACTAAGCTTTAATGCTTGAAATCTTTCGACTCTTGAAATTTTGATAGTTCATGTCAATTCTTTAGTGAAGTTGAAATATTTGCACAGTTTCCCAATGTTTTCCCCACGTGATTAGTGACTTTACTAAGCCTTAATGCTTGAAATCTTTCAACTATTGAAATTTTGATAGTTCATGTCAATTCTTTAGTGAAGTTGAAATATTTGCTCAAACATTTTACATATCTAATAAATCGATATGTATGTTTGTGTAAAAATTATTGTGAAAATTGAGAAGTTAATGAGTTTGAAAGTTATGTTTTTGTTTGATGGGAATTTTGTTATTTTAACAAACACTTACTTAGTGATGTAAGTTTCAATTTGGGCAAACATTTTATAGATGTTATAAATCTATATGTATGTTTGTGTAAAAATTACCATGAACATTGAGAAGCTAACCGAGTTTGAAAGTTATGTTTTGTTTTCATAGGAATAATTATGGTGGACATTGACAAGTTAATGAGTTTGAAAGTTATGTTTTGGTTTGATGGGAATTTTGTTCTTTTAACAAATACTTATTTAGTGATGTAAGTTTCAATTTGCCCAAATTTTTTACAGACATTATAAATCTATATGTATGTTTGTGTAAAAATTACCGTGAACATTGAGAAGTTAAGCGAGTTTGTTTTTCCTGTTCTATCACTTGAACAAATACTTATTCAATGATGTTGATTTTTGTATTCATTACTAAAAGTTGATATTTATTATGTTATATATAATGTAGATTTTTTTCACTAATTCAAAAGAAAGTGAGACAAGTTTAATGAGGTGAGCTCCTTTTCATTCAAAATTTTACTTCTTTAGAACATATACACTTTGAAGAAATTCACATTTAGCCCTTGTGTAAATAAAATGCATTGCCAATGATTTGCCTTTAAATGGTAGCTAATTATATTAAAGTCTATGATAAGTAGGTGTTTATAATATTTCTTGAAAAATATAATGTTGACATAAGCACAAGTCAATTAAAATTTTGAGCCTCAAAAGTTTGACTACTCGAGAGATGCATTCAATGCTAACCATATATCCAACAATGTTAGCTTCAATGAAATATTTATCATGAGAGAATTATTGTATTATCATTCTTTATAAGCAACATGCTTACATTAATGATTATATCATCCATACATTCAAGAGACAAATACATAAATACTAAATAATTGACGAGATAAATAATTGACTAGATAATGGACACAATACAAGATAGTGTATTTATTTATGTATGTGTAGGTGAAGGGGCATAATTCTTCTAAAAGACACAATAGATAATAATGTTTACATAATGGCATATATGATTATGCTTTCGATGTATTACAAGTTTCTCTCTTTTGGAGATGCTTCAGCCTTAAATCATACAAAAGGAAGAAAGACCAGAAAACAGTTGAAACTTGGAATTGTACTTGTACATTATAGGTGCATGGATCCAACCAAGATCTACTTTTATTGGAATTATTTGTTGAGAAATCTTTTGAATGAATCTTGTTCCAACTTGCAATATAACTGTGTATGTTTTTGTTCATAAGGTTTGGAACAAAATTAAGATTCTTTGAAATGTATTTAAATTGGTGCCTATTTAGATGCCAATAGGTTGTCTTATTAACCTGATGACTTTTGTGATTAGGATGATGGTAAGGTTTGTCTAGAGGACAATTTTCTTTATCTTAGGTTCAAATTAATGACATTCATATTTACTTTCAAGTTTTGTAGTCATATGTCCAACAATTGCTTTAAATGATTTACCAATCGATAATATTTCATTAGGAACAATAGATTGATCTTCAAATTCAATCATAATCATAGGTCACACTTTGAATTTTGAACAAGAGTATTTCCTATTTTTAATCATTTGATTTTGATTTTTAGGATGAGTAATTTGTTTCTCTCTTCTTTCCTCTTGATGATATTCTACTATCTTTCCATGTAATCTTCTTATCAAAAATTCCCAAATTTGTACCAAAACCATCATGTGACAAATTATTATAAAAAATTCCCAAATTTTTACCAAAATTACTCAATTCGTTTATGAAAACCAAATTTTGGGTCTACTCCTTTAACAAATGAGGGTTTGTATTAGGGATGGATATGGACATAGGTTATATAAAATCTACCTTGCTTGAGAATATTTCAAGATCTATGCTTGGAAGATGAATTTGACCTTGCATTGAATTTGGAAATTTTTATTCAATTGCTTCTTCATCACTTTCAAATGGAGGACCAAAAATGATTTCTTCTTGAAATTCCATTGAACTTGGAATTTTTTATTCAATTTCTTCTTCATCACTTTCAAATGGAGGGCCAAAAATTCATTCTTATTGACACATTTTATCAACTTTAAGGCCGAGGGCTTTCGTCAACATAATGAAAACGTTATTTTCTTCAACATGGGGACACATCACTTCCTTCAAAACCTTCCCTTTACAAGGTTCTCAAGCTATCCCTTTGTAATTCCGTTTAGACTTTGTTATAGACATATTTGGGCACTGCAACCCCAAACACATATGTCCATAAACCAAGGGCTTCTAGGTCCCTAAAAGTGTTGTTTCATACCCTAAAGGAGCAAGGTCAGCTGATTACATCATCTCCCGGAAGTTTTCCATGAAAAACCACTCAGAACTGGTCAAAGCAGGACCATACAAACTGCCTAGTGCAAAGCTGCCACATGCAAAAAGTTTGATGCATACTAGGAAGCCCTTCTGTAGGGTGCGATGAGCGAGAGAAGACAAATGGCACAAGCAGTTTGCTAAGTGGAGAACCTGAGAATCTTCTAGAAGCTGCTCATTTGACACTTGCCCCCCTGAGTTCGCCCAAGGATGAGTAAGAGATCATGAAATCTCCAAGTGGAACCAAGAACTATCAGAGAGATGAAACTAATCAAAATCCCAGAAGTTGACTCACCCAGCTACAAATATCTATAAATGGATCCCTCATCCAAGAGATCCAGAGGTTGGAAGTGAGTAATTCGCAAAGAGGTGCTACTGGTTTCTCTTTGAAGACATTGTTGGGTGATTTTTCTTTGTGTGAGGTGAAGAGGGCTTTCAAGTTGGGAGGATGGCGCTGGGTCAGACCAAGTGGTTGTAATCCTCTCTTCTACACTTTTACTAATAAATCTATTTGAGTTTTCCTCCATATTCTTGTGTATCTCTGAACATTGTGTTGTTATATGCATTTATATGGTCAATATATCTGATCCTATATTGTTTACAGTGAAAGATATCTATGCTTTGATGGTATTATGCTGCTGTGAATATACAGGTGCTCTTTGAAGCTGGACAAGTAAGGAAGCAGTGGCGAGATTCTATCAAAGGGGAAAGGAAACAAGCAAGGAGCCAAGCGGAAGGTTGAGGTTGGTACTATATTGTTTACAGTGAAAGATCTCTATGCTTTGATGGTATTATGTTGCTGTGAATCTACAGGTGCTCTTTGAAGCTGGACAAGTAAGGAGGCAGTGGCGAGATTCTATCAAAGTGGAAAGGAAATAAGCAAGGAGCCAAGCGGAAGATTGAGGTTGGTACTCTCTGAGCTTCTTTCCCATCTCTCTCTCGTAAAGGAAAAGCAAGTAACTTTAATCTGTTTGTTTCTAAGATAGCTACCCGTCTTAGCGGGACTAGTAGCTTTGAATAGACACTAGATTTCCCGATAACAAACTTGAATAAAAAAAATCTCATCATGGTATCCTCATAAGAGAGGCCAAGTACCAAAGATGCCAAGTATACTGAGGGTGGGCAATAAGAGTCCTAACATATTTATAATGAAAACCATTCAAGTAAAGGTCTACAGTGAGTCATAAGAAAGGAGAATAATTTTAGAGGCAAGAAATATGATACTTACAATTGGTAATATTTTCTAATGATTTTCCTTCAAATTTGATTTATAACTAGTAGTTGTAGATTTTTGCAGGAAAAAGGTTTCAGTGAGTTACTAATAGTAGGATTCTCATTAGAGCAGCGCTATATTGTTTTTAAGGAGGGGTTGAATTCATAGGGACACAAGAACACTTTTGGAGGGTAAATTTTCTAACTTTTATCGAAAGAACTAAGTGTTGCCCCTATCAATACAATATAGTGGATAAGTGAAAAATATGCAATTTAATCATGAAATGGAATCTCAATGGATTTTTGATAGCATATGTTGTCCAAGTTGTTAATGGCTTATTCATGGCCTATTTTCTAATTTTGATTTTTAAAATATGCACTATTTTGAGGATGCCCCATTTGATGTAAAACATTCTTTCACAAATTCCACCTATTAGAGGTAGTTTGAGTCTGCTCTAACTAGATTATCCTTGCTCTTGCTTGTCCTATAGTTGAATCCCTTGGTTTAGGTTCTCCACGACTATGCTATTATTATTATCTTTAAATTTTTTATTTTTCATTTGGAGTTTCTCTTTGGGATGAAAAGTTCTTCCTTTGGATGGTCTAACAAACATTGTAGGATGGTTAGCATTCATAACACTGTTGCTTTAGGGTTTTATTTATTTCATTTCATATGAATATAAATAATAAAATTTGAATAGAATTGTTATGTCCTACTTAAAATTGTTGTTTCAAGGTTGTGTGGATTGCATGAACCAAATATGGTAAATTTCATATTCAAGCCATAGATTTTATATCTGCTTCATAAAGTCTAACATTGAATCCAAGACTAGAATAAGCCCTTGTCAATTAGGTATGTGATTTCCATTCGTTTAGACTAAACTAACCTCTTTTGTGAAGGGTTCTTCCCTAGATTTCGAGTGGACGGAGAGCATCTGGTAGTGCAGTTTGATATATTTTTTAGGCTTGTACTAGAGTTGTGTTTTATGGCTGGTAAGGAAGATAAGGTAGCCTATTTTGAAGAGCCCACGAGTTCCATATGTTGTGAAATAAATGATTTTGAAAGAAAAATAAAGACTCTCTTTGGGGGATTCCAATGAATTGTGAAATTAGGGAAGTGTTGCCACTGATTATATAGTCCCAATTCACAGTCTAATAGGAACTATAATTTACTCCCTTTTTACTCACTTTTAATTCATTCACGTGAGGATTCATTTTTCTTTTGAAAACTAGTTGATGAACTCAGTGCACGAAATTAAGTAGCACATCATGTAGACCACATGATTGATACTGTAAACATAAATTTGAGATCAAGCCTATCTACTCCACACATGGTCACCAACTGTTTAATGAGGTCGATCCTTGGCTAACAATCACCTCCACTACACTAGAAAACAATTTGACATACTAATTAAAGTGCCCACATTATGAGGGTATCTCTTCAATTATTTTTTACAACATTACCTTCATCATGTGCAACGTTCATTTTCATTTTTGTTGGTTGCATGTTCAAATATAAATGCATTTATTTTCATTAAAAGAACTCTTTTTTGTAGTTTTTGTATTCATAAAAATGGAATGCACAGTTTGCGTAAAAATTTTGATAATTGTTGTTGTTGTCTTTTTTTTTTTTTTAATTAAGTTAAGAAGTAGTTTTAAAATGTTAAACTTATATCTACATATATATTTGTATTTAGAGAAATAGGCAATTAAGTTGGGGTGATACTTTTCAATTGAGCTACTTATTGATATTTTATTACTATTAAAATATAAATGAAATTAAAAAATTAATAATTTAAATAATATTTGCATTTATTTTTAAATTGTTTTAAAAATAACGAAAATGTTTTGTTTTGCTTTTTTAATGTTTTCATCTATAATTATTTTGATAAGAAATTCATATATATATATATATATATATATATATATATATATATATATAACATTCTTATTACTACCTAACTAAAATATTTTCTAAAGTCTTTATTACTCAAGTCATTTAGAGCTTTGAAAGAGAAAATAGGCCATATCGCTAACTCCTTCATAACCAATAGCTAATCCATCCCTAAAATTGTAAAAGACTTTCACTTAGCCCTCTATTTGAAATCAATAACATTTCATTTCACTATCCCATTCCTAGCACTAATTTCCATCCTGTATGTCCATGGTATACTCATTATCATATTTATAATATTTATAAAAGGAATATTGCAATTTTTTTCAAACCTTGCAAAATATTTAGGTATACAACTTTTGTGCAAAATCCTATATTCAAAACACTGGAAAGCCAATCAAAATAAATTTCAAAGATTGTATCACTAAGTCAACTACAAAAAACTCCACAAGTTCTTCAAAAGTTATCTACAATTTGAGTTTTTTAGCATTTAACTTGGTATGATTGTGCATAATATTTTCATAAAGGTTGAATACTGTGCTTGTAATGTATTCTTTTCTATGGTGACATTTTATTTTCTTTCTTTATACAAGTCATCCGGCTACACAGTGGCCACTATTGCCCAATTGAAGAAAACATGTTCACTTTTCTTTCTTTTCTGGGCCAAAATGGCATTGAAATTTTTTATGTTAAGGTATATGTCATATAAATATTTTATAGTCTACTTTAGTTTATATTTCACTATTCATTTTCTTTCGTGTCTTATACTTTGCATTGTATCTTCTTTCATTTTCACAAGAGAAATTCAGTATTGATGGTAAGAAGCAGGAATTGAAGAAAGAGGAGAACAATAACACCAGAGTGACAAATGCAGAAGGAAATAAAAGAGAATTGATCGAGTGATGCCATTAAAGATGATATCGGTCAAGTTCTTAGAGTTTGTGACTTCCCCTCTAATGCCTTGACAAAACAATGATAATGGTTTGAAGTGATAAAACAATATTTAATGTATAAATTGTAGTCGAACCAATATTAAGTTGGAAACTCATATTGTAATACTTGATATTTCATATAATATAATTTGTGGTTGAAATTATTTATAGTTGTACTTGATATTATTTAGTATTGTAATTAACATATGTAACTTTTCATTTTCATATTAGGTGAAAATGCACATTTTATGACATTTTTTTTTTTTTTAAATTTAGTCGCAAGAGCATACTAATTAATTTACATTGATTAATAATTAACACATGAAATCAATTTAAAACTAAAACTACTAAATTAATAGTTAATATTGATTAATGATGAACGCAAATAAAATGAGTACACAACAACTAAATTAGTCATTTATAATAATTATTAATGAAAGTAAATGAAATGAATATAAACTACTAAATCGGTCATTTATATAATGAATATGAAATTACCAAAAAAATATAAATGATTGTTGTAAATGATAAATTTGTGATTACAAATGATGGCTAAATTTTGCATATATACGACTATTAGTAACTAATTCATTGTATCTTATAACACAACCAAAATTTTTCCATATTTATTTGGTCATTAATTGGTTTCAAATGATGACTAAAATTTGCATATATATGACTATTAGTAGCTAATTTATAGTATCTTATAACGCGACCAATATTTTGGTCATATTTCTTTGTTCATTAATTGGTTTTCTCGAGTGATCATGTAGTAGTATATTTTGTTGTGTATTTTGTCATTAATTCTGGAAATTAATGACTAAATCAATAAATAAATTAATGACCAAATTAATGACTAAATATACTACTAGACGATAAAATTGAGACAACAATTTAATGACTAAGCTAAATACGACTAAAAGTTGGTCGCGTTATAAGATACTATAAATTAGCTACTATTGGTCACCAACTGAAAAATGGTCGTTTATATGCAAATTTTAGTTATTTTTTTAGTAACTAATTAATCATTTTGTACTAGTGTATTGAAGCTCCGGCTCTTGTGCCTATGGCGTTGAGGTCGCCTAGGCCGAAGCCTACCACTGCCAGAGAAACCCAAATCATTAAACTGAATAAGGATAAACAGAAAAAACCACTACCGGTGCGTGAATCACCAAGAAAGCATTCCATAGCACAAGCCAAACATAATAAAGACAAGCAGCCTGCGAAGTTAGTTGACCTGGAGGTGAAAGAAGGCTAGCGTACAGAAGACATAGATACTAAGGGAGTGGAGCTCATCACAAAGCTACCCGACTATATCCCTCCTAATCTGCAATGGGGACCTAAAGGCTTCTTGTCAAACTTACAAGAGCCTCTCCCACTCGAAAGCTTATATATTACCAAGATCTATGCTTATGATTGATAATTGTGGAATTAAAATTGCTTGAAATAGGTGTATGTTTGTGTTTGTTTTTAAACTGTTCAAGTGCTTACGTATATTTTCTTATGCTGATATTTAAAGACACATAATAATAAATAAAGCATCAATTCAGCAGACACATAAGAAAATAATATAATTAGGAGTTCACCCAAACCTCTTAGGCTACGGCTCCGTGAGCTCTAATCAACTCGACTAGGCTCTCTGGGATTATGATAATATTTCTTTTACAAGTTCCACACTCAACTCCATTGGTTTACAAATGAACTTATGGGTTTAGAATACCATCTTATCCCTACCTATCCATACACTGCAGACAGATCTAGGCTTCTCTGGACTAGACTCCTTCAATTAGCGCTTTGAGCTATCTTGAGCTCTAGCTTGCACCAACTCCCTCAGAGTTCTTTTAACTGTCTCTGGAACTCCTTCTTCTGTCTTCAACACACTTTGGACATCAGTAATAACTTGATCATTTGAACTATTTTCTGTTCTGAAACTTCATTACTGCTCCATGGCTCTTAGAAGCCTTCAGGATTTTCTTAACTCCATCTCAATGGATTCAGCGGTCCCCTACAGTCACCTCGACTATTGGAACCTTGAGAATGAACGCTGGCTCTATTCTCTACAACTACCTCCAACCTCTGGTGGCCTCTCCTTTTGCTCTCGACTTTGGCTCTTGGCTCTGGCTCTCACGAGCTTTTGGTTTCGCTTGACCTCCAAGTGAATCTGATGGGACCAACCCTTTACACCTTTGTACTAATAATTAACTGTTGATTGTTTTATTGTTAACTGTGTAGTTGGTTGACTTTATGATGTTGTACTATGGTTTTAATGTTTTGAGCATAAGTGTCTTGGCCTTGGGGCTCATTCCTTCCCACCTCTTACCATACCCACGAAACCCTAAGTTGGGTCATTTCACTGTTGTTTCATTATGCTGCTTGCGAGGTGAGGTCTCTGGTTCTTTCACTCTGCTGCTTCATGAAACGAGGGTTCTAGCTCTGGTTGCTTTATAGGGGTTTCATTTCACTAACCCTAGGCATGAATTTTTGTGTGGGTTTCCACCTGCGTATGCTATCAATGCTTCCTGTTCGGTGCTAGTTTTTGAGGCTCTAGGTCTGGAACCCTTGATATCGGTCTCTGGTTTTAGTTTTGCTCGGCTTTGGTTACGTTTTAGTTGTAGGATTTTGTTATTCGTCATTTTTCTCAACGCACTTGCTCCACTGTTTGATTATTCACTTGGTTTTTGTCATAGGTTACAGTTGTTGAATGGCTCGGCTCTCGGCTCTCATTCGGTGGTTATCCAGAGGTAAGTCCTCTCTCTGTGCTAGTATTTTCTGTCTCATTTTCTTCCGTCGCTGACTATTCTTTCTCCTTGTGGGTAGCGAGAACTCTACGTCCGTAACCTTAGTTCGTGGCTTCTCCTCTAGTCCGCACGGACTCGGCTCTCTTGGGTAAGTTCTTTTGGAAACCCCTTCCCCTACTTTCAAGCCTGCAACTCTTGGTCTCATTCTGCTGGCTCTAATGGTTTGTTTTTCTGGCAATGTAGGTGTGCAACTAAGCTCTTGTTTATTGAACTGGTGCCCTGACTCCTATGCTTGAACCAAGTAGGGTTGCTCCTTGATATTTTTCCTTTTTGTCTGTTTGAGGGGTTTTGTTGTTCATGCGATTCTATGGGTTTATAGTCGAGGGTTGTTTCTTTTGCAAACCTGCTCCGTTATCTTGTTGAACTTGTCTGGATGCTTTTCTTGCTTCTGTGTTTACTGTCCACTGTCTGTCATCATTATGCTATGGAAAAGAAAATGAATTTAATTGAATCACACAGAAAATACTTAAGTTGTAATATAGATGTGTTCAGATGTATTTTTCTTCAGAATGTTTTTGTGCTTCTCTTCATTCAATTCTATGATGGTCAAAATATTACAATGGTTGTTTCCTTTTTTTTGTAAAGATCAATTGGACAGTTGTCAAATTACCAGTAGTTACATTTGGTTATTTCTGGATAACTGTCCTTTCTTAACTTGTAATCTAAAAGTAAAGTTTAAATAAAACTAAAAAAAAATAAAAAAAAAGAACGTAAGAAAAAACTAACAGTGGGTTGAGACAACCATTCTTAGAAAATGAAAATAAAAACTAACTAAAACTCAATCTGTTAGAAAAGACAAACTCCCCAGCTATGACCTCCTTGAGCTAGATGCTCCTACATCAGGCTCCCGGGGTAGGTGAAAATTCATGGCTTCGGTCCATGAGCTCCTCGATAGAATACCCTGCACACTGTATCTGTCCTGCGTCAAGCCACAAATTGTCCTTAATAGGGCAGTTCTTCCACTTGATGAGGTACTATAGGTACTCCTTTCTTCGAGTCTGCCTGGCCACCTGTGTATCGAGGATTCCTTCGATTTCAAGTGGTTGAGCTGAAGGTATTTGTCTCATCCACGAACTACTCTCTTCTTAGGTATCCCACTTTGGCTGTGCCGAACTGTCCTCTTCTAGACTGGTAGTGTATGGGAATAAATCGCCACATTAAAGATGGGCGATATTCCTATACTTGGAGGCAATTGTAGCTCAGGCATTTGCAGAAAACTTACACAGAATTTTACAAGGTCTAATTTTTTTGAATTTCAGCTTAGTGTATTTGCCCTTAGGGAATCTTTCTTTGCGTAGATGCGCTAGAACTTGATCCCCTACATTAAATTGTACCTCGTCATTTCAAATCTGCCTTCGGTTTGTACCTTTGACTATTGTCCTATAATTTTGTCTTCACTTGCTCATGTAGGTCGTTAATTTCTCTTGCAAATTCTTCCCCGTCAGCACTTTTTCTTTCTAACTGTCCCAAGTCTCGTAATTCATGCACTCCTCGGGGATGCATTCTATACAAGATTTGAAAAGGACTACTTCTTGTGCTTTGGTTCGGTGAATCATTGTAAGTAAATTCCACTTGAGCAAGTACACGATCCCACATTCGTGAATTTTCCCCAACTAGACTCCATAGCAGGTTTCCTAAGCTTCTGTTCACTACCTCCGTCTGCCCATCAGTATGTGGGTGATAAGTGGAGCTGAAATTTAACTTCGTATCCAAATTTTTCCACAAGGTGCGCCAGAAATGTCCTATGAATTTCACATTCTTGTCAGAAATAATGGACTTGGGTAAGCCATGCAGTTTGACGACTTTAGTGAAAAAAAAGTGTGCTACATGGGTAGCGTCATTGGTTTTCCTGCAAGGGATGAAATGTGCCATCTTCGAGAATCGGTCCACCACCACCATGATGGAATCAAAACCTCACTGTGTTTTGGGTAGACCCAGGACAAAGTCCATACTGACTGAATCCCATGGTCTGTTTGGAATAGGAAAGGGTGTATACAACCTCGTGTTCTAGTTGTGCCTTTTCGCCAAATGACATATCTTACACCTGGTCACATACCGCTGCACGTCTCTTCGCATCTTCAGCCAGTAATAGAAATGACTGAGCTGATCCAAGGTCTTATCAATGTCGAAATGTCCAGCTAGACCTCCACTATGTTTTTCCTGGATGATGTTCTCCCTCATCGAACATTCTGGAACACACAGCTATCCTCCCTTGAATAACAGCTCCTCCAGCAAGTTATAGTCCAACCATGGACTATTGTTCCTCAAAAAATGATTCTGGAAGGCTTCATAAGCCTCCTCGAAATCTACATATGTTTGATACAAGTCCTTCAGGTGTTCAAATCCCAACACTTGTATCGTGCTCTCCTGCAAGAGTAAAACTATTCTGCTTAGTGCATATGCTACCTTGTTCGCTTGACCACTAATATGCTTCGATACGAATGTAAAAATCTGCAAGTACTCCACCCATTTTGCATGTTTGTTATTCAGCTTATGTTGCTGCATAACATACTGTAATGCATAATTATCAGAAAACAAGACAAACTCATTACCCAACAGATAATGTCTCCAATGCTTCAAGGCTTGGATGACGACATAAAACTCCTTGTCATAAGATGTATACTTTTGCCTAATTTCATTTAATTTTTCACTGAAATAGGCCACTGGTTTGTCTTCCTAGCTGAGTACGGCTCCAATGGCTATACCGCTGGCATCACAACGAACTTGGAAAAGTTTGTTGAAATCAGGCAACCTCAAAATTGCCCTCTCAGTGATCTTCTTCTTCAATATTTGGAAGCTCTTCTCTGCAACTTCAGTCCAATGAAAACGCTAACTTGCCTTTTTTATGGTATCCAACATAGGTGCGCAGATTCCACTAAAATTATTTATAAACTTGCGATAGAAACTTTCCAACCCATGAAAACTCCAAACTTCGAACAAACTCTTAGGGGATGGCCAGCTAAGTATAGCTGCAACTTTTTCTGGGTCCATTTTCAGCTCATTTTCTGCAATCACAAAACCCAAATAGACTAACTCCTTCTGAAAGAAAGAACATTTTTTCAAATTTATCAGCAACTTGTTTTGTTGCAACTTCTCTAGAACATATCGAACATGTCGAAAATGTTCTTCCTTGGTCTTGCTAAAAATTAGTATATCGTCAAGATACATAATCACGAATTTCCCAATGAACTCCTTCAACATCTCATTCAGTAGGCGCATGAAAGTACTAGGGGCGTTAATCAACCCAAATGGCATCACTAGCCATTCATATAGTCCTTCATTAGTTTTGAAAGCTATTTTCCATTCATCCCCTTCTCTTATTCTAATCTGGTGGTATCCGCTCTTCAGATCTATCTTCAAAAAATATGTTGCTCCACTCAAGCAGTCCATCATGTCATCCATTCATGGAAATGGAAACTTGTACTTGATAATAATTTTATTTATTGCTCATGAATCTATACACATTAGCCACTCGTCTCCTTTCTTGGGAGCTAAAACTGTTAGAACTACACAGGGACTTAAACTTTCTCGTATCAAGCCTTTGTCCAACAATTCTTGTACCTACCTCCTGATCCCTTCGTTGTCCTTGGGAATCATCTGGTAAGTAGCTTTGTTCAGTAAACTAGCTCTAGGAATGAAATCTATGTGATGACTGATACTTCTCTTTGGTGGTAATTTATCTAGTAAATCATCCACCACAATGTCGTTGAATTCCTGCAACAAATCTTGGATTTCTTCTGGTAAGTCAGAAATTTCAGTGTGCAACAACACTACTCTCGGTCTCCTTACAATAACATACTTTACCTCGTCATCTTCAATATGTTTTAGAAATTCTTTTCCACCCACCAGCAGCACTTTTGTTCCACTAGTTTCTGTTGTTTCCTCTTCCTTGATGGGTACTAGCGTATGCTTAATCCCATCCTTGACAAACTTGTAACAATTTGTTTTCCTATCATGAAAAACTTTTCAGTCATACTGCCATGGTTTACCTAGCAGAATATGACACACATCCATGGGCATGATGTCACAAATCACTTTGTCCCTATACTTGCCAATATGGAATTCCACCTCACACTACTCATCAACTAGCAGTTGGTGACCCTTCTGTAACCAAGACAGCTTATAGGGAGTTGGGTGCTTCAGCCTTTTTAAACCCAATTTCTCCACCATCTCTGTTGCAACCAGATTATTAGTGCTTCTACTATCTATAATTAGTTTGCAGCATTTTCCATGTGACTTGTACACAGTCCAGAATAATGCTTTTCTTTGGGTTTGTTCAGCTGTTTCCTTTGCCGGTTTTAGCAGTACCTTATTCAAGATTAAGGCCTCTCCTGTCTCTGGTACATTCTCTGCCTCTTGCGGTGGTGCTTCCACTTCCTTTATTTGAGCAACATATGCTCCTCTTTGACCAACCTGTTCTCCTTCAGGGCACTCAAAGGACCTATGCCCCCATTTGTGGCACTGGTAACACTAGTAGGCAGCTCCTCTGCCCCTGCCATTTCCCCTTCCTCTTTGGTATGGCCTTCCTCCCCTAGCGCTACCTTCATTTTCTACTATCCCTGAGGTCCTCGAACTGCTGCCCTTTTCACTGTTGTTGGCAGTCCTTCCTCTACCAAAGGATTGTACTTTTCCTTTGCCAGTTGCACGTCCCCTCCTGGCATTATGCTTCCTTGCGATCTTTTCTTCTGCCTTTAAGGCACTCTGGTATGCTTCCTCTATGGTTTTTGGAGAAAGAATACTTATCTCGTCCAATATCTCCAGTCTTGGGCCATTCAAAAACCTTGTTGTCTTTTCTGGGGTGTCTTCAGTATAACCAACTCTCAGATTCACCCGATAAAATTCTTCCGTATATTCTTTCACCGTCATTCCTCTCTGCTTCAAATTCTTCACTTGCGGATACAGAGAAATCTGGTAATCTTTGGGAAAAAACTTACCCTTCATCTTGGCGACCATTCTGGTCCACTTTTTAATGGGTAACTTATTTAGTCTTCTCTGCTCTACTTGGACACTATCCCACCATAAGGCAGTGTGTCCTTTCAACTTGGTGGCAGCGAATTTAACTTTCCTATCTTCGCTAATCTCCTCAGATTAAAAGTATTTGTCTGACTCACTAATCCAATCCAATAACACTTTTGTGGACAAACTACCATGATAGTTTGGAATCTCAGGCTTTGGCTTACTGCTAGCCAACAAAAATGACCTTAACAATTTGATTTCAGGTCCTTCTTCATCTCATCCATCTATCATAACTACAACTTCTTCATCAGTGTCATCCCCTACTTCCGGATCCCTTCTCGTTCCTGATTCTACTGCCGCCAAATAGGCATTTAGGATCCTAATCTCTTCTCTCAATCCTTCATCTACTACTCTTCCAATAGCTATCCCATGACCTCTTCTTTTGGCTTCCAGTTTATAAAGAAAAACAATTAACTGTAACATG
Source organism: Pinus tabuliformis (assembly GCA_031772625.1). Classification (NCBI taxonomy): domain Eukaryota; kingdom Viridiplantae; phylum Streptophyta; class Pinopsida; order Pinales; family Pinaceae; genus Pinus; species Pinus tabuliformis. The sequence goes on from CM062805.1 coordinate 72,497,292, forward strand.
CTCTGATACCAAAATTGATGGGACCAACCCTTTACACCTTCGTACTAATAATTAATTGTTGAATTTTTTGTTGTTAACTGTGTAGTTGGTTGATTTTATGGGGCTGTACTATGGTCTTAATGTTTTAAGGACAAGTGTCCTAGCCTTGGGGCTCGTTCCTTCCCGCCTTTTACCATACCCACGAAACCCTAAGCTGGGTCATTTCACTGTTGTTTCATTATGCTGCTTGCGAGGTGAGGTCTCTGGTTCTTTCACTCTACTGCTTTGGGAAACGAGGGTTCTTGCTCTAGTTTCTTTACAGGGGTTTCATTTCACTAACCCTGGGCATGAATTTTTGTGAGGGTTTCCACCTACGTATGCTGTCAATGCTTCCTGTTCGGTGCTCGTTTTCGAGGCTCTGGGTCTGGAACCCTTGGTCTCGGTCTCTAGTTTCAGTTTTTCTCAGATTTGGTTACGTTTTCAGTTGTAGGCTTTTGTTATTTGCTGTTGTTCTCAATGCACTTACTCCAATTTTTGATTATTTTCTTGGTTTTTGTCACAGGTTGCGGTTGCGGAATGGCTCGGCTCTCGGCTCTCATTCAGTGCTTATCCAGAGGTAAGTCCTCTCTCCGTGCTAGTCTTTTCTGTCTCGTTTTATTTTGTTGCTAACTATTCTTGCTCCTTTTTGGTAGAGAGCACTCTGCGGCTGTAACCTTAGTCCATGGCTTCTCCTCTGGTTCACATGGGCTCGGTTCTCTCAAGTAAGTTCTTTTGGAAGCCCCTTCCCCTGCTTTCAAGCCTGCAACTTTTGGTCCCGTTCTGTTGGCTCTAATGGTTTGTTTTTCTGGCCATGCAGGTGTGCAACTAAGCTCTTGTTTATTGACCTCGTGCCCTGACTCCTATGCTTGAACCAGGTAGGGTCGCTCCTTGATGTTTTTCCTGTTTGTCTGTTTGAGGGGTTTTGTTGTTCATGGGATTCTATGGGTTTATAGTCGAGGGTTTGGCTTCAGCCTTACTGTATCTTGGCCTTACTGTGGTTGTAGCTTCACTGTTTATTTATGTCTCTGCTATTTAACTTATGATTGTAATGATAACGATCCTATGGTGACCTCGCGGGTTTTGTGTTCGGCACTATTAATAAAGGAACCATGTTCTCAGACTGGCTGTGCTTGGTGACTGTATTTTGGATTGTTGATATTCGATACTAATATATATATATATATATATATATATACACACACACTGATTTCATCTTATAATTAAATAGCAATGAAAAGGATTTGAATTCTATTGGTACCTGTGAATGTTTGCTTATTCCTTCGATAGTGATCTTCTAGTTTCTTCTGCAAACCCACTCCGTTATCTTGTTGAACTTGTCTGGATGCTTTTCTTGCTTCTGTGTTTATTGTCCACTATCTGTCATCATTGTTCTATGGAAAAGAAAATGAATTTAATTGAATCATGCAGAAAATACTTAAGTTGTAATATATATGGGTTCAAATGTATTTGTTCTTCAGAATGTTGTTGTGCTTCTCTTCATTCAATTCTATGATGGTCAAAAGATTACAATAGCTGTTTCCTATTTTTTGTTTTGTAAAGATCACTTAGACAGTTATCAAACTGCTAGTAGTTACATTTGGTTACTTCTAAATAACTGTCCTTTCTTGACTTGTAATCTAAAAGTAAAGTTTAAATAAAACTAAAAAAAAATAAAAAAAGAACGTAAGAAAAAACTAACAGTGGGCTGAGACATCCATTCCTATAAAATGAAAATTAAAACTAACTAAAACTCAATATGTTAGAAAAGACAAACTCCCCAGCCATGACCTCCTTGAGCTAGATGCTCCTGCATCAGAATCTCTGCAACCTTCAGTAGCCCTGTCAATTGAGCTCTCTGTGTATTTGTGAGGCATCCCTCCAGCTCTGCGTCTTCCTATCCGTTTCTTTATGTGTAATCATTCCTTTGTCTCTTCAATTGGCCCTCTGGCTCTGTGGCTCTGTGGCTCTGTGGCTTTGTGACTGGCCATCTAGTTCTATGGCTCTATGGTTCTCTGTGTATAACGCATTCCTGTTACAACAACACCCGCTTATAGCATGGCATAGGTGAATGGGAGCCATTACAAAGCAAATACACAAGTGGCCTTTTTCCAGAATGAAATATGCCAAATAACACATTCTTGTCACAAAACGTCCACTTACAGCATGGCAAAGATGAATAGGAGCTGTTTTACAATGGAAAAGACACAATCTGCCTCTTTTCAGACTAAATCCCGAATTAGCAATATAATGGAAATACATAGGAAAAACACATCATGAGTCGTTTAACTGAAACTCAAATAATATGCAATTTCCCCTATAAGCCTTTCGGGTCCATCCTTTCATCGCATGCCACAATCGCTTTGTGTAGGCCAAAAACCCAAATACACGAAAAATACAAATAAAATCCGCAAATTAGGATTTCAAATATTATTAAATCACTTCTATAATCCTTATCAGGTCTGGGTCTAATCGCATATTGCAATTGCTTAGTGCATGGCTCCTTTGTGTTGCGATCTGATCGTCGATCGTTAATCGCTTATCGCAATCACTTTATTGGTGCTATCGCATCGATGTATCGCTATTAGCGTATCGCATTGTGCATTGGCCCTTTTTATTGTGCGATCTGATCGCTAATCGTCGATGATGATCGCAATCATGTATCGCAAATGCATTGGTGTAGGAGTCTAGGTGCTTTGCTCCTCCGAACGCCGATCACTGATCGACACTTATTGCATATCGCTCATCGGCCTTGTTACACAGTAATTTGTCACTGCCTTCACTCCAGTCCTTCTACTGTGTCATGTGTCCAAGTCAAACATGCTCATATTGCCAAATGACCCACTTTTCCTAAGTTATTTGCCTCATCGCGACTGTGGATATAATATATGCGCTGAAGGGCCCTCATAAACAGTCCATATACGCTGCCAGTGCGGAAGTACATCAGATTCCCCTGATGGTTTGATTTGATACTCCAGCGCGAGGTTACCTATTATCTTTAGCAATGATCTGACTGGCTACATTGCTCACTAGCGATGTCAGCGCTAAAGATCAGTTATGCGCTCGCGATGATCCAGATTGGGTGAATTTGTTCCAATAGTCGGCCTTCTAGATGACTCTAGACCTAGTCGTTGGCATAGTTTGTATTGCCCTCCTTCTCTGGCGTGGCTGTTCCGTCATTTGTGCTACCTTCCTTGGAGATAAGCTCATTCTTTCACCTTTCATGGAGACTCCTCCTATTTAAACTCTCATCATTGCTATGCATGGCTAGTTTTTTATAGTTGGCTAGTTGAGCAGTGCTGTTAGTGTTTGTGAGTTTGCTAGATAGCTGGTGTGAGTGTGACAAATGTGGGATTGTTGATAGCTTGTGGAAGGTTGTGAAGTGCCGTTAATCTTGTGTAAAAACTTATGAGTGAGAGAGACTTGTATATTTGGAGATCCATCTTCAAAGAGTGAATGCTTTGAGGAACATGCTGGCTGGATCTCTCTGAGAAGGCTTGTGACGTCAGGACTTTGGTTGTAAGCTTACTCTTATTTCATTATTAATACAATCAATGATTTTTTCCTATGTCTTGTATGTAATGTATTTGATAGCTCATGACTTCTTGACTTTGTGAGTAAATAGATCATTGTTGTTTTTCCGGTTACGTGCTTTGTTGTATTTCCTTTGCATTGTTTTAGGTTGATCACTCATTAGGAGAAGGAAGCAGAAGCTAGAGCAGCGCAACGGAACTCCATCGACCACCGGTTGAGGTAGGCCTCCAACTATGACTGTTTAAGGAAAGCTATTGTTGATTTGTCCTTGTTTGTGACTAGACCCACTCTAGGGCTAGAGGGATTGCCTCTGTCCGCAGAGGGAACACTTCCCTGCATCACAAATTGGCGACTCCGCTGGGGAGTTTGGCCTTTGTTCTTTTCTTGTTTTCTCTTGTCTTGATTTTTGATTTGGTCTCTTTCGAAGTTTGGGGATTAGTTATCGGTCTTTTGAGTTTCCTGGCTTGACCTGGGAAGTACCCCTATTTGATTGAAGGATTGACTGTTTTTGATTTGGGAGTTTTTGTTTGCCTATCGTTGTTTTGAACATCATCACGGATTTAAATTTAACAATCACGCTGTCATCGCGCTCACCTTTTTGTAATATCCTATGCATCACGTCATTACATCTCACAGTTGTGACGGTTTTGAAAATCTGACCATCGCGTAAAAGCTGTGTACTTCTGCACTGACATCGCTCTGTTGCTACAGCTAGTTCTTTATCAGTGCTAGTTGCTTGTGTATTACTCACGCTGATTCCTGTAGAATTGATTTTCTCAATTCTGCCTCTTGAGTTCATCAGTCCTGCTGGTCCCTTGCTTTTCGCGTTTGCTTGATAGCTTGTTTTTCACTGTTTATGGTTAAGGCACTCTTTTGTGAGCTTTGTTGAATGAATCTTGCTTTTTTGCCTATGTGACCTAGTTCATTATTTCAAGTTTCTTGAATCAGTTGGCTTGGTTTCTTGTTTGCTCAAGGTTCGTTTGCAGCTTTTTGTTGGTTTGATTGAGCCTTCCCCTTTGCTTGTTTTTGGTTGATTGTTTAGTGACTGTTATTGAACCAATCTTTGGCATTGATTCGATTTCTTTTCACTACTGAACATAGATCACAATTGTTTGGATCAATCGGCTTTTTCCACACTTGCTTGTTGCTTATTTGTTTCTTCTAGATTTAAAGACATCAAAATCAAAAGGATTGCATCCATTTAGTATACGAAAGTGAAAGTGAATTTGCATTTCAAGTTTGCATATTGGAAAGCGAATGATAAGATCTCTCATTAGTAGTATCCGTGCACTTTAGGAATTGATGTCTGTATGCATTGAGTGACTACCTTTGTTGCCTTGGTTTTCGTGGTTTGGGAATGATCTCTCTACCCTCCCGTAGGTAGGTGTTCATTGAAGAAAAAGGATATTTTTGCTCATTCTAGCTGCATCGTAGGATTTGTTGTATACATACGGTAAGGCCTGAAAACTGAAACATAATTCAAGATCAACTCTAAAATGAATTGAATAAATTTAACAATGCATTGGAACATAATGCACACTATTTAGAGGTCTAGGCTAGAGACGTGCTCCAACGTCGTTAAACCTAGTCACTTTTGTTTCCACTCAAGGTTGGTTGATTCCTCCTTTTGTGACTCAATAGTGGTCTAGTACGGAATTGTGCTCCCATGTACCATCGAGTATATGTTGGGAGACCTCACTAGGTTATCCTCCTTTATCCTTGGGAAGTCATGTCTGCCGCCTTGCAAACTGTAACGCACCGAACACAGCATTCGGGAAGATTGACTGCCGTATGGAAAGTCCTTGGTTTTCATATGATTGCCAATGTGTATATGCAGTTTTATGGGTTGTCTGGTAAACCTTTTGCCTAGTTCTCTAGAGTAGTCACTTCCATTCCTTTTCAGACTCCCTAAAAGAAAAGGTCCATCTGAGCACTTGTCACTTCAGGCTCATTAAATATTCGAAGGTGACTAGAGTCATCTTTTCGTCCTTTTCTCGACTCTTTAAAGATGAAAAGGTCAAGTTCTGTTCTTGTGTCTTAAAATTTATTCGGCCACATTCAAATTTACCCTGTTAGATCTTGTTTGTGTTAGCTTGAGTAGGGTTATTTCTTGTTAGTTTTCCTAGGATTTTTGAATCGAGTCATCCTGGTGGAATTACCGATCTTGTCTCCCGTTCCAAGTGACCAAGGGTCTCCCTCTTCTATTGCTCCTGAAATACCGGTTGTTAGTGATACTCTCCCTGTTATTCCGAGCATCCAACCGATTAACTCTCGCACTCCAGAAGACGAGTCTTACGATATTCACTGGAACCCCATTTGGGAGCCTTCCGAAGAAGATATTCCCGGTACTCCTCCTAGTGTTTCGGTCCCAATGTCTTCTTTTGATATGGATGACACATCCCCCATCATCAGTGAAGAATTCGTTGTGACAAGTGGTGAAATTCTTATCCCAACGAAAATTACACCCTTTTGTGTCACCCCTCTCGGTGTCATGTTGCCTTTACACTATAAGGATTTGAGGGATGTTATGGGTTCTAGGACCTCCCTTACGAGTTCCATGTGGTCTCATACCATCACTCCAACTTCAAAGTCTTTTATTCCTCAAATTGAAAATGTGTCTGTCACCTCAGTTCCGACTATTCCAACTATCTGTGTGGCTTCTTCAGCCCCTGTTGTTGGTGCCGTCACTGCATCCTCAGTTGTCACCACTATTGCTGGACCTTCGTCTAGATCGACGAATAGTGGCCCATCAGCATCTATATCTGGAGTTGTTGATCCTACACTAAATGCCCCACCTTCTTTTGGTTCCATTCCAGCAAGGGGGGCATACGATTAGTATTTACAAGCTCTTCAGAATTTGGACCCCCAAGATCCATTTCATTATTACGATTCTCAAGGAGCTCATATCTATTACCCCGGACCTTTGCCATCTCAGCATGCAGTTGAGGTCACAGTCCCATTATCTGTTGCTTGGGGTACCACCACTTATCATGGAGGCCAAGCACCACCTGCGAATTTTCAAGGACCACCTTATCAAGGTCAGTCGTCTTACACGCAGCCCTCCTATGGGCAGTAGTATTACAGACAGCCTTATCCAGGGCAACTTGGAGGCCCACAAGGACAACCCTTCCAGGGACAACCTTCGGCCTTTGGTGGTTCCTATTTTACCTATTTCGGGCAACCTTCTGATAATCCAGGACATCCTTACATGTAACAAGGCCAACCTAGTGTCCAGCAAGGCTACCCTTCTGGGCAAGTCGGTCAGCCTTACGTTCAGCAAGGCCAACCCATTGTGTAGTCTGATCAACCATCTAGACAAGTTGGTCAGCCTCAAATCCAATTAGGCCAACCAACTGTCCAGCCTGCTCTATCATCCGGTCAATCAGGACAACCCTCAGTTGTGCAAGGACAACCTAATACCCAACAAGCTCAACCTTCTGGTTAAATGGGTCAATCACAATCTCAACTAGGTCAACCTTCTGGCCAAGTGGCTCAGCCTCAATTCTCTCAAGGACATCCTTCTAGGCCTACTCAACCGGGCACTCAAATGATTGTTGCTTCTCAAGCTCCACCCAGTTTTCAGCCCTAGTCTGGGCTCTAGACCCAATCCGGTCCTCAAATGCAGGTTGGATCTCAATCTCAACCTGCTTATCAAACGTAGTCTGGCTCCCATGCTCAGTTTGGAGCCAAGCCGCCTTATGGTTTCCAACAATCCCAAGGGTAAACCCAATTTGCCCCGTACCAAAATTATTAACAACTGCAGGTGAGTCCTTATCATAAGTACAAGCAACCATATGTTGCTCCTACAGCCAAGTTGGTAATCAATGGAATGCTCGGGGGCAAATCCAGGGTCAGCCATCCGGTTATAGCTATAACCCCTATGGACAAAATCCCTATGGACAAAACCCTTCTGGGCCAAATCCGTCCGGACAGAATCAATGGGGGCAACAAGCACCTGGCTAGAACTCTGGTGCTACCTCCTACTCGCGGCCCCAGATGTCCTTTAACCCTCAATTACCCTTTTTAGCAACGTTGCAGTTATCGGTTGTGTCCAAACTGACAAATGATCCTATCCTTCATAATCCATAGTGGCCACTGGTTCCAACTAAGATTCCCAGTGATTGTCCCAAGTTTGATGGTAAAGTTGGAGAAGATCCCCAAGCCCACGTCATGACTTATCATCTATGGTGTTCATCAAATTCGTGGCTTGATGATTCAATCCGGCTCCGCCTTTTTCAATGGAACCTCACTGACTTTGCTGCTAAATGGTATATTGAGTTAGCTCGTGGATCTTTTCAGGATTTTAACTCGTTGGCTATGGCATTTTTAACTCATTTTCAGTTGCCGATTCGATATGAAACGGGCACACACCTCTTGACATCCTTGAAACAAACAACGACTACACATATCTATGATCATATCCATGAATGGAGATGGAATCGCCGTTTGATTAAGTTTTGGATTCCCGATCAGCTTTTAACTGACTGGTTCACGACCTCATTTGTCGGTCCGATAGCATGGGACATTGCTATGGGGGTATGTATAACTGAAGAGCAGGCTATTGTGCGTGCTCAGTACCTTGACTTGGTTTACTCCCAGTATAGTACACTATATGATTATTTTCCTGATGCCTCGAGGCCCGGAACTTCCAAAGCCCTGCCAACACCATCTGTTGACGGTGTCATTGGTTTTGTTAATCCGCCCTCTAAGAAATCTTCTGTGAACCTTGGGAAGCAAAAGTCGAATGCTCCAAATGAAAATACTTCTCAGGCTATATCCAATTCTGGTAATACTTCCGAGGTTAACACCGTCCAGTCCACCACGGCGGACAAAGCCTCAAAAGGAAAAAAGAAGGGAAAAGGAAAGAATAAAGCTGATCAACCGAAGAAGGATTCCCCTAAACCTCCACCCGAGGAAGGTGCCAAACACAAGCCTAAGTATCCTTACCTTATCTGTGACGAGGATCACTATACCAAGACTGCCTGAGGCAGTCTGAAGTTAGTCGTTTGTTGAAAGGTGCTCCCAGGACTCCTGCCGTGCTTAAAGAGCCTTTTCCCTCGCAGCAAACACAAATGGTGGCTGATCCATCTCAATCCTCTTCTCCCTTCGGTTCTCAAGTGTTTATGGCTGGGACGATTCCCGTCCACATTATTACTCGAGCAAAAGAGTATCCGTCATCTGTCGGGAAAGAGCCTGAGGTCCCCTCTAACACTCCTCCGTCTAGTTCTGGTCCCCTCAATATCGAGAGACCTAGCACTGAGACGACGATCCGACCCCCTCCTAAAGGTGTACTCCAGAAATATTCTTACAACCCTAATGCTCATGCTGCTTAGCACTATAGCATTGTTGAGGACTTAGCCCAGGCTCCATCAGCTATGTCCGCTCTAGAAGTTCTCCAAAGCTGTCCCTCTCAGAGGAAGTCCTTGCTATCAGCCATCGGTGGCATAAACCCGGCCAACTTGGATTTGATCACTTTTGACCTCGACATTCATATACCGAGACTACCTCACCAAATTTCCTTCCTTATCCAGGTCATCATCATTTCTAAAATGATCCATCGTACTATCATTGATGAAGGCGCTTCGACTTGCATAATGTCTGTTGCTTGTTGGAAGGCTATCGGTTCTCCAACTCTGAGCTAGTCTCCTACGACCTTCGAAGCCTTTAATGGGAGAGAGTTTCGCCCTTATGGTATACTCCAACGCTTGCCTATTACTTTGGAAGGGAAGATGGTCGAAGTGGAAGTTGAAGTCGTTGATGCCAATCTAACTTACAACCTCCTTTTGGGACGAAGCTGGACATATGCCATGTGAGACATGGCTTCATCGCTATTTCGTGTCATTCGTTTCCCTCATCAAGGGAAGATCGTCACGGTAGACCAGCTGTCTTTCTTCGCCTCCTCTTCCGATGGAAACGTGCCTTTCATGGAGCATACCTCCGTTGCATGTGAGAATGTGGGAGCTGGGTTCTTTAAGGATCATGCCCTTTTGGGTGTTTTTTCACTCCCACCTCCCAACATCGCTCCTATTAATATGATTTCTATTCGCTCTGATCCTTGGGTTCTTCCCCCCGCTGATAAGATAGAATCCTTGGGCAATGAGATGTCGTTGAGTCCTGCTGAGCTCAACTACGTCGAAATTGTTTTTGCATTGGCTCCCCCCCTGAATCTACTCCTTCGAGCAGAGCTCTTGACTCGTATGCTCATTCCCCTTGGCTTAGAGACGACGCTTCTTCAGACCCTCTAAAGGAAATATTCCCTTCTGATGAAGCCATTATCGAGACCATGTCTCTCGAGGAACCCCCTTGGTCCGATCATCACCATCGTTCCTCGTTTCTCCCTGCCCACCGGGAAATGCTTACCTGTCTCGAGCAGTTTGCTCCTTGTCTCCCATCCCAGCCACTTCAGACACCCATTCAAGTTTATCAAGTGTCTTTTGAAAGGAACATGGGAAACATCATGCAAACCTAGCCAATCAACATCTCTGTTAAACCAGGGATCATCGAGCACATCCATGTCGGAGTAACTTGTACTCCGAAGGAGATTCAGCTCTATACTGATCTTTTTCGTGGATTCCATGAGGTTTTTTCTTAGTCTTATGAAGAGATTCTCGGCATTGATCATAGCATCATGGTGCATGAGATACCTACATATCCGGGTGCTAAGCCTGTTCGGCGGCGCTTACGCCCCGTGCACCCTCGAAAGGTTGCGGCTATTAAAGCGGAAGTTGAAAAGCTTCTTAAGGCTGGTTTTATTTACCCCATCCCGCTCATAGATTGGGTCTCCAATATCGTCCCTGTGACTAAAAAACAGGGCACTATCAGGGTTTGTGTTGATTACCGTGATATTAATCGAGCCTTTCACAAAGATAACTACCCCACACCCTTCATTGACCAGGTCATTGATGAGTGTGCCGGGAGTGAAATGTACTCATTCATGGATGGTTTTTCTAGTTATAACCAGATTAATATTGTGCCCGCAGATCAGCACAAGACTGCCTTTATCTGTCCGTGGGGCACTTTCGCCTACAAAAGGCTCCCTTTCGGTTTGAAAAATGCCCTTGCCACCTTCTAATGCACAATGTCTTATGCATTCCATGATATTCGACACATTGTGCAACCTTACCTGGATTATTTGCAAGCTCATTCAGCGAAATCTCAGGACCATCCAGCTCACCTTCGCAAAATCTTTCTCCGATGTCGACACTACCGCATCCGGCTTAATCCACATAAGTGTGTTTTCTGCGTTTAGTCAGGCAGACTTCTCAGGTTCATCGTTTCCCGAGAGGGTATCCGTTTGGATCCCCTTAAAGTTGAGGCCATCCTAAATCTCCCTCCCCCTGCCTCTTTGCAGCAATTGCAGAGTTTGCAGGGAAAAGCGAATTTTTTACGATGATTCATTCTGAACTATGCCGAAGTGGCTAAAGGTTTCATGCGGTTATTAAAGCGAGACACCCCTTTTCTTTGGGATGTTGCTGCACAAGAGTCCTTCGAGCACCTCCTGATTATCATCGTGACTACACTCTGTATTTGGCCACTGCCGATACCACTATTGGCATGGTTCTCGTTCAAGATGATGACGATGAAACTAAGCATGTAATTTATTATCTTAGCCACAATCTACTAGATATAGAAACTCGATATGCTTATGTTGAGAAGTTGGCTTTAGCCGCCGTTTGTGCCGTTCAACATTTCCGCCATTATATCTTATTGCACACCACGACGGTGGTTTCTGATTGCAACACAATGGCGTACATCTTGTCACGTCAGTTACTGGGGGGCAGGTACTCGAAATGGATTCTTATCCTCCAAGAGTTCGACTTGGAGTTCACCACTTCTAAGTCTTACCGTGCCCTCTCGGTTAGAGGACCATATTCCGGATGAAACTCTGTTCTTAATTAGCACCCTCGATCCCTGGTACGGGGATATCATTGTCTATCTACAGATGTCCTCTTTTCATCTCGATGTGTCTAAGGATGCTCAGTGATGGATTCACCATCAGTCTCAGCCCTATCGTATTATTGGGGACACCCTGTACCGTCTCGATGCCAACTATGTTCTCCGCCAATGCTTAACATTCGAGAAGCTAAGCGAGTTTTAAATGACTGCCATTCTGGTGCCTGTGGTGGTCACATGTCTAGATATGCTACTACTCAAAAGATCCTTTGTGCTGGTTACTTTTGGCCCTCCATCTTTAAGGATTGCATTCTCGCCGTCCGCTTTTGTCACTAGTGCCAAATCTACCAACGGAAGATGTGTGCGCCTCCCGCTCCATTGCACCCTGTTGTTACCGTCGGCCCTTTTGCCAAATGGGGCATTGATTATATGACCTGTAACCCTCACTCGGCTGGGGGGCATGGGTATATCATCGTTGCCGTTGACTACTTCACAAAATCAGCCGAGGCGATGCCCACACTATCTGAAGACGGTCACACAGCGGTGCAATTTTTGTTTAATCATGTTATCTCATGGTTCGGAGTCCCTTAGGCTATCGTCACTGACCACAGCAAGCATTTCTGTAATCATATGATGACTGAGTTAACAACCCAGCTAGGCTTACGGCATGATAGCTCGACTCCATACTATCCTCAGGCCAATGGCCAAGTAGAAGCCGTCAACAAGGTTCTAGTTATGATGCTTCAACACACCATTGGCATGCACAAGTCCAACTCGTACTTGATGTTGTTCTCTACCTTATGGGCCTACCGAACTTCTATGAAGGATGCCACCAGTTTCACCCAATTCCAATTGGTTTATAGGCTAGAGGCTACCCTTCCCATTGAGTGCGAGATCCCTTCTTTGAAATTAGCCGTTGAATTACTCCCCAACACTACTCCAGTAGAAGAACGCCTTCTCTACCTAGAGTGGCTGGACGAGACTCGTCGACTAGCCTCTCTAGCTATTGAAGCACAGAAGAAGAGAGTGAAAACTCACTTGGATCATACTATCCATCCTCGTTCTTTTGTTCAAGGAGATTTGGTCCTACTCTATGATCAAGCAAATGATAAGCTGGGGGCAGGAAAATTCGAGCCCATGTGGCACGAGCCTTATATTGTAAAGCGAGTTTTGCAGAAAGGGGCCTATGAGCTGATTGATTATGAAGTAAATCCTTTGGATAAGCCCCGAAATGGGCTTTACTTGAAAAAGCATTATTGTAAACTTCATGCACTCTGATTTGTACATACGTGTGTTTTTAGCAGGTGTGTTGTGTGTGTGTTTTCATGTTTGGCTTGGTGTGTAGGCATAATTTCCGCTTATTGTGTCTTTTGCTTCTTGTGCAGATGTCTGGTGCACCTTATGTTGGTTTTGTTGATGGTACCTACCGCAGCACCCACAACCTGTCTTTTGCGGCATGGGTGATCTACGATCCTCATGGTGAGTTAGTAGACCTTCAAGGTGTTTGTCTAGGTTGTACCACAAACAATGTCGCTGAATATAGTGTTGTTATTGAGTTACTAACCGAGGCAATCAACCTCGGTATTCATACATTGGTTGTGAACCTGGATTCTCAGCTTGTCATCCACTGGATCAATGGTCCATATTCCGTCAGAGACCATCGGATTTGAAGGTTGTATTTACATGTTAAATTGTTAGAAAGGAATTTTGATTTTATTATATATCAACACATTCCACGGAGATTAAACACGTTAACTGATGCATTAACTAACTATGTATTAGATAGACATTTGCGTAACATGTAATCAAAATAGCATATAAGAAGCATGTAAAACACAATAATGAACCATAGGAATATCTATATATATATATATATATATATATATATATATATATATATCATGTTGTACACTGAGGCACTCAAAAAATAAGTGTATATGTCCAAATAGAGTCTGTGCTCTCCATACATCTGAGACACATGTCTCTCAAAAAATCAGCAGGAAATGAAACCTAGGCATTTACTGTGGTGGGTTATGCTCCCTATAGCACACCACCACTCATGCCACTGGTCGCAACAGACAGTGCACCCTGGGTACCACTCTTACTATGTGAATCTGGAATGCTATGGGGACCTCCTCGATGCCCATGTAGTCAGGGATCCCCGCCATCAGGCCCTCAAGGTTTTGGGCCACTGTCTCCACCGGATCATCAGCTGGAGGAGCCAAGGCCAGCGCTACAATTCCCTGCGCATCCCTCCATGCCTCTGGAGCCTGCCCGACAGGTCTCACTAGTCCCACATCTATGAATACCATAGAGTTCATCGTTAGGACATATACATGAAAAAGTCTAAAAAAACATCATAAAAAATAAAATGCAAAAATAATGTGATCAAGTGTCTTACCACCATCATCACACTGCTCACCAGCGGGCAGTTGCATGTCAGGATCTCCGTGAAAGTCCATGCCAACATATGGCCAATCTTCAATGAAGATCGTCTGGCACTCCAGCCACTCTCGAAACAGCGTCCCCCATGACACTGGTCATCTGCCACCTCCTCATGGCATAACGTGTGCCCACCGTGTGGCCCTGGTCTCACGTGGTCTGGGAAAATCCAAATCCATGTCCTGTAACTGCAATGTTGGCACTCGCTCCAGCATGAGCGAGACTAAGATGGACCTGTAGCCAAACTGCTTTGTATCTGCTCGATGACAGTTGGTAAGTTGTCTCTTCATATTGGCCGTCACTGCTTCTACGTAGTTAAACATGGTTGGATTGAGACATTCGAGAGCCAACTGGAGATGGGTCTTCGATGCCTCGTGTTGGGCTTGGGAGCCTGCTGCCTGTGTCACCATGAATACCATTGCACGAATAACCACGTCTTCCGCTGTCGAGATTGCCACCTTCCTACTTCTCGATTTGTGTGCCCATGGGCACACTTGAGCCATCAACATCTCTAGAGAATTGCCCCCAGGTCGCTGCCCCTCTAGAATGGGCCTCTCACCACGACGGGACAGACTGGTCAGGAAATATATGTCTGTGGCATCAAAATCAATGCCTCAGCCTCAGATTATGAATTTCCCATCTGTTGGATTCCAGGCACGGATCAGTAGCTCTAGTAAATCAGGTTGAGACCGAAGGTGCGGAGTAAGGAATAATTTTAGCAATCTGCATGCACGTAATGCATTTTGGCACCCAATATCAACAAAAGCTTCCACATCATTATCATCGTGCGTTCGTTCCTACCAGACAAACGCCATTATGCCCTGCATGACGAGAAAAAATGGATTAAAACTTCGTTTACAAAATTCAATACGTAATTTGTACGAAAATATAATTTTGCGTCGCCATTGCGACTGTTTTTGAAACAGTCGCAATGGTGCAAAGTCGACAATTACAATTTTCTTGTGGTCATCACGGAAGTACATCACTTTCCCGTGATGATTGGAAAGTGTTATGTGTAAATATTTTCGGTCATCGCGGACCCGAGCGGTATACCCACAATGACCGAGTGACGGAGTCCGACTCAAAAAATCTGCCTAAACTCACATGCCTAACGCCAAAATGCATGGAAAAGATACTGAATTGAAGCGCAGGATGAAGTCTATTTACCTGGAAGAAGTTTCATGATGAATGGTGGATGAATGAGGCTGAAATTAGCTCGCCAACTTTGGTGCTCCAAAACGCTCCAAGGTGAAATGAACAGTGCCAATGGTAAAAATGAATGAATTACCCCCCTTTTATAGTAATTTTTGGAAATTAAAAAATTATATTTTATAAATGTGGGTTTTTTCTCATTTTTATCACATGGTTAGTCAAAATTTTGCTTTTTAACTATGTTTCCATGTATATTGTTCATTTTATGTCGAATGGGTTTACGTTTGACGTGTTTTGTGCAGAGCTATAGGTAGTGGAGTTATGTCAGCTTCATGTACACTTGAATCGTAAAGTCGTCTTTAACGCTCTTTTCCGACTTGAAAAATGAAAAGATAGCCGAGTTGTTCCTCTTGACTCGTTAAAAGAAATAAGAGGGGGTCGCCTTTAAGCTCTTTTTCGACTGTGTAAATATGAAAATATTGTCGGGCATTTGTTGTTTCAAGCTCGTTATTGGTTACGAAACAACGTGATTTCAATCGCTTTTCTACTTTTTCGAGTCGAGGTCACTAAACACAAAAATTACTCCTCGGTCGTAATGGTCGGGCGGTTCTTTCGATTATCCTTTTATACTTTTTCGAGCTCAAGAGACACAAATCTATGAAAAAGGACCCCCCTAGAGTTTTCTTTTCTGTGTCTTTTTCAAACTCTCTAAACATAAAAAAGATTCCGAGTTTTACCTATGTTGGACTCGTTAAACCCTGACGACATTGGACTCGTCACGATGACGAGACTCGAGCTTCTCCTCCCTAGGGCTCGTTAAACCATTACTAGGTTGGATTTGACCAATGGTCGAACTTACATTACAAGCATATGCTATCCCCTTCAAGCTTGTTTTCAAAAATAATAGGGGTACTTGCCAGCAATGGTGGGGAAAATTTGGAAATCATCATTGGAAGCTAGTCACTCTTGAACATCGACACGTTTTCTTCTTGTTGGATTGGGACATCCATACATCGTCATTTGGCCTTTCGTGGGTTTGGGTTGCCGTTTAACCTCATTCCATCCGATTCACGTTGTCTTCATCGAGCCTCTGATCCCTTGGTACCTAAATGCTGCCACCCTTCGGAGTCGTGTTGCCGACATGTTCAAGAGTATAATCCTTCTGTAGTTTACATCCTTGCCTTCTCCTCTGATACTTTGTTTCGCCATCTACCCTTGTTCCTTATCTCGTGTCATTGATGGGGGAAACATTATGGCCCTCCTGTGATGGGTCGTCTCTTGTCGACATCAACTCATTTTCCAGGAGATTGATCTAGAGATCCCCTTTGGTACCTTAGAGCTTGCATGCCTCAATGGAAAGTTCTTCACACCTGACACCCGACTTTCATCATTAGTCGTCGATTGGGTGATTCCACGTGTTCGACTTCAGCTCCTTTTTCACACTTCGTGGATTGTGCTAGATAGTACCTTGAGAACCATTGGCATTATTGGTGGTTTCTCTCGTGCTTGTTAACAGTTTTCATTATTGACCAGTAATCAAGCGATTTTCTATCATGCTCGACCTCAGCACATCTATTCGCATGTTAGAATTTGTACTACGATCGGTTGGGTTCAAGACCACGAACTCAAATTACACATGTTCGGGCTGCGTGGATTGGTTCATGATTACATGGCTCATTGATGGATGGCTGTGACCATACCTAAGTCTTCATGGATGGCTGCGACCATACCTTTATCACTATCATGGTCTCATTAGCTGGATGGTTGCGTCCATACCACAGCCTAGTTCGTATGTCTTTTGGATGGGTGTGCCCATGCCTAGACTACATGTACTTCATTATCAGAGATATCAGTTGCACTTGCGTGCAGATTCTTCCAGATGGTGTTCCAGCTCAGTTAGTTTCGTAAAGCTTTTCACCCCTCCCACTCTCTCGGGATTCATACTTTAGGGGGCATCTGTTATACAGTAATTTGTCACTGCTTTCACTCCAGTTGTTCTACTGTGTCATGTGTCCAAGTCAAAGATGCTCATATTGAACAAATGCTCTTTGATGTTGCCAAATGACCCACTTTTCCTAAGTTATTTTCCTCATCGCGACTGTGGATTTAATATACGCACTGAAGGGCACTCATAAACAGTCCATATGCGTTGCTAGTGTGGAAGTACATCTGATTCCCATGATGGTCCGATTTTATGCTCCAACACGAGGTTACCTATTATCTTTAGCGATGATCTGACTGGATACATTGCTAACTAGCGATGTCAGCGCTAAAGATCAGTTATGCCCTCGTGATAATCCAGATTGGGTGAATTTGTTCCAACAGTGGGCCTTCCAAATGACTCTAGACCTAGTTGTTGGCATAGTTTGTGTCGCCCTCCTTTCTCTGGCGTGGCTGTTTCGTCATTTGTGATACCTTCCTTGGAGATAAGCTCATTCTTCCACCTTTCATGGAGACTCCTTCTCCTATTTAAACTCTCATCATTGATATGCATGGCTAGTTTTTGATAGTTGGCTTGTTGAGGAGTGCTGTTAGTGTTTGTGAGTTTGCTAGATAGCTAGTGTGAGTGTGACAAGTGTGGGATTGTTGATAGCTTGTGGAAGGTTGTGAAGTGCCCTTAATCTTGTGTAAAAACTTATGAGCGAGAGAGACTTGTATATTGGGAGATCAATCTTCAAAGAGTGAATGCTTGACGAACATGCTGGCTAGATCCCTCTGAGAAGGCTTGTGACGTCAAGACTTTGATTGTAAGCTTACTCTTATTTCATTATTAATACAATCAATGATGTTTTCCTATGTCTTGTATGTAATGTACTTGATAGCTCATGACTTCTTGACTTTGTGAGTAAATAAATCATTGTTGTTTTTCCAGTTACGTGCTTTGTTTTATTTCCTTTGCATTGTTTCAGGTTGATCAATCATTAGGAGAAGGAAGTATAAGCTGGAGTAGCGCAACGGAACTCCATCGACCACCGGTTGAGGTAGGCCTCCAACTATGACGATTTAAGGAAAGATATTGTTGATCTGTCCTTGTTTGTGACTAGACCCACTCTATGGCTAGAGGGGTTGCCTTTGTCCGCAGAGGGAACACTTTCCTGCATCACAGGCCCTTCGCAATGCCACTGGCCATGGTCCATCACCTTTGTTTATGTGCAATGTGATAAAGTGTTCATCTCTTATTGCTAAGCCCTCATGCCTTTGGCTAAGTCCTTCCCTTTCAATTTTTTGCGATGCGATATTTAATGTTCCCTTTATAATATATATATGTGATATCAATGCTCCATATATATATATATATATATATATATATATATTTGTGATGCGATGAAGGTTTCGATGCGATAAACTTAAAGGAACACACATATTTTCCCTTAAGTCCCATTTGATAATAAATTGCCTCCTTTTCTAAGGATAATGGGCAAAATTCTTTTTACAATAACTTCTTCATCCGAAGTCTATTTTGTCCCTTTCAAATTGCGTTGGATTCAGAATGAAACAATCTATGAAATGATACCATTTTCAAAGTCATCCAATGTCTTTCATTTTTCCTCTGTGAGGAAAATTCATAGACTTAGAAGTCTATGTTAGATCCATTTTTGGATCACCTCCGCACAAGGGGAAGGTGAAGGTCACAAAGAACCCACATATAGAGAATTTTTCCATTTTTGCGCCCCTGCTACCTGAGAAAGTTCCCTTTGAAGGTCCACGGCTTGTGTGAATCCCACTGTTGAAGATGGAGGATTGGGACCTCGCAGATCATGCTAGGTTTCCACACTTAGCAACTGATAAGTACATGACGCACGTCTATTACACAGAGTCAGGGGTTACCTCATTAAAGATGGTGGAATTAAATTCCCGGTGTTGAGAACTCATGGTTACTTAATCTATTGTGGGTGCCCCATTATCATCGCACCCTTATCAACACCATTTGTGTGTGCAAAATGCGTACTTTGGTGCATGATGGGTGTTTATGGCTACGAGGGCATATCCCCATCACTGACATGCTCATTCACAGGATTACACACCTGCCATATGAAGGTTTGAATTCAGCCAAGGAGTTTGGCGAAAAGACGGGGAAAAGGATCTAGTAGAAAGAATGAAGAAAGAATTTGACCTTGTGAAGAAAGCGCGAGGATATTCCATCCTCTCAATATCAAACCTGACAGTAAAAATTGCCACCCAAATTTTAGTAGGAAAGATGATGAGAAAGTGTTGCACAGATGTAGTTATGGCGCTCGTAGTATCCCTGGCTGCTCAGTGCATGAAAGGCGTACAGTTCAACTGGTCTAAGTACCTATGCCAGGAACTCCTTGTGAATTGTTGTGAGGCCTAGGATGAAACCAAGCCATTTCATTATGCTTGGTTGTTGTTGCCTATTGTGATGGTTGCATGGGAACTGCTGAAGGATAGCCAATTTCCTCCACTTGAATAAGGATTACCAGAAGCAGTGTAGTTTGCATCTCTATGGGCTATAAAGGACCCCGCGCGGATCACAGACACAAAAGATCTTTTGGGTCCATATGGAATCAATTCTCCGCATGGCTATCAACCAACATCCGAGGTTGTCCCCAAATTTTTAGACACAACTGTCAGTCTACACAATATTTAAGGTTGACTTCCAAAAATTGTACATTCAAGCACGGAAGGATCCACAAGAATAAATGGCATGAGTTTCCATATTTGGTGATGGAGACAGATGTGTAGGAGGTGACTGCAAGATGGCCAGCTGAGTGGCGTACCCCTCTGATTTAGATGCTAGTACAAGCAAGGGTGTGGGAAGTTTAGTAGCACAGAAGAAAAAGGAGGATGCTAAACAAGTTGCGCACACAATCGCAGAGAAGAGAAAGAAGGAAGTCACAAAGAAGGCTTGAGTGGAACAAGAGTGTGCTTCCATGGAGTAGGCAGAACAAGAGCAACGTGAGTCACAAAGAAGTGGAAAATCACCTTCGCTAGAGACCAAGGAGGAAGAACTGTCAGAACAAGGTGACAGAGGAGATAAAGGGCAGAGAACCTCGTTTATTTTGAAGTGACATGGAAAGGGACAATAAGAATTTCCAAGGAAGAAGAAGAAATTAGACAAGTCGCAAGGTGATCCCATGGTCTTGATGGAGGGCGATCTCGATGAGATCGGGGATAAAATAAGGGACACTACGACTGAAGTGTTGCAATAGTTCAAGCAGGAATATATGCAGACACTAGGGAGAATCCAAAAGGATTTGCGCGAGCTGCAAATCTAGGAAAACAAGATACAGGTGGGCACTAGTTAAGTTAGTGCAGAATAAGCGGGCCTGGCACCTGGGACGAGTCAAGCAGCCGAGTTGGTAAGGACCCTCGACCTTAGAACTATTACATTACCAAAAGGATCACTTTTCATGGAGTCAGCCGATGATCACGTCATCCTCAGCACCATCAACAACATCAGGATGAACATAGCAACACCCCCCAATAGGGTCCTCCACGCACTGCATGCAGGGGTGATAGAGGAATTGAGAGCTTGGGAGCAGCGCACTCTCAACCTCATTAGCAAATACATAGTGAACAATGAGTAGATGTTCGCTGAGAAGACACGAGCCTTAAAAGAAAAGGAGATGTTGCAGGCATAGAGTTCCCGACTGGAGTCTGAAGTCGTAGAGGCATGTAGGATAGTGCCCGAGCTTCACATACCTAAGGATGCACAACCAGAAGCGAAGATCATAAGATTATCCACTCGTGTGCACGAAGCCAAGTCAAAGGTTGTTTGGGTTCAATTTGAACTCAATATGAAAATCACTAAGTTGCAGTTAAAATTGTAGTCCACGACTTCGCTTGAGGTCCGGGAGTAGCATAGAGCCACCATCAGAGAAGGAATGGCCACCCTGAATTCCAGAGTTGTTGGCTATTCAAAATTTTTGAGAAATCAATGGAGCTGGTGAAAAATTTACAGGAAGACCAAAACCCGCAGACACTGAATACATACATCAGGGAGCTGTAGAGGCAATATGATGAAGTCAGGGAAACGATGCTCTCCATTGTACCAACACAACGCCTAGCCAAATTGCAGGAGGGTAATCTGCTCCTTGCGCAGGTAGAGGAAGCACATAAGAAGGACATTTTTCTTAAGGCCAGGCTTCAACCTTGGTTAGAAGAGGCTTATTAGGTCACATCCACTATTCAAGATAAGCTAAAGGGCTTGCAATAGACACATCATACAATGAGGCTGGCCGCAGAAGGACCAACTACAGAAAAGTTAGTCGAGGAGGTCAAGTAGGCAGCTACGTAGAGTGTTGCCGAGGTTGCAATAATTTAGGTGGAGTAGGGGGATCTTCGCAGGAAGATCATAACTCCATCCGTGTGACTCGAGGGCGAGTCATGATGTTTGTGTTGGGGGCCTGTTGGGATGGGGTCCCCTGGGTCAGTTTTGGGGTTAAAATAACCCAAGTTTTGATGTATTGTTTGTAAGTAATTTAAAGTCTCCGCGATTTGTGGATGAGGAGTGTGTAGAGGATTAAGAGACAAAAGGGTTTTTAGACCCTTGTTTATGTAAAGTTTGAGTTGGTTTTGAGACCCACCCATGGTCCACAGACCATGGGATTGTATGTAAAAAGCTATAAATAGGTGTGTCTTAGAGAGTCTAAGGCATATCTCGGATGTAATGGGTCAATAGAAGAGACATGTTAGCACAGAGAAGCGGGTCAGATAGAAGAAGAAAGGCTCTCCATATGAGTGCGCAAAGGCCTAGGTAGAGTCCGTAACTCAGTGCGTGGACCCCTGTAGTTGAGTGCGCATGATAATTTTGAGTCTGTAAAGATGAATTGAAGATAAATAAAGAAAGTTACCAAAGAAATCATGTGTATATCTATTTATCTATGCTTACTTCTATTTTTGATATATGTTGTGAATGGATAATGTGTATATGAAATAATAATCTAGTGACGCGCAATTCTCTTGAATAAGTCTTAATAGATGTATGCAGTGCATGTTAAGTACTTTTGCGAAGATTGCGACGAATTTTGTTATGTTTACTAAATCACTTCAATAGATCTGCATGAACACTAATTTAGGATTGTTCTCTAATGTGCATAAGTGGATAAATCAACTATTAAAGGTTTGCAAAGGGTAATCACAAACCTTCATGAAGGTCAGAATGCTTTATTAATAAGGTTGCAGTATCGAGCCCTAAGGGCTTATTGATCTGTGAGAAGGCAGATCTAGGGTACTAAATGACATCACACTCGTCTCTGGATGCAAAGACTTGGTTCTTGCATCCCCCCATAATGCTTCAGGTGAGACTGTTAGGGTCCAACCCTAACCCCCTTATTTATGTAATAGTGTCGAGTCATAGTTATATTTAGTTAAAGAGTCAATAAAGCCCATATTAATAATTGTAAGTGGTTGACCCGCATTTAAAGAAGGGACCACAGTTACTTGCAAATGGGCCATGGTATTAGATAGATGGTATTAATAAGAACCATGGTACTGACCCATGGTATTGCATGTATGAATCCTACATAAAGGATAGAGACTCCTCTTGAGGAGCATCCTGTCTTATTTTTTAGTTGAGTCCAGCTCTATTGGAGGTTGCCCCCTCGAAGAGGCAAGTGAACATTGCTTTCCTTTCTGAATAATAAAAGACATGTTGTTATTTCTTATTGTTCTATGTTCTGGATATATTTCTTCGCATATTTGGTACTTTGGTATCTTATCGCAGGTCAAGAGAATAATAAGTGGTATCAGAGCACTTTCCAGGGCTGGTGGGATCTCCATTTTTAGTAGGATTTTTTTTTTTGGCTAGAGACATGTTCCAGTGTCTTTAAACCACAGGATCTGTTGTTAAGCGCATAAACCTACGGATTTGGGGAGGAATTCACAAAAAAAATACAAGAGCTGGTCACGATTGTTGGACTCCCTTGTAACCCCTGTGGGTACCCCTTCGAGTAGTAGCACATTAGATGGAACCACGCATGGATTGTCTTCCAAGTACCCTCTGGGTATATTAGAAGCCCCCTAGGCTCTCTTGAAACCTTGCCATAGATAAACCGCCGGCCGTCTTGCTGCTAAAATACACTGAGAACAACACTCGGGGAGATTAATTGCGAGTACGATAGGGTAGTTGGGTTGTATGGCTAAGGGTGCAGTTGATCCTCCTTGGTTAGTTCCCTTAAATATTGGGCCGAGTACTACTGTCATACCCTTATGTATATTGCGATCTGTAGCACCTGACACTCTTTGAGACCATAGTTCCCTTGTCTCTCTCTAGATCACGCATCACCTTTTTCAGATCAGATCTAGCAGGTTGGGTTCTGTCGCATCCCCAACAATCAGTCTGCCATTCAGATATATCAGATCCACCATTCAGATCTAGCAGTTTGGGTTCTATAGTAGTCCCAACAATCAAATGCGTGATTCAGATCTAGCAGCCGGGGTTCGATCACTGCCACATTCCTACTCATAATCTACAATTGAGGGTTTCGCTGACAGATCTGACTATTTGTGTGGCTCCTATACCTGGGCGTGATTCTCGCAGGACATTGGGCAGAATTAAATTTTCTGGGAATCAACTACTACAATATTCCTAAGAGTCTGAGACCCTCCTGGGACACTTATAGGAGACTTAGCCCATAAGAATCAGGTCGACGGGCTGAGCAAGGTGGTACCATTCACTTGTCAGCATCAAAAATTCAGGTGGTCCCAATTTTTTTTTCACAGTAATGACCAGTGCACTGGATCGGTGCATGGTACAAACCAGAGCTTAAGCTATGGCTAATGAGAAGATCGACACCCTTGAAAAAAAGTTGGAGGCATTAATGAAGCAAATCCAGACCTTAAATGACACAATAACAAAGGGCAAGTCGGGGGAACAATCAGAGGCATATGTTTTTAATGAACACCTTGAGGGCAAGTATAGCCATTCTCTTCACTTCTATGGAAACCACCAATAGTCCCAGCTTTGAGCACCCAAGCTGGACATGTATAAATTTGATGTCTCTCATCCGGCCATATGGCTAACACAAATGGAGCAATATTTCACATTGAATCAAATCAGAGATGATGTGACTAAGCTAAGTGTGAAAAGCCTGTACTTGGACCAAGAAAGATGACAATGGTGGTAGTGGCATTAACACTGCTATGCAATGCCACTGACTTGGAAGATATTCTCAAAAGCCCTTTCTGATCACTTTGACCATGAATCTAACTTTTTGGGCCGTCTTACTAAGCTCTAACAGATAGGCACATTACAAGAATATATTAAAGCCTTTGAAGCATTAGCCTTCCTCACAGGAGGTCTAGCAGATGAATTCTACTTGGAATGTTTTATCAGTGGTCTCAAACATGCCATACAAGCCTACATTCAACTACAACATCCAGTCTCATGGCTGGTATCTTGCAAGATAGCTCGTGAAGTAGAACGCACGTTGGTGGCCCAGTCGACTCATCCAAATTTCATAGCGAAGGGACGCCCCGCCCAGGCTCCGAGCACTACCCAAGCACTTAAGGTGCAAAAGGTGTTACCAATGGAAATGGTGGAAAGAAGAAAGCAGGGATTGTGTTACTATGTGATGAGAAACATTCCCCAGGGAATAAATGCAAGGAACCCAAATTCTTTCAAATTGATGCTAATGATCACAGTTCATCTGAGGAACCCCCACCATTGGAGAGACCAGAGGAGGAATATGAGGACAGCCAGCTGGAGAATGAGCTCCCAGCTACACTTGAAGAACCAGTTATCTCGCTTCATGCTTTGGCAGGAATTTCTTCTCCGCAAACTGTCAAAATCAGATGGTTTATTAAGCATCGCCTTGTAGTAGTCTTGATTGATAGTGGCAATACATATAACTTTATCCATCAAAGAGTCACTGAAGCAGTGCATTATTTTGTCATAGTCTCTAATATCTAGGTCCAAATTGCTAATGGGGGGACAATGAAATGTGAAGACCGCTGTGAAAATGTCAAACTTCAAATGGGGGATTATCACCTAAAGACCCACATGTTTTCCATCAACATGGGTGGGTGTGACATTGTCTTGGGTTTTGAATGGCTCTGCACACTCAGCCCAATCACAATGGATTTCCAGGATTTATATATGAGGTTCAAGCAGAATAACCAAACACATACCCTCCGCGGACTCTAGGCAGGTTCTTCTTCTATCATCAGCTCGCATAGGATGGAAAAATTGTTGAAAAAGGGCCACCATGGAGTTATAGCACAATTTAATGCCATCCAGGTCTTCAAACCCACTTCTCTTCATATTCATCCTGAGATGCAACAGGTCTTAAATAGCTATCTGAAAGTCTTTGACAAGCCTCATGAGCTTCCACCCTCGAGAGGGGAAAATGATCATAGCATTACTTTGGTCCCACGGGCACAACCACCAAATGTGTGCCCATATAGATATCCTTTTGCCCAAAAGAATGAAATTGAAAGATCATCAAGGAACTCCTGGAAGTCGGTGTCATTTGTCCTAGCATTAGTCCTTATTCATCGCCTATGGTCATGGTGGTTAAGAAAGATGGGGAATGGCATATGTGTCCAGAATTTAGGACCCTCAACAAGCTGATGGTCAATGATAAATTTCCCATCCCGGTTGTTGATGATTTTCTGGATGAACTAAAAGGGGCTCAATTCTTTACTAAGATCGACCTTCGCTTGGGCTATCACCAAATTCGCATGAAAGAAGTAGACATTCCAAAGACTGATTTCAGAGCTCATGAAGGCCATTCTGAATTCCTGGTAATGCCATTTTGTCTCTGTAATTTCCCATCCACTTTTCAGAGCCTCATGAATCACCTGCTCAAACCATATCTCAGAAAATTTGTCCTTGTTTTCTTTGATGACATCCTCATCTGGGAAAAACATCTTTAGCATGTAGACATGCTCCAAAAGCATAAATTATTTGTCAAATTGTCCAAGTGCTCTTTTGGCATGGAAGAAGTTGAGTATTTGGTCCACATTGTGGGGCGCGAAGGTGTCAGGGTGGATCCCAAAAAGATATAGGCAATGCAGGATTGGCCTCAACCAAAGACCTTGAAGAGCTTGAGAGGATTTTTGGGTCTCACCGGCTACTATCGCAAATTTGTCTGCAATTATGGTCGCATTGCTAGGCCCCTCACTCACCATCTAAATAAAAATTCATTCCTCTGGAATGATGAAGTGCAACAAGCATTTATAGCTCTCAAACATGCCATGTGTTCCACTTCCGTATTGGCACTACTCAACTTCACCAAATCTTTTGTGATTGAATGTGATGCTTCAGGTACAGGTATTGGGGTTGTCTTAATGCAAGAAGGTCGACCCTTGGCCTTCACTGGCCAACAACTAAGTGGGACAAATCTGGGACAATCTACCTATGAGAAGGAGATGATGGCTATCTTACATGCAATACATGTTAAGTACTTTTGCGAAGACTGTGACGAATTTTGTTATGTTTACTAAATCACTTAAGTAGATCTGCATGAACACTGATTTAGGATTGTTCTCTAATGTGCGTAAGTGGATAAATCAATTGTCAAAGGTTCACAAAGGCTAATCGTAGACCTTCATGAAGGTCAAAATTCTCTATTAATAGAGTTGTAGTATCGAGCCCTAAGTGCTTATCGATCTGCGCAAAGGCAGATCTAGGGTGCTAAAAGACATCACACTTGTCTCTGGATGCAGAGACTTGGCTCTTGCATCCCCCCATAATGCTTCGGGTGAGACTGTAGCCTACGCTATGTGAGTTGTTGCCGAAAGGGCTAGTAGTGTAGGGATTTGTTGGTTGGAGCAACTAACTCTAAACCTAGGTGAGGACCCCCTAAGCCAACAATATAAATCATGCATGTAATTAGATGAGGACCTAATTTTGGATTGCGCAGTTTTAGAATAAGTATCTCCTAATTAAATATGGGTTGATTCTCTCCAGAATTTCCCAAGGAAATAGGGGCTTGAAAAGCCACATAATTTTCTAAGTGTTGGCTAGAGCAAGCTTGTGAGGTAGAGAGTTGATCATACTTGTGTAGGGATTGTTCTAGTGAGAACAAGCATTGTATTTTATTCTCACATTTCTGATTAATGTAATATGGAAAGTCGGGATTTTGAGCAGTTTCTTTCCCTAGAGAAATATTGTGTTATGTGTGATTGATATTCTTCCTCTTGGTGATTATTGTTTTTCATCGATCATTATTGGTTTCCGTTGCTGAGAGTAGAGTAGATTATTGTCTTATGTTTTAATGCATTACTTGAGTTATTGAATCTACTAAAAAATCTACATGGTATCAGAGCTGAAGACAGTATAGAAGTGGAGATTTCGAGTTTTTTTTTGCAGGTGAAATTTGAATTTGCATTTCATACTTTAGAGTCGACAAATGGATTTCTACGGTTTGAGACTTGAGTATGCCTAGGAAGGATGTTCCAATTACATATCCTAGAAGAACATGATGGAAGCATTGCTGGAAGAAAATGGCTTCAAGGAATTCATTGATCAGGACATTTCTAAGCCTCCAACATTGGATGCTAATGATTTGGTCGAATGGACAAAGTGTGTGGCAAAGGCAAGGTAGATTATCCTGGAGGGAGTTCAAGACCACATTGTCTTAAGTCTCCATGGAAAGGAAACTCCGTATGCTATGTGAAAAGCATTGATGGACCCGTTTCAGAATATCAGTAACCATAGGAAGTTGGAATTGAAGGACAAACTCAGAAAGATGAATATGGAGAAGGGTGACTCAATTCCAAAATACTTGACCAAGTTCACTCATTGTCATGATGAGCTTGGAAGTGTTGGGATTATTGTTTTCAAGGATGATATGGTGGGCCTAGCTCTTCTAGGAATCCCCAAGAATTGGTAAAGTTATCAAGAATCTGTCAATGGGAGGGAGAGGCTATGAAATTGGGAATGACAGTGGTCGGATTTGGTACAGGAAGAGATTCATAGGAGCACTAGGGACGGATCCTCAAAAAAGACTAATGATGAGGAAAATTGTGCCTTTCCAGGTAAGGCAAAGAAAGGAAAGGGGAATATGTCCCATTCCAGATCAGATTCTTGTCATGGATGCAAGAAGAAGGACATGTCGAAAGTCAAGTGCTTTCATTGTCACAAGATGGGACATTTTGCTACAAATTATCTGCTTAAGAAGTCCAAGAATAAATCCTTTGGAGGAGAGGTATGTGAGGATCTTGCCTCACAGTTTGAACTGGACTTTACCCTCATCACATTCATGGTGTCATAGATGATGGGTAGTGTATGGTACCTAAATATTGGAGCTTCCTTCCACATGGCTGGTAATAAGGAGCTCTTTAATGACTTGGAGGAGAAGGATCTCTAGATGCATATCGAGATGGGTGATGATTGGAGATATAGTGCTATTGGGTTGGGTACAATTACCTTTCAGAGGGATTTGGGTGCTCCCCTCACTTTGCGAGTTGTTATGTATGTTCTTGGTTTAAAGAAGAACTTGGTATTTGTTGCCATGTTGGAGGATAAAGGCTATGATGTGATCTTTAGTAAAGGAAAGGTGTTCCTTCATCACAGAGTCACGAGACAGGTAAAGAGGATAAGGATTTAGGTGAAGAATATCTACAAGTTTGGGGTAGAATATTGTGCTCCCTTGAGCATGAAAGCAGAGAAGGTGCGGAGCTGAGACATCGATGAGTTGTGGCACAGGCGATTGGGTCACTTGCATCATGGCACTTTGAAAATCATGCAACAAATTTCTACTAGTCTTCTTAAAGGTAAAATAGAGAAAGTTGATACATGGAAAGGGTGCACTTTCTAAAAATTCACCAAAGCTTCCTTTCATGACAAAGAAAACTGAGCATAGGTGATCCTTGATCGAGTCCATTCAGATGTGTGTGGACCATTCTCAACAACAACCATGACCAAACATAGGTATTATGTTATATTTCTTGGAAATTTTTCATGTAGAAGAAAGATCAGACCTTTGCAAAGTTTTGTGAATTTAAAGCATTGGTTAAGAAAGATACCAGTGGGAAGGTTAAAGCTCTTAGGAGTGATAATAGTGGAGAGTATGTGTGAAATGAGTTTAAAAAATTATGTGTGGAAGAAGGGATTAAACGAGATTTGACATCACCCCATAACACCCACAACAGAATGGGGTGGCTGAAAGGAAGAATAGAAACATTGTAGGGGTAGCATGGGCAATGTTGCATGATCAGGGCCTACCACTACACTTGTGGGATGAGGCATGCAACACAACTGTTTATTTATAGAACAAAAGCCCTCATCAGATTCTTGGGATGAGTACACTAGGGGAGGCTTTCTCCAGGAAGATACCAGATGTGGGTCACTTCAGGACTTTTGGGTCATCGGTATATTTCCATGTGACCAAATATGCATAGAAGAAGCTTGAGTCGACAACAAAGTTGGGGATATTTGTGGGGTACACTTATACACCTCACAACTAGCGGGTGTACCTATTGAACAACAAGATTGCAATGGTTCATAGGGATGTCAAGTTCGATGAAGAGAAGACCATGAGATGTTCCCTTGAGAGCAAGCTTGAACTACATGTGGTTGAGGATATTTTAGCTCCTAAGGAGGACCCTCAGATTGATGTGGAGCTACCACATGTAGAGGATCCAGGAGTGGAGATATCCACTTAGGAAGAGTCTTCAAGGGATGGGAGAATGTGCACTAAAGAGACTGACAGGGTATTGCAGAATGCGAGAGATAATGTGGGAGCACACACATCACAACGCAGGTAGAGGAGGTCAAGGGAGAGATACACTAGATACATGGCTCTTATGAGCGGATGTGTTGAGACAAAGCCATCTTCTTTTGAGGAGGCAGTGTAGCAACTGGTTTGGGTTGATGCGATGGTGGAGGAGTATGAATCTATTGTTCATAACATTGTTTGGGATGTCGTCCCGAGACTAGTAGACGAGTTAGTGGTGAGCTCCCAATGGCTTTACAAGGTAAAGCAAGCAACGGATGGTAGTGTGGAGAAACATAAGGCTAGGTTTGTGGCCCGAGGCTTTCCTCAGGTAGAGGGGATTGACTATGATGAGACCTTTACTCCTCTTGTAGGGTACTCATCAATCAAATCCATTTTGGCACTATTAGCCAGATGGGTTGGAAGATACATCAAAAGGATGTAAAGACAACCTTCCTTAATGGCATGATTGAGGAAGAGGTGTATATTGAGCAGCCTGAAGGTTTTGAGACCTTTGACTATGAGTCACATGTGTGTCGACTCAAGCAAGCATTGTATGGGCTGAGGAAAACACCCCATGCTTGGTACACCAGGATCGATAGCTACTTCACTTGGTTAGGCTTCACCAAAAGTGAAGCAGAAGTGAACCTATACCATATTGTGGTGGAAGGAAAATTGTTGATTATTGTTTTATATGTCGATAATTTGATTCTAATGGGTGATGATAAGAAGATCAATTCTTGTAAGGAGGATCTTGCAAGAGAGTTTGAAATGAAGGACTTGAGGCTCATGCACTACTTTTTTGGCATGGATGTATGGTAAGGTGATGGGGAACATTTTATCTCTCGGGGAAAGTATGCCAACGAGATAATGAAAAGGTTCTGCATGGAGAGCATTAAACCCATGGAGACTCCTCTAGAAGGTAATTGAAAGAAGGTGGATACTACTTCAGGTGAAGTAGTGGAAGCTATTGTTTACAAGTAGCTTGTGGGTTCACTCATGTATTTAGTGAACACATGACTGAACATGTTTGATGTAGTTAAGGAGCTTAGTCAAGCGATGGATAGGCCTACCAAGATGTATTAGAAGGTAGCCAAGCCTGTGTTGAGATACCTCAGAGGCACTACTCAGTATGGATTGTGGTACATATGGATAGAGGGAGTGAAGCTTAAAGGCTTCACTGATGCAAATTGAACAGGGAGCGCATCCAACAGGAAGAGCGTATTATGAGAGATCTTCAATATTGGGTCAACAATTATTTCTTGGTATAACATGAAACAAAGATCGGTTGCACTCAATTCGACAAAGGCAAAGTACATGGATGCTAGTCAAGCAACATGTGAGGCAATATGGATAAGGAATATTCTGGTTGGTTTGTTAGAATATGGATCCAACTATGATTTAATGTGATAATCAGAGTTGTATCAAACTCTTTGAAAATCCAGTTTTTCATGATCAATCCAAGCATATTGATATTCGATATCATTATCTTCAAGATTGTGTGTAGAGGCAGATTTTGTTGTTGGAGTACATTCCCATAGAGGAGCATGATGCTGAAATTTTGACAAAGGCATTGTCAAAGTTGTAAATTTGAGTTTCATGGAGACAAGATCGGGGTAGCTGACAATCCCTTTCTTGTTGAGAGGGAGTGTTAAAAATAGCAACAAGAAATTCCAATTTAATTTGTCCTTGAATTAAATTGTGAATTAAAATTGTAATTCTTTTCTCATGGAACCTTGTAATAGTTAACTAAGTTAAGTTGACTTGGTTAGCTTAGGAAGTTCAATTTAGAATTCTATCTAGATTCATGTAAAGTATTCCCTAAATTTTAGGGGCCCAGGTTGAGTTCTTTGGAGTTGTAATTAGATAACTCAGTCTCACTGAGTTATAGTCAGTTAAAATAGTTCTAACCGTTGAAGGAAATAGTAGAGGTTTAGTAGTGAGTCAGTGCAACCGTGCATCCTTAGTGCCACACTAGTTAACTAAATATTCACTCACACATAATTCACGCATGTCATTTCAAAGGAAGACCCAGTTGAAGTTAGAGTGTAGGGACAATGTACTATCAGTCGTATGATTTTCGAGTTATAAAGATCATGCATGCAATCACTTGAGGAACTAAGTTTGGATTGTGTGGTTTTGGAAGAACGATTTTCCAATTATATATGGGATGATTCTCTTAGGAATTGCTCAAGGAAATAGGGGCTTGGAAGGTAGAAAAAATGGCTAAGTGTTGGCTAGAGTGGTCTTGTGTGGAAGAGAGTTGATCATACTTATGCATGGATTGTTATAGTGAGACCAAACATTGTATTTTATTCTCAGATTTATGATTAATGCAATATTGATAGTCGGGATTTTGAGTGGTTGCTTTCCCCAAAGAAATATTGTGTTATTTGTAATTAATATTCTTCCTCTTGCTGATTATTGTTTTTCATCGATCATTATTAGTTTTCGTTGTTGAGAGTAGAGTAGATTCTTGTCTTATGTTTTAGTACATTATATGACTGTTGAATCTACAAAAAAATCTACATTGAATGGCACTGATGGTGCCAGACATAAGCGTATTGTCCCTAGTGCCCTTCTATCAAGAAGATCCCATTCTTCGTTATCATACTTGTTAGCTTCTTTGATATTTTGCTCAATAGTAGTTACTGATCTTTCTGATACAAATAATATTCCATCTGCAGCTTCCACCACTGGTAATTTTGGTTGTTAAATTTCTTGACCCTAAGCTTACCATCTTTCGCCACTGCTCCCACTCAAACTACGAACCCTTCTTTCCTGTGAGTTTATTAGCCAAATAGGCCTTCGCCTCTAATACTAGTTGTTAAAAATTAATCAACCAAACAATGAAACACATAAAATATTGCAGAAACACAAATACATAAATTCACAAAGCAAGAGATAAAAATATACATGGTTCACCCAATTTGGGCTATTCTGACAGAGAAACAACCAGTCCTTTTGTTTATATTATTTAGAAAAATGAAGAGATATAGCCTACAACAAATCCTGCTATAATTTTTTCTTCACTCTCACACAGTGTCCTTTCTCTTCTTCGCTTAGAATAATAATACACAGCTGCAATATAGTTCCCTCATATAAACCAAGGGTTTCCTTATAGGGAAAAAAACGCTAAATTAACATAAATTCTATCATAATATCATCTACCTACTGAACGACTGAGATTGACTACGAAATTATAATATTTTACAGGAATATTGTCATCTATTTTTAGCTTTGGGGGTACTACCCCCAAACCTCCACCAGGGGGCCAATTAAAAGTAATTGTCACCCCCAATAGACCCCCTAATGGCTATCATACAAACCCATTTAGGACTTGAGGTGCAATGCGGCTGATACCTCTGAATCAAGAAGATAATTAAGCTCCACACCCAAAAGTCATTCAATATTCTCTGGTCCCTGATGATGGGTGGAGGCTTCTTACACAATATTTTGTCACACCTCATGTACTTCCCAGTGTCATACCTTGAAGTGCCTGAAACATGATCATAATGCAGTGTACTCATTCATATATGCAACTCAGATCCTCCCTTAGACATTGATTGGAAAATGCCTTGAGCTTCCCCTGAAGAAAATATCTCTTAAACCATAATTTGAGCATCATCGCTCTTATGAGACAGAAAGCTACGATGGTCGCCTGTTGCATTATACTTGACCCGCGATGGCATCACTTTGTTTCCTTATATACTTGTGATGATCCCAAAAAGGAAATTTTCCCAAAGAGGATGAGAAGCTTCGTGATCTAGAAGTTTCCAGAGCGGCGAGCTAGAATTTGTTCGGCATATATGAGGTCAAATTCTCCCAACTTGGCCTCTTGGTCTTATCCCTATGAGCTACCTCCTTAAGAAGAGGGCCTAATCCTATCTTTGGAGAGATCCTAACTCCCTTTTCCAGCCTATATATTCATCCCCTCCAATTCCCAAATGGTTGGTCTATGCCTATTTTCACCCTTATGCTAAGATTGTGCCTATATGCTACTCATTTGGCTTGGAGAAGGAGTGCTTGGAGAGCTTAGTTTGGACTTGGATATTCATTCAAGGAGAGCCTATCAAAATCAAGGCTTGGTTGTATGCTTCCCTTTATTTTCTATTAATACACAACTGCTGGTTCATTTTCCCTAAATGTGTATGCTCATGTATCATTTAGTTTAACATTCCTTGATGAGTTAAATAGGTTACTTTTGAATATGCTATTTTTTTTGCATACCTTGTTGTATCTTGATCTCTTGTGCAGGTGCATAAATGCTATGAACAGTGGGGACGAGCCCATGACGCAAGTGATCCAAGGTCTTCAACAAAGGAGATCGAGATAACATCATAACAAGGTAGGCCATCTTCTTTGTCTCTCATTTCAATTTTAATTTAGGAAAGTGTCTAGTAGATTGTCACTTTAGTTGCTAGACGCACTCATTGGACTAGAGGGATCGTCTCTGTCCACAGAGAGGATTTACCTAGACAATAAGGCTCCACTATAAATGTTGGATAAGATATTAATCCTATACACAATTCCATCTAGAAATATTCTAGAAAATTACGTTGCATCAGTCACATTGAAATCCAATTATACTACTAACTGTATGGAAATGGAAGAATATTAGTAATTAAAAACTAGTTCATAGTGTCCTACTAGCAAAGAGTTCATTGATTTCTGATTTATCATATTGGGCATCCATAGTGTTTTTCGTTTTCTGTTTATTCAAATCCAACCAAAAGGATCCATTTCTTCTTTCTTATTCTAACATAGTTACCAATCAAATGGGAACTTGACTCAACTCTCAATTTTTTAGATGTAGCAACAAATCATCTAATTTTGAAAAGTGCCGATTCAAAATATGATTTTCTTTCGGACCATATTTTTTCGACTTTAAATTATATTTATGCACATTTTTTTAAATGTTACTGATTTTCATGCCAATTTTGAAAAGTGTTGATGCAACATCAACCCCTTTTCTTTGGGACTTATTTTTGACACTTTTTTGAAAAACACTTTAAATTTTCTTATGTCTGAGGTATATATATATATATATATATATATATGTTGATTATTTAACCATTTTTCAAGTTGTCTTATTTTTCTTTTTATTTTTTGTCCTAAGACAATTTTTAAGGGTTTTCCAAACTTTTGTTTTTTTTTTTTCTTTGCAATCTTTTTTTACAATGAGAATTTTATTTTCTTTGCAAAGGTAAAAAATTAAAATTAATATTTTGAAGTTTAGATTTTTTATATATTTATATATCATTAATTAATACTTTAATCCATATAAAATAACTGTCACTAAAAAATAATGATTTTACACACTCGACAAAAATTACACATTGTGGATATAGATATAATTAAAAAAAAATACATATTTCTCAACCTTTTCGCTAAACATGACATGTTAAATAAAAGGTTTTTGTGAAAATATTGAATAAAAAAAATGGAATATTAACATTTTTTATGACTTTTATATTCAAAGATGACGGCATTTTTTTTCCAAAGAAATGGTTGACATAAAATTGGAAGTAAAAATAACCAAAAGAAAAAGAAAAAAAACACCAAAATACATAAATATAAAAATAAAAAGTACAATTAAATTAAGAATAAAAAAGAAATAAAAGCATTAGAAAAAAACCATTGAAATAAAAACATTAAAAAAATTAAAATTAATTTATAAATTTTAAAAACATCACAAAAAGAAAATGAAAAAATTGAAGAAAAAATAAATCCCGCCAACCTAGGCCGAAAAGCTGGTGGAGAGACAAGAATCAGCCCTCCGCCAGCCAAGGGCAAAAAGGCCGATATATGGTTGATGGAGTAGCATCTAGTGTAGCACTGTTGACCATGCGGCGACTTTATAGAATGATGCTTTGTTGGTGCTACAATGACCTTTCATCCATTGCTGACAAGGTTATTATTATTATTATTATTATTATTATTATTATTTTCTTCTATTTTTTATTATAATGATTTTTTAAATTATTATTTTTTCTATTTTTTATTCTTGTATTAAAATAATTTTTATTTTTTAATAACTAATTATGGAACATGTTGAATCTATGCTATATAATCTTAATAATAAATCAATTTTTTTCATCTTGGTCCTAAGGATGAACCACATTAGAGAGTTAGAAACGTCAACCAACAAATATTGATGATGTAATTAAGCTGAAATTCAATTTTAAAATTGACTGGTCTTATCCCCTTTAATCGTGGGTTCTTAAAAGCATGAGGGGTTTCTTCTTTCACTAGACCTTGTTGAAGCTCTCAATCTAGTCTACTCAATCGAGGGGAAGATGCCATTCCACACACCTTTTAAGTTGTCATTTTCCTCGTGCAATGGAAAGGAGGGGTTTTCTTATTCTATGTCGAGGTTCTGGTGTTCAGTTAAGAAAATCATGCCTCCTGTATACTCGTACGAAGACCTTGGTGTTCATTCATGGAAATGGAAAATGATCGGTAGCTGCTAAGTGTTTGTGAGGATAGGGAATATTTTTAAAACAAATTGATATAATTTAAGGATTGACATATATTCGACAATATCTGACCTTTAATATATGTTTTCAGAATCAAAATCACATATTTTGCTATGTTTGGGCTGAATTTTTTATATTAATATTGATTTAGTGAGGTTAAAAAAACGAGAAATGCGTACTAAAAACAGGATAAATGCCCATTATATAAATTTAAAAAAAAAAATCTGAAATCATTTATTTATTTTTTTGGGTTAAAAATAAAAGAATTAGGTAAAAATTACTAACAACTTTCTTACGAAGTTCTGTTAAAAAACAAGTTTCTTTGGCATTCTATTTAATTGCAGTTGCTATAAAATCAAGGTTTTGATATCATGGCGGATTTAAGGACAATAGAGTTGCTTACTCCGCCTAATTATCATATATAGAAAAGGAAAATGTAAAAGCTACTACAATCCAAGAGGTTGTGGAAAATGTTATGATATGAGAAGATGGACAATTTTTTTCTTGGTTCTAGGTTTAATCATTGCATTATGATCCGATAGTCTACACTTGGAGATATAGATCCGATTTATTGATTTTAGTTTTGTATGTGGATGATTTTATCCTCATAGGGAGTTCTTCATTTATGATAATTATTAATGTTAAGGAGGCATTGATGGCACAATTTGCTTTGATAGATCTTGGTATGCTACACTACTTTCTTGGCTTGTAGGTCCACCAATCTTCAAAAGTAATTTCCATCTTATAGCAAAAATATGCTCTTGATTTATTTTAGTGTTTTGGCATGGCTAATTGTAAGCTTGCACCTAGTGCTTTTCAGTCTAGTGTTACTTTTATATTGAGTTGCACCACACCCTAGGTGGATCTTGCACTGTATTACCAACTAGTTGGCAATCTACTATGTTTGTCACACACCCAACCTAACACTACCTATGAAGTCAGGTTGGTTTCTAGATTCTCTTGGGACCCTTATCAGAGTCACTGAAAAGAAATGAAGCATATTCTATGATAAATTTAGGGAACTTCCATTTTTTTCATTCATTATAATGTTGGTTCTCCTAATCTTGTAGACTTCATTAATTCTGACTAGGATAGATCAATGGATTATCATAAACCCACCTATGGATTTGTATTTTGTCTTGGTTCTACTCCTATTGGTTGGTGCTATAAAAACAACAAAAGATTTCATTATCTATAGTAGAAGATGAGTATCGAACTACATTTCTCACAAGTCAAGAATTTCTTTTCCTGTGACAGTTATTGCTTGAGTTTGAAATTAAACATGATCAACCTACTCTTCCGTGGTGTGATAATTAGAGAGTAAAACATATTTCTAAAAACCTTGTGGAGCATCAACAGACTAAGCACATTGAGATCCATATGCACTTCATTCAAAAACTTATTCATGATGGTGTTCTAAGCTTGGAGTATATCCCTATTGAAGAATAAATAGGACATATGTTCACAATGTCCTTGGCATCACCAAGGTTTCTTCAGTTATGACACATGCTTGGCATGAAGGAAGCTATCCATGGGGGGTCATATTGAGTCTTCCTTCCTTCAACTGTTCATTTTCTTTCTTTCTTTCTCCACTTATGAGAGGTTGTACATGGGTACCTAAGAAGGCCTAGTTGTTGGGACCCTCTTTGTTTCTCCCTAGGTTTTGCTTATGGGGTGGGGTGTTAGAGTTCCAATAGAAGAAGACTTAAAACTAGTAATCTTACATAGCGTTAATCTGTATCTGTTGCATTTTCAGTCTTATCCTTATTTGTTGAGTTGTCAACATTATCTTCTAGCTATCGCTAGAAGCCTCTATCATTCCTTTAAACTAAGTTCATTTACAACATATTTTCTCAGTTAATGAAGCGTTTTCTCTTCATTATTCATTTTGTTTGATCTCTTGGTAGAAGAATTGTTAGACTTTGGAGTATGATCCATGGGTATTTTTGCACTTTAACAACACAAACCCTTAGATGAACATTGGCGATGGGTCACTTCTATGCTAGGGATGAGTGTTTAAAGTTCTATTATGACTGTTTTAGCCACATTTTAAACATAAATTTCCTCTAACTCTTACATAGAATTCTAAATTTCATATTAAATATAATAAAAGTGTGGAAAGTTTATTAATTTTGATTTAATTTTTACTTGAAAAAATATATAAAAATCAAAATCAATTAAAATTTTTATTTTGTATATTATTTAATTTTCACTATATAATAATAAAACTAGTTTGCACTAATTCTGCCTGTACTAATTCTGCTTTCACTAATTCTTTGTGACAATCTGCTTGCATTGTAGTTGCTTGTTATTTGGATCGGGTGCTCCCTCTGAGAAACCCCGATGTTGTGCTCGCTATTCCTGATTTGCGATTGCCTGGGCCTCGGCCTCCTGCCATGGCCCCTCCAGATCCTCCATCGGAGGGGGCTGATCCACAATGTGCCTTTTCAGATCTGGTGAAATCTCTTCCACCGCAACGCCCTCGACCAGCTCTCACTAAATTTGTTAAGAAGTTGGATGTGCTTCAAGAAGTTCATTTACCTCCAGCCTTGCCCCGCATGGCTGCATTGTCTCTTGTAGAAAAAGGTCTCATAGGTCAATTTACAGGCCTCTGGCCTTCTCCAAAAACTGTTCAAAGATGGGTAGAAAGAAATTGGTCTGACAAAATTCAAGGGAAAATCTCCATCGGATTTTGTGGGAAAGGGTATTTCACATTCCACTTTGAATCCAAAGAGGATAAGGATTTAATTTTTAGAAACAGACCCTATTTCATGGACTCCAGGGGCCTGTATCTCAACAAATGGACCCCAGACTTTGACCCTGAATTGGATCTCCCCAGTACTGTTCTGGTTTGGGTTCGTCTCCCTCATCTCTCGCTCCACTGTTGGGGAGATGATTCAGTGCGTGCCATAGGGAATGCAGTCGGCAAATATATTGATCGCAGTGAACCGAAGGAAAACATGAAGGCCTCTGCGAGGATTTGTGTTGAAGTGGACCTTGGCAAAGGACTCCCTGAAGCTATAAAAATGAAAGTGGACGAGTGGGGCCATATCCAGCAGCTGGACTACAAGTAGATACCATTTAAATGTAAGGTATGTCATGAATATGGCCACTTTGCCAATCGATGTTCTAAACTTGTTGATGCAGAGAACGACATTCAAGAAGACCAATGGGAAACTGTCAATTAGAAGAAGACTACCTCTTCGTCCAAAGCCTCCCTTGAATCTGGCCCTCCTGTACCCAATGCATCTCGTCCCTCTTCATCCTCCCCTCTCTTGTCTGCCCATTCCCCTCTTGACCATCCACCCCTCCCCTCTTTGTCTAACCCCTTTCTAGTATTATCTCCCCCTGAACCTCATTCCATGGATCCCTCTCCCCCCCCTTGATTCAATTTGAAGCTTCTGAACCTTCTCCCCCTTGGTCATCCCATCTCAGGTTATTCTTGACCCTCCTCTTATTAGGCTTACCAGAAGCTCCTCCAAAGACCATGGAACTTCTAGCGACTCTTACAAGAAACCAGAACCTGGCAGAAAATCAGCCAAGCAGCATAGAGATGAGAATGCTCAGAAAGACATAGCCATGGGCACACAAACCCCTATAGAATCTTACATCTTGGGGCAACATGATAAAGAGACAAATCACAAAGATCAAGGGGGGCGAGCGCCTCTCCGTACCCCCAATACCCAATGATGAAAAATTTGTCTTGGAATAGCAAGGGATTAGGGCACCCCTCCAAAGTTTTAGCCCTCCGAGAACTTATACACAGTGAAAGACTAGAAATTTTATTGATTCAGGAGACAAAGCAAGATCAGCAAGAAATGAGAGGAATAATAGATCAGCAGAAGCACTACAAAGGCAGTATCAGTGAATCAAGAGGAGCATCCAGAGGAATTGCCACTCTCTAAAATCATAGTAAGTTGAATTGCACATTAGAAAATTTACATCAGCATTGGATCATAACTGTTTTGGAAAATAGAATAGACAACCAAACTGCAATCATTTATATTGTTTACGCCCCCAACCACTTCAGAGAAAAGGAATGCTGCTAGGATGATCTTAAGGCTAGTATCAATGGTGAAATAAACTCTAATATTATTGTGGGAGGTGATTTTAATCTTATTTTACATGGCAATGAAAAACGAGGAGGTTGCTTCTCACCCGATCCCTTCAGAAGTCATTTCGAAAATATATTGCAAGACCATGAACTTGTGGATGTTGCTCCAAAAAATCGCAGGTATACTTGGAGCAATCGCAGGTTGGGCATTGGTAGCATAATGGGAAGGCTGGATAGGTTTTTAATTAATGTTTCATTTCTTTCTTCCTTCTCTGTGGGGTATGCTAGCATCCTTTCTTCTTCAACCTCTGACCACTATCCTATAACTCTTACTCTGGAAATCCACTGCCCTCTTGGACCCATCCCGTTCAAATATAGTCCCCTCTAGAATTGTATACTAGCTATCAAAGAAATTGTTCAAGAAACTTGGAATCATCACATTGAAGGCTCTCTTGGTTTCATATGGGAAACCAAACAAAGAAGAACCAAGCAGGCTATCAAAGAATGGGCAAAATCTAGTTACAAGAAGCCTGAGGAGATCAAAAAGAAAATCAAGAATGACTTAGACATCATCCAAAGAACAATAGAAGAGCATGGCCTCTCTCAGGAGAATAAGGAACAAGAAAGAACTATCTATACATAGTTGTGTCATATAAATAGAGAAGAAGAATTAAAATGGCGATTAAGTCGAGGCAACTTTGGCTGCAAGGGGGTGATAAGAATACAACCTTTTTTCACAAACAGATCATGGCATGAAAAATTAGGAAAAACGTAAGCTCTATTTTAGATGTTGAGGGCAATCAGCAAACCACCCAAGAGGCCATTATAAAGGTTACCACAGAACACTACAGAGAACTCCTAACAGAAACAAAAGGAGAAGAAGATTACGCCGATTTTCTTCAATATTTTCCCAATGGAATCACCAAGGAAATGAATGACAGCCTGAACAAGGAAATCGATGAGGAGGAAATCAGAAGAATGATTTGGACTCTCCAGCCTGATCAGGCTCCTGGCCCTGATGGATTTCCCATTTAGGGAGTTCTGGGGACTAATTAAAAAATATTTGACAAAAATGATCAGATGGCTCCAGCGAAAGGGTAAAATAGGAGGATATACCGATGCCACTCATCTTGCTCTCATCCCTAAAGAAAATTGGCCCATTTCCTTTTCTCGGTTTCGACCCATTTCCCTCTACAATTCCTCCTAAAAGATCCTGACCAAAATCTTAGCTTCACGCCATAAACCCCTCCTCCCCTCTCTTATTTCAGAAAACCAAGGAGGGTTCCTGGCCAACAGACAAATAACCTATTCCATACTCCTAGTTCAAGAAGTCATTCACTCGAGTCTCTCTAGAAAGGAGAAAGGGTTCATCCTCAAGCTCGACCTTGCAAAGACTTTTGACAGAGTTAGGCATTCCTACCTTATAGCTGTCTTAGAAAATATGGGCTTTGATTCGCCCTTTCTAAACCTCATCACTGCTTGCATCTCTGGGCCTTGGATTTCCCCTCTGGTTAATGGTAGACTGGGTGAAGCTTTTCAATCCTCTCATTGTCTCAGACACGGTTTCCCTCTTTCTCCTTATCTTTTTATTCTTATGGCTGAATCCTTTAGTCAAGCTTTGGACTTCAACCGAAGGGTGGGCCTCATCACAGGAATCAAATTTTGGAATGGAGTCAAGAATATCAGCCACTCACAATTTTCCAATGACACTTTGCTAATTGGAGGAGCCTCCACCACTATAGAAAGGAGATTCAAGACTCTATTAGACAAATTTATGAGGTATTCTAGCGGTTTGGTCAACCAGTTGAAAAACTGTATTTATGGATGGAATGCAACAAATAAGGTCATTCACAAATATCTTTAGAGTCCCTTGCAGCCATCTCATACTTGGGCATGCCAATGAGTCTAGGACCTCTGAAGGCAGAAACTTGGGACATCATCATTGAGAAGGTGAAGCGGAAAGTGCAGCAATGGGGATCTGTTTGGCTCAATCCAGTAGGCCGCCTCATCCTTCTTAAACCAAGTATTTCTTCTCTACCCCTATATCGTTTCTCTCTCTACCAAGCTCCAGCTTCCTTTCATTACAAAATGGAAGTTATCCTCCACCAATTCCTCTGGCAAGGAGGAAAAAACGACAAAAAGAAATTCAATTTAGTCAATTGGAAACAGGTCATTCAATCCCAGGACATAGGAGGTCTTGGTATTAGATTCCCCAAATTTCTAAACCTAGCCTTTGGAGGAAAAATTGCATGGAGGCTTATAACTGGTCTTTCTGCCTGGTGGAAAAGGGTACTAGAAATTAAATACTTGAACTTCCCCAGACAACAGTTGGTAGATCTCGATATTCCTAACAGAGACTCATAAAAAATTTGGCGTTTATGTAAGAAAGCTATTCTGATCATGGCTCAGAATATTTCCAAAGTTCCCAAGGGAGGAGACAATA
Source organism: Pinus tabuliformis (assembly GCA_031772625.1). Classification (NCBI taxonomy): domain Eukaryota; kingdom Viridiplantae; phylum Streptophyta; class Pinopsida; order Pinales; family Pinaceae; genus Pinus; species Pinus tabuliformis. The sequence goes on from CM062805.1 coordinate 72,539,928, forward strand.
TTAATATTGGAGCTGATAAAATACTGGGACAATAGCCAATAAATATTCACGAAGGAACCATTCCTATTCTCACTTTTTTGATAGCATTGGTATCCATTATTTGGATCAAATTTCTTGCTGGGATCCACTTTCTAATCTCTGGCTTGGGTGGTCCTTTCCTATTATCCCAAATGATCTTAAAGCAAGCCTATCTACTCTGCAATCTCTTCTCCACAACAAAGCTCCCATCAAAAAGAATGAGATGGATGGATTTTGATGGGATCCAACTGGATCAAATTAAATTGGCCAAGCTGCCCACCAACACATCTGCTACAACATTTTCCCTATGCCAATATGGAATCATTGGAAAATGGTTTGGAAATCTGAGGCTCTTCCAAAAATTAAATTCTTTATTTGGAGCCTTCTAAAGGGAAAAATCCTCACAGCAGAAAATTTACAAAAGAGGGGTATCAATGGTCCCTCTCGCTACCCCAACTGCTATGCTGCTGAAGAATCCATGCATCACCTCTTTTTCGACTGTCCCTTTGCTATCGCATGCTGTAAAAACTTATTCCCTATTGATAATATCCCTTGGAGTATCTAGAACTCCATAGGAGATGTGATCCATTATTGGAAAAAGAGCTGTCCTTGGCAACATAAGAAGAGCAATTTAGTGAAAAGGGTCTGGAATACACTCCCCTACACTATGTTATGGAGCATTTGGCTAGCTAGAAACCATAAAATCTTTAAGGACAAGGACTCGGCTATAAGAACTCTCTGCAATAAGGTAAAGAGCCTCGCTCTAGAAACCATTTCTGTCAAATCTCAAAACAATATTGTTGTAACTATGTACAGTGTTGAAGAAAGGAGTTTTATCAGCTATAAACTGGATAAAAATAATAGAATTCAGAATGGCAATGCAGCTAAAGAATAGCATAGCCAGGAAACCCACAGATGGAAAATCAGGTTAAAAGAGGATGAGTTTGCAAAATGGTTACAAAACTGCAACAGTCACTATCTTTTTTTCGAGGGAGCATCAATGTCAAACCCTGGAATTGGTGGAGCAGGGGGAGTGAACTTCAATGCCAATGGGGACTGCATCCTTTTCTATGAATGGGGTCTTGGACAAATCTTTAACAACATGGTAGAAGCGTTGGCCCTATATCAAGGGCTAATCCAACTCAATAGACTTGGTATAAGAATAGTAAAAATCCTCGGAGATTCATCGGTTGTTATTAGTTTAATGGCTCAAAATAAAGAATCACCTAATGTTCTCCTACAACAGGTTATTTAGCGTTGTCAATTCTTACATCAGACAATGGCTAATTTTAATTTTCATCATATCCTTCGCTCGCTCAATAAGCAAGCTGGCATACATGCCAACAAGGCTTGTGACAAGTCAAGGGGCAGTTTACTATGCAATGCCGAGGAGACTCAGTAGCCTTTACCATGAATCGTATTAGTCCAACCTGCAACATATCTTATAGTTCTGATAAGTGGAAGTGTATTCAGATTCTTCAAACATACAACAAGATCATGATCAACATTTGGATTTGGGTCAGAATCGAATCTCTCATTCCCCTGAATTCAGTCAGTATCTTAGCCAATTTCTATCTTATCGACCATGCCTTTCTCACTCCTCAGGACAAACATTTGGAATTGCCGCGCCCTATCCCTGTTCCTCTCTCCATTCATGTGACTGCCCCTCATCGCCTCCACTCTTCTATATATTTCTCCTATTCCTTCCCCTGTCCAGCGCCATTTCCTTTATCTATCCCCCTATTCTATCGGACTGGGCATTCTTCCTAGAGGCCTTTTTTCCTCTCGCCTGTGAATCTCGTTTGATCTCTGAATCCCTGAATTTATTATTTACCTCTATGCTATCTTCTTCCTCCTCTGTCCAATCTCATCTACAACAGCTCATTATCGCGTTCTGGAGATCCCTTCTCTACCTGTTTCATCCGATCTTTGCAATGGCCTGCAGCAAGGACTACCTCCATTGTGCGGATCTTCAAGCAGAGCTGGAGGAAATAAGAGCTCAACAGAGGATCTTAGATGATCAACAGAAGATCTTAGACGCAAAAATCGACAATCAAAATCATATCATCAATGACAAGTATCAAGCTGAAATCAATTTGTTTTTGCACAGGGTTTCTTCTTTACATGAGTAGTTTAACCACCTATCTAATAGGTGTAGCCATGCGGAAGAGTCCATAGAAGTACTAAAATATATGATGGGCAAGCGCAACATTGTTGTCCCAAGATCCTAAAGCACCAAGAACATTGATGTGGATGAAAAACCGGAGGAATCCACAGCGCGGCACATCAGTCACATTAATATAGATTAGACATGTTTTGCAAATGTCACTTTTTGTTGTTTCAGTTTGTAAGAGTCTATTTCTGTTTAGACTTTATGAAAGCCAAAAAAGGCAGGACTAAGGAGAAAATTCCTTTATGTAACTCCTCTGATCCTGGTATTCCATGGCATTTCATGTACCTCAGGAGCCCAAGCTCCCTCCTTCTTCATTTCAGATATTAATACAGCAACCAACTTTGTAAAAAAAACTAATAATAAAACTAGTATACAATTTGGGAATAATGCTTTATTTTTTTATATTTAATTATGAGGTTGATAGTAGATATTTAACCTCTAAGAAATAATTTAGAATATTCTTAATGGTATTCACCAATCAAAGGATGAAATTTATCTTCAAGGCAATTAGATCATTTTTGCCTTTTTAATTATATTGATTAATCTAAAAAAATGTGATCAATTTAATGAAAAAACAAAGATAACATAATTACTTTTAAAATATAAATCTCGACTTTTGACTTGTAACTATTAATAAAAACATTCTAAAATATTTTATGGAGATTAAATCTTGCTATACACTTAATAATTATTAATAAAACCTATTCCAAAATACATACCTATTTATATAACTAATAATAATAATAATAAAATGATCATTTAATTAAGTTTTGTAATAGTTTAAAGTTTATTGAATTTAGACTTTTGTGATCCATTTCAAATTTGAGAGAAGATTCTTCGGCAAAAATCACATCAGGATGCTTTTGTCGATGTGTTTCGAACCAACTAGCGTGGTTCGTCGTCCGGACAAGTTGAATGAACAGATCTCACTTTGCATATTAAATAGTCAGAGCAAAATATTCCATGGCTATATTTCTTGACCAGGTAACAACTATAATGACTAACTGCTATAATGACAAAAGCATCCCGATGTGATTTTCACAGAAGAATTTTCTCTCAAGTTTAAAGTTTAATAACATGAAATATATTATGGAATAATATTTTAATATTTATTATAAATTAATGTACACCCTTTACCATTTAATATTTAATTTATATTGTTGTGTGAATTGGTAAAATAAACAATATTTAATTTATATCGTCGTGTGAATTGATAAAATAAACAAGCGATTAGAAAAAAATTATACTTAAAAATGCTGTAGCCAAATTATAACGAAATTGGGTACCAATTTGAAATTGATTCTTCCCCTCAAATTTGAAGGTCAAGCCATATTGATGAAACACTTCACGCATTCTAAAGAATTTCGATGATATGCTATGGAGGTATGTGATGAATTGGAGATATTTAGAGCAGATAAAAAAGATAAGATGAAGTGTTTTTGTTTTTGTCATTGGTATATTTTATATTAAAAGTTATTATTATATGTTACATATTATATTAAATTGTAGATTGAGTTTTTCGGCTCAATGAGGTCCTATACACTTTATTATAGGACATATATTATGTTGTTGAATTTAATAATTGTTGTTTCTTGTATGAGAGAGGAGATCAAAAAAATAAGATGGGCTGAAGTTTTTTTTTCTCATTTGCATATTTTGTATCAAAAGTTTTATTATAGGTTACAGGGTTACACATCATATTGGGCTGTAGATTGAGCTTCTCGGCTTAAAGAGGTCCTATACGCTTTATTATGGGAGAGATATGATGTTGTTGAATTTAATAATTGTTTCTTCTTTTATGGGAGAGATGTTTTCAACTAACCTTACATTTAAAAATAGTAAAATAATAATTTAAATTAACAGATTAAAAATAATAATAACAAAAGAAATTAATGTGATTCGTAATTAAAATAATTCAATTTGCACATTAATTTTATATAATTTTATATGGAGATATAAAGTTACTGAAGGTAGAAAAGAATAATTTACCCTTTAGTATCAGGGAAAAATGTAATTTCTTCACTTCTTAATATGGAGATGAATAAAAAAGATATAAATTTAATGTGAGGAAGAAATGTAATTTATTCACTACTTAATATGGAGATGTGATGGGACCAACCCTGATCACTTATGAGATATCATTAATTGGGTGATTGCATGGATGATTTTATTGTTGATTGGTTTTATGGCACGGTACTGGTGATTAAATGGTGTGAGGACAACTGTCCTTTCCTCAGGTTCACTTCTCTCGCCTCTTCACTATACCAAAGAAACCCTAACCCTGACCATTCTATTGTTGCTCCGGTGCTCTGCTGCTCCATCGAGGTGAGCTCTCAGCTTCTGGTCTCAAGTTGCTGCTCCACGAGGTTTTCCCTTGTCCAGCTTTGGGGATGGTTCTCCGTAAGGGTTTCTGCTTGCACGCTCTGGTGATGTTCCCTATTCTCAAAATGGTTTTGAAGTTTCGGGTCTGCGACCCCTGGTCTCAGTATTTGGTCTCCGTCTGTTCGGCTCTGGTTGTGATTTTGGGTCCTGTGCTTGTGGGTCTTTGCTATACACTAGTTTTGATTATGCTGTTGATTTCAAAGTGTTCGTCTCGCTGTTTGACTGTAAGCTTGGAATTTTGTTGTAGGTCATGGTCATGGGGTGGCTTGACTCTCAGCGCTCATCCGACATTCGAACAAAGGTAAGTTCTCCCTCCATGTCTTAAGCTTCTGCTTCGTTTTCTAATGTTATTGATTATTCTTGCTTCTTGTGAGCAGTGGGCGCTCTGCGACTGTGACCTTGGTCCACGGCTTCCTTCCTCCGTTTGCAATGCTCGGCTCCTTTGGTAAGTGAAATCACCTTAAATCCTTGGCATTGTCTTCAATTTCTTTTCGTGGCTCTGTTACTTGGATTCTGATGGCCTTTTTTGGTGGCCATGGTAGGTGAATGGTTGGGCTCACTGGTTGCTAGTCTCATGCCCTAACACCTATGCTCTTGTATCGAGTAGGGTCGTGCCTTTTCATTTCTTTGCTTGTCTGTTTCGACATTGTTTCTACTAGTAGTCTTCTGTTGTCGAGGGTTGTGGCTTCGGCATCAATGTTTTATGGTTTTTTGTATTTAAGCCTTTGGGCTGTTAACTTATGAAACTGTATTTATGTCAGCTCTATGGTGAACTCATAGTTGTATTTGGCAGTGTTACGGAGGACCTCTATTTCGTAGCTTGTCTGTGTTTTTATAACTGTATCTTGGACTGTAAATTTTTGATATCTATATATACACATATATTTTTGAAAAGTAAATGGTAAATGGAAATGATACGAGTTCTGTTGGTACTTGTAGATATTTGTTGTATTCAACTCTTCTGCAAACCCTCTTTGTTGCTCTATGGGACTCGACCGCGTTTCTTCTTGCCTCTATGATAATTTCTGCTCTCTGTCACTATTAGGAAATGGGTAGATGAATTTAATTAATAATTTTAGGTTGCAATACATGGACTCAGATTTCCTTCTTCTCAAAATGTTTGCATGCTTCTTTTTATTCAATACTATGATGGATGATTACAGTGACTTTTTTTCCTCCTTCTTAAAGATCACTATACACTTATTTAAACTGTCAGTAGTTACATTTTAGTTATTCATTGATAACTATTCATCATTGTCTATATTTTAAAGTTAATTTGAAATAAAAAATAAAAAGAACGGTAAATAAAAATAAACAATGGGATGAAACAACGTTAAACTTAACATAAGGTCCTGTTAACTAGAAATTTAAATGGAACTAACTGAAACTCCTTCTATTTGCAACGACAAATACTCCAGCCATGACCTCCCTTAGTTGGATGCTCCTGCATCAAGATGAGTAAAAAAATTAATTTACCTTTTACTACAACAAGGAAGAAATGTAATTTCTTTGGTAATTCTTCACTACTTAACATAGAGACGAGTAAAAAAAATAATTTACTTTATACTACAAGAAAGAAATGTATTTCTTCACTACTTAATATGGAGATGACAAAAAATAGTATTATTGATATTACATGATGTTTAATTCATTCTACATTCACTTTAATATGATATTTAAAATAAATAAATATTTTTTCACATGAAACGTATATAGAGAAAGATTGATAGATTTATTATTCCATTAATAATTGCTTTCTAATTCAATATAAACAGGATATTTTTAATTCTTTGAATGTTTAATATGAATTTGATATGTAATATTTTAGAAAAAGAATAATAATAAAAATAATTAAATGAATGCATAAAGGAAACAAATATGAGGGAGCATGTTTTAACATTTTAATGTGGAGAACATGAATTATAAATAAACTATTTCATTGTCAACTATATTTATATTAGCCTAGATCCATCTAGTGGATCAAATCTCTTTTCACTCTAAATAATGTTTGCATTTGAAGAAATTTGATCCATCTCAAATCTCTTTTCCCTCTAAATAATGTTTGCATCTCAAGCAATTTGATCCCTCTTTAACACTTGATAAATAAAAAATTAAAATAATATAAACTAATTTATTATATCTATTAAATTATTAAATTCAATAATTTATTATAAAAAAATAAATAAATTTAAGAATCACCCTTAACCTATAATTGTCCCACATAAAAATCACCTCAATGCTTGTAATTTTGGTGTTGAGGCCCACGTGAAGTTATTATATGGAAAGTGTGTTTATAATGTTTGTCTGAGTGCCCACTTAAATTTATTATTTTGAAAAAGGAGTTGAATTTTGGTCTGAGTGCCCACTTAAATTTATTATTTTGAAAAAGGAGTTGAATTTTATTATTTTGAAAAAGGAGTTGAATTTTATATATTAGAAGAGAGGGTATAGGTGAATTTAAACTTATTTTAAAAAATAATTGATAAAATTTGATGTATTGTTAGGTGAAAATAATATTTGATCATTAAAAATAATTTTTTGTAATTTAAATTGGTGTTATTTAATTTTTAATTTTTTTTTTTTTTTAAATAAGGTTTTTTTAAGATTTCTATGATATAATTTTGCGAAAATTTGTTATATTGTGTTATTTAAAATGTATGCTTTTAATGCATAAATATATTTGACACTAACAATTTTTTTAAGGATATTTGAATTATGAAAATTACACCATTCAAACTTATAATTTTATAAATTATTTATTAGATTTTAAATAAAATTAACTTGAAAACATACCAAAAACCAAAATATAAAATAATTAAATATGGCTTTTGATTTATACAAATTTATACAGTATTAATAGAATTTTATATCATCATATTATTAATCGATATTATTAGAGTTAGTAGCCTTATATTTTAATAGATTTAGTGTAATTACCCCGTGAAGGAAACAAATCACACGGTGTGTCAAATACTTATTGATGTTTAGATAGTATCACTACAAATTAGGGTGAATCTACTCTCGAGGGTTGTGCACCACTTGTATTGCATGGAACTAGTGAATAATGCCTAGGCAATTTTTCGCCAAAAGTGAGTAATTTCAAGGAAACGCAGTGAAGCCCATTAACTAAATGTTTCTTCTCTTCCTTAACGAAGCTAAAATGTAAATCCTTGAAATTCATAACGAATGGTTCTATAGTGTATGGCCATTTTATATCGAGGACTATGTTGCAGCCACTAATATAAAACATAGGAATTTTGAGATGATATTTTCCCATTTGAAGTCTCATATTCTCATATCAAACATTCACATTTGATCATACCCTTATTGGTTATTATAATTTAAAACTAGGTATGGCATGAACATAACAAGGTGCATCTTTCGTCACTCTCCCATGACTGAAATTTTGGAAGCTACCACTATCAATCAAAAAATTACCTTACAATTAGCTAATAACCTTCGAAATTTATAGTGAAAAAAATTTAGATAAAGCATAAAGGGATATTTGAGGTTTTTCATATGGAGTTGATAAGGTTGTTAAATATTGAGAAGGAGGGGTTACGTCTTTAAATTTCCATTTATAAGTGATTTTGACTACGATGTATTCTAAGTTGTCTTGAAGTTGTACATCCATCTCCAAAAAAATAATTATATTTACATTTGCACCTTTTGAAATACTACTCATCACAATTATAACAAAGTCAAAGGTGTTGTACTTGGCCATTTATTTTGGAGATTTTTTTTTTTGGATTCTCAAGGGTGGGAGTTGGAAGGATATTGGGATTAGCTAGTGGAGGATGAGTATGAAAAGTGAATGAAAGTATTTTAGTTTGGTCATTGGTCATCACTTAGATCTTTTTAGCTCACTCATAAGCTTTCAACCAAGTAGCTCAACCTTGTATCATAACTTGTGTTCAAATTTCCTCCTTCATGTCAGTAATGGAACATTCTTTAAAAGAGGAATTATATAATACCTTTGTATGGATTTCCAACTACTCAAAAGCCACTATAAAGTCTATTATTATATCTATGTGATATACATTTTTCAATTACCCAAAATAGTGAATGGATAAATCAAAATGAGCATCAATGTGTTTCAGAAAATGAAGCTAGGGAATGTAGTCACCATTAGTGTTGTTGTGCCATTTCCACCATAACCAATGTGCAATATCCTGAACCCTCACCCTAAGCACGATTAGGTGATCAGTAATTCCATGGAGAGAGAAATAGCATTCCATTCTTGTAAACCTTTTATAGGGATCAATACTATAAAAAAATGATCATTTCTACTATAACAAATCAATGCCATGCACCATGATTCTAAAAGGGTCATTCATGGTGTCAATATAGGAAGAGTATGCAAGTATTTTTCTCTAATTTTGCACAAGAGTCCTCTTTAGTTAAATATATGTTAGGTCCCTATAATACTAGTGTAACCCCCAGATAATTATTGTTGTGCCCCTTAGAAGTCCACTATCATTATTGTTGAACCCTTGCATTATTATTATATAGGATCTAATTATATTTTGACCCTTTAGACTCCTATATATACTAACAAGGTATTTTCATTTGAATCATCCAAGAATTGTTCATTTGTGTGATGTGTTGTAGCTTCTAGAGACAACCCGTAGATTGAGGAGAGGTTAGTGCCTAGGACATCTTAGTCTCTCTTGAAGATGACTCATTGATGCTCAAGAGGTAAATGAAAAATGATTTTAAATATGGTTCAATTACCTTTCACAGAGTTAGATTCAAACATACACATAGAAAATATAGATCATCCCAAGAATAAATGTCCAAGTTTGGTGGCCTACACACAGTAAATATAGCTCAATTTGTCATTGCAGTAAACATGGAAAGGAGGAAAGGAAGGAAGGAATTAAGCACAGAGGGATGGGCAGACCTAGAATCCTAAGCAATAAATCCTAGCAGAATCACGAAACAATAATGAAATGAAACGAAAAAATTATGGAGCCATTTTTAAGGTTTCCAACTCAATGTTTCATAGGTACTTTCTAGTACAGTATGACAAGTAAATTTGCAATCAGGTATTGTTTGCTACAACATAATACAAGTAAATCCATGATCTATGAGTTAATCCAACAACTAATACTTACACAATTTTTGAGGAAGAGAAACACATACGAAGTGACATAGAGAGGAAGAGCACATACTACACATTACTATTCTTGGAATCACCAGATCTTCTTCATTAATATTAAAAAATGGAGTCCATATCAAAGGCTTAAAGTATTGAAATTTATATAAAAAGTACCACCTTAGGAATTGAATCAAAGCTTAGAACCTCTCTCTCTTACAAACAATACTCGAAATCTATGAAAAGACAAAATTTGGACCCTTGAGAACAGAATTTGGGAACCCTTCTAATGAGTTTCCTCTTCCCTTATATAGGGAGAGAGAGAGCTCGAAAAACAATTATAAACTATCAAAAAATGCTCCAACTGTTTGAATTACATAGTTGTATGAGCATGCGAATATCCTAGCTATCCTTGTGATTGCATAACAAATTTAATTCTTTTCTTGAAAACAGAAAATTAACAAAACATGAAAAATGTGAGGTGTTCTAATCGACATCAAAAAATATCTCCAATGCCAATTTCTCTAATTATCTCTAATGAAGCCACGCCTCCACCACACTATTCCTCCATAGTTATCGGCTAATTCGTCTATCGCTTTCTTCCTTTAACAACTTGAAACTGCCTCTTTTTGGAGCTAGATGTAGTCGAGTGTGGTGGCAATAGAGATGCTCTGTAGCTTACCTACCGACCCATTCACCCCATTATTTCTTTTGTGGTATACTATCCGGGCTTAATATATCATAACTCTCATTTAAAGAATGTTACAAAATCAGAACATTATGATGTCCTTAATCCCCTTTACTCTTAGTGCCCTTATTGTTTTACATCCATGGGACCACCACGGGGGACCAGTGGTATAATAATTTAGAACTACAATATCAAAGCCTTCATTTATCGTAACTCCATTTGAAATAAAAGTTATGAAACCATTTCATCCCAATTCTCTTTGCCCCTTTTATATTAGCCTTCTTATCTCAACTCCTCCATAGAACCGAGTGCCATGATCAATGGCTTGGTTCCTACGTGCTAAGGCCTTCAGATTCCTAAGAGGGCCTATTTCCCTTTGTAATTTCTCTTATGCTCTTGGTCCCTTTAAGTATCCCACAACCATGAGCCATCGACGCATTAGATATCCTTTCCTCAGAAGTTATTCAAAATTGATTTCCAACAGAGGTACGAAATGCTCCACCTTCGATGTACTTGTGTAGCACCTAGGTGCTAGCCTTGCTCTCCACTTTGGGTTCTTTTGTATCTCTCAGAACCATGTGCTAGTCCTCATTAGAACCCCTCTAATTAGAACTTTTCAAATTTTTTTATAAAGGAGTTCTGATATTTCCAACCTCTGATATGTTGACCATCTGAGGTGACATCATGATGATGTCATAATTGCCACGTGGAATCTCTAGAGTGGTGATGCATGTCACATGACTTTTCCCAACTAGGCCAACTAAAAACATTGAAACTGACTGCCATGTGTTTTGGTATGGCCACTTCACATTGACCTCATCTTCAATGTCCACTTCTTAGGGCCAATCACTATCTGCCATGTGTCTTCTTATAGGAGAGAGAAAAGAGCCCCTTGGTACTTTGGTTTTCTATGGTTTCCATTGTATTTCCCCTTCTCTACAACTTCAATGTTTTCAAAGGAATTTCATTTTCTAAGGATTTACGAAAATATGATGTTCTGATATAACTTCGTTCCGAGGTTCATTCTTATGATATTAGGTGTCGATATGCGCCTGATCTAAGGTTTGACCTCCCGACATTCCTCTGCTTCGATATTCCTCTTTCGATATTTGTTCCCGATAATCGGCTCCCAAATTTTGGCTCTCCCTTTTGATATCAACCTCCAAATTTTAGTCCTCCTTTGGATTTTGGACTTTGACCCTTCCATTTTGTCTTTCCAAGGCTATAACCATCCTTTTCTGTAGAAAATATAATAATAGGAACGTTTGACATAATCACAAGAGGGTGTGACAAGTGACAACATGAGCTCAAACTAGGGACAATGTATTGCAAACAATGCATTTAGGACCTGTAGATTAGTGCCTTCTATCCATTGGGAATGGAGTCATTTTATTCAAGTACATAAAAAGAAAAAAAATAAACAGTAAAAAATTAAAGCATTACTGAAATGTACAATGGCTCACTAGTATATAAAGTGGGTGAAAAATGGACCTATTTAATGCTAGAAATAAAGCTCAGAAATTTCCCTATCATGGGCAGTTCAAGCACCTCACCATCCAAATTTTCTAATAGGAAAGCGTTGTTTCCGTTGGCTTCAAATATCAGGAAAGGTCCAAACCATAAGGGACCAAACTTCCCATGTTTTCCTTTGTCCTCTCTCCTAACATCACATCTGAGCACCAAGTCTCTTGGCTATAAGGATTTATTCCTTGCCCTTTTGTAAAAAAGAGCCTTAATCTTTTCCTGATATTTAATTAGATTCTGAGTTACCTCCCCCACTAATTTCTTGAAGTTCTACTAGCTGGTTGATTCTCTCGGTTAGAGAATTTAGCTCTTCCTCAACATCTTGTAGAATCTTAGCCACTAGTGTGGCTAGTTGGAAAGGGAAAATTACAGCCTTACCATAAACTAATTCAAAAGGAGACTTCCCAGTTGACCTCTTAGTAGTAACTTTGTTGGCCCATAAAGAAAACTACAGCTGTGAGTCCCATTTTTTCTGATTTTCTGATATGGCCTTTTCAGGATCCTCACTAGAGTTTTATTCGAAGCCTCAGCTAATCCATTCTGCTATGGGTAGTAGGTGGTGGAGTGCCCCATGGAGATACTTTACTTTTGGCATAAACCAAGAAAATTCGCAGACTTAAACACCTGATAATTTCTAGTGACAATCTTCCTTAGACAACTAAATCTAGCAAGGATAGTCTCCTCCTTAAACTTTATGACCACGAAATCGCTGTAATTTCTAGATGGGATTACTTCCACCCATTTTGTGAAATAATCTGTGGTTGTGAGTATCCATTCATGCTGACCACTAGATGGAATATGTATTTCTCAAATGAAGTCTAGCCCCCACTATCTGAAAGACTTTTCTACAAAAACATGGATCAAGGGGAGGGGTTCCAACCTCTGCTTCCCAACAAAAAATTGACATTTCTCACAGGATCTGACATAAGAATGAACCTCACCAAACTGTTAGGCAAATAGAAACCTGCTTTAAGGATATTATAGGTTGTGGCTCTCCCATTGTAATGTCCCCCACATACACAAATATGAAATTCATCGATCACCTTATGAATCTCTTGTTCTACCAGGAATAAAAGAAAAATCCCCACTGGGTCCTTCCAATATAGCTGGTTATTTGAAATGACAGACTTTTGGGCTTGTAGCCTCAGTGCCTTGTATTTAACTTTGTCAGAAATCAATTGCCATTTAAGAAAATGTAAATAATGGACCAGATACTTATACCATGGTGAGACAAGGTACTTCATTTGGGTTTTCTGTATTGAGGTCTCAATATTGTTTTGTTCCTCTGATCTTCCATCTTTTCCTTCCTTATCTGTCAGAAAATTCATACCAAGGCCTAGAAGTTAGCCTCAGTCAATTATTTTGGCCAATCCCTTCCCCTTCAACAACTTATTGGGTTTGATCTCCATGTCATATTCTTGAACTTTTGAAATCCACTTGCCCCTCTTACCTTTAATGTCTCCCTACTTGAGAATGTGTTTCACAATGACATTTAGAACATACACTATTACATTAGATTGCAAGACATACATTCAGAATGCCTTCAAGGCTTTGACCAAGACATAAGCTTGTTTCTCTAATATATTATAATTCAACTCTTCATCTCACAACACCTGGCTGAAAAATGTGATCGACTATTCCTCTCATTCATCATTTTTCTACAATAGAACAACCACCACTGTGTTAGGATAGGCAAAAGAGAAAATAAGGAAAAGCCTATGATAGTCTGGGTTGATTAAGACTATGGATTCTGAAAATATTTTTTAATTCTAGAGAATGATTCCTTGACTTCTATAGGCCACTTTACTTCCCTGTCATTCTTCAACATCTCTGTGATCTCTTTGACAATTTCAACATAATTTGTTATAAAACTTCTTAAAAGTTGATTATGCTGAAGAAAACCTGGATTTCTTTCCTATTCCTTGGTAATGGAATATTGTTAATAGATTCCACCCTTTTGGGATCAATATTCACTCCTTCCTTTGCTACAATGTGCCCCAATAACTTCCCTTCACTTAAATAAATTGATACTTTTTGAGGTTGAAGGACAGACCATACCTTCTGCATTTTTCAAAGGTGAGTTGCAAGTGCTTGAATTGATTTTCACCTGAGTCAAAGAAAACCATTATTTCATCCAGGTATATTACTACGAATTTATCCCTCTCTCCAAAAAATTCTATATCCATTGATCTCTAGAAAGTAGTTCCATCGTTTATGAGGCCAAAAAGCATTCCGATATACATAAACGTTTCCCATGGTGTAGTAAAAGTTGTTTTCTTCTCATCCCGAGGGTGTACAATGACTTTGTTGTATCCAGAGAAACCATCCGTCATGGACATCCGAGAAGAACCTACCAAATTTTAGAGAATATAATCGATTTTAGGCAAAGGATAGTTATCTTTCAGTGAGGCATTATTCAAATTTCCAAAATCTATGCACAACCTTAGTTCTCCATTTTTCTTCCTGATAGGAACCAAATTTGCTACCCAATTGGAGTACCTTAAAGGCACAATTATCTTAGCATGTAACAATTTCTTCACATCCTTTTCAATTGATGGGAACAAGAAAGGATTAATCTGCATGAGCTTCTTCTTATATGGATTCACACTAGTTTTTAAAGGAATTTTGTGTTGTATGAGGCTAGGATAAAAAAATCTTCAAATCATCACATGACTAGGAAAACACATCCATGTACTCTTTAAAAAGGTCCATATACCTTTGTTTGTATTCCATAGGAACTCCTTCCACTAAAATTGGATGATTCTCAGATATTCATGGGTGCCAATATTACAATCTTCCACATCTCCATCAAGGTCTTGCTTAGTTGGCTTAGTAGCCACATCATTTGAGTTAAAAATCATTTCCAATGGAACCATTCCTATTGGGATGATGATAATCCCCTTTAGCTACAATATCTTGTGACCAATGATGGTTTCCTCCTAATGGGTTTGCAGTTCACATGTCATCTCCTCATCCTCCTGACCAATCCATGAGTTCGAGAATTCTCCAACGACCTCCATGAAGCACTTGATCCGTTCTTCATCTTCAAGCACCTGCTATTGCTTGACATTTTCTGGTACCAACGACTTATACCTGACCTCGACTTCATATCTGAGAAAGGGATTTTGGAGAGGCTTAAAATTGCTAGCAACGATGGCTAAGGAGTCCACCATCCTATTATGCTCCATAGGCAGAAACTAAATATTGAAAGCTAAGAAGAAGTTTTCAGTCAAATCCCACACTTTGTTCCTGTAGGCCTTAAATATTGGATGTTTTCTTTGAGACTAATTTTTTATTTTCTTCACTACCATCTTTGAATCCTGAAACACATTCAAGCACCCGATGTTAAGGTTTTTAGCAGCTTGCAGCCCCAACAACAAAGCTTCATATTTAGAAACATTGTTTGTGGCTTCAAACTCCAGCTTGAAGGAGAGAGGGATTAGGCTACCTTCTCGAGACACCAACAATACACTTGCCCCATTTCCTTCCCTAGAATAAGGACCATCAAAATACAATTTCCATACCTTGTGACACTGCAATGATTGTTTACTCAACTCAGTTATACATTCCACCTGGGTGTCTCCCATAATTTAATCATCTTCTTCTCATAGAAGACAAGAAAAATCCTTCTCCTTACCATATGTTGGAAAGAAGATTTTACTTTGAAATTGACCCAGGGTTCGACCGAGGGTGCCAACAAAAATCCCACATAGTCTATCACTTCACCGACATATTCACTTCTTCCAAAAGGAAGAAGAGTCTCACTCGAGGTGAGCCAAAACCATACTATCAAAACATTCATTCTTAAATATTCACAATAGGTATTCAACAATAAATCTACCATAAGCATAAAATTTTATAAGGGCCCCATAAATTACACAGAAAATGCCAGAAATATCATCTTTCTTATATTAATCACCATGTGGTGAAGTAAAATTATGGGTGTAGACACGAACGAATTCCTCTAGCCCGATAATGGGTCTAGCCACAACTATTACATTCTATGGAAGATTTCCTTAGGTTAGAATCAATCAAGAGGGCCTACCTCTTGGTCGCTTATCCTGCTTGATGATGTCCTCGCTTGCTCGCCCCAACAATCTCTCGCTTGCCTCTTCAAACTCCTAAAACAAGTAAACAACAACAACACACAAACATAATAATAGACAAATTGCAATTCAACATACTTAATGAGTCAAGAAACATCAAAACATGAATATGTAATATTACAAAACATGTAGGAAATCAATCGATAGTTTCATATATTAATATCAAAGAGAGATTACAACCATTCATCTTGATGTCGCAGTCTTCCTCTGACAAGACTAGGTTCCCACACACTTCTGCTAGCACTTCATGAGGGCTTCAAACAATAATAGTTTAAAGACTCTTCCCTTTAGGCTTCATTCCAAACCAAACACACTTCTCCCTCACACAACTAGATGGCTACAACTAGTAATATTTTTCTTGTCTAATAGCATACCCACACTCAGCCAACACTCTAACTATATCACTGCAACTAGTTTATGTTTGGGAAGAAGGGAGGTTTATATAGCAAAGATGGATGGGAGATGGATCCTCTTCTCATGGGAGAAGGACTTATCCCTTGAGGTAGTTCCATTTGTTGGAAATAATACTGGGGGGGGGGTGAATCAGTATTATCAAATTCTTTTCAATATATCTTCCAGATTTATACTTTAATTTATTCTTCAGATATTGATCATTAGTTTGTATTTCAGTACCATATAATAATGAGCATGAACAGGAAAAACAGATAATCACACCAAAGAACACCATATATAAGGTGGAAACCCAATGTGGGTGAAAACCACTTGCTGCAATATGTCTCTATCTTCTTTCAATTAGAAACTTCTTTTACAATGATTTTGTACTGGTGCAGTCCTTTACCAGTACGTAGGCTACAACCTGCTGAGAGCTACAACCCTCTCTCATTTTCCAATCTCTCCTGGAAGGGAGCTACAACCCCCTTAGCTCTTGTACTAGCTAATCTACTAGTACGTAGGTGATGACCTACTTCTTTTCTTCCAAGGACCACTTTTCATAAATTTTCAAAATGGATCCATAAACATCAAATAATCATCAAGTACATGTGAATCAACCAATCTCCTTTTTCAATCAACCAATGAATCAACCAATAACTTCTCAGAATGCAGTAACCAGAACAACAATGCCAGTACTCTAAACCTAGAACTCTTCAGCAATAGATAAAAGGCAGCCAACAAATATTTCAAGAAAAGTCCACAACTTTACCAATAGAAACCTACGAATATCCGCAACTCTTCTGTGTCTAAACTGTGTAGATCCACACCTGGTCCTTCTTCTGCTTTGCGTACCTCCGCACCTACTCCTTCTGCTGCACTGCGTACCTCTGCACATATCCGCACCTGCACTGTCTGCCTGACAGCATACCTCCGCACCTGGTCCTTTTGTTCCTCTGCATACCTACGCATTGTGCCTTCTGCTGCGCTGCGTACCTCCGCACCAGCGCCTTCTGCTTCGCTGTGGACCCCCGCACCTGCACCTTCTGCTGCGCTGCTGAGCCCCACACCTGCGCTGTGGATCACCTGCGGACCTCTGAATAGAGCCAAATTAGCATTCCTCCATTGTGCCACAGACAGTCAGATCCACAAATCTAATCATGCGCCTGAGAGATCACGACCTATCAATAGATTCGCCTTAAATTTCACCTTGATTTAGATCTAGCTTTTCAAACCGATCACCCAAAATTTCAGATCTTAAGATATTCAAATTTCACAAGTGACTAGCCAAGTGATCTCCTTTCCTTTTTATAGGCAAGCCCTTATTCAAACCATGGGACAAAACCATCGAAAACCAATACAAGGGATCCAAACCGGGGTTCAATAATTTAGATCCTATACCACGGACCAAAACCATAGGATCATGAATGTCGGGCTAAATACCATGGGCCAAACATAAGAATTCCCACGTGTGTGCACTTCTCTGCATTGGAGTGAGTGAACTGGGGTTCACACCTTCTGTTCGGATAACCTGCGGACATGACCGCACTTTGTGAATGGCGTGCCTGCGGGCCCGCACCTTTTGAACGGTGTACCTGCGAACCCCTTATTTTCCATCATTTTGAGAGCCTGAACAGAGATTTTCCACTTGAGTGAGTTTCCATCAAGTACAACACCTGTGCCATAGCGCCAAACCTGAATCATAATGCCAACAATCTCCCCCTTTGGACTTGATGGCAACCCCAAGATCCTCAAAGTCATTCTCCCCCTTTGACATCAAGGGCAAAGGGTTATGCTCCCCTTGAGAACATGCTGAAGTCTCTGCTCTACTGATCACGCTCCCCCTGACTATAGACCAGATCTGCAAAAGAAAAATTCTTCAAGAAGAACCATAATCTACCATACACCATACATGACCTTGACAAAAGAGATAGAGACATATTAGCAGCAATATTCAGATCAGCATCCATGTTCTCCTTCTGTACTTTCTCCTCCAAGATCTTCTACCATAATGCCAACAATGCATTATTAGAAGAATATATGCTCCCCCTGAACATGTGCCATTCGATCTTTGACCAATCCATAACCCAACAAATGTACGCGTATACCCCATATGAAACTCACGTACAACCAACAATCTCTGAAACAGATGAGATTCAACAACAAGATGATGCATCAACTACCCCCATCTTTTGCCTGAGGTATTCAAAGGTCTCCCTGGGCAGTGGTTTGGTGAGTATATCAGCAACTTGTTCCTTAGAAGGAACATACTCTAACTTGACCTTTTGTTCAAGCACTTGTTCCCGAAGAAAATGATATTTGATAGGTATATGCTTGGTCTTTGAATGCATGACTGGGTTCTTTGAAATGCTGATAGCACTTGTATTATCACATAAGATGGAGATAGGTGGTGTACAAGTGATTTGAAAATCCTGCAAGGTCTGCATCATCTAAAGGAGTTGAGTGCAGCAAGATGCAACAGCCACATATTCCGCTTCAGTTGTAGATAAAGCAATCGAACTTTGTTTCTTGTTGAACCAAGATACTAATCTGGAACCCATAAAGAATGCACCACCACTTGTGCTCTTCCTTTCATCCACGCTTCCGGCCCAATCTGCATCTGTATAAGCATGAAGTGTGAAATCTGTATCTCTAGGATACCATAAGCCATAGTTTTGAGTTCCTTCAAGGTACTTGAAGATTCTCTTAACTGCGTGAAGATGAGTTCCTTGGGATTTGCTTGAAATCTTCCAACTATTCCCACTGCATGCATGATGTCTGGTTGGGTACCTGTCAAATAAAGTAGACTTCCAATCATGGATCTATAGGTTGGTTGATGTACTGTTGCTGATTCATCATTTGCACTGAGGTTGCATCCTGTAACCATAGGGGTACATATTGATTTTGAATCTTCCATGCCATACTTCTTCAAAATCTACTTGAGGTACTTGGTTTGAGACAAAAAGATACCGCCTTCATTTTGTTGGATTTGTAGACCAAGAAAATATGTCAGCTCTCCTAGTAATGACATTTCGAATTCTTTCTGCATCACCAAGGCAAAGTTTTGACTCATAGTTTCTTCATTGCTGCCAAAGATAATATCATCTACATACACAACAAGTATTAGCAAGTTGTCATTTTCAATTTTTATATAAAGATTGCTATCTGCTGACCCCTTTGAAAAGCCTTGTTGATGAAGATACTTGTCCAAACAATAGTACCAAGCCCTTGGAGCCTGTTTAAGACCATAAAGAACCTTTTTTAGTCTGCGTACGAGATTTGGATCATTCCTAAGAATGAAACCATCTTGTTGCTCAATGTACACCTCTTCTTCTAAGTCTCCATTCAGAAAGGCTGATTTCACGTCCATTTGAAATACTTTGAACTTTTGAAAGCTTGAGAGAGCAAGGAACATCCGGATGGCCTCAAGTCTAGCAACAGGAGCAAAAGTTTCTTCAAAGTCTATTCCTTCTTGTTGAACATACCCTTTACAAACAAGTCTGGCCTTGTTTCTAATTACTTCCCCATTTTCATTCAACTTATTTTTGAAGATCCATTTTGTCCCTATGACATTCTTATCTTTTGGTCTAGGAACCAACTCCCAAGTGTTGTTCTTTTCGATCTGCTCAAGTTCTTCATCCATTGCCTTGACCCAACATTCATCTCTGCATGCCTCTCTTACATTTTGTGGTTCAGTGGAGGAGAGTAATGCCAAATAGCTTGAAGCTTCTGCAATTGTTCTTCTTGTTTGTACGCTTGCCTCCTTTTGCCCCAAGATTTGAGATTCTGGATGATTCTTTTGAACATACCTGGATGGAGTCTTCTCTTCTATCCTTATTTGTTCCTCTGGTGCCTCTTGAGGTTCTTCTTTATCATCCGTCTGATTTGAAGGATGATCTTCATCCTCTTCGATATTTTCATAATTTACTTGCCTAGGAATGTTTCCTTCTTCATCAACCACTACATTAATGCTATCAACTATTCTTCCAAGTCTTTTGTTGTAACACTTATATGCTTTGCTGCGAGGAGAATAACCAAGGAGAATCCCTTCATCTGCTCTAGGTTCAAACTTGCCAAGATGTTCATCATTATTCTTAATATAAAATTTGCTTCCAAAGATTTTGAAATGTTTTGCCGAAGGAGTCTCACCATACCAGAGCTCATGAGGAGTTTGAGTGCTGTTCACTCAGACATTTGTTTTGTTGAGAATAACGACCGCAGCAAATGCAGCTTCACCCTAGAAGGTTGCGGGAGTTCCAGATTCATCAAGCATTGCATGAGCCATTTGTTGAACCGTTCTGTTCATCCTTTTCGCTACTCCATTTTGCTGAGGAGTCCTAGCTATAGAGAATTCCCTTCTTATTGCATGTTCTTCAAAAAAATCGAAAAATTCATTTGAGGTAAACTCCCCACCTCTATCAGACCCGAGGCACTTAATTTTTTGATCTGATTCATTTTCAACCAAGGCTTTGAAAGATTTGAATTTTTCGAAGGCTTTGTCTTTGTGCTTCATAAGTCCTATACAAACCATCGTGGAGAAGTCGTCAATGAATAATATAAAGTATTCTTTTCCTCGAGGTGACCTTTTTCTTGATGGTCCACATACATCTGTATGGACTAGTTCAAGAGGCCCGCTAGCTGATCCTTCCTTCTCAGGGAAGTTAGTTCTGGTTTGCTTACCAAACTGACATGATTTGCATATTGTATTGTCTGGAATTCTGATGTCTGGAAGACCACGAACTGCATGGTATTTGCATGCTTTCCTTATATGTGAAAAGCTTAGATGCCCCAACCTCCGGTGCCATAACCAGTGTTCATCATTCTTGCTCAAATAGCATTGTTGTTGTCCTTCTTCAAATATGTATAAATTATTTGGAGTTCTTATGCCTTTGATCACTGTTTTTCCTATATCACGATCACGAACACTACATCCATTTGATCAAAATATTACCTCAGTTCCTTGATCACACATCTGACTGACACTCAGTAGATTATGCTTCAAGTCATCAACATACAAAACATTTCCATCCTTGACTTTCTCTTTCAACTGAACAGTGCCGTTTCCTTTTATGACTGCAGGGGTATCATTTCCAAAAGAAACTTTCTTTTGTAGAGTTGAGGCTTCTGTGATCCATAACACGTTTGCGAGAGATTTTTCAGCGAAAATCACATGAGAAACGATTTATCGACGCGTTTCGAACCAACTAGTGTGGTTCATCGTCAGGACAAGTTGAAGAAACAGATCCAGTCTAGCATGTTAAATAGTCTAAGCAGAGACTCCAATGACTACAAAAGATTAACGGCTAATTTTTGACTCTAGGACCCAGGTCAAATTTTCATTTATTAATTTAATAATAATATTATTATTTATTATTATATTAATGGAACCAAGTTAAATTAGGTAAAGATAAATAAAATAAATTAATGGTTAGTTTTCTAAAAATTCATTTATTTCTTTAAATTATTACTTATATATATATATATATTTTAATTAAAATAATAATATTCGATTGATAAGAAAAGGTTAGGATTAATAAAATTATATAAGTTAATTTATTTGTTTATTAAATTATTCATTAATTATTATTTACTAATTATTATTATTATTATTTACTATTTTATTTATGGAATTAAGTTAAATTAGGTACAAATAAATAAAATAATTCTTTTATTTATTTAAATTATTAATTATATATGTATATATATATATATATATTTTAATTAAAATAATATAAAATTATAAATAAATGCTATACATTTAATTAAAATAATATGTATAAATTGACCAATGGCTAATATAAGGACCATGGTCAAAATTAGTTATATTGGGTGTAATATATATATATATATATATATATATATATATATATATATATATATATATATATATCTATATATATATATATATATATAAAGTAATTATAAATAGTATTAATAGTTAGTTAAAAGATATTATTTAAAAATTAAAATTATAAGTTATTTAGTAATCAAAAGGAAAGTAGGACCTCTCCTGATATAATAAGACTAAATTACATTTATATAAAAATATACGTACTTTTTCTAAAGCACTATATGATTGAAGTTTTTCTTTATCACCTGTCATATGCTTCGAACATCCACTGTTGATGTACCATTGATTTTCCTGTCCTTCTCCATATAAAGCAATCCCACATCTTTCTGGTTGTGGTTCCTTCATTCTCCATGTTCTGGCATTTGAGATTTGTTCCTTCTGAGTTGTCTTCCGAAACCTGCTCCTGCATTCAGACTCTTCATGACCGAAGTTATTACAAATAGAACATTCAATTTCACTTTCAAGGGCGGAAAAGTTGTTATAGGTCCTTTTCGTGATTCCAGTCATACTTCTTTGTTTGTGAGCTTCTCTAGTCATGATTGTCTTATAGGCAACACATTGAGCTGCTTTGTGACCAAAGTTATGGCAAGAGAAACGTTGGCCATTGAAGAAACTCTTGCGATTATCAAATCTATCAACCAACCGATTGTAGTTTCTATTGACATCCATTCTTGAGGAAAATTTGGAAGATTTTAACTGTGGCTGGTTGTAGCTTTTGTTTGTCCTTAAGGTAGCTTGCCCCCGATTTTCTTGATAGTCTTTGTTCGTTCTTGAGGTAAACTGTCCCTGATTTACCTGATGATTAGGCCTTTGCTCGCTCCTCCTTGCTGCATCAAGATAACTTTTGGAGGTGGATGCTTGAGATGCTTCTCCATTATATCCCAGACCTATCTTGATTAGTGGAGAACGCTGCACATTGATAATCTCATCCAGAGTTTCAGACCCTTTAACAAATTTAAGATTAAGAGCTTTTGTTTTCTCAATCTCTTTTCTAAGACTAACAATTTCACATTCCAATTTTTCGTGATGTTTTTCCCTTTCAGCCAGTTGACATTGCAGAGAATCAATAATCACATTTTTCTCTTCTAAACAAATTTTGAGATTAGAAATCTCTTCATAAAGACCTTCTTCATCTACAACATCCATATAATCATCATCTTCAAAAGCCATTAAAAGTTTATAATTATTACCTCATTCATCTTCGTCACTATTTGAAAGTCCATCACTATCTTCATGAGTGTAATAGCTTTTCTTATTTGCATTCTGTTTCTTGTTCCATCTAATAGGTTCCTTCCCCTTGTCAATCTTATCCTTATGAGGACATTTGACAGCATAGTGACTGACTCTTCCACAAGCAAAGCATTTGAAAGGTAACTTACCTCGGAATCGTCTAGCACCTCGTTGAAGGTTTTTGACAAAATTTGATTCTTCTTCTTCTTCTGACACATGTCCTGACTCATAGTAATCTTCTTTGCCAGAATCCTTGAAGGCAGCTTCTCTCCTGTCTGATGGTCCTCCTTTCCTCATTTCATAAGCAGTCAGAATTCCATGCAGCTGTGACATAGTAAGGTTTCGTAGATTCTCCTTTTCTTCTATTACAGAAACTTTAGATTCAAACCTAGGGGACAAAGATCTTAGAACCTTTTCAACCACAACAACCTCTTTTATTTCTTCACCCAAATTTTTCATACAATTAACAATCTCATCTACACGAAGGAAATAGTTAGCCACACTTTCATCATTGTGCATTCTGAGATTTTCATACTGAATTCTGAGGGTTTGAACTTTTGCTCGTTTTACCTGATCATCTCCTTCATAGCTCAGAACAATCTTGTCCCATATTTCTTTTGCGGATTTATACTGCATAACCTTCACGAATTCTGATTGAGATAGACATCCTAGTAGAGTATTGACAGCCTTTGCATTTGTTTCATATTTCTTCTTCTCAGCAAGATCTGTAGGAGTTGCTGATGGAAAAGTGTACCCTGTATCTATGATATCCCAGACTTCTGTACCGAGAGAGTGAAGATAGGAATTAACTCTTACCTTCCAATATACAAAGTTTGTCCCGTCAAAAATTGGTGGCCTGATAGATGCTTCTCTCTCGTAGTTGCTCATGATGATGGATCTTCCTTCAAGCGATCAAGCTTCTTCAGAAGGACTTTCTCTGATACCAATTGTTGGAAATAATACTGAAAGGGGGGGGGGTGAATCAGTATTATCAAATTCTTTTCAATATATCTTCTAGATTTATACTTTAATTTATTCTTCAGAAATTGATCATTAGTTTGTATGTCAGTACCATATAATAATGAGCATGAACAGGAAAAACAGATAATCACACTAAAGAACACCAGATATAAGGTGGAAACCCAATGTTGGTAAAAACCACCTACTGCAATATGTCTCTATCTTCTTTCAATTAGAAACTTCTTTTACAATGATTTTGTACTGGTGCAGTCCTTTACCAGTACGCAGGATGCAACCTGCTGAGAGCTACAACCCTCTCTCGTTTTCTAGTCTCTCCTGGAAGGGAGCTACAACCCCCTTAGCTCTTGTACTAGCTAATCTACTAGTATGTAGGTGATGACCTACTTCTTTTCTTCCAAGGACCACTTTTCATAAATTTTCAAACTGGATCCATAAACATCAAATAATCATCAAGTACATGTGAATCAACCAATCTACTTTTTCAATCAACCAATGAATCAGCCAATAACTTCTCAGAATGCAGTAACCAGAACAACAATACCAGTAATCTAAACCCAGAACTCTTCAGCAATAGATAAAAGGCAGCCAACAAATATTTCAAGAAAAGTCTGCAACTTCACCAATAGAAACCTGCGAATATCCACAGCTCTTCTGTGTCTAAACTGTGCAGATCCGCACCTGGTCCTTCTTCTGCTCTGCGTACCTCCGCACCTACTCCTTCTGCTGCACTGCGTACCTCTAGGCAGATCCGCACCAGCACTGTTTGCCTGACAGCATACCTCTGCACCGGGTCCTTCTGTTCCTCTGCGTACCTATGCACTATGCCTTCTGTTGCGCTGCATACCTCCGCACCAGCGCCTTCTGCTTCGCTGCGGACCCCCGCACCTGCGCTGCGGACCCCCGCACCTGCACTGTGGATCGCCTGCGGACCTCTGAATAGAGCCAAATTAACAGTCCTCCAATGTGCCACAGACAGTCAGATCCACAGATCTGATCATGCGCCCGAGAGATCACGACCTATCAATATATTCGCCTTAAATTTCACCTTGATTTAGATCTAGCTTTTCAAACCGATCACCCAAAATTTCAGATCTTAAGATATTCAAATTTCACAAGTGACTAGCCAAGTGATCTCCTTTCCTTTTTATAGGCAAGCCCTTATTCAAACCATGGGACAAAACCATCGAAAACTAATACAAGGGATCCAAACCGGGGTTGAATAATTTAGATCCTATACCAACGACCAAAACCATAGGATGATGAATGTCGGGCTAAATACCATGGGCCAAACATAAGAATTCCCACGTGTGCGCGCTTCTCTGCATTGGAGTGAGTGAACTGGGGTTCGCACCTTCTGTTCGGATAACCTGCGGACTTGACCGCACTTTGTGAACGGCGTGCCTGCGGGCCCGCACCTTTTGAATGGTGTACCTACGAACCCCTTATTTTCCATCATTTTGAGAGCCTGAACAGAGATTTACCAGTTGAGTGAGTTTCCATCAAGTATAACACCTGTGCCATAGCGCCAAACCTGAATCATAATGCCAACACCATCATTATAGGGGAAAGGAGCCCAAACTATCATCCTCGACCCCATTTGGTGAAACCATTTACCAGACTTCCATTACGGAGCTTCTAGAGATGGAAGCTTCAACTCTAATTTAAAAATCTTTCCATAACAGGACCAGTGCGACTGGAACACAGCTTAGTCGCATCGATCGACGTGGGGAATAGTGCTAATCTCTGCACATCGGTGCGTGGGATATAAAGGCCATTAGCGCTTATCTTGTAAATTGGGTAAAATAGACGTTTCAGGGGAAATGGTGCAAAAGGGAAATGATCTGCTCATGAAGAGGACATAATGTGAGTTTCTCCATGTTGAAAAAGCAAGTGGGGTTCACTGTATAGGTCCTCCAGGATCAAGGAATGGGGAGTACAGGAACAGTGAAAAAATGTTGTGTAACAGATGCCCCCTAAAGCATGAAGGACGAACCAGAGTGAGGGATGAAATGCTTTATAAATCAACATGGGGAACTGGTCTGCCATTGGAAAACCTGAAAGCAAGTACAGATACATATACATAAGCTGAGATCTCTGTCAAAAGATACATGAACCATGGCATCGACGCAGCCATCCAGAGAATGATAATGTAAATGGATCCAGGTATGGGCACAACCATCTGTCAAAGAGGATCATAATGAAACCAAGGTATGGTCGCAACCATCTAATAATGAGAAGGATCACATATGGTAACTCATGGTCTGGTCACAGCCAGCCATCTAAAAGAGACATGCATATCATCATAACCATGTCACACTAGACTTTTTTGTAATCTGAGTCCAGGGTCTTGCGCTCCAACACATCCCGATAAAAGTATATATCCTAGCATGCGAATAGATTTGTTGACGTTGAACATGCTAGAAAGTCACTTGATTACCAGTCAATAATGTAGACTGTTAACAAGCGCGACAGAAACCACCAATAATGATAATGTCCCTCAAGGTACTATCAGCACAATTCACAGAATGTGAATATAGGAACTGAAGTCGAACATCCGTGAAATCACCCGATCGAAAGCCAATGATGTGAACTTGTCATCGAGTACGAAGAACTTGTCATTAAGGCATGCAAGCTCTAAGGTACTGGAAGGGAGTTTCTCGATAAACTTATCGGATAACGAGCTGGTGTCGAGGGAAAGTGACCATGTCGAAGGAGGGCCATAATGAATCCCACATCATCGATGTGAGACGAGAGGATGAAAAAATGGTTTTGGATGATACAGAGAATCAGAGGTAAGTGTAACTGCACAAAGGAAAACTCTTGAACATATCGGCGACACAACTAGAAGTTTGGCAGCTTTTGGATCCATGGGATCGGTGGTCATTGTGACATAGCAGAGATCAGATGGAAGGAAAAAATGAACAACCCAAACCCAAGAAGGTCAATGATTTAAGGGAGGATGTCCCAACCCGACACGAAGAAAAGAGTGTCATGTTCAAGAGTGAGCTGCCGATACGACACGATAGACTTCCAAATTTTCCCCCACCATTTCTAGTGAGTACCCCAATTATTTTTTATCGCAAGCTTGAAGGGGATATCATATGCTTGCACTATAAGTTCATCCTTCGGATGAATCCAACCTAGTAAGTTTAATGAGCCCTATGAAGAAGAATCCGTTGTCGTTTAATAGTTTAACGAGTCTGACAAAGGTGTAACTCAGTACCTTTTTCATGTTTAGAGAGTTTGAAAATGACATGTAAAAGAAAACTCCATATGGTCCCTTTTCATACATTTGTGTCTCTCGAGCCCGAAAACGTAGAAAACAATACTTGAGAGAACTGCTTGACCATTTCAGTCAAGGAGTACCTTTTTCTTTAATAGTGCCTCCTACCCCGAAAAGGGGTAAACTTATACTGGGCGCATGACATTTTGTATCCGTTAACGCGTTCGAAACGACAAGGGCTCAGCCACCTTTTCGTTTTTAAATGGTAGGAAAAGAGCGGAAAGCAGACCCCCCATTTTTATTCTCTTCAACGAGTCAAAAAGGAAAAAATACTTGGTGATATTTTCATATGAGTTTAACGAGTTGAGAAAAGAGTTGAAATATGACTCATTACGATCGTCGAACGTCCATGACCTGTCGTTGCACAAGAAAGGCAAAGTGTATTATCGAGTCCTTGAGGCAAAATAGGTCAAAAATATTTACAAAACTTGATATTTTCATGAAAAAATGAATAAATAGGGGAAAAGTAAATATATTTTTACCATTTACCTTTTTACCTTAGTAGTGAAGACTTTTACCCTCTTTCACCCTTGTTTTTCCAGAGCGAATTGCGGGAGATCTGGGAGGCCAATCGGCGAGCCGTCAGTTCCAGGTAATAGCCGAATTTGTGAGCTCCAATTTTATGCTATTCATTTATGATTTTAGCCATTTTTTTTAAATTTTTAGGGAGGTTTTTGAGAAAAAATTTCACCCTCGTTCAACGTGATTTCCGGGCAGGAGATTGCGCTGGTCGAGGGTCATTTGCATGGCCATCTGCACCAATCGGTGCGACTGTTTCTAAAACAGGCGCACCGGTGCCATGGATAGGTAAAAAATAATTTTTCTCAATAACTGACCGTTAAAATTTGATTTTTATGTACCAAAATTGAAGATTGACTCAAATAAATGGCTTTTGTAGGAGAGAAAATGCAAAAGAACGGTGGATTGGAAGGAAAGAGAACACGGAGATGCAGACACCCAGGAAATGAATGATCCAAATTGCCTGGAATCTTTGAGGGCATGCGGGCTCCTCAATTTTTCCCTTACACCATGGATGCGGGCCCAACCCGAATTGCTTCGGTATTTGATAAGCATTTTGGACATCAATCGTGAGATTTTTGTTATTGGGGTCTAGGAGATGGAGCTGAAAATTTCAGACATTTACTTCATCACTAGGATATCTCACAGAGGTGAGCCAGTGAATTTGTATGGATCATGTCTAGTCAGGGCAAGCATATCTTCCCTGCTTTCCGTGCATTGTCTTGAGGCCTTGAAATCCAAAAGCGGGAAGATTGAAATTCCCTCTGTATGGGATTTGACACTGAGGGTGCTTCTGTTGACCATCAATAGAGTGGCGGGGTCCTAGGTGAAACATGAGACTAATAAGTAGAATTTCCTTTATGCTATAGACTGCACAACTCCCACGATCTTCAATTGGGCAGAGGCCATGAAGATGAATATCAAGCGCTAGATGTTCAAGGAAAAGGCGGGAAATCTGAAGCAATTTGGCTTCGGATTGGTACTTGTGACCTTCTTCCTAGAATGAGTGCCACTGTTCCAATATTAGTTGACTAAGGTTGATCCTCCTGCGCCACGTGATCCACGGATGGCCCACTAGAGTCGTTTGATGGCCATGATCACTGGGGGTGAGCAGCGGTCCTACCGACCAACATTCTTCTCATGGTTACGACGACAAAAAATCGTCGTGGATGATTGGCCATATAGCAGCGCCAATTTCCATGGAGACCTAGATATGCCCTTGCTAGATGGGGAGGACTTCGATGACGAAGGTAAAAAACCAAACCAAATTTTGTTTTTGATGTTTTTAACTATTTTTAATAAACGCATGCTTATAACATTTATCTTGTGTATGCAGATGTAGGACCAGAGCGGCCAGCCGAGATGTCCTCGATAGCTAGGCGTTATCCTCGTTCTATTGATGTTGTCACCCCTTATCAAGAAGGGAGCGATAATGAGGAGGAGATTGTGAGGAACCTCAAGGGGTTGACTGTTATAGACAATTTTGTGCCTTACAGCAATAAGCATGAATTGTCAATAATCCAAGGGATCCAAAGTTACCTAAACATGATGTTCCTACCCCTAGAGGAACAAGGTCAGCAAACCAACAGCTCTCAGATCAGTTCTCCACCTGAAAACACTCAAAAACAAGCAATCCTGAAATCAAAGCAGGTGCTCCACTAGGCTTCTGCGCTGAAACACAACTGCTCCATGGTGTACCTGCGTTGCAAAGCAGGTAGAACAAAGCCCACCTGCGTTGGGCGAGTTTGGACATGTGGCACAGTGAGTCATTGCTTTGGAATCTTCCAAAAATGACACTTGGGTCAGGTATTTCGCCTTGTGATGAGTCAGAGGCTTTGTTTCTCCAAGTGGAAGCAAGGTTCACCAAGTGGACTCAAGAACTGAAGATCAACTGAAGATTAACTGAAGAGAGAGAGGACACAAGGCAGCTACACATCAGTTGCAAGCTGACTCATCCTTTCTCAATTCATCTATATATTGAGCTCTCTCCTATGAGCTCGGGAGGCTGGAATTTGGTGCAAAGTAATGATATGCTGTTGGTTTCATTCTTGAGTTATTGGGTGATTGTTTGAGAGAGGTGAAGAAGAGCAATTCTTTCTGCTGGGAGGTGTTGCTGGGTTGGAGCCTGCAATGGTTGTAATCCTCTCAGAACCTTTATTTCTTCATTAATAAAAGCTATTGAGGTTCTTCTATGTGCTCTTGTTTCAATTATGTATTGTGATGATTGCATGTTTGGTTTACACTAATCCATGAACCAGTTATGATTGCATGCCTCTTGTAGTTTCCTTCTTTGTTGTTTTGCAGGATCTCATTGCAGCTGGGCGAGCAGAAGGACAAAGAGCTAGGAGCAAGCGGCCAAAGAGGAGAGTTTGGATTCGACATTAAGCGCAAGGCAACGGTTAGTGCTTTTTCCATCCTCTTTTGCTTTCATAAAGAAGTAAACCTTCAGTAGTTTGTTTTACAGTTGTTGCTAAGGAACTGTCACCCTTAGAATGGGTTAGGGTCATCCGAGTCGGATACTTTTCCCTACAACAAACTGGCGACTCCGCTGGGGATCGTATCCGTTTGATTGTGTTTGTAGTATTTTGCTATTCATTTCCTGAACAAAAGAGTACCAAATCGAAAAGCTTTTGACTATATCAAAAGCGAAGTAGAGGGGCTGCTACTCTTGCTCATTGTCTGAGCAGATTCATGATTTGAAGAGCTGATCTACAAAGATCCTTGTAAGCTCTTAGTGATAGCTTTGTACCTTCTAAATCATCCCTTTGAGTATGCTTGACTGAATGCTTCTGATTTGAGCAAAAACCGTGCATTTTTTAGAAAATTATGACCCGGAAACTATGAAAACGCAACTCTCGTTTTCCAAAGCAGGTAGTACATAGGCTACCTGCTTTGCAACGCAGGTCCCGAACTAGCTACCTGCGCTGAGAGCCAGTTTGACTGTGCAGAGCCTGCGTTGACCCAAATTTGCTTAGTGCATTTGGGGTTTCCTCCTTTCTCTTGCCTGTTTTCACTTAGTTTTGCTGCTAGGTGTCAGTCTTGTGCCTATTTTGAAACCAATATTACTTGCCATCATTCCGCCTCTGTTATATAACGAAATTGTACTTGTTCTTTGTATTTCTTACTCATTTACAATTTCCCATAGCGAAAAGTAAACTAGTCATGCTTTTGGCCTCTTAGATCTGAACCTGTGTTAGGCGTTTTGCTGGTCTAAAGAGTTAGCTTGTTTGCTGTCCATAGCTGGTTAGTCGTTTTACTTTCGTTCGTATGGTTTGATTTCATGTATTTCCAGTGATTAAGCAAGTGAATCTTAAGGTGTCTTTTGATTTTGGACAAGCTTGTTTACTTTCGCTTTAAATCAAAATCAAAGTTATATAACCACTTTCTTTTTGTATCCATCCACATTAAGAAAGGGAAAAGAAAATACATGCATTGTGCATTTTGCATTTGAAAAAAGTTTGCATGATGATTTAGGAGAAAGTGCATTAGTTTGTGCTGTATGAACTGTGTGAAAAGAATTTGCCTTCTTTCTCTCTCAGTAGTTAAGATTTTCATCAGTCAAAAAGATTTGAAAAAGCTTGCTTCTCATCTTAGGCTGCATTTAGGAATTTGTCATATACATCTCGTGGTGAACCTTGAAAGGCAAACTTTAAAAAGATCAACTTAAAATATACTGAATGAACCTAACAACGCATTTGAAACATAACGCAAACATCTAGAGGTCTAGGTAGAGACGTGTTCCGGCGTCGTTAAACATAGTGACTGTCGATCTCTACGAAGGTGGGTGATTCCTCCTGAGAGTCGGTGGCACTAATACGGACTTGTGCTCCCACGTACCGTCGAGTATATATTGGGAGACCCCTATAGGCAATTATCCTTTATCCATAGGAAGCCGTGTCGGCCGCCCTACTGATCGCGATGCAGTGAACACAGCATTCACGAAGATCGACCACCCGTACCGTAAAACGTATTCTGTGGTTTCGCGAAAGGTTTGGCACACCCTCTACCTAGATCTCCAGAGCAGTTTCTTTTGGCCCTTTTCAAACTCTATAACTGAAAAGGTCCAACCGAGCATTTGTCACTTCGGGCTCGTTAATACATCGAAGGCGACTAGAGTCATCTTTAGCTTTTTCTCGACTCTTAAAACATGAAAAAGCAAAGTTATGTTTAAAAGCGTCTAATAAAATTCATTCAAATCGGAAACACAAATTTTCCCCTTCATATTTTAGTTGATCGAGTAATCCGCAATCGTGGAAGAAAGTCAATTGAATATCCGTCGTTCTCGGAGGCTTGCGAGTCAACCGTCTTTGTCTCCAGAATCGAAAACAATCCGGACAAAGCGAGCTCGTCAAACCAGTTCAAAATCTCCTTTAAAAGTTAGAACAAGCGTTCCAACAACATCTGAGATTCTGGTCACTCCAAACATTTCTGGAAACCCTGCCTCAATAGAAGAAGTTCAATCGCCACAGAGGGACAGTAATACTGATCGTAGTCTGGGGGCAAATACTCGTATGACTGAACCAGTTCCATCTGTAACCGGTCCAGAGAGTTTTGTTCCTCAAACATCCGTCGCGGTCGATACAACCCCTTCTTCGGCACCAGAAATCTTTTACGGACCTGACGGTCTTCCTCTTCCACCTGGTCTGATTGCAATAGAGGAAATTATAGAGGAACCGCAAGTATCCACTCCAATTCAATTTGGAGTAGGGGTCACTCTATTTCCTGCTACAACAGAAGTTTGTCCATCACCAGTGGAAGTTCCTGTAGAATCACTAGGTGATCAATTGGATAGACTAAAAATGACTGAACAACCGTCGACATCTAGGACTGTGTCGAATGACACGGCGACGGCAGAATTACCTGCTGCAAATCCAACAATGTTCGCCGGCATACCATCTGTCCCAACTAGCTCGCAGTCGCTAGAAGGAGTCCATCAAGAGACTATCTCGACAGTATGGTCTATTCCTGTTTGTTCCGGAGTAATGTCTGGTAACTCTCATGGTGAGGCTCATCAAATTGACCCTTTTGGGAATCTAATTAGGCCATCCAGTCCTCCAAGGCAGGCAGTTGCCTTGAGTTCTGGGTTGCTACCGTATGGGGGGCAGTACCCATACGGGAGCTCTCAACCTTATTCAAGTTATGGCGGAATTACAACGAGTAGTTGGGTACCTGTGCTATCCCAGCCACCGATAGTTGTATATTCTATGCAACAGTGTGTACCTGTGACAAACATCCCAACTACACTGGCTATTGTGACCGTGTCACAAGTTCAAACAATGCCTGTTGTGTGTCAACCTCAGATTGCTCAGGTTCTCATGCAACGGCCACTTGACCCTGCGACCCAACCACAATCACCTACTGGTGGGGCAACACAAGTACAGTTGGGTACGACTACCCCACATCTTGGTCCAATGGTTAGTGTAGCGCAACAACCCATGGTGTCGCAACCGTGGATAGTGCAATACCAACAGCCGCAATTCCAACAAGTGTACCAAGGTTCTGAACAGCAAATATTTGTGAATACTGGACAACCATATATTCAAAATGGTCAAAATCAACCACTTTATAGTGGCCAAGTCCATCAACCGTATTCATCATACCAACATCAACTCCATTATGCTGGTATGCAAAGACCGACTGTTCAGGCGATTCCATCGTATCCTGGTTACGCTTCACCTAACTTGAACCAGCAGTTACCATTCGTGGCGACTTTAGAGTTGCCTGATTTACATCGGTTAACAAACGATCCAATTGCTTACGCCCCTTGGTGGCCAGTGATTCCGCACAAACTCCCATCCGACATTCCTAAATTCAATGGAAATCCAGGTGAAGACCCGTCGAATCATGTGATGACATTTCATCTATGGTGTTCGTCGAACACTTTGAATGACGATTCGATAAGGCTTCGCCTCTTTCAGAGGACATTGACAGGTCCGGCGGAAAAATGGTATATAGAATTGCCTAGAGCTTCGTTCGACAATTTTGGCTCCCTTGCCACAACATTCTTGACCCACTTTCAATTACCAATAAGGTACGAAACGGGAACAGAGATATTGACTAACTTCAAACAGACAACCGCAACTCATATATCAGATCATATACATGAGTGGCGACGTCGACGAAGAATGGTTAAAACATACGTTCCTGATCAGCTTTTAGCTGAGTGGTTTATAAAGTCATTACTTCCGGCTATAACGGAAGATGTAGCAAAGGGAGGAGTCGTAACAGAAGAGCAAGTTATCGCTCGTGCACAATACTTGGATTTAGTATATACTCAGTCCGGCACGCTCTATGACAAAATACCAGACGCCCCTAGACCAGAGTTTTCAATCCCTCCTCCTCCTAAATCAAACAGTGACTCTCATGCCGGCGATGGCGTGATTGGCACGGCAAACGCGAATCCGAAAAGGACCAATCAAAAGAAGGCCCGTAAGGATTCGAATCAAAATGCGCATGAAGAAGTTCTTGCTTCGGAAGTAAATGCCGTATCGACAGATAGGGGCAAAGAAACCAATCAACCAGGAAGCAAGAAGAATCAAAACAAAGGGAGGAAGAATAAACAAGGTGGGTCATCCCCTAAGAAAAATTCTTCAAACCCTCCTGGGAATAGGAAACGGTTTCCGTGTCACATATGTGACGATGATCATCGGACGACAGATTGTCCGTACAAAGCTGAGTTTAAGAGATTCGTAAAGAATCCGCACACTCCAGCCGTATTAACTGATCCGTTTCCCGACCCAAGTCAGAATCTAGTTGACAGTGGAAATGCTTCCCCATCACAAGTCATGATGTTGTCAAGTTTTAAGCGCCAAGATGATGCTTTAATTTAAACATTAAACAAAAGCCGTGGGAATCCGCAGCCGTTGAATGGCGAAAGAAAAGGTCGACCAGGTAGTTCGACAACAACTTCGACAGAAGTTGAGCTGCCATCCAACACAAGAAGCATTCCATCGATCCATGGAAGCAATCATTCTATCCAATATATTGGAGTAATTTTCCCAAAAGACCCTTCTTTAATGGGCACTTTTACCCCACCACCGCCAAGTAATCTCGCGGAGTTGGATGCAACGGGATATGAAGCCTTCTATTTTTAATGGATCTAAAAGTTTCGAGGATAGTTCCTTCTTCAAGTCAACCTCGTTTAAAAAATGAAATAAGGAGTAAATGAGGATAGTTCTTTTACGATGTCAACCTCATTAAAAAATGAAATGTCCTCTTAAGGTTTAGAGGATATATGCCTCGTCTGCATTTTTATGCTGGGGGCATCAGGATCGAGCAGTTTTAGCAATGTTCATGCTCGTTAAAAAATAAAAGCAATCATCGAGCAGTTTTAGCAATGTTCATGCTCGTTAAAAAATAAAAGCAATCATCGAGCAGTTTTTGTGCAGAAGTTCATGCTCGTTAAAAAATAAACGTAAATTGTGAGCAATCTTTCCCTAGCAGTTCGAGCTCACCCAGAAAAAATGAACCGGTAAACAACCTCGAGAAATGTAACCTTTGAAAGCCATATTAAAAGCCCTTGGTCGTGTTTATATGCCATCACCTCCATCTGTTCATTTGGCCAATCGTTCACCTCCATATGTTTGTTTACCCATTTTGAGGAACAGCTGCGAAGAGTGATTTCACTTAGCCATCCTTGTGACACTGCCGTGATTGGAGAATTCCAACCTGTACCTGGAATCTGCTGCTATCCCTGTTCATCACTCGTTCCTCAAAAGACGAGTCTTCTTTGAGCTCTTTTCACTGACTCGTAAAATATGAAAAGTTTGCCGAGTTTTGGCCTTCCAGCTCGTTAAAGCGACCGGAAAGCTATCCCTCCTCTAGATTTTAATCTTTTTGGACCTGAGGGATTATTGCACAAAAAGATCGAGCGCTTGTTTGTTCGGCTCGTTAAAGCAACCGAAAATTCATCCCTTCTGTATTGTTTTAAACTTTTTCGGACTTAAGGGATTAGATGACGAAAAAGGAATTTTGGAGTTAACTTTTCGTACCTTTTCAGACTCTCTAAAAATTAAAAGGACCGAGTTTTCCTTGTCGTTAGACTCGTTAAAATGATTAAATAGCGACAAACTTGTCTTTAGACGAGAACGAGTTTCCCTATCGCTAGGCTCGTTAAAACATAGCGATGGGCTTGCCCGAAGGGCAGGTTATAGAACAAGCATATGTTATCCTCCTCAAGCTTGACAAAAATAAAGAGGTACTGGTCAGCAATGACTGGGGAAAAATTGGGAGAACCTCACAGCATTAATGGTAGCATGTCGCTCTTGAACATGACACTTTGTCCTCCGTAGCACATCGGGTTGGGTTGTTTCATTCACCGGTCGCAGAATCATGGTCCTCGCCACACCATCCACCATTGGGGTAATGCTACCAATCCATCACATCAGTGTCGTTATATGTTCAAGAGATGTGGTTCTGTAAAGAGTCAACCGTGTTCCACCCACTGCCATACATTATCCTTCATCCACTTCATGACTGCCACCCTGAATCATACATCACAGTTTGTTTTCACCTCATCATAATCACTAGCTCCGTTCCGTGTCACTGATGTGGGATTCATTAAGGCCCTCCTTTGACGGATCGCTCCTTGTCGACATCAGCTCATTATCCAAGGAGTTGATCTAGGAACACCCCCCTCAGTACTTTGAAGCTTGCATGCCTCAATGGCAAGTTTCTCACTTCCGGCGACAGGTATACGTCAATGACCTTCGACCAGAAGATTTTGCATGGTGGTCGACGCCAAGTCCGTTATTCCCACCATGTAGATTGTACTGCCGTACCTTGAGGGTCATCATCCTTATCGGTGATTCCTCTCGCGCTTGTTAACGGTTTACATCATTGACCGGTAATCAAGCGATGTCTTTCCATGTTCGACTTCAAGAAATTCTCACATGGATCGACTTGTACATCGAGTGAAGATCGGAAGAGACTAAAGACCCCGGAGACTAAAGACCCGGATCTAGTTTCATCCATCCGGGCTGCGATATATATTCAGGACATAAAGACATTTGATATGTACATCATTGCAACAGATGATCATCCTTTTCAAAGGATGATAATTTCGGCAGAGGAATATCAGTCTACATCAGACGATCGTCTGTTCTATGTACCAAAATGTATTTATAAAGCTGAGCATGGGAATGCCCGCCTCAGCTAGATCATGAAAAATGTATGAAAAATAATGTATTGTATTGTATCTTATTACAGGACACTTCTCAGCAGATTGAATGAACTTCGGATCCTCTCAATAAAGCATTTCGCCCGATAAACGACCTCATACTTTAGGGGGCATCTGTTATAGACAATTTTGTGCCTTACAGCAATAAGCATGAATTGTCAATAATCCAAGGGATCCAAAGTTACCTAAACATGATGTTCCTACCCCTAGAGGAACAAGGTCAGCAAAACAACAGCTCTCAGATCAGTTCTCCACCTGAAAACACTCAAAAACAAGCAATCCTGAAATCAAAGCAGGTGCTCCACTAGGCTTCTGCGCTGAAACACAACTGCTCCATGGTGTACCTGCGTTGCAAAGCAGGTAGAACAAAGCCCACCTGCGTTGGGCGAGTTTGGACATGTGGCACAGTGAGTCATTGCTTTGGAATCTTCCAAAAATGACACTTGGGTCAGGTATTTTGCCTTGTGATGAGTCAGAGGCTTTGTTTCTCCAAGTGGAAGCAAGGTTCACCAAGTGGACTCAAGAACTGAAGATCAACTGAAGATTAACTGAAGAGAGAGAGGACACAAGGCAGCTACACATCAGTTGCAAGCTGACTCATCCTTTCTCAATTCATCTATATATTGAGCTCTCTCCTATGAGCTCGGGAGGCTGGAATTTGGTGCAAAGTAATGATATGCTGTTGGTTTCATTCTTGAGTTATTGGGTGATTGTTTGAGAGAGGTGAAGAAGAGAAATTCTTTCTGCTGGGAGGTGTTGCTGGGTTGGAGCCTGCAATGGTTGTAATCCTCTCAGAACCTTTATTTCTTCATTAATAAAAGCTATTGAGGTTCTTCTATGTGCTCTTGTTTCAATTATGTATTGTGATGATTGCATGTTTGGTTTACACTAATCCATGAACCAGTTATGATTGCATGCCTCTTGTAGTTTCCTTCTTTGTTGTTTTGCAGGATCTCATTGCAGCTGGGCGAGCAGAAGGACAAAGAGCTAGGAGCAAGCGGCCAAAGAGGAGAGTTTGGATTCGACATTAAGCGCAAGGCAACGGTTAGTGCTTTTTCCATCCTCTTTTGCTTTCATAAAGAAGTAAACCTTCAGTAGTTTGTTTTACAGTTGTTGCTAAGGAACTGTCACCCTTAGAATGGGTTAGGGTCATCCGAGTCGGATACTTTTCCCTACAACATTGACTCATGGTATCCCTGAGTATGCTCGGATAGGAGACATGCCTTGGAGGTACCAGAGGCACGCAATGGGAGTTTAACAATGGATCTGCCAACTATTGAGTCGTGTAGTGTGAGTTGTTTCATTCTATCATGACCACCATGCCGAGTAGTTCCTAGGTCTAGTACTTACATTTTTTTGAGGCCTACGTGCCACGAATGTATGAGGCTTGCGAGCCGCCGATGTTATTGGAGACATACATATTATTTTTTGGGATTTTGATGTATCAAACATTTTCACATATGTATATATGTTATATTTTCTTGTCTATTATGGTACAAATGGTTTGTCTTATCTTTTACATGTTTCGTAAATGTCTATCCAACAAGTAATTAGCTAATGCAACTGTTAATGTATTCATGCATCTAGGAATATGATGATATGTGATGTAATCAAAATGTCTTTCCAATGATGGATACAGAGATACATTTGTAATATTTGAGGGTTCTTGACACAATATTGCCTCTTGAGTTGAAGGACGACAAGCTATGAATCTAGCTTGACAACCAATTCTCTGATGCCTAGAGCAATTGCTTTTGATAACAGTTCGATGACCGCACTCTATTCAGCAATGTTGTTTGCTGTATGACCTAGGAAGATACCTTGAAGATAAATCAACTCACCGTTAGGGTTGTAGATAGCCCATGTCACAGATGATAGGTTTCAGGTACTTCAGCAAGCACCATAGGCAAAACCAACATGAGGAGCTCCAGACATCTGCAAAGCACGAAAAACATAGTAAATAGGAAAGTTGTTCGAAATCTTCCACACAAAGCCACACTGTAAAAAAATGAATCACACACTAATGTACATAAGTAACCATGCAAGATGACCTAAGCATAGTACTTTTTGAGGTAAATCCCGTTCTGGGGCTTATCGAGAGGATTTCCTTCATAATCAAGAAGTTCATAGGCTCCTTTCTGCAAAACACATTTTACAATATAGGGCCCATGAAACATAGGTTCGAACTTGCCTTCCCCTAGCTTATCATTAGCTTGGTCGTATAGGAGGACCAAATCACCCTTCAAGAAAGCGCGAGGGGAGACGGACTGGTCCAAATGGGATTTGGCCGATTTCTTTTGTGCTTCAATGACCAAGGTAGCGAGACGGCGAGTCTCGTACAGTCATTCCAAATATAAGAGGCATTCCTCTTGATGTGATGTTTTAGGGAGAAGTTAAACAGCTAACTTAAGTGAAGGAATCTCACATTTGATCGGCAATGTTGCTTACAGACCATAGACCAACTGGAATGGTGTGAAACCAGTGGCATCTTTGGTTGAAGTTTGCTAGGCCCACAGAGCTGAAAAAAGCATGAGATGCCAATTTGATTTGTGCATCCCAATAGTACGCTGAAGCATAGTGACCAAAACTTTTTTCATAGCTTCAACTTGGTCGTTGGCCTTAGGGTAATACGGGGTCAAGAAATTGTGGTGCAAGCCCAATGCGGATGCCAGTTCTGCCATCATGTAATCTCTGAAGTGGGAGCCATGATCCGTGACAATGGCTTGGGGTAGGTCAAACCTGGAAATAACATGGTTAAAAAGGAATTGAACTGCCGTCTTACCATCTGCTGAATATGTAGGCATTGATTCGACCCATTTGGTGAAGTAATCCACAACAACGATAATGTATCCATGCCCCCCGGTCGAACGAGGGTTACATGTCATATAATCGATGCCCCATTTGGAAAAGGGACCAATAGTAATGACGGGGTGTAGGTGAGCAGGTGGGGTGCACATCTTGCATTGGTAGATTTGGCATTCGTGGCACTTGCGGACAACAAAAATGCAGTCTTTGAAGATGGACAACCATAAATAATCAGCGCAAAGGATTTTTTGAGCTGTAGCATAACCAGACATATGACCACCACATGCCACAGAGTGGAAATCATTGAGAACTCTTTCAGCTTCCTCAATCATGAGGCATTAGCGAAGAGCAGAGTCGACATCGACATGGTATAAAGTATCACCAATAATGCAGTAAGCTTGAGAATGATGCCGAATCCTTCGATGATCATCTTTGGTCAACACAGAACGAAACTTGGATGTTTGGAGATACACGATGATGTCACTGTACCATGGATCAAGGGTGCTAATTAGGAAAATGGTATCGTCTGGGAGTTGTTCATCTGCACCAGAAGGTAGAGCTTTGGAGGGAGCGGAACATATCAATTCTGTGAAAACAAGTGACTTCTTAGATTTGGCCAAAATGAAGACCAAATCGAATTCTTGCAGGATAACAATTCATTTAGAATACTTGCCCCCCAGCAACTTACGAGTTAGGATGTAGGTCATAGGGTTACATTCAGAAATCACTGTAGTCATTCGTAAGAGAATATAATGCTAAAAATGTTGAACCTCCTGGACGATAGCCAGAGCCAATTTCTC
The DNA here is from genome assembly GCA_031772625.1 of Pinus tabuliformis. Classification (NCBI taxonomy): domain Eukaryota; kingdom Viridiplantae; phylum Streptophyta; class Pinopsida; order Pinales; family Pinaceae; genus Pinus; species Pinus tabuliformis. Next base: position 72,580,954 of record CM062805.1, read on the forward strand.
GACATGTGCATAACGCATATCAGTGTCAAGGAGATTCTAACTTAGGTAATAGATGACGTGTTTAGCGCTTTCGTCATCGTCTTCAACCAACACCATAGCTATGGTGCTAGTGGTTGTGGCTAGGTAAAGGAAGTAATCTAGATAGTAATCTGGCGGATGCAACATAGGAGAATTTATGAGGACAACCTTAAGATCATTGAAATATTTTTGGGCTATCTCGTCCCATGCAAAGGGTGTTCCTTGTTTGAGCAACTAGGTAAATCCCATAGCTAGCCCGACATAGTTGGGTATAAAACGACAAAGAAAGTTGGCCTTGCCCTAAAGGCTCTAGAGTTGGTGCAGTGAAGATGGAGGGGGTAAATTTACAATGGCCTTGAATTTTAGCGGATCCAGGTGAATCCCATCCTTGGAAATGATGAAGCCGAGGAGTCCTCCTAATTCTACACAAAAAACACATTTGTGTGAATTTAACTGGATGTTATAGTGGCTGTAGCGTATAAAAATCTGCCATAGGTGGTTTAGGTGATCTTGTCGCTTACGAGAATGGGCAGGAAGGTCATCCAAGTAAGGTTGGAAAATGTTGTGAATATCATGAAATGCATAGGACATTGCTCGCTGAAATGTGGCCCCAACAATTTTTAGGCCAAAAGGGAGCTTCTTGTATGCAAACGTTTCCCATGGGTAGATAAAGGTTGTCTTCTCTTGATCAGCCGGTGCGAAATTGATTTGGTTGTAACCAAAAAAACCATCCATAAAGGAAAACATCTCGCTCCCGACACACTCATCAATGATTTGATCAATGAAGTGAGTAGGATAGTTGTCTTTAGGAGAAGCACGATTAAGATCTTGATAATCCATGCAAACGTGGATTCTGCCTTGCTTTTTATTCACTGGGATGATATTGGACACCCATGCTATAAGGGGAGTGGGATAAATGAATCTAGCTTTTAGAACCTTTTCGACTTCACCCTTAATAGCAACGACCTTTCTAGGGTGCACCGGATGAAGCCATTGGCGAACAGGCTTCATATCCGGATACATTGGTATTTCATGCACCATGATGTTGGGATCAATGCCAGGCATTTGTTTGTAAGACCATGCAAACACATCACGAAATTCTTGAAAAGGATAAGTATATGTCTTGATCTCATCTGGAGAACAAGATAGCCTGATATGAATGTGTTCAACGACACCGAGTTTGATAGAAATGTCATTCAGCATCGTTTGGGTAATATTACCCAGATTTCCTTCCAACCATACTTCATGAGTAACAGCCGGAGGTGGAAATTGAGAAGAGGACTCTTCAAAAGAGGTAGACATGACCGCCGGGTGAGGCAATAATGAGGAGCGATGATGGATATCGATCCATGGCGGTTCCTCGAGAGACATGATTTCCATGATACCTTCATCAACAATGAAGGTCTCGGCTAAGGGATCGGATGATTCCAAAGTGCCAAGACAAGGGGATTGAGAATACATATCGAGAGAGGTCTTCGAGATATATGAATCACAAGATGCAGAGTTCGCAGTTGAAACAATTTCCACATAATTGACTTCGGCGAGACTAAGCAGCATGATGTCACCCCAAGCATCAATTAGATCTGTCGCAGGTATGACCTAAGGATCAGATTTGACCGAGATCATGTTGACGGAGGCAACATGAGGAGGTGGGAGTGGAAAAATCCCCATTAAGGCAGAATCTTTGGAAAGACCCGCCCCCACACCTTCAAAGGGAGCACTAGAGTGCTTGACATACGGAATGTTGCCAACGGTCAAGGAAGAGGTAAAGAAAGATAGCTGATCAACGGTGAAAATCCTCTCTTGATGGGGAAAATGAATCACATGAAACAAAGAGGAGGCCATGACATGCATGGCATGAGTCCAACTTCAGCCGAGTAGAAGATTATAATTGAGTTGCCATCAATAATCTCTACTTCGACCTGCACTATCTTACCTTCTAGGGTGATGGCAAGGTTGTGTAAAACACCAAAGGGTCACGAATTGGACCCATTGAAAGCTTCCAATATGTTCGGAGACTGGTTTAGTGCAGCGGAACTAGTAGCTTTCCAGCATGCAGTTGACATGATGCAGGTAGAAGCACCTTCATCTATGACAGTGCGGTGGATGGTCTTTTCATTAATGATTACTTGAATAAGAAAGGAAATCTGATGAGGGAGTCTTGGAACATGGTTCTCTAGATCGAAATAGATCAAATTAGAATCGGTGGGATCAATGCCCCCGATAGCTGATAGCAAAGATTTCCACTGTGATGGGTAGCTTTGGAGTACCTCGAGAGCTGACATAGCTGATGGTGCCTAAGCCAAATATTCAACAATATTTTAATGTTGAGCACCTCGGGTGTTGCGATTGTACGAGGATTTCCTTAGCACACCTCGAGAGGGTGGCCATGGAGTAGAATCAGGGTTAGGGTGCTCGCTTTGCAGAGGTCCAGAACTCGGGGTAGAAGAAGAAGATGGGACTTATTTTTCTTTCCCTGTTGTGGGAGCTAGAGTTTGATAATCCTTTGATTGGGTAGCCACATTAATGGGTGTGCTCATCATGAACACTTGAGATACAGAGGAAGTAGATCGAGGTTGGTCTACCATTTGAGTCTTCTAAGATGGAAAGGGCTCTTTGATGACAACAGGGGTCCCATTGTGAAATTGACAACTTCAAATCGTCGTGGATAATCCTTAGTATAGTGATCCTCCTCACAAATGAGGCAAGGATACTCAGGTTTCCATTGTGATGATTCACTGATAGATAATTTGGGAGGACCCTGTTTCGGGGCATCGGCTTTAGCCTTGCCTTTGCCTTTCTTTTTCCCTTTCGAGGATTTGTCCACTGCGGTAGACTGGACAACATGGACCTTTGAGGTTTTACCAAGGCCTGGATGGTTCTAAGATGAACTGTTGGGAGATGTATTCGATACAAACTTCTGTTTGGAAGAATTTTTGGCGGGGGCCTGCGATACTGAACCAATAATTCCATCAACAGGGGGGATAGCGGGTGACTTCGATGTCACAAGATCGGATGATGGCCGTGAAGCATTGGGTAATAGTTCGTATAAGGTGCTAGATTGAGAGTATACGACGTCCAAGTACTGAGCATGGGCGATGGCTTGCTCTTCAGTGATGCATCCACCCATGGCTATATCACAAGAAATTGGGGCTACCAATGATTTGTTAAACCATTCGGTGAGCAACTGATTAGCTATTTCGAACTTGATCAGTCGACGTCTACATCTCCATTCATGGATGTGATCAAATATGTGTGTCGCAGTATCTTGCTTAAGCAATGTGAGCAGATAGGTGCCCATTTCATAACGAACTGGCACTTGAAAATGCATGAGGAAGACCATGGCTAACGAATTGAATTAATGAAAAGTACTTCGAGATAGCTCGATGTACCATTTTGTTGCGACACCCACAAGGGTTCATTGGAAAAGACGAAGATGAATAGAATCATCCACGTATGAATTTGATGAGCACCAGAGGTGATATGTCATCACGTGGGCCTGAGGACCTTCCCTAGCATTCCCATCAAACTTAGGGCAGTCACTTGGTATCTTGGATGGCACCGGAGGCTAGTACGGTGAATGAAGAATCAAACCATTCGTCAGACGTGATACATCCGACAACTCAAGTGTAGCCAAAAAGGGTAATTGAGAGTTAAAAGGCATGGGAGGTCGATAAGCGGGCCCATAAGGAGGAGCCCATCCCTGCTAGTAAGTATTTTGACTCCACAGTGGGGGATTTTGGCCATATGGTATCTGCGGCTACCCCCATTGCGGGTTACCTTGACCAAAGCGCTGATTTGGACCAGGAATACCTTGAAACTGTCCATGCATAGGTTTTTGATAGGCAACGTGTTACACTAAAATTTGTCACCATGACTATTTGCAGTTAGTATGGCTCCATCAACTGTCATACTATCCTCCTTAGCAAGCCTCATACCTCTGCTCTCCATGTCAAACTCCAAGAAAGAGAGAAAGTCATTAAAAATCTATATATCTCTGGGTATGCAGTTTCTCTTAGCCTTACCTGCGTGTACGCATCTCAAGTTCACAATACCTGCGTACTTGTACGCTCTGTCTATAAAGCAATGGGTGCATACTCCTGTAAAGGTCAAAAGGCGAAAGTTTCACTCCAAAAAAGTTACTTGTGGTCATTTCTAGAGCCTTCTAGAAGCTTGTTTGACATGTATGAAGCGCCTCCAGATGGTTCATGTATCCCTACCAAAGAGGAACTTATCCCATCAAGAGGGGAGCTATCCCATCCAAAGAGGGGCTTATCCCATTGGTGGTGGACCTGAATAACTTCCTCTAGAGCACTATAAATACAGGCATTGGGCGAGAGGGAGGGGAGGTTGAAAGCTGAACATTCCTAAGGGTAGATGCTGCTGGAATTAGGACTCCCTTGTAAAGCTTTAGAGGAGAGATTCCCATCCTTTCCTAGCCTTATTTGAGAGTGGGTGAGCTGATCAAAGTAAAGGGAAACTCTTGCTGGACCCTAGGAGGGACTTGCACAACACCAAGGCTCAGGTTGTAATGGTTCCTTTTGTTACCTTTTAATGCAAATGAACTTATTTTTCTCAACAGATTGTTATTCACGGTTTGTTTCATATACTCCTTGGTCTGTATGATGGATATGTATTGTTTTATGAGTTTATCAGGTGCTATTTAATCTTTTGACTTGTTAGTGAACGCAGGTTTCGAAGAGAAGGAGGAGCTCATCCGGATCGGCGAGGCTGGACTACTACAAAGCGTTGGACTAAAGGTATGTTAAAGATCCCCTGATTACTTGTATTTGCAATGCATGTTTAGAGAAAGGTAGGATTTATTTGTCTTGTTTGTCATAGAAAGCTTTTGCTTCTAGGGAGGTCGGTTGTGTCTGCACTAACGACTCTTTCCGCATGACAAAATGGCGACTCTGCTGGGGAATCCATTGATGTGAATGTTTTTTCCTTTGTATGAACTTTTGATCTGAGAAAAGTTATTTGTTTTCTGGTTTTTGGCTGTCTGACTGTGTGTTTGGGTGGGCTAGCTTAGGGTTAAATTAGATTTTAGTTTTTCTTTGTTTTGCTAGAAGTACGCAGCCTCTGAGTGGAGCACAGTGCGTACCTGTACGCACTGTCGCTTTGTGCACAGAGCGTACCCGCACCTGTGCAAACAGGTCGCCTGCGTACCCTGTCAAAATTAAGAAAATTTCAATTTTCTTCTTTTTTGCCTTTTAGATTTTGTTTTTAATTTGTTTTTCTGCCCAGATCCACTGGTTTTCTGCCATAAATCTTCACCTAAGCTTGTTTCGTCAGTGTCGAGGGTTTTAGTGAAATTCATAGGGATTTTGCCTTAGGGTTTGATTTTTAACTGGTCCTGTAGTGACTTTGGCGTTAGAGGTTGTCAAACTTTGGATCTCCTTGGTTTTGTTCAGTCCTCTTAGGAGTCGGGCCTGTCATAGAATTCACCCTTGTGAGAGACCTACCTTTGTGTCTTCTCTTTGCGAATCTCGAAAAAGTTTGTTGTTTGAACTTTGAATTTTATTCTTGAGAAAAAGAACAAAAAGATTTTGATTTTTGTTTTTGACTAGTTTGTGGTTCTGCATTAACTAGTTCTTAGTTACATTTTGACTGAGTAAAACATCCAGGAATCATCTTTAGTAAGCTTTTGACTCGTTAGATTTACTTTTAGGTGCTTTTCTCTTAGATTTTCTTTTCAGTGAAATTGAGTTGATCTGATTGCCATAGTTTTTTTTAACTTTGATTTCTGTTAAAGTAAGTTTTACATGCTTTATTAATTAGGAAAAAATACAAAAATATCTTTTGAAGGAAAGTTTGCTTTGGTAGCATTTGAGTCTTTGAAAGAAAAATGAATTTTCGTGAAGTGATTAGTGGTCATGTGTTGTATGTTTTGAAAAGATAAAGAGTTTGTTTCTTTGTTTTTCATTGCCAAGAAAGTTGTCTTTATATCAAGTTTGCATTCTCCAACTCTCTTAGCTAGGGAATTCATTGAAAAAGAAAAATTAGTATAAATCATCCTAAGTGCATCTTTTTAGTGGATTTCGGTCGAGTCTACACACCACCAGTTTCATCTCCACTACCTTTTGTCTTAAAAAAGCCATAAAAAATTAACGCTTAAAGTAAAATCGACTTAGTAACTTTTTATTTACTAGGGCTTTGAAACACCAATATAGATCAGGCTAGTGTCTTGGAGTAGGAGAGTAATTAACTCTCCAAGACAGCAAAACCAAACAAGTAGCTCATCTTGTGGTAGGATAAATCCAACTGTTTCATTTGTACTCTGGGAAAGCTCCTCTTAAAGGAGAAGCACGAGCTCGTGTCCGAACCAGTGAGGGGATCAATCCTCCCTCGTTGGGAACGACGCCAGACACGCACGTATTACAAATGGTAAACCTCGGATTAACCATTGTCGAGGAGCCAGGGGTCACTTGTTGGTAAACCTTGGATTATTGTCAAGGAGCCAGCAAGGGGATTGAGCTTGATACTCTGCCCTTGCGTGCTGTCGGAGTGTAGACTGTTCCCCCAGGTGCATTTGTTGCTATTGGTAACCTTAGTGACCATTATCTTTAGGATTCTACCGAGGTGACGGTGGAGGGAAGATCCCACTGTACCTAGAGCAGACGTCGGCTAGACTCACTTGGATTTTCTGGGGGGTTCACTTCACTCGAGACGGTTAAAGTGGAGGAACTTGTGCCGGTCTATTCATTAAGCAGGTTGCCGGGGTAACTGTTCCGCCCACCACTTTTGTACTGAATTCGGCGATGTTGGGTTTCATCTCCAACTAGTGTTTTCGGTCCGGAAGGCTACTGTTTGTCCATGGTTTGACGCCCTAGATTCTTTAGGCGTGTGATTCAAATTTGTTTGGTTCTTTAGAGACTTTAGGTGGTTTTCTTTGAGATTTTACTTTGTTTGCATGTGCAGTAGTTAAAAGTTTTTAACTGTGGCTGAATTACCGAGACAGTCCCGTAGACTTCGGGGCAAGTCTCCTGAGATTGTTACCGTGGCCGATTTGTTGGGGAGGTCCCATAGATTGCGGGGCGAACCTCCTGAAGAGGTCCCGAGTCATTACGAAGGTTTAAAGGTCCTTGTAACTCCTAGTGGCAGTAAAGTAGGTTCACCTGAATGTTGTAGGGAAAAGTATCCGACTCGGATGACCCTATCCCACTCTAAGGGTGATAGTACCTCAGCAACAACTGTAAAGAAAACTACTTAAGGTTTACTTCTTTACGAAAGCAAGAGAGAATGGGGAAATGCACTAACCGTTGCCTTGCGCTTAATGTCGAATCCAAACTCTTCTCTTTGGCTGCTTGCTCCCAGCTCCTTGCTCTTTTGCTGGCCCAGCTACAATGAGATCCTGCAAAATAAAAAAGAAGGAAACTACAAGAAGCATGCATTCATAACTGATTCAAGGATTAGCATAAATCAAATATACAATCATCACAATACATCATTGAAACAAATGCATATAGAAGAACCTCAATAGCTTTTATTAATGAAGAAGTAAAGTTCTGAGAGAGTTACAACCATTGAAGGCCCCAATCCAGCAACACCTCCCAGCAGAAAGAATTTCTCCTCTTCACCTCCTTCAAGCAATCACCCAATAGCTCTATAGTGAAACCAACAGCATATCATTACTTTGCACAAAATTCCAGCCTCCTGAGCTCATAGGAGAGAGCTCAATATATAGATGAATTGAGAAAGGATGAGTCAGCTTGCAACTGATGTGTAGCTGCCTTGTGTCCTCTCTCTCTTCAGTTGATCTTCAGTTCTTGAGTCCACTTGGAGAACCTTGCTTCCAGTTGGAGAAACAGAGCCTCTGACTCATCACAAGGCGAAATCCCTGATCCAAGTGTCATTTTTGGAAGATTCCAGAGCAATGACTCAGTGTGCCACTTGTCCCATCTCGCTCAGCGCAGGTGGCCTTTGTTCCACTTGCTTTGCAACGCAGGTACACCATGGAGGAGTTGAGTTTCAGCGCAGAAGCCTAGTGGAGCACCTGCTTTGATTTCAGGATTGCTTGTTTTTGAGTGTTTTCAGGTGGAGAACTGATCTGAGAGCTGTTGGTTTGCTGACCTTGTTCCTCTAGGGGTAGGAACATCATGTTTAGGGACTTTGGATCCCTTGGATTATTGACAATTCATGCCTGATGCTGCAAGGCACAAAATTGTCTATAACAGATGCCCCCTAAAGTATGAGGTCGTTTTATCGGGTGAAATGCTTTATTAGGAGGATCCGAAGTTCATTCAATCTGCTGAGAAGTGTCCTGTAATAAGATACAATACGATACATTATTTTTCATTCTTTTCCATGATCTAGCTGAGGCGGGCATTCCCATGCTCAGCTTTATAAATACATTTTGGTACATAGAACAGACGATCGTCTGATGATAGACTGATAATTCTCTGCTGAAATTATCATCCTTTGAGAAGGATGATCATCTGCTGCAATGATGTACATATCAAATGTCTTTATATCCTGAATATATATCGCAGCCCGGATGGATGAAACTAGATCTGGGGTCTTCAATCTCTTCCGATCTTCACTCTATGTACAAGTCGATCCATGTGAGAATTTCTTGAAGTCGAACATGGAAAGACATCGCTTGATTACCGGTCAATGATGTAAACCGTTAACAAGCGCGAGAGGAATCACCGATAAGGATGATGACCCTCAAGGTACGGCAGTACAATTCACATGGTGGGAATAAAGGACTTGGCGCCGACCACCATGCAAAATCTTCCGGTCGAAGGTCATTGATGTATACCTGTCGCCGGAAGTGAGAAAATTGCCATTGAGGCATGCAAGCTTCAAAGTACTGAAGGGGTTGTTCCTAGATCAACTCCTTGGATAATGAGCTGATGTCGACAAGGAGCGATCCGTCAAAGGAGGGCCTTAATGAATCCCACATCAGTGACACGGAACGGAGCTAGTGATTGTGATGAGGTGAAAACAAACTGTGATGTATGATTCAGGGTGGCGGTCATGAAATGGATGAAGGACAATGTATGGCAGTGGATGGGACTCGGCTGACTCTTTGCAGAACAACATCTCTTGAACATATAACGACACTGATGTGATGGATTGGTAGCATTACCCCAAATGTGGATGGTGTGGCGAGGACCATGGTGATGAGACCGGTGAATGAAACAACCCAACCCGATGTGATACGGAGGACAAAGTGTCATGTTCAAGAGTGACTTGCTACCATTAAAGCTGTGAGGTTCTCCCAATTTTTCCCCAGTCATTGCTGACCAGTACCTCTTTATTTTTATCAAGCTTGAGGAGGATAACATATGCTTGTTCTATAACCTGCCCTTCGGGCAAGCCTATCGCTATGTTTTAACGAGCCTAGTGATAGGGAAACTCGTTCTCGTCTAAAGACAAGTTTGTCGCTATTTAATGAATTTAACGAGTCTAACGACAAGGATAACTCGGTCCTTTTCATTTTTAGAGAGTCTGAAAAGGTACATAAAGTCAACTCCAAAATTCCTTTTTCGTCATCTAATCCCTTAAGTCCGAAAAATTATAAAACAATACAGAAGGGATGAATTTTCGATTGCTTTAACGAGCCGAACAAAACAAGCGCTCGATCTTTTTGTGCAATAATCCCTCAGGTCCAAAAAGATTAAAATCTAGAGGAGGGATAGCTCTTCCGGTCGTTTAACAATCTGGAAGGCCAAAACTCGGCAAACTTTTCATATTTTACGAGTCAGTGAAAAGAGCTCAAAGAAGACTCGTCTTTTGACGAACGAGTGATGAACAGGGTAGCAGCAGATTCCAGGTACAGGTTGGAATATTCCAATCACGGCAGTGTCACAAGGATGGCTAAGTGAAATCACTCTTCGCAGCTGTTCCTCAAAATGGGTAAACAAACATATGGAGATGAACGATTGGCCAAATGAACGGATGGAGGTGAGACTGCAAGAACACGACCAAGGGCTTTAATATGGCTGTCAAAGGTTACATTTACCAAGGTTATTTACCGGTTCATTTTTTCTGAGTGAGCTTGAACTCTAGGGGAAGATTGCTCACAACTTATGTTTATTTTTTAACGAGCATGAACTATGTGCTAAAACTGCTCGGATCTTGCGTTTATTTTTTAAACGAGCATGAACATTGCTAAAACTGCTCGATTATACCAGTCTTAATACAAGGAACGCCTCAGGTGAGGTAGTCATATTTAAGGAGCTATACCTCACTAGTTACTCCGATTTGGCAAGTTTTAACTTTTGCCCCACATCCTTTCTTTATGCAAGCTGGAAACGGCTAATCCTACGAGTTTAACGGGTTAGACCTACAGGTTTAAAGGGAGGACCTAAAAATTTAAAAAAATAAATAGTCGTCCCGCGCTTGCACTCCAAAAGGTTCGCATGCCCCCAGGTATAAAGTATAATTTCAAGGCTACCCCTCCTCTGTCCCACCTCTGTTTTTCTACTTGTCGTCTTGCTATATTTTTAACGATACTTGTCTTCTCGTTATTTTTCGGTGCCGACGGTACTTGTCTTCCCATCAGTTCACTTTTTGATTTTTGCAAGATCGCAACAGATAAAACATTGGCGTTACGGAGGGAGGTTTGCCTCTTACTTATTATCCGAAAAATGGTTTTATTCGCTGCCGCAAACTAAACTCTCTTTTTCGGCGATGTCTATCCTTAGGTTGCTAAGGATGGTGACTACTTGTTGCAGCAATTTCATCTCTTTCTTTGGAGGCTGCCCCTACTTATCCTTCAAAACATATGTTTTAATGGGTGAGGCTTGCCTTCAAAGATTGTGGCTACTTGCCGCCACAAATGGATCTCCTCCCTCAGGAGAGCCTACTTTTTAGACAAAGGGAGCGAGAAGCTGATTATCTCACTCACATAAATTTGACAAAAGAACTTTATCCTAGAACAACCCTCTCTTCCTTCCTTCGGACGGGGTACGGACTAGTCCCATTCTTCTGCGGAAATTAACTTTATACCCAAGGTTTCCTCTGCCCAAGGCAGGCCAGGGTGCATGCCCCCTGGGTCCCAGTTACATCTTTCCGAATCACTCGCATTCATCGGGAAGTAGAACCGGGGGTGGAGGCATTCCTTGAGTGAATAAACCGTTAAGGGATGGTATTTGACTATTTGCGATGTGTGATCCTGGAAATGAAAGTTGGTCTACGAGCTTGACCATTCTTCCTTCGTGCGGAAAACACATAACTCTAAAGAGTGAGGAAACTATCGCCTCCATGCAATATATATAGTCTCGTCCAAGGAGTAAGTTATAAACCAAGGGTCCTTGGACGACCATGACGTTCATATGAACTGTCTTCCCCTTCAATGTAACTGGAACATTGGGGAGAATCCCTAACGGGCGACTGGTTCCTTTATCAAAACCCGATAGATTTCTCATCTCAGGTAAAAGCGCCGGGGAACCTAGTGCTTTCCAAGCAATAGAGGAAAGGATACTCACAGATGCCCCTTCATCAATGATAGTTCCAGCCATCACCATTCTGTAGATTTGGACAATGATTCTGAATGGGATACTGGCTGGTAACCGGGGTCTGCCTAGTTGATTCCAATCAAAGGATACAACTAGGTTGCTTGGTGGTGGGACCGAATACACGGCCGGATACGACCCTGACGATATTCCTTCCTGCGATAAAGGAATGGGCGCATTGCCCTGATGCTCATCAGAGTCTGTGTTGATGAAAAGAATATGGACGGTGTCATCCTTATCCTCTTCAGTGAGGGTGTCATTTGAAGATGGGTCTTCAATGACGGAGTCATTTGAGGGTGAAACCTCTGAAGGAAGAACCGGGTCAACTGCCGTTTCGACCTTTAGACTTTCGTCTGGTCTGGATTCAGTAGGTTCATTCTCAATGACCGACACTTCAGCTGACCACTTGAGCGGGCCAGCTGGATTTTCAACTATCGAGGGATTAGAATTTAGGCACGAGTTTTTGGTATCCAGGAGGAAGTCGTAACGGTGATACCGGACGATCTTCCAAAACTCTCTTCGCCTCATCTAAGAATGGACATCGGTGGATGGCGTGATCGCCTTCACACAACATACAGGGTGATCTTGGTCTCCCTTTTCGTCCTTCACTCTCTCTAGTTGACGGACTGCAATCAACATGACTACCAGAGGTTGATGCTACCGGATTGTGCAACCTGGGGGACCAGTCCCTTAGTATCCGGGGAATACAAGGACAATCACGGTGGAAGTGGGTCCCTTTGCAAATGACACATGGCGATTTAGGCCCGGTCGATGCAGTGTGTGGATTTCTGTCAGATGTCTTTTGCTTGCCCCCAGTCGCCTTCGCCATAGGCCCCTTCTGCTTCTTTTCTTTCTTCTTCTTTTCCTTCTTCTCCATGGGAGGCTGACTTTTGCCGGCTCTACCTTGCGAAGATGAAGGATCAGAGGAAGAATTGTAAGAAGTGGAAGGCTGGTGGGTAGCTCTAGACTGGTCTGACTGTTGATTCGACTGCTCAGGATTAGTGGTGATCTGAACTACATTAGTTGAAAAGAGCCATACAGGTAGGCCAATTGTCAATCCTGGAAGTGACAATGTGGCCATATGAGGCGCACCAACATCTCCCCAAGAGGAGAAGGGATTGGGACTTCCGCCAAGGTGACTTCCTTGGTTGGTGGGCTCCATACTTTTCAACTGAAAGATCAACGTGGGAATAACAGGTGATTATGTTCCGATTAAAATAAATTTTATTAACGACGCTTTTAGACACAACTTTGCTTTTTCATGTTTTAAGAGTCGAGAAAAAGCTAAAGATGACTCTAGTCTCCTTCGATGTTTTAACGAGCCCGAAGTGACAAATGCTCGGATGGACTTTTTCAGTTATAGAGTTTGAAAAAGGCAAAAAGAAACTTCTCTGGAGTTCTAGGCAGAGGGTGTGCCAAACTTTTCGCGAAACCACAGAATACGTTTTACGGTACGGGTGGTCGATCTTCGTGAATGCTGTGTTCACTGCATCGCGATCAGTAGGGCGGCCGACACGGCTTCCTATGGATAAAGGCTTTGTTCCTATAGGGGTCTCCCAATATATACGCGACGGTACGTGGGAGCACAAGTCCGTATTAGTGCCACCGACTCTCAGGAGGAATCACCCACCTTCGTAGAGATCGACAGTCACTACGTTTAACGACGCCGGAACACGTCTCTACCTAGACCTCTATGTGTTTGCGTTATGTTACAAAGCGTTGTTATGTAAATTGAATTTATTTTAATGTTGATCTTGTTTAGCAGTTTGCCTTTAAGGATCACCACGAGATGTATGTAACAAATTCCTGAATGCAGTCTAAGATGAGAAGCAAACTTTTCAATCTTTCAACTTTGAAAATCTTAACTACTGAGGGAGAAGAAAGGCAAATCTTTTCACACAGATCATAGAGCACACACTAATGCAAATTTTCCTAAATCAGCATGCAAACAGTCAAATTCAAAATGCACAATGCATGTATTTTCTTTTCCCTTTCTTAATGTTGATGTATTACAAAAAGAAAGTTGTTATATAACTTTGATTTCGATTTCAAGCGAAAGTAAACAAGCTAGTACAAAATCAAAAGACACCTTAAGATTTACTTGTTTAATCACTGGAAATAGATGAAATCAAACCATAATGACGAAAGTAAAAAGACTAATCAGCTATGGACAGCAAACAAGCTAACTCTTTAGACCAGCAAAACGCCTAACACAGGTTCAGATCTAAGAGGCCAAAGCAAGACTGGTTAACTTTCGTTATGGGAAATTGTAAATGATGTAAGAAATACAAAAGAACAAGTACAATTTCGTTATATAACAGAGGCGGAATGATGGCAAGTAAGGTTGGTTTCAGAATAGGTACAAGACTGACAACTAGCAGCAAAATCTATAGTGAAAACAGGCAAGAAAAAGGGAGGAAACCCCAACTGCACAAGGAAAAATTGGGCCAACGCAGGTGCTGCACAGCTAGTCTGGCTCTCAGCGCAGGTAGCCCCTTCGGGACCTGCGTTGCAAAGCAGGTAGCCTGTGTACTACCTGCTTTGGAAAACGAAAGTTGCGTTTTCTTAGTTTCCGGGTCACAATTTTCTCAAAAATGCACAGTTTTTGCTCAAATCAGAAGCTATCAGTCAAGCACACAGTAAGGGGTGACAAGGAAGGTGAAAAGCTATCACTAAGAGCTTACAAGGATCCTTGTAGATCAGCTCTTCAAATCATGAACATGCTCAGAAATGAGCTAGAGTAGCTGCCCTCTACTTCGCTTTTGATATAGCCAAAAGCTTTTCGATTTGGTACTCTTTTGTTCAGGAAATGAATAGCAAAATACTACAAACAATCAAACAGATACGATCCCCAGTGGAGTCGCCAGTTTGTTGTAGGGAAAAGTATCTGACTCGGATGACCCTATCCCACTCTAAGGGTGATAGTACCTCAGCAACAACTGTAAAGAAAACTACTTAAGGTTTACTTCTTTACAAAAGCAAGAGAGAATGGGGAAATGCACTAACCATTGCCTTGCGCTTAATGTCGAATCCAAACTCTTCTCTTTGGCTGCTTGCTCCCAGCTCCTTGCTCTTTTGCTGGCCCAGCTACAATGAGATCCTGCAAAATAATAAAGAAGGAAACTACAAGAAGCATGCATTCATAACTGATTCAAGGATTAGCATAAATCAAATATACAATCATCACAATACATCATTGAAACAAATGCATATAGAAGAACCTCAATAGCTTTTATTAATGAAGAAGTAAAGTTCTGAGAGAGTTACAACCATTGAAGGCCCCAATCCAGCAACACCTCCCAGCAGAAAGAATTTCTCCTCTTCACCTCCTTCAAGCAATCACCCAATAGCTCTATAGTGAAACCAACAGCATATCATTACTTTGCACAAAATTCCAGCCTCCTGAGCTCATAGGAGCGAGCTCAATATATAGATGAATTGAGAAAGGATGAGTCAGCTTGCAACTGATGTGTAGCTGCCTTGTGTCCTCTCTCTCTTCAGTTGATCTTCAGTTCTTGAGTCCACTTGGAGAACCTTGCTTCCAGTTGGAGAAACAGAGCCTCTGACTCATCACAAGGCGAAATCCCTGATCCAAGTGTCATTTTTGGAAGATTCCAGAGCAATGACTCAGTGTGCCACTTGTCCCATCTCGCTCAGCGCAGGTGGCCTTTGTTCCACTTGCTTTGCAATGCAGGTACACCATGGAGGAGTTGAGTTTCAGCGCAGAAGCCTAGTGGAGCACCTGCTTTGATTTCAGGATTGCTTGTTTTTGAGTGTTTTCAGGTGGAGAACTGATCTGAGAGCTGTTGGTTTGCTGACCTTGTTCCTCTAGGGGTAGGAACATCATGTTTAGGGACTTTGGATCCCTTGGATTATTGACAATTCATGCCTGATGCTGCAAGGCACAAAATTGTCTATAACACTGAAGAAGGAGAATCGTCATTGGTAGTCCATCCAGATTACCAAGGTCTAGAAACAGGTTATAATCCCGAAGCAGTTGCAGTTTCCGAGCTTGCTGGTAGTTTTTCATCTACTAGTGATATAGGTGAAGAACCTGAAATATCTGAACCTGTTACTCCAACTTCTAGTGCACCTGATTCACCTAGGGTAGAAAGAGTCATCACCGAAAATCTTCCTGCTGGTTTGATAGCTATTGAAGAACTTGCTCCAGAGGAAGAATTAGGCGTATCTATCCTTGAAGATCAACCTACTATTGATCTAAGAGAGCGTGAATCTATCTTTTACAGTCCTCCTAGAAGTACTACTTGGTACCTTTCGTTAACCAATTATTTAGACAACTCAGGGATAAGTTTTTCTCCACCTCGTACTCCTTTTCCACCTAGAGGTATTTATACTCCTGTAAATATGTCTGGTCAGTTGTCCGTGTTTACTCAATCTCCTGAATCTTTCTTGTACGGCGGTCCTTCTGTTCCCTCCGGGTATCAGTCACTTTCTGGTACTTTTGCAGGAGCATCTCCTCAACCCATTGAACATGGGTTATTAGCTGGAAACAATGGTAATAAACCATTGGGTGTAGGAGACATTTACATGATGTCAGGTTCAGTTCCCGGTTCTCAACCTTAAGGTGGTCAATTACCGCCTGGGGGGCAGCCTCAATTAACGCCTGGGGGGGAAACCTCAAGGTACACAAATTGCGTCTGGGGGGCAACCTCAAGGACAGTATGTACCCATAGTACAATACATTCCTCAAGGTCAACCCCAGCCTCAATATGTACCCCAAGGTCAACCCCAGTATTAGTATTTACCCCAAGGTTATCAACCTCAAGGTCAATACTCGAGTCAAGGTTATCAACCACCTCAAGGTCAATCATATGTTCAAGGTACGGGAACTGTGCCTTTCAGTTATCAATCCTATCCTCAATCCGGTTATGGATCTTAATATCCTCAACCTGTCATGGGTCAATACCCCGGAATGAACATAGTGTGGGATCCATCGCAAGTTCAACAGGTATTGCAGCCAAGTGTACAGTTGTCATCTCAAGTTGGACAACCCTTAGTTGCTGGTCCATCCCAGCAACCAGTCCAGTCTAATGTTCAAACTTCTGTACCTTCGGTAGTTTCTCAGCCGCCAATTGCACCTAGTACTCCATCTCAAACAACGGCTGCTGCAACTACCGCAACATCTGCTCCTTCCACCACACTTGCTTCTGGAGTATCGACAGCTCCGGTTTCTACTGTCTCTGCAACTACTCCTCAGACATCTTTACCATTGTCTGGATCTACAATTCAAACTACGGTTCAGATGCCTGCAGGACAACCTGGTTTAAGTACGGTTGTCACTAGTCAACCACAATTCACTTATCAACCGTACCAGGGACAGTACCAATACAGGCCTGCTGTCCAACAGCCGGTTTACCAGTATCAACCGTATCCTGGGTACACTTATCAACAACCTCAGAAACCCCAGTACGGTCCGGTTAATCCTGGTTTTCCAGGAGGATATAATATCCCGAATGCGATTCCTATTCCAAGTTATCCTGGATATCCTCCTCCTGGGACCGGTCTTGTGACCCAGAGTTTTAGGGATCCTAATCGGCAATTACCGTTTATCGCAACTTTGGATTTACCAGACTTGTCGCGCCTAATGAACGATCCAATACAATATCTTCCGTTCTGGCCGCCAATGCCAAATAAGTTGCCCAGTGATATACCCAAGTTCGAAGGTAAGTCTGGAGAGGATTCGTCCAATCATGTGATGACTTACCACCTCTGGTGTGCTTCAAATTCCATCTCGGATGATTCGATCCGCTTACGTCTTTTCCAGCGTACGCTCATTGGTCTCGCGGCCAAGTGGTACATTGAGTTACCACGGGCCTCTTTTTACAATTTTAGTCAGTTAGCTACCTCGTTCCTAACTCATTTTCAGTTGCCGGTCAGATATGATAATGGAACGGAGCTATTAACTTCATTAAAACAGTCAACGTCCACTTATATTTCCGATCATATACATGAATGGAGACGTCGACGGCGATTAGTGAAAGTTTTTATCCCGGACCAAATCTTAGCTGAATGGTTTGTTAAATCATTATTACCGAAGATTACTGAAGATGTAGCTAAGGCCGGAGTAGTTACTGAAGAGCAAGTAATTGCTCAAGCGCAGTACCTTGACTTAGTTTACACTCAGTCAGGTACGTTACATGAAAAGATCCGAGATCTTCCAAAGTCAAATCAAATCGCTGCTGCTCCTTCGGGATCTCATGCTGCTGATGGCATGATTGCTACGGTAAATACTAAAAGCAAGAAGAAATCTTCAAAGAATTCTTCGCCCATTATAACCTTACCAGATTCCCTGACAGGAGAGTCTTCTCCTGAAATTTCCGCCGATATTCACGCTGTAGAGTCATCTACGGCTAAATCAAAAAATGGTGGGAAGAAGAAGGGTAAGAAGAAGGGTAAAGCAGACAAGACTCCAAAGGAGAAAATAGAAAAGTCAGAAACCAATGACGAAAAGTGCAAACCTCGATATCCTTGTCTAATTTGTGAAGCAGATCATTTTACAAGAGATTGCCCCCATCGGGCCGAGGTTGTGAAAATCGTCAAAGGTTCCTCAACTCCTGCTGTTTTGAAAGATCCATTTCCAAAGAAGGAGAGTAAGATGATAGGTTCTTCCTTGAGTGCCACTGAAGAACCCATATTGATGATGTCTCATGTAAGGATTGCGACTCGATCGCAAGATTATGGTAGTAAAAGTCCTATTGATGGATCGAAAGAAGCAGAATCTTCTCGTTCAAATCCATCAACCTCAGCTCCCGGTTCCGATCCACTACAGATCGAAAAACCTAACCCTGACTTAATAATAAAACCGCCCGCCAAGGGTGTACTTCGAAGGTCTGCTTTCAATCCACATGCGAGAGCAGCTCAGAATTACAACATTGTTGAGGATTTAGCTGTTTCACCCTTAGCAATGTCGGCTTTAGAAGCGCTGCAATCATGCCTAGCACAGCGAAAATTACTTTTGTCGGCTATAGGAGCTGTTGATGTTCAGGACCCGAACCTGATAATCTTTGATCTAGAAAATAGTACACCGCGTCTCCCTCATCAGATGGCTTTCCAGATTCCAGTGATAGTAAAAAACAGGCCTATTCATCGGACTGTAATTGATGAAGGAGCTTCCACGTGTATTATGTCGATTCAGTGTTGGAGATCGCTTGGTTCTCTTCGCTGAACCAATCCCCGACAATTCTTAAGGCTTTTGATGGCCGTGGGTTCCATCCGTTTGGCATTTTATAGGATTTGCCTATAGGGGTTGAAGGAAAAACCGTTAGTCTGGATGTGGAGGTGGTTGATGCCCCTCTAGACTACAACCTTCTTTTGGGTTGAAGTTGGTCTTACGCTATGACAACGGTCGTTTCATCGGTCTTCAGAGTAATAAAGTTTCCACATAATGGCAAGATCGTGATAATAGACCAGCTGGCTTATTTTTCATCTGACCCAGCCTCTTCAGAGAGTATCCAGCATGTCGGTAAAACGACTATCCCTTATAAGGATGTTGGCGTAGGATTAGTTAAAGATTCTAGTTTACTGGGAACTTTCCCTTTTCCTCCAATCAACGCAGACCCTTCATTAGCATTCATTCATATGATTACGTCAGACACTATTATTTACGATGATCCTTGGATTGTCCCATCTGAATCTGAGATAGACTCATTCGGTGATGTAATGCCTTTGAGTCCATATGAAATTGCTTATGAGGCCGTGCAGTCTTTTTCCGACCCAAGTTCAACCCAAATCGACCAAATGAATGTGGTCCGTGAGGAATCCCTTTTCGCGTCAACCTCGAAGTTAATAACGTTTCCCAAAGTTGTGTCATCTGACGAACAACTTTGTGAAATCCTGTGTGTAGACGATTTACCATGGGAAGATCTCCATCATAGATCTTCGTTTTTACCTGAGGATGATCGTTTTGAAAACGATTTCTCATCAATCTTTACAGCTGAATATGTCAAAGACGCTCAGAGTCCAATGAAACATCCTGATTCAGAGCTGAATTTGGGAAACGTTTCTCGCACTATTCCCATTGACATTTCAGTAAAGCCGGGAATTGTTGAATACATTCATATAGGTGCCTCGTGTTCAGATGACAAAATTCAAACATACAAGGCCCTATTTCAAGAATTCCGCGACGTGTTTGCCTGGTCCTATGAGGAAATGCCAGGAATTGATCCCTCCATTGTTGTTCATGAGATCAAGACTTACCCGGACGCTAAACCCGTTCGGCAACGTCTGCGTCAGATCCACCCTCGAAAAGAGGCTGCGATTAAAGCAGAAGTTGAGAAGTTGTTGAAAGCAGGTTTCATTTATCCGATCCCGTTAACGGTTTGGGTATCAAATATTGTTCCGGTTAATAAAAAACAGGGAACAATAAGAATATGTATCGACTATAGGGATATCAATCGTGCTTGTCCCAAGGACAACTATCCCACGCCCTATATCGATCCAATAATTGATGATTGTGCCGGCAGTGAAATATTTTCCTTTATGGACGGTTTTTCCGGTTACAACCAAATCAATATTCTACCTGCCGATCAACCAAAAACGGCTTTCATTTGTCCATGGGGGACATTTGCTTATTGCAAATTACCTTTTGGGCTTAAGAATGCCAGAGCCACGTTTCAAAGGGCGATGTCTTATGCATTTCATGACATCAAGCACATTGTGCAACCGTATCTCGATGATTTGCTCGCTCACTCCTTACATCGAGCTGATCACCTTGTCCATTTACGAGCAATTTTTATGAGGTGTAGGCATTATCGTATCCGGTTGAACCCACACAAATGTGTCTTCTGCATAGAAGTGGGACGATTGCTGGGATTTGTAGTTTCAAAAGCCGACATTCGCGTCGATCCCTCGAAGGTCGAAGCTAACATCAAATTGCCTCCTCCTTCGAGTCTGCGCCAACTCCAAAGTTTGCAAGGGAAAGCAAATTTTTTACGCCGATTCATTCCTAACTACACTGAGATTACCAAGGGTTTTACCCGGTTGTTAAAAAAAAATGCTCAATTTTCTTGGGATGAGGTAGCTTAGAAATCTTTTGATGCGCTAAAGCACGCGTTGACCCATGCACCGTTGCTACATCCTCCCAACTACAACCAGGATTACTTTTTGTACCTCGCCGCCGCTCATTCCACCATTGGAATGGTCTTAGTACAGGAAGATGAATTCGAAACGGAACATGTGATCTATTATCTTAGTAGGACATTAAATCCCACTGAGCTTAAATATTCGCATGTGGAGAAATTGGCCCTGGCAGCTGTTCAGGATGTCCAACGTTTTCGTCATTACATTCTTCTCCGTAAAACTACAGTCATTTCGGATTGCAACCCTATGATCTATATTTTGACTAAACAATTGCTAGGGGGCAAGTACTCTAAATGGATTGTTATCTTGCAAGAGTTTGACTTGGAGTTTGAAAAATCTAAGTCTAAGAAATCTTTAGTTTTTGCGGAATTGATGTGTGACTTCCCGCGTGCTGATACGGAAACTGTGGCAGAGGAACCCATTGCGGATGAATCTCTGTTTCTCATCAGCACTTTAGATCCGTGGTATGGGGATATAATCGTCTATCTCCAAACCCAATCCTTTCGGCTCGAAGCTTCAAAGTCGGAACGTCGGAAAATTCGATTCCAGTCCTAACAGTACAAAATTATTGGAGATACTCTCTATCGTCGTGGGGCAGACTTGGTTTTTCGTCGTTGCTTAACTCATGAAGAGGCAGAAAGGGTTATGAATGACTGTCATTCTGGAGCGTGTGGCGGTCATATGTCTGGGTATGCCACAGCTCAGAAGGTGTTGCGTGCTGGCTACTTCTGGCCGTCCATGTTTAACGATTGTATCATTGCGGTCCGAAAATGCCACAACTGTCAAGTGTTTGATCGCAAGATGCGCGCACCACCTGCTCCTCTCCACCCTATAATTGCCGTTGGTCCTTTTGCTAAATGGGGTATCGATTTTATTACATGTAACCCTCACTCGACTGGGGGGCATGCGTATATCATCCTTGCGGTTGATTATTTTACTAAGTGGGCCGAGGCGATGCCTACATTCGAGGCAGAGGGCAAGACAGCTGCGATTTTCATATTCAATCATATTATTGCTAGGTTTGGTGTCCCACAAGCGATAATCACTGACCATGGGTGCCATTTTCGAAACATTATGATGACAGAACTTACAAGCCAGCTTGGTTTACGCCATGATAGTTCTACTCCTTATTATCCTCAAGCAAACGGTTTGGTTGAATCCATCAACAAAGTTCTATTTATCATGATCCGACGAATCATTGGTATTCATCGGTCGAATTGGCACAACATGTTATTTTCAGCGCTTTGGGCGTACCGAACCTCAGTGAAAACATCAACAGGGTTCATTCCTTTCCAACTAGTTTATGGTTTGGAAGCAGTGTTGCCCATTGAATGCGAAATCCCATCACTTCAAATGGCTGTCGAATTACTTCCAGCTACTTCCGAAGAGGAGAAGCGTCTATTATACTTAGCTAAATTAGATGAGACTCGATGTGACGCTGCATTGGCAATCGAGACTCATGCAAAAAGGATGAAAGCTCAGTATGATCGCAACGTGACCCCTCGTAATGTTTCGGAAGGAGACCTAGTGCTATTATATGATCAAGCTAACGATAAATTAGGTGCTCAAAAATTCGTTCCTATGTGGCATGGGCCCTACATTGTCAAGCGAAAGCTAGCAAAAGGGGCCTATGAGCTGGTAGATTTTGATGGGGACTCTTTGGGTAAGCCCAGAAATGGACTTTACCTAAAGAGGTATTATGCTTAAATGGTGGGTATGGAGATTTAGTTAGGTTAGCTTTTCTTTCTAGCTGGTGTGTTTGTTAGTTTAGACAGTGTGCTTAGCTTAGAAAGTGTGTTTTCGTCATTATTCTGGCTTATCTTGGTTTTACTCTTGATATTGCAGATGTCGACGCCTCTCCAAACGTATATTGGATTTGCTGATGGTGCTTGTCGTAGTACACGGAATATCTCTTCCGCAGCTTGGGTTATCTATTCGCCCTCTGACGAGTTAGTTTCTATGCATGGGGTGAGCCTCGGTCAAACAACAAACAACATTGCAGAATACAGTGCAGTGATTGAGTTATTATCTGAATCTATTTCGTTTGGGATTCGGAGTTTGATAGTGAGGTTAGATTCTGAACTCGTTGTATTACAGCTTAATAGAGTATATGCCATTAGAAATCCAGTGTTATTAAGGTTATTTTTGAGAGTGCGCCTCTTGGAACGTGAATTTGATTACATTGAATATCAACATATTCCAAGGTCATTAAATACATTAGCAGATGCAATTGCTTCTCGAATGTTAGACAGACATTTGCGATAATCATAAATGTAAATTTAAAAACATTTCATCATACATGTTTAACAAGATAAGCCGGTAATAATGATAATATATAGATAGGAGTGTGTCAAAATTATACATCGTCTTCGATCATAGGTTGAAAAACACCTTATGATCGGCAAAAATGATAAGTACAAAAAACCAAAAATGTCACATGTGTCTACAAAAAGTGACTAACCAATCACTGGTGGTGCTCTCTATACGAGACCACTGCCCGCGCTACCCTACACAGGAACCTCCTGAAAGGTCCTGGGACTGCGACCACATAGCGCTAAAGTCGGATAGGAATATCGTCTATAGTCGTCTCTGGTATGTCCGCCGTGAGACGCTCTAGGTCCTGTTCCAGCTCGGCTAAGGTCTCTGCGGCCGCATCCTGTGGGGCCGGTGCTGGTGCAACAGGTACTCTTCTCTTGAACGGCCGGAGATTGGCCGGACGCTATGGACCTACATCTGCATTTTGAAAATTGTCACTGTCAGTTTTGAGACGATATAAAAACAAATAAAAAGTAAATAATTTAAAAATTTGTGAAAAATGAAGTACCTCTGTCGTCCCATTGTTCTCCCTGTGGAAGAACCATGTCCGGATCACCGCGAAAATCTACTCCGACATAAGGAAAATCCTGGATCGCAAAGACCTGGTCCTCCAACCAGTGAAAGTAACCCGCAGGAAATCGGACAACTCCCGCTCCCTCATCAGGATGTCGGGCCATCACCGCAACCCATCACATCAACTTTGGCTCCCGAGGAGGCCCAGCTAGAACAGTGAGATGCTGTGGGATCAGCATCGGAACCCTCTCTAGGGCAAAGCTCACAACTAGAGGCCCATGCCCAAAGGTCTTTAATTGCCCGTTCTTTGCCCTAGTCAGTTGGCCCTTCATATTGGCCAACACAGCGTCACACCAATTGAAAATGGTGCCTCGGTAGCAATCTATCGCCATCCGCATTTGGGACCCGGTGGCAATGTGCAAGGCGGCTGCGCCGCAGAGTCTGGTAACTGTAAAGGAAATTACCATAAGTTCAGGCAGGGATATGTATTTGATTTCTATCCATTTCTCCTGGTTCTGATTGTTGCACCACTCTAGCCGGACGCTAGCAAGGGATTGGCCACCCGGCCTAGTCCCGGACAGAGTCAGTTGCTCACCCCTATTAGGCAAACCAGTGAGAAAATATATGTCTGAGGGCTCTATCTCGAGCTGGTGCCCTCCGATGTAGAAGCATTGATCCTGGACGTTCCACCTTTCAACCAACCATTCTAAGAATCGCACCTGGGCCCTCATGCCAGGTATGGCCCAGTATTTGTAGAGACCGCATGCCTTCAAAGCATCAATGGAAGGTTGATGATCTATTGCAGCCAAATTGACATCTTCGTGTTCTCTTTCGCGCCAATCAAGCATGGTGGGCAATCTACACACCAGAAAACATTCATTAGAATTCATTAAATCAAAAATTAATGGTTTAGTTTTGAGATTTGGGGTTTTGAAATTGCTTTGCACGGAGTACACACCCCGCGTTCAGAAACAGAGCGTATGGACGCAGCTGTTCTGAAGCTAGGTTGCGTACTCCTGCCATTTTCCCATGAACGAAAATGTCGGGGTACGCAGGTCGCCCATGGGGAACCTGCGTACCCCGAAAAGCGGATCCTAAAACCCCAAAGCCCCCAAAAAATCAAACTAGGGCTTAAAATGAAATTCTAAACGGATGAAAATAAAGAGGAGGATGTTGTGAAATACCTGAAAGAGACAGCACTCGATTCCGATGGTCGGATTCTCCGCAAAGTCCACGGGAAGTTTCTTTCCAAAAGCCCTTTTCTCTCCCTCAACAGTAAAATGGTAAAAATGACATGGTAAAAGGTCTTTTTATAGGTTTTTTGGATAAATGAATGCTAAATTTGTTTATTTTTCACCATGGAAGGATATTTCTCAATGCATTTTTGCTTATCTTAAACAGGTATGAGTAATGTGTCGTTTTTGTGCAGGACAATAGGATTTTCAAGGAAAATTATCATTTTTCACGAACCAAAACATCAGAGTCATCTTTTAAGCCCTTTTCTGACTCCTAAAACATGAAAAGATTGCCGAGCGTTTCTTTTACACTCGTTAAAACGGAATTAAAAGATGGTCCCCTTATAGCTCTTTTCTGACCGTAAAAACAGGAAAAGATTGCCAGGTTTTTGTCGTTTCAAACTCGATATGGAAATAAAATGACGTGTCCTTGATCGCTTTTTACTTTTCAGGTTAGAGGCACTAATCATGAAAGTACTCCTTAGTCGCAAGACTAAGCGGTTCTCTCAAGTATTATTTTATACTTTTTCGGGCTTGGGAGACACAACTTTATGAAAAAGTTCAACCTGGAGTCTTCTTTAGTTTTTTCAGACTCTCTAAAAATGAAAAACGCCGAGTTTCTCCTATACTGGACTCGTTAAAATTTCATAGTAAAGGACCTGTTCGATTACAAACAGGAACGAACCACTCCTTCTTAGGGTTCGAATCAAAACTAAGTTGGACTCATCTGAAGGATGAGCTTATAATCAAGCATATGTTATCCTCCTCAAGCTTGTAAAAAATAAAGAGGTACTTGCCAGAAATGGTGGGGGAAAAGAGAGAAAAATGAGCCCATTTGTTATCCTTTGTCTCAGAAGAAGCCTTATTACCACTCTTGAACACGACACTTTCATTCACCTGGGTTGGGAAATCCTTTGCCTCACATTTGATCAAACCACATTGAAAGTCTTTAGCCGGGTATTAACTTTGGGTCAAATGTCACCAAGCCATCTGTCATGTCGTTATGTGTTCAAGAGGTCTCTGCAATAAACATTCATCTGCAAAATACTCGTCATCCATTTTGACCATCCCTGAGTCAGTCCTTACAGTTACATTTCTTCAACTTGATCTATGATTTCGTGTTGTGGGCTTGCCTGCAACGGGTCGCTTTCTATCGACATCAGCACATTATCTAGAAAGATGACCTAGGAATCGTCAGTACCTTGAAGTCTGCATGCATCAATGGCAGGTTTCTCGCCTTTGACGACAATTTACATCATTGACTTTCGATCGAAGGATTCCGTGAAATGCTCGACATCAACTCATTCATTCACATCTCATGGATTGTACCGGGTACTTTGAGAACCATTGACATCACTGGTGGTCTCTCTCACGCTTGTTAACAGTTTACATCATTGACTGGTAATCAAGTGGTTTCTACCATGTTCGACATCAACTCATTTATTCGCATGGATAGAATCGTACCTATTCAGGAAGTAGAAATGAAGACCCTGGATCTAGTTTCCACCATCCAGGCTGCGAGGAGTTTTGTATTCATTGTACAGTAGACTAATCATAAACAGATGGTTGCGTCCATACTGTGTCTACAAAAGTCTATGATTATGATGTACTGCAGAATCATTCCTGTATCAGAGCAGTAGATAGTCAATTAGTTAAAGTTTTCAATCTGAGTATGGGAATGCCTACCTCAGCGATGATATGATCATATATATGTATTTTGTGTTGAATACTTGCAGGTTCCGACTGGGCTCTCCACAAGATAATCCTTGAAATGATAAAGTACTTCACCCTTCCTAGATGATATGAAACCCTTATCTACTACAGGCTTCGCACTTTAGGGGGCAATCTGTTACACTAAAATTTGTCACCATGAATATTTGCAGTTAGTATGGCTCCATCAACTGTCATACTATCCTCCTTAGCAAGCCTCATACCTCTGCTCTCCATGTCAAACTCCAAGAAAGAGAGAAAGTCATTAAAAATCTATATATCTCTGGGTACTCAGTTTCTCTTAGCCTTACCTGCGTGTACGCATCTCAAGTTCACAATACCTGCGTACTTGTACGCTCTGTCTATAAAGCAATGGGTGCATACTCCTGTAAAGGTCAAAAGGCGCAAGTTTCACTCCAAAAAAGTTACTTGTGGTCATTTCTAGAGCCTTCTAGAAGCTTGTTTGACGTGTATGAAGTGCCTCCAGATGGTTCATGTATCCCTACCAAAGAGGAACTTATCCCATCAAGAGGGGAGCTATCCCATCCAAAGAGGGGCTTATCCCATTGATGGTGGACCTGAATAACTTCCTCTAGAGCACTATAAATACAGGCATTGGGCCAGAGGGAGGGGAGGTTGAAAGCTGAACATTCCTAAGGGTAGATGCTGCTGGAATTAGGACTCCCTTGTAAAGCTTGAGAGGAGAGATTCCCATCCTTTCCTAGCCTTATTTGAGAGTGGGTGAGCTGATCAAAGTAAAGGAAAACTCTTGCTGGACCCTAGGAGGGACTTGCACAACACTAAGGCTCAGGTTGTAATGGTTCCTTTTGTTACCTTTTAATGCAAATGAACTTATTTTTCTCAACAGATTTTTATTCATGGTTTGTTTCATATACTCCTTGGTTTGTATGATGGATATGTACTGTTTTATGAGTTTATCAGGTGCTATTTAATCTTTTGGCTTGTTAGTGAATGCAGGTTTCGAAGAGAAGGAGGAGCTCATCCGGATCGGCGAGGCTGGACTACTACAAAGCGTTGGACTAAAGGTATGTTAAAGATCCCCTGATTACTTGTATTTGCAATGCATGTTTAGAGAAAGGTAGGATTTATTTGTCTTGTTTGTCACTAGAAAGCTTTTGCTTCTAGGGAGGTCGGTTGTGTCCGCACTAACGACTCTTTCCGCATGACACAACGTATGGGTTAAAAGGCTGTTGAGCCTCTTGACCTTGGACATGTGGGTATGGGACCTGTTGTTCTAGAACATAGGGTTGTTGGACCTATTGTCCCTGAACAAGAGGGTTGTAGACTTGCAGTCCTTAAGCATAAGGTTGATATGTTTGTTGCCCTTGGATGTAGGGGTTCTGTACCTAGTGCCCTTAGCCGACAGGATTTTGAACTTGTTGGCCTTGGACAAGAGGATTCTGCACCTGTTGCTACAGGATTTGACATTGAACCTGTCCCTGCAAGGGTTGCCCTTGCTGATAGGTATACAAGGGTTGCTGCTACACAGGTTGGTTTTGCTAGCCTTGCGGCTACAAAATTTGTCCCTTGGTTTGCAGAGATTGGCCCTGCGAGGGTATGGGTTGAGAGGTATGCAGAGCATATTGCATCTGCTGTTGCGTGGTTTGATGCAACTGTTGGAAGGACTGACCTTGCAGTTGTTGCAGGTGACCTTGTTGCGGGATAATCTATCCTTGCTGTTCTGCGGAGAGCCCTTGCTGCAACAAAGGTTGCCCTTGTTGTTGCAAAAGTTGTCCTTGTTGTTGCAAGGGTACTTGAACAGTGCCCGAGAAATTACTAAACTGAATCTGGCCGTAGCTAGGTTGGATGTACTGCCCAGATGGGATGGTGTAAGGTTCATTAACCAATCCTTAAGAACCATATGGAACGTAAGGATTTTGGTATTGGACCTGAGCCCCATAAGGCTATTGATATTGAACATTGTTCGATCCAGATGGATCACCAGGATTTTGAACCTGTTGGTACTAGACATTGCTTGATCTAGTAGGGTTAGCAAGGTTGTAAATAATACCAGAAGAGGGCTGGTTTATACCAAACATGTGAGCTTGTGAGCCACTCACATTAGTGGCACCTGACACCATAGAGACATTCAGATTCTGCCCCCCAGGCGGTGGCACAATCTGGCCACTGACTAACAGGATAGAAGAACTAGTAGAGACAATCTTTGAAATTGTTGGTTGCGATTGATGCGTACTTGAGATTGATGGTATAAGAGTGTTCGGGATGGTGGGTTGCACCCGGACTGAAGTAACAACTGGTTGGGAGGTTGTATTCGTGACAAATGAACATGATGTAGGTCTGACACTTGATGCCCAAATAGAGTTATGGTAGAGTGATGAGGCGCTTGGCGTGCCTGAAACTAAGTGTTCTAAAGACATATAGCCTGGTGGCAAGCTGGTGAGAATACCTTTTGAATAAGGGAGACCCTTAGGAGGAAACTGCAGCTGCAATTATTCTCACTCAACAGTGTCTGGAGGTGAGACTTCGAACTCATCTAGAGAAGTGACTAGAGCATTGACCTACGGTTCCATGTCTGGAAACAAACGACAACGGACAACCAAACGTGTATTAGGGGATAGTTCCAAAGGAACACCCAGTTGATTGTACAGATTGTAAGGGCACTATGATGATATCTCAATAGCGTCAAACAGAGGGTTCGGAGGATAGATAACCAGTCCAAGCTAACCGTTAGTGGTCAACGAGCTCTCTGGGGTTCGAACGGGATTATCTGGAGATTTTGGATCAAGACCAGTAGATGACCCTAAATCAAAAGTAGGTGGAGGACGAGATGATAATGGTTGAACACTCAAAACAATTGCAAGTTCAACATTTTGGTCCTCAAATGGCTCTGATAACTCAGGAAGTGGCTCCTTGGACAATCTTTTGAACGAAGGAGAGGAAGAAGAAATGGGTGAACCAGATGCTTCAGCCACGATGAGCTTGTCTTATCTGGTAGAACAAATTATTTCAAGGATTTAAAAATGTCCTTTTAAGGGAACTCACGATTTGGTAAAAAAATCTAATAGGATGTTTTGTATCGTGGGAAATAAATTATTTAAGATTCATAAAAGACTAATGTTATTTCATTTTTAAAGAGTGGAGAAAGAAACAAAGATGACTGTATCACTTTCGATTAGAAATGAGCTCGAAAGGGCAAGTGCTTGAATAACCTTTTAAGTTTAATCATTCAAAAAGATGAAATGACTACTTTGGATGATCTAGGTAAATAGGATTACTAGGCAACCATGAACTGCATAATGCCTCCTGGTGAACCAAGAAGTACGAGCACACAATCTCCCCGAATGCTGTGTTTGGTGTATCATGTTCTCATTGCGGCCAACTCAGCTTCCTAAGGATAAAAGGATTGTAGACTAGTGGCGTCTCCTGTTATATACGCGATGGTACGGGGCTGTTAAAATTGGCAACCAGGGAAAAACTTCATGTGGGTCATCTTATTCATGGCTGATAATATTTTTATTGAATCCCTCTCGTCGAGAGGTGCAGGATTGATCCAAAGATCATCCGATTCCGATAAGTATTTATGGAGATATGAATTTATTTTGTTTATGTAATTATTATCAAGCCGACCAACTCTTAAGTAGGCTCGGAAGCCCAACAGTCGCATCTATTCACCCACCAACGTTGTGTATAAATATAAGAGGACTTTTCCTCATTTGGACGCACTCATCTCATCACATCTCTCTCTCTCTACTACGCAGAAATGAGTCTCTTCTCTAATGCACTGAAATGGGTCTCTCTCTCACACATGTGAAGCCGGAAGCTGTTGAATTTGAAGCTGCAACTGTAGAAGTAAAGATTGACTTGCGTGGCCTAGAATATCTCCTCATCTGAACTGCACTGTAGGTTCATCTGAACCTCCTCTGGAAGCTGAAACTTTTTGTGGTGGAATGAAGTCAATCCGACGGTCGGTTTGTGAGATATGGTCTGCCCTAGTTTGATAATGAAGCCGCTAATGCTGATGTTGCTGATCTAGGGTTTGCTACTACTGATATGAATCAGATTTATTGTACTATTTCTCTCTGCTGAATTATTGAAGATAAAAGAAGATTTGATCAAAGGGTTTCCCCACACATTGTGGGGTTTTTCCCTGGCTAGCCGCCACATCTTGTGTCTCTTGTCTTGGCTTGTTTTCTGTCGTTCGTTTAATGTTCTATCTGCAATTTACTTTATGTACATGTGATTGCTAATCGGTGGAATATAATAAGAAAAAGAAGTAAACTGTTATAAGCATAGAACGTACCATAACTTAACATGGTATCAGAGCTGAGGTGAAGACAATGTCCAAGCAAGTGTGAAAGAGCAATCACCAAATTCAGTTGGGACAAGACAAAAGGATCAATGGGTTCCTCATAATTCACCTAGGGTGAAGTTGAAGCAGAGAATGGTATTAGAATGGCGCAGCAAAAATTCTGATGGCATCACTTCATTGGGAAGTTCAGATCTAAGGGTAGGAAGGGAAGGTAGATGTCTTGGTTATGAGTTAGGCCCTTATGCGAAGGAGTGCCCAAATGACAGAGATGCGGGTCATCAAAGACAATGGTCGACTCTTCCACGAAAGCAAGGAACCCCAAAATCTCTTTTATGTACTCGATTGAACCTGATGTCCATCTCGGAAATGGAAGTCAAAGGCTACAAGGTGGCACTTATCGATGGAAAGGTATGTGTTTGAAAATAGATCTTTTAAAGATGTTTTTGAGTTCAGGGTTGTATCAAGTTGCAGGAAGTCCATTGGGGACCATGTCCATTGACTCAGCACCGGAGGTCTGTGAGACAGATGGTGACTAGGATGCCTGAATTCAAAAAGAAGCATGAAGGTACATGTCTGAAATGCACCGAAGGAAAATATTATAAGGGGACCATTCCCCTCATGCAGCAGGTTCACAGGTTTGGAACAACCCGAGGAGTTTGAGAATCATGATCAAGAAATCTCATGTATACAGGTGGAAGAAAGCCCTCTATGGCTTGAAGAAAAACACCTCGGGCATAGTATGAGAGGATTGATAGCTGTCTAATGCAGTTGAGATTCACTAGGAGTGAAACCAATCCAAACCATTACTCGAAGGTTGTGGATGATAAACCTCTCGTACCAGCACCTATGTTTGACAGGTGCAAACCCTCTCATTTATAGGAGACAGAGGGAGTTGGATTCGGAATGTGGGAAGATAAGCAACAGCTTGTGACTTCCTCGAGGATCTTAACTTTCAGAAGTTATATGGTAATGATGTCGGACTAGATTTGGGAAATGCCTCTGAGTTTCATAAACTCATTCGCGTTGATGTTCTTGGAGAACCTCCGTCCGGACATCTGTGTTGCAGTTAGCATGGTGAGCTCATATTTGGTTGAGCCTCACTAGATTGGTGCCAAGAATCTTCTAAGATATCTTCAGGGCACAATCTCTCATGAATTGAGATACACTGCCGGAAATATGAAACCACATGATTATTTCGAATGATAAGTGGGTAGGAAGTATGGAGGATCACTAGAGCACTTCTCAGTGCTGTTTGGAATCTACCTTGATATCCTGGATGAGCAGGAAGCAGAAGTCGGTGACTCTGAGCACCACCAAGGTAGAATACATTGCTGATAGTATGGCCTTCTGTGAGGCAGTCTGGTTGCTGAAGCTCTTCAGTGAGCTGTTTGTACTCATGATGAATACCACTGTGAATCTTTGTGACAACCAGAGATGGGATTTGATTATTGAGGAATCCCGTATTTGACAATTGCTCCAGCAGATAGACATCAATTACTGCCTTATATGGGATATGGTAAGTCGATGATCAAGGAGGCTCCATCACATTGAGATGATGTACAGGACAGAGCCCTGAGGAAAGATCAAATTTGTGATTTTCTCGAACGACTTGGAGTCGTCGAGAGACCTTTGTAAAAGGGTCCTGCATGCTGCATACATTGAGCTCTAGGAGCTTTGGGGGGCTTGCAGTTCTATTGGAGCAACATACGACCACAGGGTGACTCACCCTCCCCTGGTGGTGCGCACTGAAACAAGATGATTCGCTCTCTTGTGGGACAAGATGATTCGCTCTCTTGTGGAACAAGATGATTCGCTCTCTTGTGTAGCAGGATGATTAGTTCTCCTGTGAGGTCTGGATTGATGTGTTCTCCATGGCGATTGTAGCAGGATTGATTAGTTCTCCTGTGAGGCCTGGATTGATGTGTTCTCCATGGCGATTGTAGCAGGATTGATGTGTTCTCCTTTGAGGCCTGGATTGATGTGTTCTCCTGTGAGGCCTGGATTGATGTGTTCTCCATGGCAGCCTGGATTGATGTGTTCTCCATGGCGATTGTAGCAGGATTGATGTGTTCTCCTATGAGGATAGGATTGATTAAGTTCTCCTGTCGAGGCTTCCTACCCATGCAGTCTGGGACTCATGGGAAGTACCTCTCATCTCATCAATGAGCAGGGAAATGAAGTTAGGGACCATAGTAATACCGATGGATGCATCGTTGTATCTACCATACTCCCTACGCTAGGATGTCCTTCATTGATCTGGGACCAGTGTTACTCTCTGAGACTGCGATACTGGTCTGGGACCAGTGGTAGGAGTTGTACCATACTATGATGCTGACTTCGGGTCGGTTGAGACTGGTTTGGGACTAGTGGTACATACTCTGAGATTGACTTCGTGTCAGTGCAGTACTGGTCTGGGACCAGTGAGAGTGGTACATACTATGACGCTGACTTCGGGTCGGTTGAGACTGGTCTGGGACCAGTGGTACACTCTCTGAGACTGCGATACTGGTCTGGGACCAGTGGTAGGAGTGGTACTTACTATGAAGTTGACTTCGGGTCGGCTGAGACTGGTCTAGGACCAGTGGTACGCACTCTGAGACTGACTTTGAGTCAGTGGAGGATGATACTAGTCTAGGACCAGTGGAGTTGTACTCACTATGACGCTGACTTCGGGTTGGTTGAGACTGGTCTGGGACCAGTGGTACATACTCTGAGACTGACTTTGAGTCAGTATGATACATCCTCGATCATTTCTTCTTCTTCATAATTCGGACAAAAGCAGAGCAGAACAGAACAATGCAAGAGCAGAGCAGAACAGAGCAAAACAGTACAGATCAGTGTAGGGCAGAACAAGACAAAGCAGAACAGGCAGAATAGAGCAGAGTAGGGCAAGGGTCAGGCTGTACAGGGCAGTGCATTTGATGGATGAATAGTAACAACCGATAGACAGATTGCAGATGAAGTTCTCCATGGTTGAGAGGGAGTGTTAAAATTGGCAACCAGGGAAAAACTTCATGTGGGTCATCTTATTCATGGCTGATAATATTTTTATTGGATCCCTCTCGTCGAGAGGTGTAGGATTGATCCAAAGATCATCCGATTCCGATAAGTATTTATGGAGATATGAATTTATTTTGTTTATGTAATTATTATCAAGCCGACCAGCTCTTAAGTAGGCTCGGAAGCCCAACAGTCACATCTATTCACCCACCAACATTGTGTATAAATATAAGAGGACTTTTCCTCATTTGGACGCACTCATCTCATCACATCTCTCTCTCTCTCTACTACGCAGAAATGAGTCTCTTCTCTACTGCACTGAAATGGGTCTCTCTCTCACACATGTGAAGCGGAAGCTATTGAATTTGAAGCTGCAACTGTAGAAGTAAAGATTGACTTGCGTGGCCTAGAATATCTCCTCATCTGAACTGCACTGTAGGTTCATCTGAACCTCCTCTGGAAGCTGAAACTTTTGGTGGTGGAATGAAGTCAATCCGACGGTCGGTTTGTGAGATATGGTCTGCCGTAGTTTGATAATGAAGCCGCTAATGCTGATGCTACTGATCTAGGGTTTGCTACTGCTGATATGAATCAGATTTATTGTATTATTTCTCTCTGCTGAATTATTGAAGATAAAAGAAGATTTGATCAAAGGGTTTCCCCACACATTGTGGGGTTTGTCCCTCGCTAGCCGCCACATCTTGTGTCCCTTGTCTTGGCTTGTTTTCTGTCGATCGTTTAATGTTCTATCTGCACTTTACTTTATGTACATGTGATTGCTAATCGGTGGAATATAATAAGAAAAAGAAGTAAACTGTTATAAGCATAGAACATACCATAACTTAACAGGGGCTCACAAATCCCTGCTAGCACTGTCTAATGTCGAAGCTAACGACAACTGCTAGGTTTACAGATGCCAAAACGCGTCTCTAGCCTAGACCTTCTAAATGTGATCGTTAATGTCAAATGCGCCTTAGGTAAATTGAATTCATTTTAGAGTTGATCTTGAGTTAAGTTTCAGCTTTTAGGTCTTAGCGATACTCGAAAAACCTAAAATGGAACTAAATGGGACAAGACCCTTTCAATTCGATGAAATTCTTACACTAGAGAGGGTAGAGATTACTCAATCAAATTCAAGCAATCAAGCAACTAAAAATGAAATGATTTTCCACTACTTCAATTTTTGAAAAAAATAAACTAATGAAAAATGCATTCCAATTCTTAAATTTCCTGACAAACACTTATCTATTAGTCCTTTTGAAATGAAAAAATTTCTCTTACTTTTCAAATACTGATAAAATTCTAGTTTCTAAGAGATGCAAGTTATAATGAAGCAACAAGCTAGAATTTCATATTTTCTCATAAAACAACGAAACAAACTTTCGCATACAATCTTTCAATGAGAAAATTTTCGAGACTATGAGCTCTTCAATCAGATGAAAACATGAAAAGAGAAGTTCATTCAGATTGATTAAGCACCGACTTTGCCAAACACAAGACCGACAATGTAATCTATCTTGGAAAAGGACATTCAAACTAGTAAACAAAACTTTTCAAACTTGTGCAAAAAGTGGTTAAAGTCATACAAGGGACCAAAAACAAATGCAAAGAGAAAAGACACTCACAACCAGACTCGATGAGTCCACAGGCTGCTGAATGGACAACTAGCTAGATGTCCTAGTGTCGTTGGCCACTCAATGACTTGATTAATCAAACAACAAGATGACAAGCCTACAAGCAAGCAAAACCAAACGAAGAGTAGCTTTCTAGTCAGGGAGAAAAATAGTCAAAAGGCTCGTAGGGTCAAAAACAAAAGAGCAAAACACACTGGCCAAGATTGGGGTCTAGCCCTAATATTCACTTACAGGAATCGATGCGATTGTCTAACTGACAACAAGTGCCAAAGGCGGGTCGGCGCGACTGTTCCTCTGCAATTTGCGTTGATCGACGTGATTGTCATTCGATTAAACCCATTGTCCAAGGAAACTAAGAAAAAAAATCAAAACAGGGACCAGATTTGCCACTATGATTTTTAGACTTAAGCCAGTAAGCAGGAGAAAAGCAACAGAACAAAAGGGAAAATGTGAAACTAGCAAAGTTGTCACAAAATCATGAAATCCAAAACAAACAAAAAGATGGGATCTCCCCAGCGGAGTCACCAATTTGTAGTGAAGTAAAATTATAAGTGCAGACATGAACAAATTCCTTTAGCCCGATAATGGGTCTAGCCACAAGAGTTACATTATATGGAAGATTTACTTAGGTTAGAATCAATCAAGAGGGCCTACCTCTTGGTCGCTTATCCTGCTTGATGATGTCCTCGCTTGCTCGCTCCAGCAATCTCTCGCTTCCTTCTTCAAACTCCTGAAACAAGTAAACAACAACAACACACAAACATAATAATAGAAAAATTGCAATTCAACCTACTTAATTAGTCAAGAAGCATCAAAACATGAATATGTAATATTACAAAACATGTAGGAAATCAATCGATAGTTTCATATATTAATATCAAAGAGAGATTACAACCATTCGTCTTGACGTCGCAGTCTTCCTCTCACAAGACCAGGTTCCCACACACTTCTGCTAGCACTTCATGATGGCTTCAAACAATAATAGTTTAAAGACTCTTCCCTTTAGGCTTCACTCCAAACCAAACACACTTCTCCCTCACACAACTAGATGGCTACAACTAGTAATAGCTTGCTTGTCTAACATCATGCCCACACTCAGCTAACACTCTAACTATATCACTACAACTATTTTGTGATTGGGAAGAAGGGAGGTTTATAAAGGAAAGATGGATGGGATATGGATCCTCTTCTCAAGGGAGAAGTACTTATCCCTTGAGGTAATTCCATCATTATAGGCGAAAGGAGCCCAAACTGTCATCCTCGACCCCGTCCGACGAAACCATTTACCAAACTTTCGTTACGGAGCCTCTAGAGATGGAAGCTTCAACTCTAATTTAAAAAACTTTCCATAATAGGACCGACATGACTGGAACATAGCTCAGTCACACCGATCGGTGTGGGGAATAGTGCTAATCTCTGCCCATTGGCGCGGGGGATATAAAGGTCGTTAGCACCGGTATTGTAAATTGGACAAAACAAAAGTTTTAGGGGAAATGGTGCAAAAGGGAAATGATCTGCTCATGAAGAGGGACATAATGGGAGTTTCTCCACGATGAAAAAGCATGTGGGCTTTGCTGTAGAGGTGGGCTTTGCTGTAGAGGTCCTCCAGAATGAAGGAACGGGGAGTACAAGGATAGTGACAAAATGCAGTGTAACACACCATTAGAGAGTAGTTCCATTACAAATAATAATGTTACAACTTGCGGTAGTTACAAACTTGCACGTAGTATCAATATCTATAGGGAATGCATAAACAAAACACTATAAATCCATATCACAGAGCTAAACAACTATGGATGCTCAACACTATCTAATCTTCAAGCACGATCTGAAATTTGTAGCAATGACTAAACTTGTTTCTTGCTTCCTTCTATTTTATTTTACAAACACAATCTCTTGCTACGATACCTCTCTCGATTGATCCATGGTTTTAATTACCTATGACCATCATTTTGGCTTTCTATTTAACTGTATCAAAATATCAAAATAGGCTCCTAGTTCTTTGACACACTCCCTTATTTTCTGTTGTATGAGTTCTAAGACATTTCACTGCTTTTTTTGTTTTATGATGCTTTGTTTCTGACAATTTCATCCAAAATGTCCTTCAAAACTATAATACTTTCAAAAACGAAGGACCCATCATGCCTCTACCACATCCTATTGACTCGCCCTCGAGTTAATGTGTTTTTGTTGTTCCTTCTGAATCTGTTGCAGGATGACTTCCACTAACTTCAGTTGCGGTACCTTCAAATGAAGGACCTAACTCTGGAAAAATATGAAGAGAAAACTACTTGAAACTGGTGAATGAAAAAATAGAGGAGTTCCATGAGGCCATAAGTATGGAAACCTTGGCCGAGAACTCAAAAATGGTTTGTTCATTGAGTTCACTAGCCTGAGACTCGACCAATTCCTAAATTTGCTGATCGACAACAGTAGACAATGTGCTCAAGGTCATGAAATTATTTTGAGCTTCTGGTCAAAGGTCACGAAGGACTTGTTAGCTCTTCTATGCAATGATGATTTTCTAAGGACAGAAGAGATCTGGTCTATTTGGTTGTGCTCAAAGAGGTTTCATATTCGGTTGTTTTTCCCTTCTTTCTTTTCTATCCCACTTTCTCTCCACCCTCCATTCGTCTATCTTGTTGCTAAACCCTACAAAATAAGCCCCTTTTGACTTGAGCCTTGAGTGCAAACCCTAATCCCATCATAAAACCTTACTCATACGCCCTCGTGTGCTAATAAAACCTCTCATCGCTTCCCTGTCGTTGATCACACCCCACCAATTTGATGGCCCTCATCGCGCTCGATAAAGCAACTTGTCCGACCACTCTCCATCGTCAGATCCATCTCCGCCCGATCCGACGATTTTCACTCCTATCATGCCTGCAACCCAATCGAACGTTAGCATGCGATGAGAGTGGTTTTTCTCTCTCATCCACCGCTACATGTCGATCATTGAATGGAATTGTGCGACTCCCTGCTTTTACTGCTTAGGGCCTGAAAGCGGTGCGATGAATACCATTACCACCCATCCAAACTACCCACGCCCGTTAAACGATTGTGCAGCTCCATAGGCTGATCACCATCTGATCTGTCCGCTAAAGATCTGATGGCCCCAATCCACCCTAATCTCACCTCGGCCGCCAGCCTCTGTTGAGCCATCTTCGCCGTCCATTTCCTCGATCTGATGACCATTATTCCCATTCACCCAAATCGTCCACTCACCCATGAATTTCATGTCCCCCACCATTTTGTTTGCCTGAAGCAGGAGATGACCAGTTCTGCCATTGTCAGTCACTGTCAGACTCCCCAACAACGATATTAAACAGAAGGCATGGCCAAGGGAGAAAAGTACAAGCATGACCCTGTAACTGAATTTATCAGTTATGGACTTCACTGGTACGAGCACTCCAACGACCAAAAAGGACAGCACAACACCTGAACAGATCGGATTCTTCCACTCAAGCAAGAAAATTCATTTAGAGACTCCATTAGGCAGTTAAATGCGGTTGGTGGTCAATTATGACCCCTCCATACCTAAATGGCCAAGTGCCCCTGTAATGTAAATCTATAAATACAGAGAAGCAAGATGTAATCAAAGTTGGTAGTAGATGTAAGGTTCAAATTCTGGAGACTGTAGATATTTTGCCACTTGCAGCGTCTCGTCTTCATTTTCAGCTAATACAAGCTTCTTTTGCTATTAATTGCTCACTTTCCATTTTCCTATGTTCTAAGTTGTCCCTAATATGCTATGTTCTTGAGCTCTTGATGTTTAGCAGTAGATAACTGTCATCTTATCTCTATTCTAGAATCTTGTATGCATCATTGAATAGGTTGTCCATGTATCTTTCTAGCTAATGTAGGAGATCTTTCATCCTGTCTTTGCATTAGTAGATTAGATTTACAAACTTCTTTACTAGTTGCAGCCGGCCATCACATGGTCTTGTGCATCTGTTGGTGTGGTTAGTATTCTCCATATTCACCTAATACCTCAAACTATGAGCAATTGGTGGTTTAAAGAATTGTAGTCTGGGGGTGTTCACACATGTCTGGAGTGAAACAAAGTAGAAGTGGTTATCTGGCTTGAACTAAACCATCAGCCCTTCCATTAAACCTGCAACAATAGTTGAATTTATATGTTACTAGACATCTCTGAGCTACAACCTAGGAGAGTTTCTTGGAATCCTAACATAATTGGCACTGTTTTTGGGGGGAGGAGATTGAAGCTCAACTTCCCTAGGAGAATGACACAGATCTAGCTTTGATAATAGACAAAGTCTGGACACATTTTTGGTTGTAATCATCTATCTGGCGACTCTACTGGAGGACCAAACTTTTGGCGACTCCACATCACATTTCTGGCTCAGTTTGTGAGGCATACCTGGAGAAATCCTCAGAAATCAGCAGCCAACCCAGTGCCTAACCCTGAGAAGATTGTTAAGCAGAAAAAGATCATTCAGAAAGGAGAATCAGGATCAGGTAAGCCTAAAAAGTCTTATGTATCTCTGTAAGAGAGGCTTGTAACTGAGCATGTTCATTTTGAAAATATAGAGCCTAGCATTACCAGTGAAGAAATATTCCCAGAGATTCATAAAGCTCCTTGTTCAATAAGTTCCCCTTTGGATCTCAGTCCAAAGAAAACCTCCCCTATAGTCCATCATATTCCTTTATCCTTCTTAGTCATTTCTCAGCTCCCTACCTTCCAAACTGCTAGTACCTTTCCATCTATCCCAGTCATGGCAGGCCCACAAGCACTCACTAAAATGGAAAGAATCATAGCTGCTAGATATGGACCCTTGGCCCTGCCTATCCCTTTGAATGCCATGCCTGCAAGAGAATATCAGAAATACATGCCCAAGTTCACTGGTACAGAGGGAGTAACAGCTGAAGAGCACCTTCAGTCTTTTTATAGCTATGTTGATAACCTAGATATCAGTTAAGATGATGTGTGGATGCGAGTGTTTGTCCAAAGCCTTGATGGAGAGGCTAGAAAGTGGTTCAGATAGCAGACATTGAAGCATTAGATGATGTGTTTCTAAAGCATTGGGGAGATAAGAAAGACCTCCTATACTACCATACTGAGTTTGGCAACCTCAAAAGGGAAAATGGGGAATCATTGTCTGACTTTAATAAAAGATTCAATCATATGTATAGAAAAATACCAGTTGAAGTGAAGCCTAGCCCCACCTCAACAAAACTCACCTATGCCAATGCCTTTGATTCTGATTTCTGCCTACTGTTAAGAGAAAGAAGATGTGCCACTCTAGCTAAAATGCAAGATGCAGCAATGGAGGTAGAATCCAATATCATGGCTGCAGAGAAACTCAAAGGCCATGCTGACAGAAGAAGGCAGAGAGGTGAGGCTTCCTCCTCTTCTTGATCTTCAAAGCCCAAGTTAGACAAAATGACTAAAATGATAGAGTCACTGGCTGCTGAAATATCCAAACTAAAGGTTGAGCAGAGTTCTAGGAAAGCAAGGTTGCCTAATACATTTGCTCCTAGAAATCCAAATCCATTCAGAAGAGCAAATGAGCAATTGCAAATCATTCAGAGGGGCAAAGAGGCCAGTGAAGAACAAAGTGTTAAGACTCCTTTCCAGAATGTAGTCATGGAGGAGGAATAGTTTGATGAAGAGAATGAGATTCATTGCATGGAGGACAAGGGCAGTGCTACCTTTTTGACATTGGCTGCCTATGAAGAATCATTACTCAAGGACCAGACCAGTCAAGAGTGGGACAGGGAAGCTGTTCTATAGGCTGAAGACCAGAAAAGATACAACTTGAGGTGATCTGATAATCACCCTATGAGTGACCTCAGTGAAGATTTATTAAACAAAAGGTATTATAGACCCATGTGTAGGTGCGTGTTCTGTGTTATTGAAACAACGGATCGATCAGATTGCCAATAAAAAGAAAATAAATGGAAAGACAGCAGAGAAATACAGTAAGCAATACAAAGACACAAGAAATTTTTAATAAGGAGTTCACCCTATTCTCCAGGGCTACGTCTCTGGTCCAGCTTCAGTGGTGGCCTTGTTTTATTGTGTCTTTCAGCAGAGAAATTACAATGCAGGGACTCAATATGAGTTCTCTTGAAGCAAATTTTGCTAGGTAGGGTGGTTCTTGGATTCCCCAAGCCACTTGGAGTACACAGACTCTTGTTTTTCCTACCAGCTCTGTAACCCTTGGTCTATAGTGGAAAGAGCCAATTGTGATGCTCAACCCGGACAGATTCCTCTATGGGAAGGCTTTATTCCTCAAGCTCTCTGGTGCTTGATGCTGCCTGTGGTTAGCTCGACCCTCTGTCTCC
The DNA here is from genome assembly GCA_031772625.1 of Pinus tabuliformis. NCBI lineage: Eukaryota > Viridiplantae > Streptophyta > Pinopsida > Pinales > Pinaceae > Pinus > Pinus tabuliformis. The sequence continues at coordinate 72,622,544 of CM062805.1, forward strand.
TCTGCTTGGCTTTACTCCTCTCTGTGCTCAGTCCTCCTCTCAGGGTTCACTGTTCACTGTCTCTCTTGGTTGCTTGGACTCTTCGTTCTCTCCCTTTCTCTCTGAATCTCTGTTCACTTTCTCTGTTTATGTCTTTAGCCATTCGACCTCCATGCCTGTTTAGTTCCTCTCGCGCCTGCGTCGATTCGCCTGGCGCCTGCGTCGATTCGCCTGTCGCCTGTGTACTTGGAATTCCCTGTTCGGCGTCAGCATGAACACTCAAGAAGTAGCCACATGTCCTCACTGGAACAACGTCAGCCTGTTTGTCGACTCGTTTCTTTCTCCACCGTGGCTGTCAATGAATTCCAAATCCTCTTAAATCGTGGCTTAATCCCCTGTCAATTTCGCTCTGTCTATCGGACACAATCTCAGTCGTCCAATTTGGGCTCTTCCAGATCCAACGTCATTCGCACGCCAAGCATGGTTGACTTGCTCGACTGATAACGCGTGATAACAACGGTTTTTCCTCACCTCTGCTGCCATGCGTCGATCGTTGAGGGTGCTCATTCTATTTCTTTACAAAACCTCTTACCTTTCAAGGGTACCCTGGGTAAAACTGTCGGTTTCCAGGTCATGGGTCCCACCTTCATACGATGGCACTTTTTCACTTTTTCGTGCACGGTCCTCTGGCTCCCAACGTGACCAAGTTCTTAAGCCCTACCATTTCAGCCTTGTTTGCCTAGCGATGCTCTGGGGCTCCCAAGGGCTACATCAACCTCCTGCGTAGTCTCCATGGGCATCGGTCCTTGTCGTTTCGTGCCGGTTGCCATGGCCACTGGTTCAGGGTGTTTTTGATTGTTGTTTTGGATTCTTCAAGAGTTTGTCTCGTCCCAATATAGTCATGGTCTTATGACAGTCGTTTATGGATACGATTCGGATTATGACCTCCCAATTGAAAAGCTTTTGGACCACCGAAAGTTTGTTTTTCTTCAAGCATCCACTAAGTGAGGAAACTGCGGTCTCACTTCTCCAATCTCAATCCACTTCACACTACTCAACTTCGAACCTTTAAGCCCAATTCTAAGGTATTCCACCTGTCCACTGTGCGTCGTCCTTACCTTCCTATCCAGCACTATATCTTCCTGCAACTCATTAAGATATTCAGGTAGTAGGTCATCAACAGAAGGTAATTGACTCTGCTCTTCAGGGTCCTCAATCATTGAAGGTTCAAACAATCTCAAGCAATCTGTGTTCACGACTGAGGAGATGTGCATGTAAGCTGGTAGATCAAGGCGAAAAGCATTTTCACCAATCTTCTCAAGTATCCTGAAGGGTCCATACCTGATAGGTTTTAGCTTCTTACCTTCACCTTGCATCCTGTCCTTGCTAATATATAGCCAGACTTGGTCTCCAACTTGAAAACTATGCTCCATCCGATGCTTATCATGCCTAGCCTTGTACTTGGCCTGGCTCTTTTCCAGCTGTTCTTGTACTGCCTAGTGGATCTGTTCAATGAACCTAGATGCTTTGTCCACATCACTGTGTCCATCAACCATGGTATCTTTACCAAAGAAAAAATCCAAGGGAGACCTTTGTATTAAACCAAAGCAGGTCTCAAAAGGAGATCTCTGGGTAGAAGAGTGTTTGGCTCTATTGTAAGCATGTTGCACATAACACAAGTGTTCATCCCAAAGCTTAGGGTGTTTGCTGCAATATCCTCTTAGTAACTGGATCACTGTCCTATTAACTACTTCTGTCTAGCCATCTGTTTGTGGATGAAAAGCTATGCTTTTATTTAATTTGGTGTCCATTAGTTCCCATAGACTGGACCAAAACTTCTCCACAAATCGAGTGTCTCGATTAGATATAATAGAAGTGGGTAATCCAAAATGAACCCATACATGTTCAAAGAATAATTTTGCAGTTTGTTCAGCTGTAATCTGTTTACTACAGGGTATCAAAATACACATTTTGCTGAACCTATCCACAACAACATACAGATAATCATGACCTTTCCTAGATTTAGGCAGTCCTCCAACAAAATCCATTGAAATGCTTTCCCAAGGGTGAGAAGGAACTGGTAATGGAGTGTATAAGCCTAGTTTTCTATTACTGGGCTCTCTTTTAGCACACATAGCACACCCCTTTACGTATCTAGAAACTGTCTCACTCATTCTTGGCCAATAACAGAACCTTTGCAGCTGTGCAACTATTTTACTTACCCCAAAGTGACCTGATATCAGAGAAGTGTGTGCTTCCCTAATTATCTCTTCTCTCTCAGTTTGTGGAATGTAGAGTTTCCCACAATGATATAAGAGTCAGTCCTTCACATGATAGTCCAATTCTTCTACTCTTTTGCCTTGACTCAAAGCTGCATATACATCTTTAAAGTTCATATCCTGAGCATACTGTTCTATGTAGCTTTCATGTAGCACAGAATTATGCTTAAGTATGGTAGATGCATTTATAATGGGTCTAGATAACATGTCTGCAACCTTGTTATGTATGCCCTTTTCATATTTGATGACTAAATGAAACTGTTGTAGAAAACCCATCCATCTGTAACGTCTTGATTGTTGCAACTTAGTTTGGGGGTGTAGATATTGAAGTGGCTAATGATCAATATGCATTACTGTTTCTTTGCCCATTAAGTAATGTTTCCACTTTTTCACACTTTGAACTAATGCATACAATTCCTTATCATAGGTAGGATAGTTAACTACTGCAGGATTAAAAGTCTCAGAATGATAACATATGGTTTTACTATGCTGTGTCAACACTGCTCCCATGGCATAGTCACTGGCATCAGTTTAAATCTCAAATGGTCTTTGTAGATTTGGCAGTGCTAGTACGGGTGTTGTACTAATTTTTTATTTCAAGGTGTCGAAGGCTTTTTGCTATTTGCCTCCCCACTGAAACACCTTGTTCAATCCTGTCAAAGCATGTAAGGGAGTTGCAATTGAGGAGAAATTTGAAATGAATTTCCTCCATTACTATGCTGCTCCTAAGAAGCTTCTCACTTCTGTAGCAGACTTCGGTTTAGGCCAATTTACAATGATTGTCACTTTAGAGAAATCTATTTTCAATTCACCTCCCCCTACTATATGACCCAAATAGTTTAGAGAGGTTTTGCAAAATTCACATTTGGAGAGTTTAACATAAAGTTTTTCTCTTTTCAAAACATCCAATGTCTGCTTAACATGCTTTAAATTTTCTTCCCACATTTTACTAAAAATCAGAATGTCATCTAGATACACAATAAAAAAATCATCAAGAAAAGGTCTGAGTACATCATTCATTAATCTCATGAAAGTAGCAGGGGCATTGGTCAAGCCAAAAGGCATAACCAGCCATTCATACAATCCCTTCTTTGTTTTGAAAGAAGTCTTCCATGCATCTTTCTCTGCAACTCTGACCTGATGGTATCCACTGTGCAAATTCAGCTTGGTGAAATAAACAGCTTCCTTCAATTGATCTAAAATATCATATATGCGAGGAAGGGGATAACGATTTTTGATCGTTATTTTATTCAGTGCTTCGTAATCAATGCACATTCTCCACGAGCCATCTTTCTTTCTCACCAAAACGATTGGTGACCCACATGGTGATGTGCTAGGCCTGATGAACCCTTTCTCGAGCAACTCCTGCACCTGCTTCTTGATTTCAGCATTCTCTAAAGCAGATAACTTGTATATCCCAATGTTAGGCAAAGGAACATCTTGCTGCAAAATAATATCATGTTCTATTCCCTTTTTGGGTGGTAGACCTTGAGGTTCTTGAAACAAGACAACATACTCTGAAACAATCTTTTCTATATCAGCTTACTGATCAGAATTACAGCCCTCAAATACATTGGTTTTATCAGTTTTCTTTTCCTTTACAACCATTAGTAATAACTGTTTGCATGAATTTATCATTCTTTTCATCTGTACTGAGTTTATGAGAGTATAATTATTCTTGAGCTTATGAGCTCTTACAAAGTATTCGATTCCATCTTTAACAAGTAGATACTTGTTCTCAGCTCTATAGAAAATAGCCTTTCTATCATACAAGTAAGGACTTCCTAAAACAATTCCACATATATCCAAAGGAATTATATCTAACTCAACCTCATCTACAAATGTTGACCCAAAAGAAAACTTTAGTTTGCACTATCTAGTCACTTGTAGCTGTGCTTTATCATTCAACCATCCTAATGGGTATGGTTTCTTATGAGGTGTAGTTGCTAATCCAAATTTCTTTACAATTGCTTCAGAAATCAGATTTACTTGTGAGCCACTATCAAACAAGGTATCAATATTTTGATATTTGGAAACAACTCGAATATGGAAAAGCTCACGACTTTTTCTCTCATGTTCTTCATCAATAACAGATTGAGCAGAATTACTAGTAGATGTTTCAGAATTCTTACCTTTCATACCTGTGGCTGCAATGGTTGTTTCATCTCCTAAGTCTGACCCCAAATCCTTCTGAATAGCTGCAGCAGTCTTCTTCTTCTTGCCCTCGGACTTCTTAGGTCTCAGCTCTAGATGCAGAATCCAACAGTGCTCATCATCATGCCCCTCCTTTTTACAGTGGGTGCATGAGGCTTTGCCTTTCTGTGCAGTGTTAGCCTTCCTTGCTTTCCACTTCTGCTTTCTTTTCTCCTTGCTCTTGCTTACAGTGGGTTGGGATGGTCCCCCAACTTCTGGATTTCCATTCTTTCCTCTAGCTTCTAGATGAGTAGTTGTATAGATACCTCATCTATACTAGTGGGATTAAACATGAGGATGGTATGCCTCATGTAGATGTGTAGACCACCAATTTACTTCAAAAGAGTTTCTGGTGAGTCTAATGAAATACCTAACATCAATGCTCTCTTTCGAAACTCTTGAGTATACCCTTGTACACTTTTCCCTTTCAACTGCCGAAGAGTTTGCACTTCATCATGGCTTGTTGCCTGTAGGCCAATGGATAGAACTACTTCTTGATGGCAGAAACAAAGTCACTCCAGACAAAGATGGTCTTACCATGCTTCCTCATATCAGCTTGGGTTCTGCTTTCCCACCAAACCAAGGCAGTGCCCCTAGGCAAAGGCTTGCCAGCTGAATCTTGCTCTTGTCTGAGTCTATATTTTGTACTCTGCAATACACATCAATTTGTCTTATCCAGTTGTCCAACTTCTCAGCATTCAACTCTCCACCATATATAGGCAAATCAAATTTAATATCTAACTTGATCAAAGATGCTTTCTAATTATGCATAGGGCTACTAGGAGGTGTAGGGAAGCTTTCTTCTTTCCCCTTTCCTTTGGAGTGGTCATGGGAATGAGATTCATCTTCTTCTTTATCTTGCTTAGAGCCTGATGAATCTTCACCCTTATGCTTTCTAAAGTCCCTATACATTTCTTCCACCATGGACTTTATAGCTAGGAAACTTTCTAGGAATTGAGAGTCTGGTCCTACAGAACCTTCTTCTGACATTGTCTTTCGAGAATAGACTCTCCCAATTTTAGGATTAGTTTCCACCAATTCTCCGTCTGCTAATTTGAGCTTTGATCTAGTGATCATTCACAGCTAAACCAACACAAGCTTGTCTAACCTTACAGCCTAGAGCTTTGATACCACTTGATCTAATAATCACCCTATGAGTGACCTCAGTGAAGATTTATTAAACAAAAGGTATTACAGACCCATGTGCTGGTGTGTGTTCTGTGTTATTGAAACAACGGATCGATCAGATTGCCAATGCACAGAAAATAAATGGAAAGACAACAGAGAAATACAGTAAGCAATACAAAGACACAAGAAATTTTTAATAAGGAGTTCACCCTATTCTCCAAGGCTACGTCTTTGGTCCAACTTCAGTGGTGGCCTTGTTTTATTGTGTCTTTCAGCAGAGAAATTACAATGCAGGGACTCAATATGAGTTCTCCTGAAGCAGATTTTGCTTGGCAGGGTGGTTCTTGGATTCCCTAAGCCACTTGGAGTACACAAACTCTTTTTCTTCCTACCAGCTCTATGACCCTTGGTCTACAGTGGAAAGAGCCAATTGTGATGCTCAATCTGGACATATTCCTCTATGGGAAGGTTTGATACCTCAAGCTCTCTGGTGCTCGATGCTGCATGTGGTCAGCTCGGCCCTCTGTCTCCTCTGCTTGGCTTTACTGCTCTCTGTGCTCAGTCCTCCTGTCAGGGTTCACTGTTCACTGTCTCTCTTGGTCGCTTGGACTCTTCATTCTCTCCCTCTCTCTCTGAATCTCTATTCACTGTCTCTGTTTATGGCTTTAGCCATTCGACCTTCATGCCTGTTCGGTTCCTCTCCTGCCTGCGTCGATTCGCCTGTTGCCTGTGTGCTTAGAATTCCCTGTTCGGCTTCAGCATGAATGCTCGAGAAGTAGCCACATGTCCTCACTAGAACAGCGCCAAGCTATTCGTCGATTCATTTCTTTCTCCACCGTGGTGGTTAATGGATTCCAAATCCTCTTAAATCGAGGCTTAATCCCCTGTCAATTCCACTCTGTCTATCGGACGCAATCTCAGCCATCCGAACTGGGCTCCTCCAGATCCAACATCATTCGCATGCCGAGCGCGGTTGACCTTCTCGACTGATAACGCATGATCATGGCAGTTTTTCTCTCACCTTCGCTACCACACATCGATCGCTAAGGGTGCTCGCTCCATTTCTTTCCAAAACCTCTTACCTTCAAGGGCACCCCGGATAAAACCATCAGTTTCTAGGTCGTGTGTCCCACCTTCGTACGATGGCATTTTTTCACTTTTCCGCCCACAGTCCTCTGGCTCCCAACGTGACCGAGTGCTTAAGCCTTACCATTTCAGGCCTGTTTGCCCAGCGATGTGCGTAAGCGCTAACGCGAATTGAAAATCATCTCCTTTTCCCATTTCGGGGCTCCCAGGGGCTACATCGACCTCTTGCGTAGTCTCCATGGGCCTTGGTCAGCGCACTTTGACCGAGGTCCTCGTCGTTTCACGCCGTCTGCCATGGCCACTGGTTCAGGGTGTTTTCGATTGCTGTTTTGGATTCTTCAAGGGTTTGTCTTGTTCCGATATAGTCATGGTCTTATGACAGTCATTTATGGATCCAATTCGGATCATGAGGGCAAGAACGAGTAATGTCAAAGTGAATCCTACCTAAAGAGTTGTTGTTCCCATAGAAGAGCAAATCAGCAAACAAAAAAAACCAGCAGCTGATCCAGTCATCCTCAAAGCACCAGCTCAAGAGGTAAGAGGCCCTGACAAGTCCCCTGTCCCTTTCAGTTTTGAATCAAAAGTCCAGAAGTTGAAAATATTTGTCCCCCTGATAGAACTTGTAAAGAGTGAGGTCTTTAGGAAGCCTATCATTGATGCCATTGAGCTAAAAGACTGGCAAGCCTCCAATGACTATGTGAATTTACAAGATGATAAACCTACAGTTGTGCTTAGCTCAATGACTGAACCTGCTGATAACAGTTCCCCATTCTTTTATGTCTCTTTGACCATTCATGACAAAACGCTCCATAACTGTCTGCTGGACATAGGTGTCAGTCATAACCTGATGCCCAAAGTTGTCATGGAAGAGTTAGCTTTAACATTACCAGACCTTATCATGACTTGTTCTCCTTTGATTTGAGGAAGGTGAAATGTCTGGGATTAATCAAAGACTTGGCTATCACCCTAACTCGGCTACCCATGAAGAGCATGATGATGGATATTGTGGTAGCAGATGTCCTGACTAAGTTTGGTATGCTACTTTCCAGAGGATGGATTAAGAGGTTGGGTGGGACATTGCAGAATGATTTATCTTATGCCACAGTCCCAGTTTTTGGAGGAGAAAGCAGAAGATTATACAGGGAAGCCCAACTAGCCTATATCATTAGTGATGAGAAGAACCCCACTAATCATCCCATTTACGCTGTGGACACTAATTTTGGGGCATGTATTCTCCAAATTGAAGAATCTTAGAAGGCCTTGGTGCAACTCAAAAAAATAGTAGGCCAGGTCATGGAAGAAGAAGGGACACAGGTTTGGGATATGTTCTTTAACAGATCCTGTTCAAGGGAAACTGTAGGAGCAAGAGTGGTGCTAGTGTCTCCAAAACAAGAAAGCACCCATCTGTCTTTTAAACTAACTTTTCAGGTCACCAACAACATAGCAGAGTATGAAGCTCTGATATTGGGCTTAAATGCTACCAAAGACAGAGGAATCAGAGACATAAAGGTGTTTGGAGATGTTGATCTCATCATTGAGCAAGTGAACAAAACGTTCCAAGCAAGGCACCCAAGGTTGAAAGCATACAGAGATGAGGTATGGAGACTCAAAGATTCTTTTAATAGTTTTTGTATCTCATATATTCCTAGAGTCAAAAATCAACTTGCTAATTCCCTTGTTGTGTCTGCTAGCATGTTTATCCCTCCCATGCCCCTAGGTTGGTTTACGAGGTCCAGATAAAATATAGACGATCTTTGCTTGATAATGTCCAGCACTGGAAATTTTTTGAGGATGATGATGAAGTGAATAGGTTTCTGCAAGTCATTGATGAATTCTCTGAAATGAAAATTGATCAAGATAATGAAACCTTGGAGGAATGTCCCCAACCCTAGCTAAAGAGCAGAATTTGCCAAGATAACATTGTTCATCTGCCTAGCAATCATATCCCTAAAGGGATGGTGCCTTTAGAGACATTGTTTGACCATAATGATGTGCCTCATAATATTTCTCAAAAAGAAGATCAGTCTACAGTCCATAGGCATAACATAGGGAGTCCAAATCATCCAAAGTATATAAATCTGTCCACCCATTTGTCTGCTGCCCAAAGTGCTGAGTAATGCACCCTAATGAAGCAATTTGCTGATGTCTTTGCCTAGGAATACAGTGACCTCAAAACTTATGACAAAAAGATCATCCAGCATAAGATCCCATTGGAAAAAGACACCATTCCTTTCAAGCAGAAGCTGAGACCCATAAATCCTTTGCTCCTTCCTTTGATTGAAAAAGAAATCAAGAAGTTGTTGGCTACCAAAATCATAGTTCCTCTGAGATATTCAAAATGGGTAGCCAACTTGGTAGTGGTGGGGAAGAAAAGTGGAGAAATCAGGTTGTGCATTGATTTCAAAAACTTAAACAAATGCTCTAAGAAAGACAACTATTCTCTCCCCAAGATGGAGCATTTGCTGCAGAAAGTCTCAGGAGCCAAAGTGATGTCTTTCCTGGATGGATTTTTAGGGTATAACTAGGTTGCTGTGCATCTAGATGACCAAGAAAAGACTTCTTTCACCACTTCTTGGGGCACTTTCATTTACTTTAAGATTCCTTTTGGGTTGATGAATGCTATAGCCACATTTCAGAGAGCTATGGATATAGCATTTGTAGGAGAGAAGGATAAATTTGTCCTGGTCTACCTAGATGATATAATAGTATACTCTAGCAGCCATCAAGATCATTTGCAGCATTTGAAGAGAGTGTTTCTAAAGTGCAGAAGGTTTGGAATATCAGTCAGTCCTAAAAAGTCACAATTTGCTTTAGAAGAGGGCAAGCTTCTTGAACACATTGTTTCTGCTGCAGGTGTCAAGATCGACCTAGAGAGAGTGAAAGCGATACAGACTTCGTTTGTCCCAAGATCAAAAAATGACATCCAATCCTTTCTGGGCAAAATAAATTTTGTAAGGAGGTTTATTCCTAATTTTGCAGAATTGGTGAAGCACATCACCTCCATGCTAAAAAATGGGTCAGAGATCAAATGGGTTGATGTAGCAAGAAGATCTTTTGAATCCATGTTATAGACATTTTTGGGCCCTACAACCCCAAGCGTGAAATGTCCATAAAACAAGGGATCCTAAGTCCCTAAAAGTGTTGTTCTAACCCCTAAAGGAACAAGGTCAACAGATTACAGCTTCTCCCAAAAGTTCTCCATGAAAAACTGCTCAAAATTGGTCAAAACAGGATCATTTCAGCTGCTCCACTGGCCAAGTGCATTGCATCTCACCTAAATACACTGTGTGGGTGCGTTGCATTTCAAAAATCCCTTCTGTGGGGTGCGATGGGCAAGAAATGACAAATGGCAGTGTCATTCCGCAAGGTGGAGAGGCAATGGAAGCTTCCAGGATCTTCTCCTGTGACACTTGCCTCGCTGAATTCGACCAAGGATGAGTAAGAGACCATCAATCTCCAAGTGGAAGCAAGAACTATCAGAGGGAAGACACTAATCAAATCATGAGCTGACTCATCTCCATTACAGACATCTATATATGGATCCCTCATCCCAGAGATCCAGAGGCTGGAATTTTGCATATTGTAAGGAATTGCTGTTGGTTTCTTGAGACAAACATCAGATTGTTGGGTGATCTAAGCTTTGTTTGAGGTGAAGAGGGGTTTCTTTGCTGGGAGGTTGATGCTGGGTTAGAACAATTGGTTGTAACTCCTCTTGGCTCTTTCTTGTTTTATCAATAAAAGTTATTCAAGTTTTCCTCCATGCTCTTTTGTCATTGATGCTTGTTACATTTGTATGGTCAATTTACATCTGATCCTAGATTGTTTATGATTATAGATCCATGTCTTTGTATAGTGCTATGCTTCTATGATCTTACAGGTACTTTGTGAAGCTGGGCGTGCAAGGGAGCAGGTAGCTAAAGACTATCAAAGAAGAGAGGAATCAAATCAGGAGATTAGCGCAAGACAGAGGTTGGTCTTTCTGTTCTTCTCTATCTATAATTCATAAAGGAAAAACAGAAGTAGATTTTCTCTATTTGTTTCTAATGTAGCTATCACACCTTAGTGGGATAGAGCAGTTCTATATAGACACTTTTCCCTGTAACAATCCATCAAAAGAGCTATTATGGAAGCTCCCACTTTGATCAGCCCAGACTATAGCAAGGAGTTCCATATCTTCTCCTTTGCTTCTGGTGACACCCTTGCAATGGTTTTATTGCAGAAAGATGATGAGGATTCAGATTATCTTGTGGCATTCTTTAGCAAAACATTAAGGGATGCTGAACTAAGGTATGATATCATTGAAAAGCAGGCTTATGCTCTGATCAAATCCCTGAAAGCTTTCAGAATATACTTTCTGCACTCCAAGGTAGTTACATATGTGCCCTCTGCTTTAGTGAAAGATGTCCTAACACAGCTAGATGCTGATGGGAGAAGAGCTAAATGGATTGCAAAGCACATTGAATTCAACATAGAATTAAAGCCCACCAAGTTGGTCAGAGGTCAAGGCCTTGCCAAGCTAATGGCTGAAGAAAATTGCAGAATGCTGGACATGAATTGGATAGGCACAAGCTCAGATGACAGATAGACAGGGGAAGAAACAGTTGAACCAGGGCAGAACCAGTCATTGGCAGAAAATCTAGCTTCTTGTGAATGGTATTCTACAATAGTTCAATTTTTGTTGAAGCTAGAAGTCCCTCCAGGCCTAAGTTCAAGCCAAGCAAGAACTATTAAGCTCAGGGTAGCCAAGTTCTATGTTCATGAAAACTTGCTCTATTGGAGGGATCCATCTGGAATCCTTTTAAGATGCCTGGACAAAGAACAATCCATGGAGGTCATGCATCAGTTTCATTCCAGCATCTATGGAGGACATCACTATTGGAAGACCACAACCCACAAAGTCCTCAGAGCTGGGTATTATTGGCCCAATTTTTTTTCTGATGTCTTTTCATTTGTAAAATATTGTGACAGGTGCCAGAGGTTTGAAGGAAAACAACAGTTGAAATCTTTTCCCTTGAAGCCAATTCATGCCAGTGGCCCTTTTCAGCAGTGGGGTTTGCATTTCATAGGAGAAATCAATCCGCATTCCAGTGGCCAACGCAGATTGATCTTAGTAGCCATTCACTACTTCACTAAATGGATTGAGGCCATCCCTACTAGGAAATTTGATCACCATGTGGTCATGAAGTTCTTAACAGAAAACATTTTCACCAGGTTTGGCTGTCCACACAAACTAATTACAGACAATGTAGCAATTTCAGAGCAAAAGAGTTGGTGGACATGTGTGACTCAATGAGCATTAATCTAGTGCATTCCACATCTTATTACCCTCAAGGTAATGGCCTAGCAGAATCATCTAACAAGAGCCTGATAAGGATAATCAAAAAGTTGTTGGAGGACAACAAAAGGAACAGGGATTCCAAGTTGAAGTATGCATTGTGGGTTGACAGAGTGACCACCAAGAAATCCACAAGGAATTCTCCATTCAAGCTGGTATATGGAACTGAGGCCGTATTCCCAATTCAATTGACCCTCCCTGTAGATAAATTCTTTCAAGAAGAGCAGAATGAGGAAAATGACATGAAAAAGAGGATTACTAACTTGGTAGAAGTGCACTAGATTAGGGATCATTTGTTTGAAAAGTCCAAAGCACATCAAAAGGGAATCAAGGAAGCCTTTGACAGAAAGGAAAAGAGGGACAATTTTTAGTTTGGAGACTTGGTGCTTAAATGGGATGCACTCAAGGAAAAGAAAGGCAATCATGGGAAGTTCGATGCTCTGTGGACTGGACCTTTTGTCATTTCTCAGATCCAGGGGAACAATACTTTCATGTTGCAAATCATTGAAGGAGAAATAGTTTTTGATGGCCCAGTCAATGGGTGGTTTTTGAAGATTTATTTTGCTTAAGGCCTTTAGACCTCAGCATTGTAAATATGTTCTTTTTACTAGTTTTAATGTAGGCTTAATTAGACTCCATGCCCAATGGAACACTAGAAATTCTTGCTGATCTGTTTTGTAGGAAAGGCAGTGGTCTATTGTTCTTGAGACCTCACAGGGAGGATCTCATCCCTAGAAGGAGCCAGTGTTAGCTCTGCTATGCAATGCTGATTTTCTAAGGACAGAAGAGATCTAGTCTATTTGGTTGTGCTCAAAGAGGCTTCATATTCGGTCGTTTTTCCCTTATTTCTTTTCCATCCCACTTTCTCTCTACCCTCCATTCCTCTATCTTGCTGCTAAACCCTGCAAAATAAGCCCTTTTTGACTTTAGCCTCAAGTGCAAACCCCAATTCCGTCATAAAACCTTACTCATATGCCCTCGCACAATAATAAATCCTCTCATTGCTTCCCCACCGTTGATCGCACTCTGCCAATCTAACAGCCCTCATCGCGCCCGATAAAGCAACCTGTTTGACCACTCTCCATCGTCAGATCCATCACCACCCAATTCGACACTTTTCACTCTTATCGCGCCCACAACCCAATTGAACGTTAGCACGTGATGAGAGCGGTTTTTCTCTCTCATCTGCCGCTACGTGTTGATCGCTGAATGTAATCGCGCGACTCCTGGCTTTTACTGCTTAGGGCCTGAAAGCAGTGCGATGAATACCATTACCACCCATCCAAACTACCCACACCCATTAAACAACCACGCAACTCCATAGGCCGATCACCATCCGATCTGTCAGCTGAAGATCTGACGGCCCCAATCCACCCCGCTCTCACCTCAGTCGCCAGCCTTAGTCGAGCCATCTCCGCCGTCCGTTTCCTTGATCCGACAAACATTATTCTCGTTCACCCAAATCATCCACTCTCCCATGAATTTCATGTCCTCCACCATTCTGTTTGCTCGAAGCAGGAGATGATCTGTTTTGCCATTGTCAGTCATTGTCAGACTCCCCAACAACCATATTAAACAGAAGGCATAGCCAAGGGAGAAAAGGACAAGAACGACACTATAACTGAATTTATCAGTTATGGAATTTACTGGTACGAGCACTCCAACAGCCAAAAAGGACAACACAACACCTAAACAGATTAGATTCTTCCACTCAAGTAAGAAAATTCATTCAGAGACTCCATCAGGCAGTGAAATGTGGTTGGTGGTCAGTTATGACCCCTCCATACCTAAATGGCCAAGTGCCCCTGTAATGTAAATCTATAAATACCTAGAAGCAAGATGTAATCAAGGTTGGCATTAGATATAAGGTTCGAATTTTGGAGACTGTAGATATTTTTTCACTTGCAGTGTCTCATCTTCATTTTCAGCTAATACAAGCTTCTTTTGCTATTAACTGCTCACTTTCCATTTTCCTATGTTCTAAGCTGTGCCCAATATGCTATGTTCTCGAGCTCTTGATGTTTAGCACTAGATAACTATCATCTTATCTCTGTGCTAGAATCCTGTATTAGATTAGATTTACTAGTTGCAGCCGTCCATCACATGGTCTTGTACATCTTCTGGCGTGGTTAGTATTCTCCATATTCACCTAATACCTCAAACTGTGAGCAATTGGTGGTCTAAATCCTTCTAGTCTGGGGGTGTTCACGCATGTCCGGAGTGAAACAAAGTAGAAGTGGTTATCTGGCTTGAACAAAACCATTAGTTCTTCCATTAAACCTGCAACAATAGTTGAATTTATATATTACCAGGCATCTCCGAGCTACAACCTAGGAGAGTTTCTTGGAATCCTAATAGGACCCTCTTGGTGACTTGGGTTGCATCTTCTAGTTGACTAATTTGAGTATCAAGGAAATCGAATTGGTCGTGGAGCTACTACTTGGCTTCCATATCGGTAGTCACTAAGACATGTTGATAAAAATTTTGAACATTCTCTTGTAAAGGATCAATGGTTGAATGTTTCTTTGCGATGACATGACTAGAATTGGAGATCTGGCAAAACACATGCTGGGATTCCTTCATGACTTGGGGAAGATTAGCACGAAGAGAGGTGGAAGCCTACAACTATTAACTAAGTTGAGTGCGATAGACAACAGAAGGATTAGAGGAAGACTTTTTCATCTTGGGGATAGTGTCTTGGAGCTATACATTCTTAGACACTAGTTGCTGACAAGTCCCTTCAACCATAGTACAAAATTTGGCAGGGGTACAAGCGGTAGAATATTCAGGTTACTCGGGGGCATATGAAGGAAGGGTTGGCCATAGAGATTGTAATTGAGGATGAACTACACTAATTGAGCCTCTAATCCCTCCATTTCAAAATGTAACTACATTCTCACTACTGAGGCGACACTCAACTGATGTTGTTGTTCTTCACAGGTGACATACAAATTAGTATGCTTAATCTCTATCTGAGCCAATCAGTGCTCCAACTAAGAAGCATAGGCATGAATAAACTGAACTAACTAATGGGAAGACCAGGTACTAAGAGTGTCGACCGAAATTGGTTCAGCTGATGGGAGTTTGGATTGCAGTGGTTGGCCACTAGCAACCGACAGCTTTGATTGATCTTGCGGTGAACCTTCGCGTTGACAAGCGTGCCTTATATTTTGTTGAATTTGATGCGAAATAGGTGCTGGAATGAAAGTGATGAGGTCATGTTGCTAGATTTCAAGGTAAATTATAAACGAAACTATTCAGGATCCTTCATGAAGTTGGAAACTTGTTTAGTTGAAATGGGTGGAGGAGTGGAAGATGATGGATGGGATGGAACACTAATGATGGAGAAGTAAGGATAGTATGCATATGAGCAGAAACAACAATGGTAGAGCTGATTTCCATTTCTGTGGTGTATCAATGGCAACAAGTAAATCAGGGTGGTCAGATAAAGTAGCGATAGAGGAATGAGGGGTCCCTTTAGAGGCTGTATGCGGGGATGGAGGTGATTCTTCTGGAACAGGCACTATGGAATCTATGACGGCCAGTTCAACATCGAGATTGACAAAGGTGGAGGTAGAGGAAGTGCTATGGACTTGACGAGGTGAAAAAGAAGTAAAAATTCTAGTAGGTAGAATGGTAGACGAAATAGTGGGTGGTGCAGTGGAAATAGGGGTAAGTTGATGTACCTAGATTTCTTGTTGCACATATGAATAGGCCTTGGACCAAGTGGCATAAGCTGAGATCAAGCACTCCTCAAATTTCTTCAAAAGGGGCTAGAGATCCTCAGGTGCATCTTCTGAGTGCTTTCAAGAAGATGGAGGGGCTTCTTCAGTAGGCTTCATTGCATCAAAATTATAAAAAATTTGTCCCTCTTAATGCAAAGAAACAACCCCTGGCTAACTTCCAAATTTAGTGTGTAAATCATTTTCGCTAATATAAAATGGTAATGGGCGCATAAAGAAAGTATCTGAAGAGACATGTGTCTTCTAAAGGTAGCAAGAGTTGTGAGAGATACCAAACCAAATTAAAGGGAAATATTGGTCCAATAAGGGAATAGGCACTCGTGAAATAGGATTCATCACAACAACCATCTTATTGTACCAATGACCAAAAGCGAGGTCATTAAAATATCTATTCATAGTGTCTTCGGTACTTCGCGAGGGTGCATACATATAAGCATGAGGCTCCTCTTCAGGAATCATAGCGAGGTCACGACCATCTGGAGGACACCATTTTAACATAGAAAGTAGAAGGAGAAGGTATATGAAAACAACATAAGTAGACCATGCATAGATATCTTTAGTACCCTCAAATAATTCTTGAAGAAGATAACTGGATGAATTTAGTTGATTGGCAAGAACACAAAATTTAACAACATAAATGGCATCCAACTTACACTCCACTCTAGTGTAGTGGCACGTAAGATTGGTGTAAATGGTTGTAGCAGCAACACAGATCGACATGTTGTTTATCATATCGAGAACTATTCCTTGACCTTTCTAAGAAGTACCATACGGTTTCAGGGAGAACTAGTGTTGGTTTGAACTGCTAGTCCCACTAAGATGGGTAGCTATCTTAGAAGCAAAAAATGAAAGCTTTTCAAGAGTTCCTTTAAGTGTGATACATGGAAGAGAAGAAAAGAGGACCAACTTGGATCTTTCACTTTGATCCTAGCTTGATTTCTCCTTTCCTTGATAGAATTTGCCACTCCTCTCCTATTTGTCCCGCTTTAAAGAGTACTTGTAGAGTCAAAGTAACAGCAAACTATCAAAGCATCTCTATCCAAAACATCATAAACAATGAGGAATCATAAACACTGTTATCACAAAATCATGTTCTGATGGCTGCTAATCAGTTAGACTTTATGTAACTATTTCAGACCAGACTCTTGGCTAAGGATTAGCCTCCCTAACCTGAGAGGGCTCTCTCAAAACAAACTACTGATTGTGATTAACACTAAGAGGGCTAACTCTTGAAATGAAAACTTAATAACATGCTGGTTGGACAGACAACATAAGATTTCTTCCATTGGGCTCATGGAGTCAAACACCATTCCAGTAAACTATCAACTACTCATTCATGGAAGTCAAGGCATATAATGTCTAAACACTCAAAACATTTCTCAAAGGAACCTCAACTCATAAATATGCACAGGAAATCTGAGCAACTAGGTGAATTCAAAGTGATTGCACATCTATGGAGCTGTAAAATATGAAAGATAAGACAAAACCACATACATCTTGAGCATTTGAACACAATATGAATCTTGAGAAGAAAAAGTAATCTATTATATTACTGCAACAAGTCTTTTTACATAAGCAAATGTAAAACTCTGTCTTCAATAACATCCAACCCTCATTACATCAGAGTTTTCACTATATATAGGAAAACAAACTTAACTACTTTGAGTCTCCTCCTCTAGCATGAGGGGAGCTCGATCACTTATCATTAACTATCCTTATCTATTTTAAACAGACTCATTAAATACACAAAGTGTTGAGCTGTAATTACAAAGAGTCCTAATCAAACTAAAACTCTAATTTCATCTCCTCGTAGCATGATTCTTTTCTTGATCTTTGACAGCTGTCTTCTATTGGTTAGGCTGACATGACTGAGCTACAGGTGCAAGGAACGCTGACTTTGGATACCTGAAGGCGCTGATGGATCATTTATCATTAGGATCAAAACCCCTATTTTTATGGTCCCTGTCTCCTACCATCCTCCGAAAATTAAGCAACATGTCCCAGCTCCTTTAATATCCCAAAACTTACGAGCCTCACCATACTTCAAATGCGTTGGAAGCTTCATGGATAGCCGGGTGTATGAACCAAAAAGATACTCCTCGTATGCCATTCTGCTAAACCCTAACTTGTCATAAAGTAGCTTTACACAAGTTTAACTTGAGACAAAAATTTTACTTTTACCAAAAGGTACACCTGTCATTCTCTGAATAGCCAGGATAGCCTTGAGTGATATCTCTTTCATTACTTTGGCATTTCCTTCAAAAATCTGCTGACCTCACCATTAAACTGCTCATCTTCCTTATAAAACAGCACCTACAGCAGTTTCGTAGCGCACTACGAAACTGCTGTTTTTGCTGAAACAGAGTATATTTGCCTTGAAACGTTTTTTTGCTTAGACTCATGACTTCTTCAGACCCTTTCTACAGGTGTTAGGGACCTAGATGATTTCAAAATGATGGAGCTTAAACAAAATTTATCAAAACTTAGAAAGGCACCTTTCCCTTTAAATCAGTGAGCTAGTTTACCTAGCTTCTTCTTCAAATTGGTAACCTCCTTCTTCAAAGCTTTGTTTTCTGATCTCAGGCTCATGTTCAGCTTTCTTATGAGTTTTTCTTGCTTGAGGGCTGGTACTGTCCACGAGTACACATTAGACACCGAGTCTACTTGACCCCCTAGGCTTTTGCTACCTTTTAATACAGCTCTTCTATAGTTGGCATATCGGACTGCACGCTCCTTAGAAACATTCTTTACCTAGGCCACTTCCTCTTTTGTTGCTCCCGCTTGGTTCTTTATAGCTATGAAATTTCCTCCTTGAGTAATAATAACCTTTTGGTTCTTGTCTTTATGCTTGGCTGCCTCTACTGTTTTGGTCAATACTTCAATTACCTCTGTTCTGGGCATTTTTACAGCTGCCTCTTCTTTATGCACTTTCTCAGCCTCTTTCATTTGCTTCCTTGTAACTGGCCTTCTTGGCTTGAACATAAACACCTCACTAGGCTCATCAAACCTTAATCTTTTCGAAGCTTTTGACTTCTTAGTACTCTCAGGAGAAGATTGGGTCAAATCAATATGCATGGGTTCAAGATGCGCTGGTTCTCCCTGCTCAAATTCAATAGCCTCAAGTAGGTCACTTAGACTGGCCTTTGAAATTGGACTTTCTTCCACAACTACTGATTTACCTTTCTCCTTGCTTAGTTGACCCCTAGTTTTAACTCTTGATGCTTTTTCAGATTCAGTTGATCCATGAACATCCTTCTTTTGCTTGACCTTTTCCTTTGATGATGACTGAGGTGGCTGAGGTGGCTCTTTAATAACCAAGGGTTTGACTGGTTTGTTCAACTGAGATTTAACTTTCTTTTTCTCCCTAGCCTCCTTCCTAAGCTCAGCAATAGTGGGTTCCTCCATTAATTCTTCTCTTTCTCTAAGTGGCTGTGGGGTGAGGCCTGTCTTACTCTGGAAACCGGCCATATAAATGAAAGAATCCCAATCCCTACCAATCTTCTGTAAGCCATCCATCACTAACAGTTTAACTAGGCCATGATGAAACAGTAATGACTCACAATTATCCTTCCTCAATTGAATTTTATCACACATCTTACTGAGGCTTCGAAACAAGTAGAATGGGAGATCTATAGGTGCTTTACCCGTGAAATGCAGCAACAACTTGAAATGATATGAATAAACTTTGTTATATCTGCCCTCACAAGTTAAATATTTTTGAATACAAGTAAGAAGCATAGCATAACTCTCCTTAACATAACTTCTAGGTACAGCCTTGGTCAAATCTTCATTCACATAGGCTTCCTTCAAGAATATTTTACAGGGGCTCATATCAAATTTGAAATTTTTTAACCACTCCTGCCCTCCTCTAGGAATCTCAGTTACCCTAGCAATAGCCTCTGGAGTTACTGGGAATTCTAACATAGATACCTTGGAACTCAAGCCTGTAAAATTCAATGCAAATTCTTTTGTTACCTGAGTGTGTCCTCCCTTCAGCTTTTCACAAAAACTCCAGCAACCAGCATCTTTGAATGCCTTTTTAACACCTTCCTCCCTCAATGTCAAGTCTAATCCTTCGGGTTCTGCCCTTTGACACCTTCCTGACCGATGCTCTTTCTTCTCCATTACGCCTTGAAAACTTTTGCACACAGTAACACCGACAGCTTCAACTCAACAAGCAACTTCAAACTTTAGAACACAGGCTCGCTTGCAATGCAGCTCTCTTGAAGAAGAAACTCGGGCTCATTACAATTCAAATAACTTAACATATAAGCTGGCCGCTTCAAGTAATAATAATAGAACATCATGACACAACCATGCATGACAAGAACATTTAAATGAACTTAATGTGCATGACTCTGAACCTATTGGTGGAATGATGCCTCGTAATTGCTTGGAAGGTACATAAACTGACAACAATCCGACCGGACACAATGACTCATCCCTGGACATGACATTTCAAGAATGTGCGCTGCAAAATCCCGAATCCGCGATTTCGTAGCGCAGACAGTTATAATTCAGTGATATGTGCTGCGAAATGGCTGGCGCTACGAAAAGGCTAAAACATTACTATGCTGCAGAATCAGCCAATCAAACGGTGCTGCGAAACTGCGAAAAGGTGCTGCGAAACTGCGAAAAGGACAAATGACACATACGAGACAAGACATATCTTAATCAATCATGATGGAGGATGACTCGCGGTTTTGAAAATGATTCTCAACAATATCATTGAAAAGCATGACCCCTAAGTGGTAAACATAGGAGAACAACCATATAACATTCATTTTTACCCATGAAATTTTGGACTTAACCTCTATACATGCAACTGTAGTTCTTAGTGATAACAAACACATTGACCATACAATTGCATTTATAAACAATAAGATTCACAAATACGAGATCATATGGAGGAAAACTCAAAGAACTTTATTAATAGTAATGTAAGAGAGGATTACAACCCAACTGTCTGATCCAGCATCATCCTCCCAGTTGTAGAAGCCCTCTTCACCTCATGAACAAGCAAATCATCAAATAATGCAATGTCTCTTCTCACCAACAAAGCAATAGCACTTCCTTACAAAATACAAAATTCCAGCCTCTAGATCTCTCAAATGAGGGATCCATTTATAGATGTCTTGCAAGGGTGTGAGTTAGCTCTAGGTTTTTGATTAGTGTCATTCCACTGATAGTTCTTGGTTCCACTTGGAGATTTCATGATCTCTTACTCATACTTGGGTGAATTCAGAGAGGCAAGTGTCACAGGAGAAGTTTCTAGAAGATTCTATGATCATCCACCTTGCAAACTGTTTATGCCATTTGTCTATTCTCGCTCATCTCACCCTACAGAAGGCCCTTTCAGTATGTGTTGCGCCCCCCATGTGTACAAGGTGAGATGCATCGCACCCTGACCATGGAGCAGTCAATATGGTCCCGTTTTGGCCAGTTCTGAGTAGTTTTTCAAGTGGAACTTCTGGGAGATGATGTAATCAGTTGACCATGATCCTTTAGGGTATGAAACAACACTTTTAGGGACTTAAGGAGCCCTTAGTTTATGGACATATGAGTTTGGGGTTGTAGTGCCCAAATATGTCTATAACAGCTACCCCCTAAAGCATGAGGTCATAAATATTCTGAAGTCGGGTGAAATTCTTTATTCATGAGGATCCGAGGTATTCCAACTGGAAGGTGACCTGTATAAGATACAATACAATACATCATCATCATATTATTTTCATGATCTAGCTGAGGCGGGCATTCCCATGCTCAGCTTTATAAATTCATTTTCATGTACATAGGAAAGACAATCGTCTGATGTTGCAGACTTGTGATTCTTCGCATGAAGAGTCATCTTCCCTGGCTAGATGACTATCTTCGCCCGATGTACAAGTCGATACATGTGAAAAGATGTTCTAAAGTCGAACATGGAAAGACATCGCCTGATTACCAGCCAATGAGGTAAGCTGTTAACAGATGCGAGAGGAATAATCGATAATTATGATGACTCTCAAGGTAATATAGTACAATTCATGTGGTGTAAATATATGAGCTGATGTTGAACACCACACAAAGTATTTTGGTCAAAGGTCATTGATGTAAACCTCTCGCCGAAAGTGAGAAACTTGCCATTGAGGCATGCAAGCTTCAAAGTACTGAAAGGGTTGTTTCTAAGTCAACTTCTTGGATAATGAGCTGATGTCGACAAGAAGTGACCTGTCTTAGGAGGGCCTTGATGTATCCCATATCTACGACGTGAAATGGAGCAAATGATTTTTGTGAAGGTGAAAACGATCTGATGATATGAGGTTCAGGAATGGTGGTCTTGAAAAATGAAGCGTGGATGTAATGCAGTGGACGAGGCGTTTGCTAGATGGTGAATTCTCTTAATGACTTCTCTTGAACATATTGGCGACATTGATATGGATTGGTAGCGTTAACCCCATGGATAGCACGGCGGACCAATGGTGACGGTGAACGGAAAAACCCAACCCAACTCAATCATGGTGATGGAGTGAAAGTGTCATGTTCAAGAGCGACTTGCTACCAATAGAGTTCTTCAAGTTTTCTTCCCATTTTTCGCCAGTCATTGTTGACCAGTACCTCTTTATTTTTGACAAGCTTGAGGAGGATAACATATGCTTGGTCTATAATTTTCCCTTCGGGAAAACCTTTCTCTTTTTGTTTAGCGAGCCTAGTGTTAGTGAGACTCATTTTTGTCTGGGTGGACAAGTTTATTGCTATTGTTTTAACGAGTTTAACGACAAAGATAACTCGGTCCTTTTCTTGTTTAGAGAGTTTGAAAATGGACGAAAAGGAGATGCCAACAGTCCTTTTTCATGGCATAATCCCTTAAGTCTGAAAAAGTGTAAAATAATACTAAAGGGATGAATTTTCGATAGTTTTAATGAGCCGAAAAAGGCAAGCGCTCGATCTTTTTGTTTAATGATCCCTGAAGTCCAAAAATATTAAAATATATGAGAGGGATGGCATTACCCTTACTTTAACAAGCTGGGAAGGCCAATAGCTTGACAATCTTTTTATATTTAATGAGTTTAAAAAGAGTTTAAAAGAGGCTCGTTTTTTAGGAACGAGTGGTATTTCTGGGTAGCAGCTGGTTCCAGGTAAGTTTGGAACTTCTCAAAACATGGCAGTGTGAAGAGGGTGGAAATCAGAATCACTCGTCGCAGTTGTTACTCAAAAGGGTAAACAATCAAGTCGAAGCGTATGGTCGGAAAAACGAATGGAGGTGACGGTAGGAACACAACCAAGGTTCAAAAGCGCTGATAGTAAAGTGATCACAAAGGTTATTTACCAAAGGTGGTTTCATTTTTTAATGAGCTTGAATTAGAAGAAAATTATGCTCAGTGCAGGTTGATTTTTTAATGAGCTTGAACCATGTGGGAACATTGCTCTTTTTTCCTTTTTATGTAAGATAGGAATGACCAAACTATAAAGCTAAAAAGCTAAAAATGCTAAAAAGATAAAAAATGAAATTGGTTGTTTTTTCTTGTATAAAAAGGTTTGCATGCCCCCAGCATAAAAAAGGGTCTTCAACAACCATATGGAAACTTACTGTGGTTAAGCAGGATGATTTTCCGTCAATACTTAGACAAAACACTTCTTGCACTTTGTCCGCCAAATAGATGAAGGTGAAAGGTCACTCGGATTGATCACATAACTTACAAGGAACTTATCTCTACAGTTGGGTTTGTCCGCAAAATTGACAAGGGTGCATGCCCCCCTAAGCTTCGTTACATTCACTAGACTACTTGGTAATTAGGTGGATGGAATGAAGGTTCCTTTATGAGATCAAGTGAAAGACTCGACTTGGAACTTTGCTCAGCCTTGTTTCATTTTTTAACGAGCTTGGCACAAGACAAAAAATTCTGCTCAGATCCTTGGTTTCATTTTTTAACGAGGTTGACACCAGTCAACGAACTATCCTCTGGTGACCTTTATTCACAATTCATAAGGGGTCATGAAGGAAAGATCTGGTTCCAATGCCCCTAGTACATAATGTACAACATCACTTAATTGAGTCATGTTAGTCGGATATTCAACTATGAAAATCTCACTGTGATCAACACTATCAAAACGGTCAGAGTCCTTCTTAATCTTTGATGATGTAGAAGATATCATATGACAGGTTTCCACTGTGGACACTTCCACCAGATTACTTGGAGGCGAGAGGGAAAAAGTACCCATTAAGGATGAGTCTTTTAGGAGACCTACTCCAACATGTTGAAGCAATTGAGAACTTCCATGGATCAATGGAATGCTTTCGGTAACTTGCAAACTGTTGGGGAGGAAGGTTAGTTGGTCAATGATTGTAATTCCATCTTGAAAGGGGAATGCAATCTTTCTAAAATATGTTGACACAACAATAGCCATAGCATAAATCCAGGGCTTTCCCAGTAGGATATTGTAGTCAAGGTTTCCATCAATGAAACAACTTCAATTTCTACTATCTTGCACCCTAGTTTGACTTGCAGGTTACCTAAAATCCCATACAGTGTGTATGTTCTTCCATCAAACATTTTTAATGTCATTGATGATCGTGACAAGGGTGGAGAGCCTAAAGTTTTCCAGCAACTCATTGACATAATACAGGTAGAATCTCCCTCACCAATGATCGTTCGATGAACAGTTTTGTTGAGGGATTTTACCTGTATGAGGAAAGGGAGTTGGGTTGGTAACTGAGGTTTGTATCCTTTATGATTAAAGGACACTAGATTGGAATCCGCTGGATCAATCCCACATATCGCTGATAACAAAGCCTGCTTTTGGGAGGGGCAATTCTGTAGTACTTCAAGTGTCGGCATAACGGATGGAAATTGGGCCAGATCCTCCATTATATTATAATTCTGTGCTGCTCGAGCACGAGGATTAAACGTCGATTTATGTACTACTCCCTTAGGCAGTTTTATTGTTAATTCAGGAATGATTGGTGGAACAACTTCTCCACTACCGGGTTGATCTGTAGCCTTACCGTTCGACGACTATGGATTTCCATAATCTTTATTCCTTGTTGATATCAAAGCATCATTTTTCTGTTTTGAGATGGATAACATAAGCACTTGGGATGGGGAAGCACGAGCACTAGCAACCAGGTTTGTTTCTGGGCTCGGAAATAGATTAGTCAACATCGTTGGGGTATTTGAAGTTCTTAAAAATTTCATAACCTTAACTTTATGAGGACAATCTTTCGTGAAATGCTCGTCGTCGCATATGTAACATGGATAATGAGGTTTCTTTTGCCCAATAGGGTTTTCAGAAGATTTTCCAGGAGGTGAATTTTCCTGTTTCTTTTTATTATTTTTCCCTTTCTTCTTGCCCCCTGGTTGCTTAGGATTTTTTCCTTTGTCGGTTGACACGACATTGACCTCCGAGGTGAGAGGTTCTTCATCTGCTTTTTGACTAGAAACCATACAGGATTTCTTATATTAGCCTTTGCGGTTTTCGTGCTTGTCGTACCTATCACGCCATCATCGGCATGAGAGTCTTTGTTTGATTTAGGAGCAGGAGGAACAGAAAATTCTGGTCTAGGAGCATCAGGAATTTTGTCGTAGAGCATGCCAGACTGAATATAGATCAAGTCTAAATATTGTGCATGAGAAATGACTTGCTCGTCAGTGAAAACTCCTCCCTTAGCCACATCCTCTGTAATAGAGGGTAACAATGACTTTATAAATCATTCAACCAAAAGCTAATCAGGAATGTACGTATTCACCATTCTTCGATGACACTGCCACTCATGAATATGATCAGATATGTGAGTGGTTGTCGTATGTTTAAAGTTGGTAAGGAGTTCTGTCCCTGTTTCGTACCTTGTGGGTAACTGAAAATGGGTTAAAAAGGTAGTGGCAAGGGTGCTGAAGTTATCAAATGAATCTCTAGGCAATTCTATATACCATTTAGCTACCAAACCAGTTAACATTCACTGGAAAGGATGAAGCCTAATCGAATCATCATTCAGGGTATTGGATGAACACCACAAATGGAAAGTCATCACATGATTCAACGGATCTTCACCCAAATTTCCATTGAATTTAGGAATATCAGATGGAAGTTTATGAGGAATCGCAGGCCACCAAGGGGCATAAGCAATTGGATCATTTGTTAGCCAGTTTAGATCTGATAATTCTAGAGTTGCTACAAAGGGCAACTGTTGATTCAGGTTAGGCAAAGCATACCTAGGATAAGATGGAATCGCCTGAGTAGTAGGTCTTTGCATACCAGTATAATGTACTTGATGCTGGTAACTTTGACAAGGTTGATGGGCATAACCATTATAGTATGGTTGTTGATAACCACTTTGGAAATGCGATTTCCCATTACTTACAAAGACTTGTTGCTTAGGTCTTTGGTATGATTGCTGGAATTGCGGTTGTTGGTATTGAACCCGCCATGGTTGTTGGACCATTTGCTGTTGTCCAATACTGGATGATTGACCAAGATGCGAAGTCATGGTACCTGTTTGAGATGGAGTCGCTCCAGATAAGGAGTCACTAACCTGAGGTCGTGATTGAATCGCTGAGATGAGAGGCTATTGTATTGCAACCTGAGAAAATTGAGGTTCACATACAACAGGTAGCGCTTGTACTTGCGATACAGTCACAATACCAGGGGTAGTGGGAATATTCGACACATGATGGACTGGTTGCATTGAATATACAACCCTTGGTTGTTGAGGTAGTATTAGTACCCAAACACTAGATGTAATTCCAGTTTGACCTAAATTTTGTTGTAAAATCTCATATGGTTGTTCTCCAGGAGGGAACAATGAAAAGGCATACTACCCCCCATATGGTGGCAATCCAGTACTTAAAGGGTAGATTGGCCTTTGAAGACACATTGGATCGACTTGTTTAGTTTCAACATAAGAAATACCAGATGAGAATCCGGATGAAGAAATAGGAACTGACCATGTCGTCGAAACAGTCCCTGATTGGACTCCGGCTTGTTGTTGATAACTTATCGGGATAGATGGTATACCAGCAATCATTGTAGGAACGGCAGTAGGAAGCTTCACCGTAGCTGTGTCGGTTGACACAGTCCTAGATGTTGATGGTTTTTCAGACATTTTTAGTCTATCCAAAATATTTCCTAGTGATTCGAAACGAACTTGTGATGAAAAATAACTAACTTCTGTAGTAGAAGGATGTAAGTGGATCCTAGTTCCAAAATGCACTGGAGTACTGGGTGGAATATCCTCTACTATCTTTTCTATAGCAATCAATCTACGTCGAAGGGGTAGATTGTCAGGTCCGTAAAATATTTCTGGAGCCGAAGAAAGTGTAGCTTCTGCAGTAACAGATACTAGAGGGGTGACACCTCCTGAATTCTGGAATTCAACTTCCAGATGTTCAGGGAAGTGAACTTCAATTTTCTGGATCAATCCTAGGTGGATATGTTTCAGGAATAGAGGTGTCTACCATTACACTAGGATCAGTTCTAATGTCCTCTTGTAACTGCGGAACTTCTTCTGTAAAGGCAAATGTACCAGATATAATTGGAGTAACTATAGTCTCTGACGATGTTGAAACACAAGTTGTTGGGTTGCGTTATATTCTTTCCATGACTAGCCCACGTAGTTAACCAGGGGGTTAGAGGGGGGGCGGAGCACCCCCTTCGTTGCACCGATTATGTAGAAAGGGGGGGTCACTAGGGGTTTGAGGTGTACCCATAACCCCACTTTATGGGGTCTGGGGCAGCGCCCTAGAAAATTTTGGTTTTGGACCCTATGTTAGGTTGGGCGGACCCACCTATGGTTTTGTGCATGATTTTTGCACATGTTTTTGGACACGATGGTTTTCGGTCCATGGTATTGGATGCTTCAGAATGTATAAATATGTATTGTAACATTGAAAGGAACATAATGAAAAAATCAAGTTGGTAGTCTTGGTTTTGGGATCCAAGGGAAAATCTCTGTGTATATGTGTTTTATGTGTTATGCTCTCACATTGTTTATTTTCTGTGTTTTAGAATTCGTATGCAGGTAATTTATGTACGGGATTAAAACCTACATTTGGTATCAGAGTTGTTTTGGCTTCAAGGGGATGCCTTTGTTGCTGAGGGGTTTCACTCGGGCCTGTGGTAGACCCTGTTCAGTGGGAGATCTACGAGATCGATTCTAGTGGTGAAAGAAGATGGCGAGCAGTGGAAAGATAGAGATCGAGAAGTTTAATGGTCAAAGTTTTGAGTTGTGAAACTCAAGATGGAGGATTTGTTGGTGGATAAATATTAGTGGATCGTGGTAGATCTGGGTATTGAACCAACAGGAGTGTCTGATAAAGAATGGAAGAAGTTGGATCGGAAGGAAAAGAGCACAATACGATTGTGTGTCTCAGATTCAGTATTGCTGAATGTATCAGGGGAAGCTACAACGAAGGCTTTGTGGGACAAGTTAGGGACTTTGTACCAATCTAAGTCTCTGGTGAATAAACTGTTCCTGCGAAAAAAGCTGTATAACCTGAGGATGGAAGATGGAGACTCGGTCATAGACTAGTGGTTAGCATCTGTTGATGTTAAAATTTTAGATGAAGATAAGTGCATCAGTTTGTTGCGTTCTCTACCAGATTCATGGGTTAGTCTGGTTATTGCAATAGGTAGCAATGCAACTTCCTTGTAGTTTGATGAAATAGTCACAGCCTTGCTGACGGAGGAGATAAGACAGAAAAATATGGAGAGCCAAAATGGTGATGCCTTGTCTCTATGAGGACAGTCCCAGAACAAAAACAAAAATAAGTCATCGAGTGGGAGATCTAAATCTAGAGGGAGATCTAAATCTCCAATAAAACCTGTAAAGGTGGTGTGCTGGAAATGCGAAAAGGAAGGTCACTTCAAAAGGGACTATAAATCTAAAGCTCCTGACAAAGGAAAGGGATTTGATGAGGCTCCTTCTGCAGAGGTGAAAACCACCTTAGATGAAGGTCGGGATGTGTACTTGGCTTCTTCAAGTACACATGTAGATCATGAGGCATGGTTGATTGACTCAGGTGCATCATTTCACTTCACTCCCCATAGAGAGTCGTTCTGCAAGTATGAGAAATATGACGGTGGTGATGTCTTCTTGGGGGATGACAGGAAGGCTAGAATCATTGGTCGTGGAAAAGTAAAGTTGAAGTTGCAAGGTGGAAGGGTTAGAACGCTTCCAGGTGTTCTACCTATTCCTACATTAGCTAGAAATCTAGTTTCTGTAAGCAAGCTGGATGATGCAGGTGTAAAAATAGTGTTCGAGAAGGATACCCACAAAATGGTTCAGGGAGCACTGGTATTGATGTGGGGAGTTCGGATTGGAACTTTGTACAAGCTGCAAGGTAGCACTGTTATTGATGGGTGCAATAGCTCTATGGTTCCTAAAAGTGGAGCAGAAAATCTAGTGGTCTTTGGAGAAAATACCATGTTGTGGCATCAAAGGCTTTGACATATTGGAGATAAGGGCCTTCAAATACTTCATGGTAAAGTTATGGTAGAAGGTATGAGTAATAGCTCTCTGGATTTTGATTTCTGTGAAAATTGTGTATATGGGAAGCAGAATCGGGTGAGTTTCCCCTCTGGTGGTAAGAGGGCAAAACATATATTAGAGCTTGTGCACAGTGATGTGTTTGGACATGTGAAGATTCCATCATTGAGTAAGTCTGTGTACTATGTATTATTTATAGATGACTTCTCAAGGAATACATGGATATATTTCCTTAAGAAGAAATCTGAAGTCTTTGATAGGTTTAAAGAATTTAAGGCTCTAGTGGAAAACGAGACAGAGAAGAAGATAAAGGTGTTGAGGATAGATAATGGTGGAGAGTTTTGCAGTAAGGAATTTGAAGAATTCAGCAAGAATTGTGGTATAGAACGGTAGAAGACTACTCCATATACACCTCAGCTAAATGGAGTTGCAGAAAGAATGAACACGACGTTGATGGAAAGGGCAAGAAGCATGCTCAGTGGTGCCGGGTTAGGACAGGAATTCTAGGTAGAGGCAGTGAATACTGCATGTTACCTGGTCAACAGGTCACCTTCATCAGCATTGGAGGATAAGACTCCACATGAGTTATGGACTGGTAAGTAACCCTCTCTTTTACATCCAAGGCTATTTGGATGTGATGCATATGTACATGTTCCAAAGGAGAAACAAACCAAGTTGGATAGTAAATCTGAAAAGTGTATCTTTATTGGGTATAAGGATGGTTTAAAGGGTTATAAACTTTGGAACCTAGTAACAAGGAAGGTTATGTACAACCGAGATGTGGTGTTCAAAGAGGTGAAAGATGTTATTAAAAATGAAGTCCAACCAAAGGAACCTGAGAAGATAGAGTTTGAGCTAAAGGAGGAAGAATCAGACTCTACAGCAGAGGAGGAATCAAAAGATGAAGAGCCACAAACTCCGGCTGTGTGAAGATCAGTTCGAGAAAGAAGGTAGCTAGAGAGGTATAGTACATCTACTTTCTGTTCAAATTTTGCTTTGTCTGTTACTGATGATGATCCCAGAACTATGAAGGAAGCAGTGGATTCAGAGGATGGAAAACTCTAGAAAGAGGCCATGGTTGATGAAATGGCATCTTTGCACAAAAATGAGGCTTGGGATCTGGTGGAGTTGCCGGCTGGGAGGAAACCCATTGGCAGCAAATGAGTGTTCAAAAAGAAGACAAATGCAGAAGGAAAAGTGGAGAAATACAAAGCTCGGTTGGTAGCAAAAGGTTATTCCCAGGTGCTGGGAATTGATTTTGGTGATATTTTTTCTCGTGTTGCCAAGGTAACTTCTATTAGATTACTTTTATCTGTTGCTATTGCTTTTGATTTTGAGGTAGAACAGATGGATGTGAAGACATCATTTCTTCACGGGGATTTGGAAGAGGAGATCTACATGAAGCAACCTGAAGGCTTTGCGGTGAAGGGTAAGAAAGAACTAGTATGCAAGTTAAAGAAGTCTCTGTATGGGTTAAAACAGTCACCAAGGATGTGGATTAAAAATTTGATACATTTATATGGGGACTTGGCTTCACCAGAAGCAAAGTAGATCACTGTGTGTATTTTAAATTAATTGGTGACCGTGTTATTTATCTAGTCTTGTATGTGGATGATATGTTGTTGGTTGGAAATGACAAAGAAGTTATCCAGGATTTGAAGACCTAATCGTCCTCCAAATTCGACATGAAAGATCTTGGTGCTGCAAACTATATTTTGGGCATGGAAATTAAAAGAGATCGAGAAAAGAGGAAGCTCTAGTTAAACCAGAGGAAGTATGTCGAGACAATATTGCAGAGGTTTAATATGCAGGATAGTAAACCGGTGAAGGTTCTTATTCCTATAGGTGTGAGGTTATCTGCTGAACAGTGTCCCAAGACATAAGAAGAGGAAGGGGACATGTCCCGTGTTCCATATGCAAGTGCAGTTGGTAGCCTGATGTATGCAATGGTCTGTACTAGACTAGACATTGCACATGCAGTGGGAGTATTGAGCAGGTTTATGTCAAAACTAGGGAAGTAGCATTGGACAACAGTGAAGTGGGTTTTTAGGTATTTGGTGGCACCAGTGATTATGGTTTTTGCTACCAAGGAAGACCGGGATTGGACAGAGTGTGGGATATTCATGTCTTTGTTGATGCAGACTGGGCTGGAGATCTGGATCAGAGAAGATCTACAAGTGGGTATGTGTTTAACCTATTTGGAGGTGTAGTCATTTGGATGAGTAAGAAACAATTTGTAGTGGAACTATTAGCTACAGAGGCAGAATACATGGCAGCCACTCTTTCAAGCAAGGAAGCAGTTTGGTTGCAGAGATTGTGTTCAAGTATGGGGCTAGTACAAAAAGCTATAAGGATAGACTGTGACAGCCAAAGTGAAATTTTCTTGGCAAAGAACCCCGCATATCATTCAAAGACAAAGCACATTGATGTTTAGTATCACTTTGTGAGGGATATGATAGAAGACATAAAGGTGTTGCTGGTAAAAGTGGACACTTCGAAGAATACTGTAGATGCATTGACAAAATATGTGAGCTCTGAGAAGTTCTCTTGGTGTAGAGAATCAATGGGCATTTCAGGGCTGGAAAAATGACTAAGCTCGCTTGTGGCCCCCTGTGGAAAGAAAACAACAAGTGGGAGAATGTTGGGTTGTGTTATATTCTTTCCACGACTAGCCCACGTAGTTAACCAGGGGGTTAGAGGGGGGGCGGAGCACCCCCTTTGTTGCACTGATTGTGTAGAAAGGGGGGGTCACTAGGGGTTTCAGGTGTACCCATAACCCCACTTTATGGGGTCCGGGGTAGCACCCCGGAAAATTTTGGTTTTGGACCCTATGTTAGGTTGGGCAGACCCACCTATGGTTTTGTGCATGATTTTCACACATGTTTTTGGACGCGATGTTTTTCGGTCCATGGTTTTGGATGCGATGGTTTTCGGTCCATGGTATTAGATGCTTCAACATGTATAAATATGTATTGTAACATTAAAAGGATCATAATGAAAAAATCAAGCTGGTAGTCCTGGTTTTGGGATCCAGGGGAAAATCTCTGTGTATATGTGTTTTATGTGTTATGCTCTCGCATTGTTTATTTTCTGTGTTTTAGAATTCGTATGCAGGTAATTTCTGTACGGGGTTAAAATCTACACAAGTTTCAAATAAATCAGGTGAATTCGACTTAGTTAAATGAGAACGCTTTGTCTGGGATGGTTTCCTTTCTGGGGTCAAAGATGGTTGACACGCTAGTCTCCGCGAATGATGGGGTTTTGATTGACTCTCTTCCACGATTGCGGATTACTTGATCAACTCAAAAATTAAAGGAGAAAAAGTTATTCCGATTTAAATGAATTTTAAGACACTTTGACACAACTTGCTTTTTCAATTTTTAACAGTCAAGAAAAAGCTAAAGGTGACTTTAGTCGCCTTCGATTTTTAATGAGCCTAAAGTGACAAATGCTCAGATGGACCTTTTCTTTTAAGGAGTCGAAAAGGAACGAAAGTGATTGCTCTGGAAGTCTAACTAGAGGGTTTACCAAATCGATCGTAAAACTGCAAAATACACCTTGGTGATAAATGATAGAGAAATTACCAAGGACTTATGTACGACAGTCAATCTTCCCGAGTGCTGTGTTCAGTGCATTACGATTGATAGGGCGGTAGACATGACTTTCTAAGGATAAAGGATGATAGCCTATTGTGGTCTCCCAATATATACGTGACGGTACGGGGAGCACAAGTCCGTACTGGAGCTTGTCATATCAAAGAGGAGGAATCACCCAACCTACGATGAAAATGATAGTTACTATGTTTTGTGAAGTCGGAACACGTCTCTAGCCTAGACTTCTAGATGTGTTGTGTTAGATTCCAAAGCATTTTTACGTTCATTGAGGTTTATTTTATGGTTGATCTTTCTTAGAAGTTTGTCTTTCAAGGTTCACC
Source organism: Pinus tabuliformis (assembly GCA_031772625.1). Taxonomy (NCBI): domain Eukaryota; kingdom Viridiplantae; phylum Streptophyta; class Pinopsida; order Pinales; family Pinaceae; genus Pinus; species Pinus tabuliformis. Next base: position 72,655,683 of record CM062805.1, read on the forward strand.
ACGTGATGTAGATGTGAGATTCCTAAATATGCAATCTAAAATGATAAATAGTCGTTTATGTTCTTTTAGCAATGAAAATCCTAGCTACAAAGGAAAGAAGATAACAACTTTTTCTTTCAGCAGAGAGCATAGAGAACACACTAAATGCACTTTCCTAAATCAAAACAAGCAGTCAAAATGCAGGTGCACTTGCATGTATTTTTTTTCCACTTTCCTAATGTGTGAATGACAAAAAGAAAGCTGAATACAGATCTGAACTATTTTCTTTCAAAGCAACAGTACTAACAATTTTCTCTTTTCAAAACGAAAGGAAGACTAAGACAACACTTTTCGATTTTGAATTTAACACTGTTTTCGACACTTGAAATACTAACAATTTCAAAATCAAGTACAATGACAAAAGTACAATGAACTATCTAGAAGAGGAAGAATTTATGACACTCTTCTTTTGATTCAGAATGAAAATTATGACACTTGCATCAAAGACGACAGTTTGATTAGGCTACTTTAGACAAAGGAAGATTGCAAATGATCGACAAATACACAAAAACATTTACAATTCCTAATTGATGGAGGTTGAAACAATGTGAAGGAAGATGGTTACAACAAGAAGGTACTGATCATGAACAACAAAACTACTGAATAAAGCTGAAAACGGAGAGAAAAACCAAATTTCAGAGAAGAAAACAAAGTTTACTCAATCATCGCACCTGTAACATGGGGAAACAAGGAATCATCTCACCTGCAACACACAGGAGGTGCGATGCATCTAGGTTGCACAGTTACAGATAGTGCGATGGGCTAGGTAGCGAAACTAAGCTTGGTTTTTGCTCAAAACTTGCAGCTAAGTTCAGTGATTTAGGCTGAGTAATGATGGACAGTAAACACAAAGCATAAGGGTAGGATCTGATGAGGTTCTGAGCTACCACAAGGGCACTTAAGATGCTTTGTAAGTCAGATGTTTAGTTCATAAACCAACCTAGAGATTGACTGAAGCAACGTTTATCTACTTCGCAATTGCATAGCAAAGGCATTTCGAAGGCTAGCTGGCTTAGCTTCAGGCTCCGTCTGTAGTTTATAAAGCAAATAATAAACAAACAAAACAAACTATTTGTTCCCCAACGGAGTCGCCATTTTGTTTCAAGGACAACTAGTGTCGATTCGAACTGCTAGTCCCACTAAGACGAGTAGCTATCTTTTTCTTTCTAGTTAAGACTAACCTAAGTACCCATGGGGGATTTGAACCAGTGACATATCGCAAGGAGTGCCTTAATAGCGCACCCATTCACCGTCAATCCAAAGCCCCGTGGGCAAGACGGATAGCTATCTTAGAAACAAACAATGAAAGCTTTTCAAGAGTTCCTTTAAGTGTGATAGATGGAAGAGAAGAAAAGAGGACCAACCTGGATCTTCTACTTTGATCCTAGCTTGATTTCTCATTTCCTTGATAGAATTTTCCACTCCTCTCTTACTTGTCTCACTTCAAAGAGTACCTATAGAGTCAAAGTAACAACAAACTACCAAAGAATCTCTATCTAAAACATCATAAACAATGCGGAATCATAAACACATTGACCATACAATTGCATTTATAAACAATAAGATTCACAAATACGAGATCATATGGAAGAGAACTCAAAGAACTTTATTAATAGTAATGTAAGAGAGGATTACAACCTAGCTGTCTGATCCAGCATCATCCTCCTAGTTGTAGAAGCCCTCTTGACCTCATGAACAAGAAAATCACCCAACAATGCAATGTCTCTTCTCACCAACAAACCAACAACACTTCCTTACAAAATACAAAATTCCAGCCTCTAGATCTCTCAGATGAGGGATCCATTTATAGATGTCTTGCAAGGGTGTGAGTCAGCTCTAGGTTTTTGATTAGTGTCATTCCACTGATAGTTCTTGGTTCCACTTGGAGATTTCATGATCTCTTACTCATCCCTGGGCAAATTCAGAGAGGCAAGTGTCACATGAGAAGTTTCTGGAAGATTCCATGATCATCCACCTTGCAAACTGTCTCTGCCATTTGTCTATTCTCACTCATCACACCCTACAGAAGGCCTTTTTAGTATGCATCACACCCCTTGTGTGTACAAGGTGAGATGCATTGCACCCTGACCATGGAGCAGTCAGTATGGTCTAGTTTTGGCTAGTTCTGAGTAGTTTCTCGAGTGGAACTTCTGGGAGATGATGTAATCAATTGACCATGATCCTTTAGGGTATGAAACAACACTTTTAGGGACATAAGGAGCCCTTCGTTTATGGACATATGAGTTTGGGGTTGTAGTGCCCAAATATGTCTATAACACATACTTTTTTTACAGATTGTTCTCATATGTTTTCTTTCCACGCTTAGCTATTTTCTGGTAGACCAACTTAACATCTGCACAATAGTCAAAGAATCTAGTGATCCCATGAATATCAATTGCATGGATGGGGTATTCATGGTCCAACCAAAGGGAAGCCCCATGAAGCTAGCTAGCCAAAACTTTGTACAAAGCATGACTTCACCAGTGGTGCCAAACAAAAGTAAGTCCCTCAGAAAGAAAAAGGTAGACTTCTTTAATTGGCAGAAAAAATTTCTAACTTTGATGGTAGAAAGTGCATTGGGAGGGGTATTGGGCTCGATGAAAATATCAGTGCCGACCATAGGGAACACGGTGAAATAACGCAGGTCACTATCTACAATATGATCTTTCTCGTACTTTCCCAACAAATCATCTTGAGAGTGGATGAGAGAGTCAATGATGTATATAATGAGAATAGTTTAAATAGAGTGAACCATATTTAGAGGGCAACAGGTGTACATAAATCAGATAGGAGGATGAGCAGACAAAGAAGGCTCGAGGGAGGGCGATAGAGGAGCTAGAGAGTAAACTAAGAATGCATGATGAGAAAATATGAGGACGAAGAGAAGAAGTGGGAAAATATAGTCAATTGATAGAGACTTAGCTATTGGGAATGGGAAATTGCGGCTTAACTTTTGAATTAATGACAAGCGGTCCGGAAATGTACCGAGGGATGTGGCGAGGTAAGAAAAATTCTAATGGAAAAAAAAATCTTATTGCGAATTGAAATAAATATTCAGAAACTAATTGTCACATGATTGGAACCACTGATAGAATGAACACGTGATAATGACTTTGACAAGACAAGATATGACAAAATCTCCCCGGCCACAATTGGCTGTGCTGGGTTGCGATTGAAAAATGGAAGATTCTTCTGGAAAATATAAAAGCTACAAACTACCAGATAGACGAAAGAGTACTATTAACACAACTATCCTAATCCCTACCTACAACTCTCGCGGGGAGATATCACTTTAATTGGAAGTTGAATTAGAGAAGTATGGTTTCATGCAATTTCCATTCACCCATTGAAAAAATAGAGTACCTTCAAGCTGAGCAAGTTGGACAACACAAGAATCTTTAATATTGACAACATAGAAAGGACTGCTCTGATGCATTTAGAGCTTATCAAGATGTTTATGGTACTTTCTATTGTAGAGTAAGACTTGGTCACCTACAAGTAGGGACTTCTTCTTGATGTGACGATCATGCGAAGATTTTTGGCACTCCTTTTTAACTTTCTAATGAAAATATAAAAGGAACAACGATTCATCCAATTGTAGCAACTCATTTACTCGATTACGAAGAGATTCATCCTCGGAACTAGTTCCATAAGAAATGAAGAGATTTAGAACAATAAATTATGGATGAACAACAGATTCCCTCCCATAAATTAGTTCGAATGAGGTATACCTATTCAGTCTCTTGATAGTAGTTTCATAGGCCCATAAGGTAGTGGAAACCTGCTCATCCCAATCATTGTGATTTGCAAAATAGACCTTAGTCAGCCCCATTCTCTAGAATTTCGTTAAATGCTTCAACAATTCCATTGACTTGAGGCTGATATGGGGTGCTCTTGTGATGATGTATCATGAAGTTTTGCAACAGAGTATGAACTATTTCGTTAATAAAGTGGGAACCTTGATCACTCATTAGGCTGCAGGGGAAACGAAACCTAATAATAATGTTTTCAAAGATAAATCTAGCAGTCGTGCTTATAGTACAGTCTTTAACTAGAGCAGCTTTTTCCCAATAGGTGAGATAGTATGTTTCCGTAATAATATATCATGGATGAGAATGATGAGCATGATGATTGATAGGTCCAATAAAATCAATATCCCACTTTTCGAACGCAGCAAGTGCTTGTACCATATTTAGGGGCATTTCATCACCCTGCAATGGTCGACCAACCTATTGGAAGACATCACAATTTTTATGATACTCTGCATCCTTATAAGGATTCAACCACCAAATACTAGCTTGTAATACCTTTTGACCAGTAGCCTTACGTCTAATGTGTCCTCCAACAATTCCAACATGGCATTCCCACAATAATTCTTCCCGTTCATGATCATGAACACAACGGTTGAGAATCTGATCAAGCCTCATCTTATATAACCGTACAACAATAAATTAATAGTCTGCTACTCGAAAAACTAAATTCTTCTTCTACACTATAGTGTAATAAGATAGGCACTGACCTATAGCAAGAAAGGTAGCAATCTCTTCTAAACAGTCAGGGACAACTTCAATGTGGAATAGATGAGCATTTAGAAACTCATAATCAATTGTCCCTCTAGACACTCTAGACTCCAATACATATAGATGATCCAACCCCACATTTGACCTTCCAGGCTTGATAATTACCTCGAATGTGATCTCTTGAAACAAGAAAAACCCTCGACAAATTCTTCCTTCAAGCACAGACTTGTTAACTAAGTACTTCAACAATGAATGGTCTGTGAAAAAATTAAACGAGCCTCCTAACAAATACTGGCAGAACTTCTAAAGAGAGTATACCATTTCTAAGGATCTCGTTCTGTGGTGGTATAATTATTCTCTGCATTAGAAAAATGTTTGCTTGCAAAATAAATAGGGTGATCTAAGTTTCCTTCACAGGATTGCATCAGAATAATGGCCAAAGCGATCCTAGAGGAATTAACATGGACATGAACTATTATTCCAGTTAGGACAGAAAAAAATTGTTGCACTGGAAACATTCATTTTCAGTATATCAAATGCATCATTACACTCCAAAAACTAGACAAAACGCTAGGATTTCTTTAGGAGCTTCTCTAGCGGAGTTATAATGGAAGTGTAATTCCAAATGAATCTTCAATAGTAACCAGTGTGTCCTAGATAAGAATGCAATTGACTAAATGAAGTGGGTGGTGACATACTCAATATCACTGTGACTTTAGCAGGATGCACACAAACCCCCTCCTTGCAAATAATATGCCCTAGAAGAGTTCCAAAAGGTGCATTTTTTTAGGTTCAAGGATATTTGAAGTTTCCTACACCTATCAAACATAACCATTAACATACTTGGGTGATTCTTGAGTAAACTGTAAATAGTCCAATCATCCATGTAAACTTTCAGGAACTTATGTATATACTTGCGAAAATTAGCAATGATAATGCAAGAGAAAACAACTGGAGCATTCTTCAACCCAAAAGGCATAACACTATATGCATATGACCCCCATTCAGTGGTGAATGTGGTCTCCTTCTTGTCCTCCTTAGCAATACGAACTTGATGATAGCCCGAGAATCCATCAGTAAAGGAATATGCTTCATTCCCTCGAACAATGTTCAAGACTTCATCACTAAACAGAGTGGGAAATGGATCATGCACACATGCATTGTTGAGACCTTGATAGTCAACACATACCCATGTTTCATTTGAATCCTTCTTATCCTGAATGAGAATTGGGACTATCCATTCAACTTCATCCATGGGGGAATATGATATTGACAACTAACATCTTATCAATCTCGTTCTTTACCTTCTCCTTTACTCATGGAATCAATCTATAGGCATGATGCTTAAAAGGCTCCACATTTTGCTTTAGTGCAATTTTTATTTCTCTAATATCATCTTTAATTCCATTTAACTCTGACATGGAGTAGGAGAAAAGATCTTCATATTCTTTGAGCAGGTTGAAGAATTCATGTGTGGTTTTTTCATCCCAGTTGTCCCTAATAGAAGAAAGATTCGGTTTTTCTTTAGTCCCAATATTCATCTTCTCCAATTTAAGTGGTTGCAGGTGTGGGGCATCACATATAGGATCCTACTTAATTTTCCTCTCCCCTTCCGACTCTTTGAAATTTAGGTGCCTTAATTCCTCTAAATAATCATCCAAGTCTTTTTTAACTTTACCACAAACAATAGCCTCATAAAATCCTGAGTCATATTGGTGCACAAAGTCTTCGTACTTGCTGCATTATGTTAGTGCATCCTCTCCCAAAAAAAATACTCCTCTAATTGCTTTAAGAACCTAAGCTATCTTCTCCTTGGTAGCATAAAAAGAGAAATATTTACAAAACCGAGCTGTGAATGGATCCCAATCTGTTTTCTAGTGTTTTAGCTCCTCTTATAAATACCAGGCTTGTGGAATATTTCCCAGAGGATGAATAAATAGATGAGACCACATCTCAACTACTAAGCCATCAACCTTCTATATAGAAGAAGAATGCACAACATGGTCTTGTGGTGAAGTACGACAGTTATAAATAGGAACATTGCTAAAAAACATGTTCAACAAAGAGAATCAATATAGAAAAACAACCTTAATAGTGCTCCACTATTGCAGGTGACTTCGATGTGCTTCCCACCACCTTGTGGGAGTAGCTTGCAAAGAAACACTCATTATAGGGATATTCTAATGGTATTCTATGAAAGAATCAGTCTCCTTAATAAAGTTTTCAACATAATTAGTACCATTAAAAGTAGGCTACTTGCGTACCTCAGTACCAATCCAACGAATACAACGAAAAATGGTGCAATGTCGGGAGTGGAGTTCATGGGCACCCTATTGCCAGTCTTCCATTGCATCTTCAGAACCAACTTCAGTGTTGTGAATACTCCTCCAACTAATAGAGCCAGTTGTAGTGGGGTTAATGCAATATTCTCATTTTCCAGTAGTCAACTAATACAACTAATCCACTAAACTAGAGGATTCCACATCATCCATAAGCTTAGTAAACCACAGAACATGATATGGATAAAGAGGTTGTATAATTCACATACAATCCACTTCAAAAGTCATAATGTCCCATTTTAAAATCATAACTGGATAATTCTCGCAATCCCAATCAATGCCCAATAGAGCTAGATACGAGTCTTTGTCCCCAATAATATCGATAACCGTGAAATCCACATAAGTTTGGTGCAAAAATTCATACTTGTGTGCAATGTCTTCATACTCACTACATTCTACTAGTGCATCCTCTCTCAAAAACAATACGCCTCTAAAAGCTTTAAGAACCTGCATTATATTCTATTAGGTAGCAGAAAAATAGAAATATTTACAAAATTGAGAGAGAGTAATTTTAATATACCAAGTGTAATCTTGAAGAAGATAGCGCATTGTAATGACATTTGAATTTGATGATTAATACATGAATTGAGTTTTTGTTTACTCGTGATATTCTAAAGCAGTTAAGCAATATTCGCTAGTGGCTTGGGCCCGATCACTGGTGGATTCCACTACTATTCCCTATGTTTTTTCTTTTCCTTTATTGCAGGTTTAATTACTCTGCTTTACAGTTTTACAAACGATTTACTTTCATTGGTGTGGAATTCGTATATGTATTTCATTACTTCTTAATTCTGTCAATCAATTTCATTTACTTATGTTGTGGATTGAATTAATCATTAGGAGAGATTTATTTCTGGTTCATTAAAAGATAGAAGTGGTATTGATTGGATTGGATGCTTTATTCCTCTGCAGTAGTTTAGAATCAACTAGAAGAGATCTGTTATTTCTACAGTGCACTTAGTTGATGCAATTGCAATTAGAATCTCTTGATTAAGATTGAGTCATGGTTTTGATTAAGGTTGAGTTTTGGAGCTTAGATAGATTATTTTCCTTGAAGTTACAAGCTTGAGATTTATGATTTAATCCGTTTACTCTTGTATTGAATTTAATAAATTACCTCAAATCATTACTCTCCATAGATATAGCATTTGCACATATTGTGTACACTCTTGGAACAGAAAGACGTACCCAGGTTGATGATTAATGTGAGGCAATTATGTTAGGCCCCTATACTACTAGTGTAACCCCTTATTGTTATTAGTACAACCCACTTATTATATTGATGTACCCATGTAGTGCCCATATTGTTACTACTGTGCCCCATAGAAGCCCACTATTGTTATTATTGTGCCCTTACATTATTATTGTTATATCGGCTCTGATTATGTTATGACCCCTTAGACTCCTATATATAGAAAGGAGGTCTTTTCATTTGTATCATCCAAGAATTGTTCATTTATGTAATGTAAAGGAGGTTGCCCCTTGAAGAGGCTGAATTCTAAGGCGTTGATCTATCTTTTCTATCTTTTCCTGAGCTGGTTTCATAACATTTGGTATCAGAGCTTTGGATTCTAGGGTTTCGCTGCTCCAAACATGTCATCATGGCATTTTCGCTATACCTCTTTTTCTGCGATGTTTCAGAAGCTAAAAAATAAACCCATTTGAGATGAGATCACACTGAAGCTCGGGTCAGAATTTCAGAGCTTGTTGTGCTATATTTGCGGAGATATGATCTGAGGAAGTTGGTCTTTTTGCATACTCCTGAATTACATTCCAAACAGGTGACCTGAGGAAAATCGTCATAAATTTCTCTTTGAGCATCAGATTGAAGTTTTGTTAGAAGGTATAGAAAGAGGACGGACTTTAGTTTCTCATAGATATTTTTCAGAGCCAAAGGTCGAAATAGTGCCACGTGCCACTTCATACAAGTTCGCTCTTCTGGAAAGGTCTATAATCAGGTCATCTTGGGAGATTGTGCATAACTATTTCTGCGAGAATCCAATTTGGATCAGACTAGTGGCATTGAAAAGAGAACAAATAGGGCTACCACAGATCGCAATTTCAGAACTTAAAGATCCGAAAGTACAAAGTTACAGTCGTTTCAAGAGCAAGCTCCTAAAATCAAGAAAAAGCAAGATGAGGTAGTTTGATGGCAAGGATCTGGTAATTGGATACTTCAGATGGAGCAATATTTTGATGTACATGGTGTATCACTATTACAAAAGGTATGTATTGCATCTTCATATTTAGAACCAGATCAATTTATTATGGTATGAAGCGCTTTTTTCTCGTAAACAACTTGTTACATGGTCAATTTTCACGGAGGAAATGATAGCACATTATGAGGATACAAAGAGCAACACCTTCTTTAGAGGAACACCACAACAATTGGAAAGAGTAAAAGGGTTTTGTGACATAGTGGAAAGAAAAATTATGGAAACCAGGAAGCCTACCCCTCACAACAATAAAGATGGAAGTGTTGTTTCTCCTAGCCTTCCACAACCTACAAGGGTTACACCACAACAATTGGAAGAAAAAATAGAAAAAGGGCGTTGTTACAATTGTGATAGAAAATGAACTAAAGGTCATAAGTGTGCTGAGAAAAGATTATTTTACATAGAATATGAATAGGAGAAAGAAAAGGATCAAGAAACATCAAAAGAAGAAGATATACACCAGGACCCCACCCCAGAGAAAGAAGAAATGAATCAGACCATATCTTGTAAAGCATTGGCAAGAATTACCACTCCTCGAACTCTCAAGATAGAAGGACATATCAAGAAGAAAAAGGTGCATGAAGTGAAAGATCACATCGAGAAATAAGAAATGAATCCAACCATATCTTGTAATTCATTGGTCTAAATTACCACTCCTTAAACTATCAAGATAGAAGGACATGTCAAGAAGAAAAATGTTCAAGAAGTGAAAGATCACATCGAGCATCAAGAAATGAATCTGACCATATCTTGTAAAGGATTGGAAGAAATTACCACTCCTCAAACTCTAGAGATAGAAGGACATATCAAGAAGAAAAAGGTTCAAGCAGTGAAAGATCACATTGAGCATCAACAACAAGTTCTCCAAATTTTAAAGGATAATGCCACTTCGGTGCAAAATCAAATGAAACAACTGGTAGATCAACATCGTAGTGAAATTTTTTTTGATGTAGGTGATTGGGTATTTTTACTGCTACATCTCAAGCAAGCTACTTATGAGAAGGAAATGTTGGCAATACTACATGCACTTAAAAATTGGTGACCTTACCGAATGGGAAGACTCATCAAGGAAGAGGATGTGGAAGCATTTTTTTGTGCTATTTCTATTATCCAACCAGATTGGATAAACGAAGCAAGGGATGAATGGAAGAAGGACAAAGAAGTATGGCCACTTATTCAAAAGTTGCAAAAGATCCCAATTCAAACAATATTTCCAGAAATTGAAGAGGAAGGAAAAAACATATTCGAACCTGGAGCAGTCACAGAAACAAGAACTCGACAGCTACGAAATCGATCAATTTCAGAGTATCTCATCAAGTGGAAGAACTTACCCACTGAAGATTCCACATGGGAGGACAAGAATTTTATACAGAAGCATCAAGAACTACTCAGGCGTTGAGGACAACGCTTTTTTAAGGAGAGGGGCATGTTAGGCCCCTATACTACCAGTGTAACCCCTTATTGTTATTAGTACAACCCACTTATTATATTGATGTACCCATGTAGTGCCCATATTGTTACTATTGTGCCCCATAGAAGCCCACTATTGTTATTATTGTGCCCTTACATTATTATTGTTATGTCGGCTCTGATTATGTTATGACCCCTTAGACTCCTATATATAGAAAGGAGGTCTTTTCATTTGTATCATCCAAGAATTGTTCATTTATGTAATGTAAAGGAGGTTGCCCCCTCGAAGAGGCTCAATTCTAAGGCATTGACCTATCTTTTCTATCTTTTCTTGAGTTGGTTTCATAACAAATTAGGAGTTTTTAAAGACACCTTATAGCACCCAACATTTTGGCACCGTTTCCAGGGAGAGTGTTTCCATTTCACAGAAGAGTGATGTATGTTTGAGAGTTGTTGCTGGGAAATAATTGGGTATTAAAAATGGAAGGTAAGAACCTGCGTATGAGTAAGTAAAGCGCTTGCTCCCTCGCCCGCTTTTCAGCGCAATTAGGTAGGAATTGAAAGTAGAAATAGAAATTTGATGTTTATTTGTTGTGAAAGAATTGGGTATTAGAAATGGAAGGTAAGAACCTACGTACGAGTAAGTAATGTGCTTGCTCCGTTGCCTGCTTTTCAACAAAAGTTTCTAAGGAATTCAAGTAGAATGAATGTTTTTATTTTTGTATGAATGAATAAGAAGAAAAGAGCAAAAAAAGATATAATTCATCCATCCAAATCCGAAAAATCCAAGGGACCAGTGACTCTTGGATGATCAACCTTCATAGACGAAATCATAAGAAAAGCTGAGTCTCAGTCATCAGTGGGACCCTGAATCGTTTCCACAAGAAATCCTACTGTAACCCTTCAAGCTGTATGATCACCATTTGTAGCTAACGCTGAGATTCATAGCAGAACTAAAGGGTCTGAACAGAGTTTTCAGAATACTGAAAATTTGCAGTTTAGCCCTTTACAAGAAGAGAATTCTTGCAACCTCTATGAAGGAGGAGGAGAAACAGGTAGTACAAAATTATCAGAACCCAAATCTCCTCAAACAGTGGTTGAACAGAGGACCCCTAGTATTCTGGACCAAGGAAGTGCTGTTAAAATAATTTTACAAGTCTCTTCCAGCCCCCCCAGGAACAAATCTCTAGCTCCAGAAATCCCTGAAGAGTATTGGCATATTTTTGACCAAATGGCCAATAATCACTGACAACCTGAAACCTCTACATTACAATATCCTATTGTTGACACAACTATCAATGCTCCCATGAAAGCCATCTTGTTATAGAATATTCCTACCTTTCATGGGCTAACTTCAGAGGATCCTGATGCATTCCTTTTTGAATTCGATGTTTTATGTAGGGGTTATGATTACACTACTACCCCCTAGAAACTGAAGATGTTTCCTCCTACTTTGAGGGGAGCAGCTCTGCATTGGTTTATGGGGCTTGGTGGAGGTACCATTAATGACTGGGAACAAATGTAAACAACCTTTCTGAAAAAATACCAAGAATTTTGCCGAAGTAGAGAACTGAAGGATGAAATCTTTCAAATGGTAGCTAAGACTAACAAGACTCTTGAAGAATATGTAGAACGTTTTCAATATAATATGAAAAGATCTCCTTATGACAATATACCCCCTAAAGTTCTTAAAACCATAATGATTAAAGGTATGAAAGACCAATGGGTATAAACAATAAACTTAATGGGGAAAGGGGATATTTATTAAGAGGATTTTGACAATATTGTACAATTGTGTATCATGTGTTCCAAAGGCAGTACAAGGCTGAAACCAACCGGGCGCGATGTGATCACCAAAGGCAATAGGACCTCCGAAGGAAGCATTTCACGAGTCGAAATTGGTAATTTTCTCGAAGATTTCAAGACTGATATCTTGGGGACCCTAACAACACAATTGGATATCATGCAAGCCAAATAGAAACAGGTCGAAGAAGAACAAAACCTGGCTATTTTCTGTCCACGACGTAGGAAGAAACACCATCATAGAGAATGTCTGCTAGATATGATACAAACATGCGCCATTTTCACTAAGGATCATGCTATGGAAATTTGTCCATCGCTTCATGGGTTAAAAGTGGTCTTCAAGGAAGTTGAGGAGGAAGTGGAACCAATATATCTAATGAACTAGCACTGTCAATGGCAAGCACGACCGAAAGGTAAGCCTACAGACCCTTCTTCATTCTTTCCTTCCTCATAATATAATTCTCAGGAGTATCTAGGGATAGCATGGCAGAACCAACCACCCTTCTCTAATTGGCCACCTCAAGCCTTTTCTATGCCATCATGGCCCAATCAATCAAATTGGTCAAATTCATCTTATTCTCCACCATTTTGGCAGATTAATCCCTATCCCTCGCAATGGTCCCCTTCTACCTCGAAAAATTAGAACTGCCAACTGAATTGGCAACGATCAGTAATCCAACCTACTCGAATAGTTACTCCATCTCAACCAACCTTACCAACACCTTACGCATTGCAACAAAATCCTCAATCTAATATATGGCCACAACTCCCAGCCCAACCAAATCCAAATCCTAACAATAGACCTATCTAGTTAGTACATATTATTGAGAGTTTGGGCCCTGAAGTTGAGTCGAGAGAATGTAATGAACTTAAGTTAAGATCTGGATGCATAATTACCCCAGATGAGGATAAAAATCTGCAACCTGAAATCAAAGAGACATATCCAGATAAGCCTTCAACTATAGATAACTAACAAACAATGCAGGGAGAAGATACAGTCAGGAAAAAGGATCTTGAGCAAATCATAACCTCTTCTCCCCCATTCCCAGAATGATTGATAATAGCTCGACCAATTGAATATCCTGATTTTGATCTTTTGGGTGAACTCTAGAATATCTGTATAAAAATATCCCTCCTCTAGGCTATTCAAGACCTTTTGGTATATGCTAAAACTATTAAAGAATTGTGTATAAAGAAGCCTGTGAGGAAAACAAAAATAACCCCAACTGTCCATGTTGTCGGGACTTTTTTTGTTTTATTACTAGGCAAAGAGACACCTGTAAAATATGAAGACCCAGGAAACCCCATTGTCGCAGTCCAAATAAATGGCTGCTCTTTTCCCAATGCTTTAGTTGATTTATGGGTAGCCATTAACATCCTCACAACAACAACTTGCGAAATGCTTGGCATCACAGCTTTGGAACGAACAACTACCTTGCTGGAACTTGTTGACCACTCAGTCATTAAGCCAGAAGGAACATTATCGGATGTGATGGTTTTTGTAGACACTTGGGAATATCCAACAGATTTTTTGATTATTAATCCTAGGAACAAGCTAGATGGACATCCCTTAATATTAGGAAGGCCTTGGCTAGCAACAGCTGATGCTTATATCAGCTGCCGGGTAAGCAGTATGACCATAACCCGAGGAAATGATGTAAAGAATCTAATCTTATACCCTCCCGCTTAGCCAAGCCTAACCATTGTAAAAACTCAGAAACAATTTGTAACATATTTAATAGAAAATATTCGTTCACCATTGACTGTGGCAGATGCCCTTGAATTCAAAAACCAAACAGAAGACGATGTCATTAATACTTTTATCAATCACCTTGCTACAGTGTCTAATTTGAGATTTCACATGATTAAAGTAGTCCTTGACAATGAGATTGAAGAATATTCCGTTAGAGATATCAATGACCAACCAATACCAACAACCACTGTCTATAATAGCAAGCATATTGAAATCGACGAAGGGAAGATCCTGAACATCAACACTAATCTGAGTAGCGACCAACAACAGAAACTTATCCAAGTCCTTAGGAAATACAAAGGGGCTTTTGCATGGGACTACCCAGACATGAATGGGATTAACCCTCAGTTATGCATACACCACATCTACATTAAAAAGGATGCAAGACCCATTCAACAACCGCAACGTAGATTGAATCCTCATCTAAAGGATATTGTGAAAGTAGAACTTCAAAAATTATTAGATGTGAATTTTATTTATCCTATATCTGACAGTAAATGGGTTTTCCCATTAGTTGTTCTCCCCAAAAAGAATGGAAAATGGAGGATATGCGTTGACTATAAAGAACTCAACAAAGCAACACAAAAGGACCATTTTCCCCTTCCATTTATCGATCAGGTCCTAGATACACTGGCAGGGAAGAAATTCTTCACTTTCCTGGATGGCTTCAGTGGCTACAACGAAATTCAGATTGCCCCTTAAGACCAGGATAAAACTACTTTTACCTGCCCTTGGGGAACATTTGCTTACAAAATATTTCCTTTTGGATTGTGTAATGCACCTACTACATTCCAAAGAGCCATACTCAATATTTTCGCAGACTTGATAAATGAAGGATTGGAGGTGTACATGGACGATTTTACACCATACGGGGATGACTTTGATCAGGCATTACAGACATTGAAGAAAGACCTAGAATGGTGTATTGCTACTAGGCTATGCTTAAGTCATGAGAAATGTCATATGATGATGATAGAGGGACTAATTCTAGGTCATTACATTTCAGCAGCTGGAATTCAGGTAGATCCAGCAAAGATACATGTAATCCTCTTATTAGCTATTCCCTGCACTCAAACAGAGATACATATTTTTTTGGGCTTTGATGGATATTATCATAGATTTATAAAGAATTTTTCATAGATTCCTACACCTTTATATGTCTTGACGGGGAATGTTGATTTTATATGGACTGATAAATGTGACACTGCCTTCACATATCTTACATGGTTAGTATCGACAGCACCAGTATTACGATGGCTGAACTGGGATATACCTCTCTAGATTTCATCACACGCATTAGATACATCTATTGGAGTTTTTCTTGTCCAAGAAGAAGACAAGAAACCCTACGCTATATATTACATCAGCAAAAACCTAACTCCTGCTGAGTTGAACTATACAGTCACAGAAAAAGAGTTTCTAGCTATTATTTATGCTATAAACAATTTAGACACTATATAACTAGATATCTTGTCTTTCTGTATACTGATCACTCTACTATTGAATATTTAGCCAACAAACCTGTCACAAATGGAAGAGTGACACGTTGGTTACTACTTTTGCAAGAATTTGATATAACTATAAGGGATCGACCCGGGAAGGAGAACCTGCTGGCAGACAAGACGATATAGTAGTGGTGGAGGATCGGTTCCTAGATGAACATTTGTTTGTTGTGGCCATAAAAACACCATGGTATGCAACATGGAAAATTTTAGGGGTGAATTTTCGCCCTTGGGCTAAATTAATGGGTTTTATATTTTTATTGGGTGAATATTTTGTATCATAGTACATTGTTACCAATTGCGAAGGTTAGCCCACCTTATTTTAAGGGAGAGGGTACAAAAGTAAATTTATCCCTTGAAATTAGGAGTTACAATCTTCCATTCGCCCTCATTTTCAAGAAAATGTATTTATAATAGTTATAAATAAAAATATAAATACACTGGAGGTATGGTAAATAAATGAAAGCTCTTTTTACACTTACTCCAAAGGTATGGTAAATAAATAAAAATACAAATAAGCTAGAGGTATGGTAAATAAATAAAATCTCTTTTTATATTTAGTCCATAACCCTCTTTCTATTTAATAAGGCTCAAAAACGAGGTTTCATTTAAGTGAATCCTATGGGCCAAATACCATATTTATAAAAGAGGTATGGTAAATTAATAAAAATATAAATAAATGAGAGGTATGGTAAATAAATAAAACATTTTTTTATTTTTACTCCATATGTCACCTTATATTTATGAACAGGCAAGCGTGTAAATAAATAAAAATATAAATAAAGTGGAGGTATGGTAAATAAATAAAACCTCTTTCTATATTTAGTCCATAACCCTCTTTCTATTTAAGAAGGCTCAAAAACAAGGTTTTATTTAATTGAATCCTATGGGCCAAATACCATATTTATAAAAAAACGTATGGTAAATTAATAAAAATATAAATAAATGAGAGGTATGGTAATAAATAAAACATTTTTTATATTTACTCCATAAGCCACCTTATATTTACGAACACTCAAAAAATGTGTTATATTTAGGTGAAGCATATGGGCCAAATACCATGGGCCAAATTATTATTAATACCATGCAAAAAAACATTATTAACCCAAATATTAGTATTAATAAAAATAAAGATGGCACATGGTATTGACTCATGGTATTCACATGGAATGCAACCTATTTAAAGGGGAGAATTAAACTAGCATAGATCCATCTTTACTTTGGATCAAATATCGTGATATTCAAACTAACATAGAGTGAAAAAATATTTGATCCCTCTCGGGGCTTGGTAGATCAAAAGTAAAAATGGATCTTGTAATTTAATGTCACTTAAACATTTTAACTTGGTTAAAATAAAAAAGTAAAATAAAAATCAATTATTAATTTTATTAATTTTTATAAATTACTAATAGTAGTTTTTAAGCTCCAGGTTTATGATAACCCATGGTAATACCATGGTATTCATGTGAGCATAGACTATTTAAAGGGGAAATTCTATTAGCTTAGATCCGTCTTAATTCTGGGTCTACCAAGTGCTGGGAGGGATAAATAGATTTCATCCCTGTAAGAGTGGTAGATGTGGAGTTAAGATGGATATAGGTTGGTTTTTATGATAATAAAGATATTAAATAGACTCAGGAAATTATATTGTAAAAAAAATCTTAAGGTGAATGGTTAAAGCTAAATTTAGTCACTTCACAAAATTTAGTAAAAAATACCGATATCTCCGTTAAAATTGGTTTTCCTGATTTAACAAAAAAAATTCAAAACAATGAAATCTTAACTCTTTCCGCATCACCCTTGCAGAAGAGAGATAATGGCTGCCTAGATTTCCCACCATTTTTCAAACATTCTCAATATGATATCTTCGTGAAAAGTTAAGGTACTGATCTTGGATTAGTTGTTTGAAAAATATGGTGGTTTGTACAACCTTTCATCTTCTCTACTATTCTTAGTTTCTCGTAATGATCTGTAGGGGTTGGGTCATTGCACTATATTGTCCTAAAAAAGTTAAGGTACTGATCTTGGATTAGTTGTTTGAAAAATATGCGGGTTTGTAGAACCTTTCATCTTCTCTACTATTCTTGTTTTGTCGTAATGATCTCTAGGGGTTGGGTCACTGCACTATATTATCCTAAAAGCAGGGAAAATTTTAAGAACCCCCCTTAAATTTATAAATATAATAAATGGGCGAATCTCCATGGTATATAGGAAAAATGGAAGGCGATTTTATCAATAATATAATATGTATATATAATTTTTTAGCGAATCTCTCACCAGGCATGGTGAATATTTTACTCAATTATAAAATCTTGTAAGATCTTGGCGAGTCTTTCACTAAATAATAAAACTTTGTAAATTCCTAGCGAATCTTAGTATAGGCTACATGCTGGTTTAATCCCCCATTTAAATAGGCTACATTCCAGGTGAATACCATGGGTCAATACCATGTGCCATTTTGGTGAATACCATGGGTCAATACCATGTGCCATTTTTATTTTTATTAATTCTAATATTAGGGTTAATAATGGTTTTTTGCATGGTATTAATAACAATCTAGTCCATGGTATTTTTCCCATAGTATTTTGGCCATAGGTTTCACCTAAATATAACCCATTTTTTGAGTGTTCATAAATATAAGGTGACTTATGGAGTAAATATGAAAAAATGTTTTATTTGTTTACCATACCTCTCGTTTATTTATATTTTTATTAATTTACCATACCTCTTTTACAAATATGGTATTTAGCCCATAGGATTCACTTAAATAAAACCTCTTTCTTGAGCCTTCATAAATAGAACGTGGGTTGTGGACTAAATATAAAAAGAGGTTTTATTTATTTACGATACGTCTAGTTTATTTATATTTTTATTTATTTACCATACCTTTTTAGTAAGTATAAAAAGACGTTTTATCTATTTACCATACCTCCACTTTACTTATATTTTTATTTTTTTACACCCTTACATGTATATAAGGTGACTTATGGAGTAAATATAAAAAATGTTTTATTTGTTTACCATACCTCTCATTTATTTATATTTTTATTAATTTACCATACCTCTTTTATAAATATGGTATTTGGCCCATAGGATTCACTTAAATAAAACCTATTCTTGAAAATGGGCGAATGGATTCACTTAAATAAAACCTATTCTTGAAAATGGGTGAATGGAAGTTTGTAAGTCCTAATTTCAAGGGCTAAATTTACCTTTTTTACCCTCTCCCTTAAAATAAGGTGGGCTATTTGAGGTGATTTGTAAAAATGTACTATGATACAAAATATTCGCCCACTAAAAATTTAAGACCCCTTAATTTCGCCAAAGGGCGAACATTCGCCCCTAAAATTATCCTTGCCTAAAAGGTGGAGATTGTGCAGCAAAAAGGAAATTAACCCACATGTTACAACGCTGTTAAAAATGGTATGAAGGTAGTGAATTATGCGAATAAGAAATTTGGATTGGGAGAGACATAATTAAATTTTATTATTTAATTGAAGATTTCCAATTAAAATAATAATAAATCTGCATTTATATATTTATATATTGATTGGAAGGCAGTCACATATTTCCATTAGATCCCCTTCAGGCCTTTGGGATACCTACTACTTCATTATATTATATAGTTGGCGTGTTGGGGTAAACAAACTTGATGTTTTTTTTTTTTTTAATCTCGCAGTTGGAGTCTATGGAATAAGAAAGAAATTTGATAGCTTGGCAAAAGTGGTAGCTTGACAAAAGTGGTAGAGAAGACATTAATCTCTCCTACCATGAAAAACATGGCCACTAAAACTTGCAACATTGTTTGTAGGAAGTGAAAATTATGTTTTTTTTTTCCAAACATGTATGTTAGTATATTACAGTTTAATGTATATGTTTTCTCATTATCATATATGGTTTCATACTTCAACAAAACATTCGCCAAGACTTCACAATGTTTTATTATTTAGTGAAAGATTTTCCAAGATCTTTCAAGATTTTATAATTCAGTGAAAGATTCTCCATGACTTTACAAGATAATATAATCGGGTGAGAGATTCGCCTATATATATATATATTAGTGATAAAATCGCCTCCCATTTTTCCTATGTATTATGGGGATTCGCCCATTTATTATACATATAAATTTAGGGTGGTTCTTAAAATTTTCCCTGGTATGCAGATGTGGCGAATTACTTAGTAGTGGGAAAATTGCCCAGAGATCTGACATCCAGAGAACGGAAATTTATTGTGGAGCGCAACACTCGTTTCTCCTGGATTGGAGGATATATTTTCCACACAGGGGCTGACATGCACATCCCCAGGTGCATCAGGGATGACAAAATTTATGATATCTTAAAAGCTTTCCATGAAGGACCTTGCAGTGGACACTTTGCAGACCGCAAAACTAGACATAAGATTCTATGAATGGGATACTACTAGGCCACTATTTTTAAGGATGCTAACAAATTTGTTCAGGCATGCGATAATTGCGAAAGGATGGGCTGCCCTAGGAAATTTTATGAAATTCCCCTACATCCACAGCTGGTGATAGAACCTTTTGAGTGTTGGGCATTAGATTTCATTGGGCCGATCAAACCATCATCCAACCAGAAATCGTATATATTGGTTGCAACAGAATATGTGACTAAGTGGGTGGAAGCAGTAGCGTTACCAAGAGCAACAGAGCAAACTGTTATTAGCTTTGTTTTCAAAATTTTTGTGCAGTATGGTTTACCCAGAGAAGTGATTACTGATGGGGGTCCACAATTCGTGTGTCACAAGATTGATTCTACACTGAAAAATCATCACATTACACACATAATTACCTCTGCGTATCACCTGCAAGCGAACGGGAAAGTAGATAGCACCAACAAAGTTATCGAAGATATTCTAACGAAGACAGTCTCATCACATAGACGAGATTGGACTGCTCAACTGCCAGAGGCCTTGTCGGCGTATCGCACAACTTGGAGAAACACTACTGGATACTCTCCATATCAGCTGGTATTTGGTAAGGAACCCATTTTCCCCATAGAATTTGAAATACAAACATTAAGGATAGCCCAGGAAGTAGGACTGGGCTTAACTGAAGCCTACACTAATAGGTTACAACAAATGAACGAATTAGATGAAATTCGACTATTGGCTCTACAACATACTGCACTTATTCAACAACAAAGAGCCAAATGGCATGATGCCCTTATGAAGAAAAAGACATTTCGTGAGGGCAACTAGGCACCTCTATATGCTTCCAGGTTCCAAGACTTCACGGCCAAACTGCAGACTAGATGGCTAGGCCCTTACGAAATAAAGAAAGCACATGACAATGGAAACCTTATGTTGGCCACCGTTGATGGGTCTGGTTCTTCTTTTAAAGCAAATGGGCATCGGGTACGTCTCTACCAAAACCCACTTACTAGAGAATCTTTCTACTAGTAGATACGTGAGGACCACACCATGCAAGTTTTAGCTGAAGAGGGCAATCCCTCAACAACTTCATAATGATAAAAGTTATTTCTTCATTGTAAAATATGTAAATATGATTGCTAATTTGATTTGATTTTCTTTCTTTCTTCTTTTTTCTTTTTTTTGCTGTTCAAACTTTGAACAACTGTTGTTCAAACTTTGAACACCTTTTTTGCGTGTTTTTGTTGTTCAAACTTTTGAACAGCTGTTGTTCAAACTTTGAGCATCACTTTTTTTGCGTGTTTTTGCTGTTCAAACTTTTCGACCGCTGCTATTCAAACTTTTGAACAACATTTTTCTTGCATGTTTTTCCGTTCAAACTTTTGAATAGCTATTGTTCAAACTTTTGAACAACACTTTTTTGTGTGTTTTTTCTGTTCAAACTTTTGAAAAACTGTTGCTCAAACTTTTGAACAACTGCTGTTCAAACTTTTGAACAATACTTTTCTTGTGTGTTTTGCTGTTCAAAATTTTGAACAACTACTATTCAAACTTTTAAAGAACACTTTTTTTGCGTGTTTTTACTGTTCAAGCTTTTTAACAACACTTTTCTTCTGTGTTTTGCTGTTCAAGATTTTGAACAACACTTTTCTTACGTGTTTTGTTGTTCAAACTTTTGAACAACTGCTCTTCAAACTTTTGAACAACACTTTTTTTTCCGTGTTTTTATTGTTCAAACTTTTGAACAACACTTTTTTGTGTGTTTTTGCTGTTCAAACTTTTGAACAACTACTGTTCAAACTTTTGAACAACTACTGTTCAAACTTTTGAACAATGCTTTTCTTCCATGTTTTGCTGTTCAAACTTTTGAACATCTACTATTCAAACTTTTGAACAACACTTTTCTTGCGTGTTTTGTTGTTCAAACTTTTGAACAACACTTTTTTTTTGCGTATTTTTGCTATTCAAACTTTTGAATAACTGTTTTTCAAACTTTTGAACAACACTTTTCTTCCGTGTTTTGTTGTTCAAACTTTTGAACAACACTTTTCTTGCATGTTTTGTTGTTCAAACTTTTGAACAGCTACTGTTCAAACTTTTGAATAACAATTTTTTTGTGTGTTTTTGTCGTTCAAACTTTTGAACAACACTTTTTGCGTGTTTTTGTTGTTCAAACTTTTGAACATCACTTTTCTTCCGTGTGTTTGATTTTTAAACTTTTGAACATCACTTTTCTTGCGTGTTTTGCTGTTCAAACTTTTGAGCAACACTTTTCTTGCGTGTTTTGCTGTTCAAACTTTTGAACAACAATTTTTTGTATGTTTTGTTGTTCAAACTTTTGAACAACACCTTTTTATTTTGTTGTTCAAAATTTTGAACAAAACTTTTTGTGTATTTAGCGTTGTTGTTCAAACTTTTGAACAACACTTTTTCTTGTGATTATCTATTGTTCAATCTATTTGAATAACACTTCTTTTATTTTTGTGTGATTGCTCTTAGCTTATCTCAGCCCGATTTTTTTTTCTTTTTATGGCATGAAGTACACTACTTTCATGAGGGAAAGAAGTATGGATCCTATTGAAGGGAGTTAATACTATTGACATTATGATATTTGACAAGACAACCTCTTGATGATAGATTGTTTTCAGGAAAAAGGACACAATTATTTATATACTACTCTACTGCATTTCTTTTTGTTGTACTTGATACTGATGGATCATCTTGAATACCATGCTGGTTCTACTTCTCCTGGTTATAAAATTCTCTGTCTATAATAAATAAGACTATGGGTATATTTTTTTTCCTATTGACATATTCAACTTTTTCTTCCATCCCTGCTCTTAACGAGTATTGAGCCTCCCACTATTTATCATAAAAATATGTAATAATAGCAAAATTTTGTTTGCAAATGGAGGATAGGGGGTCTCATTAAGAGCTAGCCTACCATGTTCATAAGGCTGTAGAAAAGTGGCATTCCCACTATGGCCACCACACCAGGGTTATGATCCATTGGACAATTAGAATATTGTTGGAACAAGAGGTCTCATCACGAGTCGACCTGATCACTTTTGCTACATCCCAGTGAATGGCAGTGTGGTCATCTGGTTAGCAAGCGAGCACATTGATCTCTTCTTTAGAACCGCAATTTAATTTTCCACATATAAATCGAAGATCTTGGCTCATAAGGGTTAAAAAGCAACCCTGCTGAGGCTATGGATGCCTACTAGTAGCAAAGGCTCTGCTTATGGTATTGAAATGATATTTTCACATCAATAATCATTATAATACCCTCTTCTTATTCTTTCCTTTTCGGAGAAATTATTTCCTTAATTTTTTAGAACCTGTCAGCATGAGATAATGTTTTTTTTTTATCAATCGTATCATTCCCAGCTAAGATACTGTCAGCAGAGCATCTTTTTGGCATAATGCTATCCTTTTTCACATAACCTATGATCAACCCAAGGCATCTTATCTCTTATTGGTAACTACCTTTATACGCTCCACTCTCATTATAACCATACCTCTTGCTATCTCGTCATTGATATGCGTACTCTGTCTCATTTACTGTCATACCCTTCACCCTCTTGCCTTGCCGTCACAATAGCACCTTCCTATCTATTTGGTTGTAGGCGACCTCTCATTTGAAGGAGGGGGAGGACTCCCATTACACCTTGCATGCGCTATATTTATTTTATTGGATTTCATATGTTGCTATGGTATCCCTTGATTAAACGGCATGTGGCAATATGATAGTCCTCGAATTGATAATATTAATTCTCATGGAAATGTGGCTTAACATCATGAAACTTAGCCATTACATCTGCTTGTTGTTTTATCTCACCATTGGTGTTGTCTGCTGCATGTTTCTTGCTACTGTTGTTCTCTATTGCATTTTTCTCGCATGTTAATATTTTGAAATTGTAGGAAGAATTCAAGCATTATGGGTGGAAAATCAGTGTGCCGAGAACCTTTAGTATTGGAAATTTCGAGCCAGGGAGATTCTGGTGTGCACAGGATGAATTTCATACTTCACCAGGCTTCAGGCCCCTAATAGTGAAGTTGCTATCGAATTCTTACAACATTTACGTAATGGGCAGTCCATGGTGAAAGGAAGAATAATCACAGTATCAGAAGCTGTGATAGTTGAAGTATCTGGGCTGCCAGTGGAAGGAGATGTATGGTGTAAAAACCATGCGATGTTGCAAGACACAGTGCAGATTTTCAAAGATGCAGGTGAGGAATTAACCAGAAAAGGCAAGGGCATTCAACCGTCTTCTCTGGGAGAACCATGGCATGAGTTGGCAAGTGTTGTCCAGAGGTACATTACCTACGATGGACAACAAGATGTGGTAAGACCATGACAAATAAAACTTTTAGCTATTTTAATACAAAATATCACTATTAATCTGCCATATTTCTTGAACTCATTGCTGCATGATACCATTGATAGAATAAGATGGGCTAGGCATCCCGAAACTGTAGTTAGCTGCCATGGTTTGACTAGACTAATTGTTAGCCATAATCTTGTTCAACAAAGCTTAACTTTGGATGGTATCATAACACCTCTAGAGATTAGTCAAGACCCTGTAATCCAAAACTCTACAATCTTGGAAATTAGCCAGTAGAGCCTTGTTCCGAAGAGCAAAGGGACTGCTCATTCAAAAATTGAACCCCATAAGCGCAGGCAGTCTGCAAGGTTAAAACTAGCCCAGAGGATATTTGTAAATCCTCAGAGTAGTGCCAAACAACCAACGGAGCCATCAAGACAAATTAATGTATAGGACTTTGAGTCAGAACCAGAGGAACAATGCAATTCTGAGCCAGAACCAAAAGAAAAGGATAATTCAGAGCCTAAGCACGAGGAAGAGTGCAATTTTGAACCTGAACAGGGGGTAGAATGTAATTCTGAATCAGAACCTGAAGAAGAACCCAATTTAGATCAAGAACTCGAGGAAGGACACAAGTCGGACTCATAACAAGAGGGAGCACAACATTTTGATGATGAACCGGGCAATGAAGCAAGACCTCCTCAGACACCACCTATGAACCCCCAAGATGATCTTTTGCAGGATTTTGAGGAAGGGGTGGCACAAGTATTGGTGAATTTGAATGCATACATGCAACCCAGAGGATCACTCAATCCTAACCTTATGGAAGCTCAATCCTCAAGATATTATGGTCATACAGAAATTTTGCCTTCTCCAGAAGCTACAGATTAGGAAGAGGGAGCAAGAACAAAAATTATTCACGAATCCAGTAACCATTCCGGTGACACAATTATATTGGAGCACACCCATGACAAGTACCAAGAACCCTTAGATACAGAGGATATTGACAAAACCCATTCTTACAAAGAAGGCACCTCAGGAAAAGCGAGTAGCTGAAACAAAACTAAAGAAGCTGAGGAAGAAGTACCAAAAGCTCTAGAAGACATTTAGAAGGCTACGTCAAAAATTGAATGAAACTGCAAATAGAGAAGTCCAGAGCACTACTCCTAAGGTAATCACTGTGGCCACACAAATAGAAATATGTGAGGGCAGGGCGATTGAAACCTAGACTGAGCCTATTTTTACTCAAACGGTAGCCACCCAAACAAATTTGCATGTAGAATTAATGGATACAGCTGTTCAGACAGAGGGTTGGTCCTCCCATAATAAAAGAGCTCAGATTGAGAGCATACCCTCTTATAGCACAAGCACCCAAACAGAAGAAAAATTCAAGGACACCCCTTCAAGTAGTGATTCTATTCTTTGGAAGTTACAGGAGGAATTGCCACAAGCCCAACTTGCTTTAAAGGAATGTAGGAAGGAGACAGTTCCTTTGCAGAATTATCAGGAGTTGCAAAAGCAATTCAGACAGTTGACTATAACAGAGGATGAAACTTTGTTGGGCCTCAAAATAGTCCCTATTTTCACTCCATTATTCACCAATATTTTCACACTTTACCTTCATGTCACCTCCATTCCACCTCCATATCATTACATTTACCTCATTATTGGGTTCTAACAATACTTTTCCAAAGTTTATTAATTCTTAACATTTCTAAGTGAATTTATGGCTAAAACTTAGAAAATAATATGCTTAAACTTATACCTAACAATTAGCATGAGTTTGTTGACATGCGTAGGCACAAAGGAAGCTTCCAGGGCATCTTTATGTGGCCTTGAATGATCAAATTCGAATTTGATAAGATAAGCTTCATGGAGAAGATCATGGACCTCATGGAGGAGATAATGGAGGATAGGGTTATGTGTCATCATTGGTTGAGAAATATGTGGGCCAAAGGAGAGAATAGTGGGTCTACATTTATGAGGTTGTTATCATAAGTTTTTGTATAAATAGGAGTACCTCCTCCATTCCAAAGGAGAGGACTCTTAGAGCATTGTATCCAATTGATGATGGAATAAAATAAGGCTTCATTTTTCATATATTTCCATTGTGTAGTTTTAGAATGTAGGATATGAATTTATGTAGTTTTAGATAGAAGTTTTCTTAATGTAGTATATGGGATAATTTGTCTTGTTCTTAGGAGAATTGAGCTCACTCTAAAAGGATGAGAGAAACATGTTATTTCATATTAGATCTTATTTCATTTAATTTCTTAGATGTTTGAGGATTTGATTTGTTTATGATTGATAAATGAGTTTTAAATTAGAATCTTATCAACATATGGGAGGATAACTAAGGGTCTAAGTTAGGCTCTCTCTCTCTATTTGATTTGCATGATAATTAAAATTCATTCTTTTCCTTTTATGTTTCAAGTATCATATGAGGAGATACCAAGAGTCTAAGTTAGGCTCTCTCTCCAATGATTTATATGGTAATTGAAATTCATCATTTTGCTTTCATGTTTCAAGTTAATTCATTTCTTATGCTTGTGAATGAATCTTAGTTTAGTTTGGATTAGTACATGAGAGGACAATCAAGAGACTAAGTTAGTCTCTCTCTCTACTTGAATCTAAACAACAATTAAGTTCATTCTCTTGTCTTTATTTCAAATTTCTGGTTTATGAATGATTTCTCTATGATACTGCAGGGAAGGACAACCAGGACCTCCTTAGTTAGGAGCCTCTTCCCTTGCATATTATATTGAATCGTAAATAATTAAGTTAAACATAGGTTAGTTGCCTACTCTTGCATATATTGTGCTGGCATCATCACAAGCTTACGAGTTTCCCTGGTCGATAATTTATGAGCAATTTAAGTCCAATAAATTGCCCAACATTTTGGCGCCGTTGCCGGGGATGGTGCTAAGGGATTAGGCATTAGAAATTTAATTCAGATCTAGTAGTTTTCTTTAGACAAAATAATTTGTGAGACCTGGTGACAGCAGGATCTTCACAAAGAAGTTTAAGTTTGAGTTTTTTATGGTTTAGTGTTTAGCTAGTTTTAAATTTCGTCTTTTCCAAAACACCCCCCCTGCATAAATAAACACAAATCGAGCGATGAGTATGCTCTCTTCCTGCGCTTCGTGTGATCAGGAAGATCAGAAAGTCCATTGATTTGGTTTAAATAAAAAAACTCTTGCTGAAGAATTAATTTGCAAAAAGAAATAAAGAATTTTGTGAATGAAAAAAAGATCATCTTCAAAACGCAACCCCTTAAAAACATCAGTTTTGAAAGGCAGTTTGTGATCCAACCAGGGCAAATCTGGACAAACGAAGACATGGGTTTTTTCCATAATAGAATGAATTATATAACCCAGAAATCGTTTGCTTAAATTCCTAACTGTCTAAGAGTAAATCGTGGTTCTTCGAGACCCTATTTTAGTAACTGCGTGAATAAAAAACGGTTTTTGTTTTACATTCATTGTGATCCAGGCCACAGCTTTTAGGCCATAAGGGAGCAGATTCTTGGGTCTCATGTGCCCAATCCGGATGGTATAATTGGTCTCGAGCCTTACTACTTTACCTTCGATCGGCTCGGAGTTCGCGTGCCAATCATTTTGATATCTCCTTGGAATGAAAATGGAAGGGAATAAAGCAGCAACATAAAACTTCTTTCAAGAAGGCAGTTACCTTCACCCTCGGTTGGATCCATTGGTTGCCTTCGAAAAGGCGTTGACATTGTGGGGGAATATGATAGATCAGAATGTCAATGCTACAAAAACAAGAGTCTTCTTTCGTGGATTTTCTCCCATGCATTTCAGTGCACAGAAGTGGAACAAGACTCACACCCACAAATGTAATTTTGAGAGGGAGCCAATCCTGGAAGAGTTATTCGTGAGCACTTATCCTGATAGAATGCAAACGGTGGACAAGGAGCTCGGTCGCACGAAATTCCCGGTCTCCCTCCTGAACATAACGAGGTTGTCAGATTTCAGGAAGGACGCACATCCATCTGTGTATACTCTCAAAAGTATGCACAAGCTAGCACCGGAGCAGTTCAACGATCCCGAACAGTAGAGAACCCTGACGGGCAGCACCTAAGTGTGATGGAAATGTCTGCGTTAGGATTTAATTTGAAGAGCTCGCGGATTTTGGATTTGAGAACATCCAAATTTATTTCTGTAACATATTCTTCCCTGAGTTGAAATGTAAGAGTCCACCAAATCCCACTTTTTATTGTGCGTTTGTTATTTTTAGCGTTAGTTTGTTATTGTATTTATTTGTTTTGATTTGGTTATTTATATTTTCTCCATGTTTGTTGTAATTGTAATTTATTAATATTTGTTATTATAATTAATATATTAATTGTATTAATATATTAATTTATTATTATTTTGTTGTATTATTAATGTATTATTTTCTTATTATATTAATTTATTATTAATATGATAATTGTATTAATATATTAATATTTGTATATATTTGTATTTGTTGTATTTTCATTGTATATATTAATATTTGTTAATTGTAATTTGTTATATTTTTTTTTATAAGTTGTTGAATATATTTGTTAATTATTTTATTTGATTATTAATTAATGTTTGATATAAAAATGGTATTAATATATTAATTATATTAATATATTAATAAGTTTTATAATTGCATTAATTAATATAGTTTTAATTTCTTGTTATTTATGTTGGTTATTGATTGTTTTTTTATGTGGTTTTAATATATGATTATCTTAATACATTGTTAAAAAATAAAAATAAAAAAATTAAGTGTTTTGTGATTGTTTATAAAATTTGGTGGCATGAAAATTGAGAGAAACATGAGAAGTGGCATGAAAATTGAGAGAATCATGAAAATTACAGGAATTGATTGAAAGTGTAACAGTTGGTACAAGGGCAAGAACTAAAAAAAAAACAGAAACAAAAACTTTTCACAAAATTCAAAGCTTGAAAATAAAGAATGGAACATTTGGAAGCATAATTTGAAAGAACATTTGGTGGGTTATTTAAATGCTGACTAACTTGTTTAGAGATGGCAAATTGATATTGTTGTATGCTTTTATAACATACTAATCTGCAGGACACAACAAATCTATGATGCCAAACTTTTCGCCATGCACAAAGTCAGCTGACACAAACAGGGAGTATAACATTTCCATGGTTATTTTAAGAATGGAATGATTTTAATATCATGATTAAGTCAAATTCAAAACTTTGATTGTCCTTAATTTGATTTATTTGGTATAAAATTTTTGCGTAAGAACCATGAAGCAAATGGCCATTTCTTCATGAGCACACTTATGTTTTCTTTGTACCAAGTTTTTTTTACAGGTTACAGGATAATCAAGTGATCATAAGGAGATTACATTATGTGCACAATTAGTCTTCCAAAGACTAAGTCATGACATATTCCAAAGATAAATCCAACTCTACAACCACTCCTTTGCGACTCCCTTTTTGCAAAACATTTTCCACCAATTGTCAATCCATAAAAGCATCCCATTTCCGTATCCATTTTTCACAGCAAGAGTTCTTATTCATCCAACATGCATTTCCTTACATTCATTTCTTACAAGCTTATTGCCATTTCCATTATCTTCACCATTCCCCTTCATTTCCACCAATAAAACTCTGCTTGAGTCAAAGTCCTAGAGTCTATGTATCATTGAAAAAACACCTAGAGGCTTGCATGCCTTAATGGCAAGTACTCTTGCCAATGAACAATGGGAGTACATTAATATCCCTTGTTTGTTGGATCTTGTAGGTGACTCGACCACGATCAATTTATTCGTACCTACAAAGATGTGTTAGGCATCCTGACTCCCATTGGAATCAATGGTGGGAGCTCTTGTGTTGGCTAGGGGCATTCATTAATGGCCACTAAGTCAACAACTTCTTGCTATGTTCGACATCGACACATTTAATCACATAGTAAGATTTGTGCCATCGAGCGTTGAAGACTTGAAGACCCATATTTTGTAGCAGATGAAGCCAATTTCCATTCATTGTATTTCCATTCATTGTATACATTGTATTTCACTTGAGGACAAGTCAATAAATAAGGCTGGGAGGAAAATGTAACTTCTATATTTTGTATACCTTCCAAGCCTTATATATTTTCAACCATATTCAGCAAGACTCATCAGATTCATCATCCAGCAGCAGATACAACTTTCAGCCATGTTCAGCAGACTCAGATTTTTCATCTAGTAGCAGAGGATCCAGCAGCCGATACAATAACACAGATTCATCTTTCATCCACAGCTTGAAGAAGCAGATTTAGAGCAGAATTGTGGCAGCTGCACATGCATGATTCATGCATGATTTTTCCAACCAAGTAAAAGAAGACCATGAACAAAATTTCTTGCAGCCACACGTGCACAGCTCTCATCCATTTTGGAAGGGTAAGTTAAGGTATGATATTTTCTAACTTTTAACCATTAAATTCCTTGAAAAGTTAGAATAATAATTTTTGGAAAAACTTCACTTCCTTTTTCCTTGCTTTCCCCATTTCACATAATCATCCGTTTAAGGGGAAGGATACATCCACATTCATATATCACATTCATATAACATCCACATTCATATATCACATTCTTAACCCCACTTACCTTCAAGCTATATTCACTATTACATGAGCATACAAATAGCTTTGTCAAAAGCATTTAAAAGTTAATTGGATGCTAATAGAATCATGGTTGTTACACAAGAACCAACCATGGTGCATTCCAACAAAATGCCAACACAAGCATGGTTGTTACACAAGAACCAACCATGATGCATTCCAACAAAAATACTCTGCAATAAAAAGAACATTATCATTATGCAAAGGTCATACATTGAATGCAACAAACAAAATATGGTTGAAACACAAGAACCAACCAAGTTGTAATTCATCAAAAATGCTTTGCAAAAGTTAAGTAAATGATATCATGCAGAGTTCGAGCCAAAGCTCAAGTACCAAAACGTAATGTAATAGATTGCATGAGGACATGTAATACCATTGATTGCATGAGGACATGCAATATCTTGAGTTTGGGGGAGATGTTGGGCCTCAAAATAGTCCCTATTTTCACTCCATTATTCACCAATATTTTCACACTTTACCTTCATGTCACCTCCATTCCACCTCCATATCATTACATTTACCTCATTATTGGGTTCTAACAATACTTTTCCAAAGTTTATTAATTCTTAACATTTCTAAGTGAATTTATGGCTAAAACTTAGAAAATAATATGCTTAAACTTATACCTAACAATTAGCATGAGTTTGTTGACATGTGTAGGCACAAAGGAAGCTTCCAGGGCATCTTTATGTGGCCTTGAATGATCAAATTCGAATTTGATAAGATAAGCTTCATGGAGAAGATCATGGACCTCATGGAGGAGATAATGGAGGATAGGGTTATGTGTCATCATTGGTTGAGAAATATGTGGGCCAAAGGAGAGAATAGTGGGTCTACATTTATGAGGTTGTTATCATAAGTTTTTGTATAAATAGGAGTACCTCCTCCATTCCAAAGGAGAGGACTCTTAGAGCATTGTATCCAATTGATGATGGAATAGAATAAGGCTTCATTTTTCATATATTTCCATTGTGTAGTTTTAGAATGTAGGATATGAATTTATGTAGTTTTAGATAGAAGTTTTCTTAATGTAGTATATGGGATAATTTGTCTTGTTCTTAGGAGAATTGAGCTCACTCTAAAAGGATGAGAGAAACATGTTATTTCATATTAGATCTTATTTCATTTAATTTCTTAGATGTTTGAGGATTTGATTTGTTTATGATTGATGAATGAGTTTTAAATTAGAATCTTATCAACATATGGGAGGATAACTAAGGGTCTAAGTTAGGCTCTCTCTCTCTATTTGATTTGCATGATAATTAAAATTCATTCTTTTCCTTTTATGTTTCAAGTATCATATGAGGAGATACCAAGAGTCTAAGTTAGGCTCTCTCTCCAATGATTTATATGGTAATTGAAATTCATCATTTTGCTTTCATGTTTCAAGTTAATTCATTTCTTATGCTTGTGAATGAATCTTAGTTTAGTTTGGATTAGTACATGAGAGGACAATCAAGAGACTAAGTTAGTCTCTCTCTCTACTTGAATCTAAACAACAATTAAGTTCATTCTCTTGTCTTTATTTCAAATTTCTGGTTTATGAATGATTTCTCTATGATACTGTAGGGAAGGACAACCAGGACCTCCTTAGTTAGGAGCCTCTTCCCTTGCATATTATATTGAATCGTAAATAATTAAGTTAGACATAGGTTAGTTGCCTACTCCTGCATATATTGTGCTGGCATCATCACAAGCTTACGAGTTTCCCTGGTCGATAATTTATGAGCAATTTAAGTCCAATAAATTGCCCAACAGACTTTTTCTAGGTTTTGACAAGTGGAAGATAGACACCATTTTCTCACTATATTTGGATGTCTTATCTTGCAGGTCTCCTGCTATTAACTATGCCCTGTTTCTATTGGAAAGATGCTTATTATTGAAGATTAAAGCCATAAAGGCCGATAAACCAATAGAATTAAAAAAAACTGAAGAATTTATAAGTTGCTATAAAGAACATGGGGTAAACGTTCAGCGACTTCTTTGTGAATATTATTTACATAATTTTGTATTTGAAGAAGAGGTAGATAAGAATCCTAGCCCTTTTTTTGGGGACGTTTAGTTTCAAGATTTTATTTCCTTCGCAGTTAGTCAACTTAAGTGGTTTAAGGCCTATAACTCTTTCCAGAGAAAAGAACATGAAATGGATTTATGGCTAAGAAGCGAGCCTACTCACCCTTTGCAACTGTTTATTAAACAGAAAAGGTTTATGACATAGGAGGGCATAATTAAGACTTTAGGACCTATACATAAGGAAATCGTGCAAATAGGAAGGGCATATTTCCACTCCATTTAGGAAAGGTCCTTGATCCATCCAAGATGAGATGGACAATCTCAACTAATAGTGTCAAGAAAAGAGAACCATTTAACTACAAGAACTTCAAAGTTGTTGTAGGCCATTTGGTCACATACATCAATATTATCCTAAGAAAAGGACCATATTGGTTGGGATGTCGATATAGGAGCCGTATTATTTGGTACCCTCCTGAAGGATATCATTTTGACTATGAGTTGCCTGAAGGACAGGAAGAAACAACCATTGCCAGTTTGATACAACAACATAGTTTTAGGTCTGATAAAGAAACGGGTTTTCCATCTTACTCTCTAACTACACTACATAGGAACTACTTATTTTTTATGAGGACATGAAACAAGGTAAGCAAGGGAGTATGTTGGGTCATATAATGGGTATAAGTTTACTCTTGATTACACTATCTTTTTCCTTATTTTTATGCATTTGTGCCCTGATATAGTAAGATGTTGATAAAATTTTGATGAGAAATGAATAAAATTGGTTTTGATATGGTTCGACTGAGCAAAGCTAACTTTCGTTATTTTTATGTAGAAATTGTCAAAGGGAACAACTATTGTTCAAAAGATTGAACAACAAATTCTAAACAGAAGGAAAGGAGCACATCTTATGCGGACGAATCATGGAATAAATCAAGAGGATCAACGCAAGTTGGAATGTTGTCTGATAATAACATTTAGTTGTGAATTCCTTAGGATCTCCTCATCCTAAGGAATCACATTTATCTATTTTAATTCTTAATTATAAAAGGTAGCCTGCAGGGGTTTGATCTCATGGCCAGCGGACGGTCTGCTAAGTTCTTTGTGCCGCTGTGCAGGTCATAGGTTCAAGTCTCATCTTAACCTGAGGGCCATTCTTGTGGGCTGGGCAATTCCTCCTAGCGGTTATAGTGGCAGCCGGAGGGATTTGACCTTGTGTAATGCGAGTACGATACCACCACCATTGCCGATTCCACTAGATATAAAAAAAGGGGAACTTCTCACCCTTTTGAGAGAGAGTAATTTTAATATACGAAGTGTAATCTTAAACAAGATAGCACATTATAGGGTGGGGAGGAAAGATGGCTAGGGTTTCAGAAGGAGCAAACTGCGCCGCCGCCGCACAACAAACCAGAGCTCGGACTTGCAATAGAACAACACGAAGATCGACAACTTGATCAACCAAACACTCTTCTCTGTCAATGTTTTAGCTTGGATTTAAATCAAGAAATGACTCCTATGAGGCGGATCGACACATACACATACCAGGGGTGCGTCCTTTCATCTTGTCTCAGGGAAGTTCATACTGGGAGGAGTAGGGATCTACACTACTAGGACAAGGAATGATAGTTACACCCTAGCAATGACCAGACCCTACCATCGATCGAGTTGTCGTTCACAAGCAAAACGAAGAAGGAAAGACTGTTAGATAAGATAGGGTAGTGCATATAGGGTTGAGGGTTGCACAGCTTGTTGAACCCCTGTCCTCCTTTGGACTAGCTTGTGTTAACTGATCTACCATTCTCAGGCAAAACAACAAAGGAGAGGCCGACATGTAAGTCAGGAATGCGCATGAAGGGTTGAGGGTCGTGAGACTTGATGCACCCCTGTTCTCCTTCGGACAAGTGTGGGTTAATGACAACAAAGGGAAGTTTTGGTTCATGGCCGGGACTCTGCTTGCAAAAACCATCATGAAAATCGATCTTGGCCAGCCTGAACAGGCGAAGACAGGGTACAGACTTCCCAAACCTTGTGGTGCTCTTGGGCAGACAGAGAAGGTAGATCTAACAGATTGAGGTCTAGACAATGTGGATCCACCAGGTATGGAGGAAGACCTGATGAAAATTTTTATCAGATCGATAGGAGGCAAACATTATTGCATACAAATCAACAAGAGGATGAGCATTAAGGAGTTACAAAAGGAGATCAAGATAAAACTGGGAACCCCAACAACATACCAAAATCTGATATATTCAGGACTATGGTGTCACCAAAGATTCAACCATCATACTAAATCTGAGACTGAGAGGCGGATGCAAGGGAGCCAGCTCCAAAACTTCAGGCTCTTTCCGTGATGCAGTCAAAGGAAAGGAACACATGCAAAACAAACCAGCAC
Organism: Pinus tabuliformis; assembly: GCA_031772625.1. Classification (NCBI taxonomy): domain Eukaryota; kingdom Viridiplantae; phylum Streptophyta; class Pinopsida; order Pinales; family Pinaceae; genus Pinus; species Pinus tabuliformis. The sequence goes on from CM062805.1 coordinate 72,691,026, forward strand.
CAACATCAGAACTACCAGGCCCCTACATTGTGGAACAGAAGCTGGAATCTCCAATGCTTACAGTATCTCTACCGGAGATAACTAATCTATACATAGATTTAGCCCAAAAATCTGTTATCTGTAGATTTAATGGTTTCTGGCCAAAGTCTGATGCATTGCATCAATGGATCTTCTCCACATGGTCAACCAACTGTGAAATTTATTTATGCCCAAAAGGGTTTTTCATAGTCAGATTCAACACCAAACAAGATTGAGATAACATCATCAATCAGGGGCCTTGGTTTTGGGGCAATGCTGGCCTCTTCATCACCCCCTGGTTTCCGGATTTTGATGCCAATACCATGGTAGTTTCAACAATGCTAGTTTGGGTAAGGCTTCATAACCTCCCTCTACATTTTTGGCATCACAAAGTTTTAATAGCCATTGGGAACTCCTTGGGGAAGTTCCTAAAATCAGATGATGATAGGATTACCCGGGGAATCTTCACATATGCCAGAATATGTGTAGAAGTGGACCTGAGTCAAGGACTACCAGATCACATCACATTGAATTTTAATAATTCACTGTGGACACAACCGCTTGATTATGAGAACACAACATTCAGATGCCGCGGATGTTTCCAAACAGGGCACCTCCACTACGCTTGTCCACTAGCTAGGAAGGAGCCTAAAGGAAATAAAAAACATCAGAAAAAACCCAAAGGTTGGCAGCATACTGAACCACTAGAAGAAGAGGAATTGAAGATAGAACCTACAGGCGAGAAAATGGGACAAGAAAATTTACAGGAAGAAAAGACCCAGGAGACTGACTTGGGGCATGAACAACAACAAGAATCTCAGCTGGAAGTAAGTGGAATCAAACGAACTCATGGCTCCGAAGGATCGGAATCAGACAAAGAACAACCAATGAATACAATGGAAGCTTTCCATTATTGATACCACTCCCAACACTGGAGGTTGGCGAAGAGTGAAGAAGAAAAGGGCAAGAAAGCATAGGCCAGCTGTATCATTTTTTTTTATTTTCTTGTTGTTTTCCTGATTTCAGGAACAACTCTTTTCACGTTTTCTTTGACACGATAGTATATCTTACGTCTCGTGGGCTCTATGATCTGCACATCATACAACAAAAATGAATGCTTAATGCATATACTATGAACTTTTTATTTCGGTTAATAAAAAGTTCGATTTTTTCTTTGGAAAATATAGTGCGTTGTAATGACATTTGAATTTGATGATTAATACATGAATTGAGCAGTTGTTCACTCATGATATTCTGAAGTAGTTAAGCAGTATTCGCTAGCAGCTTGGGCCTGGTCACTGGTGGATTCCACTGTTGTTCCCTATGTTTTTACTTTTCCTTTATCACAAGTTTAATTACTCTGCTTTATAGTTTTAAAGACAATTTACTTTCATTGGTGTGCAATTCGTGTATGTATTTCATTACTTCTTAATTCTATCAATCGATTTCATTTACTTATGTTATGGATTGAATTAATCATTAAGAGAGAGTTATTTCTGGTTCACTAAAAGATAGAAGTGTTATTGATTGGATTGGATGCTTTATTCCTCCACAGTAGTTTAGAGTTAGCTAGAAGAGATCTGTTATTGCTACATTGCACTTAGTTGATGCGATTGCAATTAGAATCTCTTGATTAAGATTGAGTCTTGGTTTTGATTAAGGATGAGTTTTGATGCTTAGATAGATTATTTTCCCTAAAGTTACAAGCTTGAGATTTATGATTTAATCCGTGTACTCTTGCATTGAATTTAATAAATTATCTCAAACATTACTCTCCATAGATATAGCATTTGCACATATTGTGTACACTCTTGGAATAGAAAGACGTACCCAGGTTGATGATTAATGTGAGGCAATTAGGATTTTTTAAAGACACCTTATATCACCCAACACTTCCCACCACTTTTCGGGAGTAGCTTGCAAAGAAACACTCATTACATGGATCTTGTAATGGCCCTCTCCTTAATAAATTTTTCAATAGAATTAGTACCATTAAAAGTAGAGTACTTGCATACGTCGGTACCAATCGAACGAATACAACGAACAATGGCACAATCTCAGGAGTAGAGTTCATGGGAACCTTGTTTCCAGCCTTCCATGGCAACTTCATAACCAACTTCAATGCTATGAATACTCCTCCAACTAATAGAGCCAACTATAGTGGGGTTAATGTAATATTCTCATTTTCCAGTAGTCAAATGATATAATTGATCCACCAAACTAGAGGATTCCACATCATCCACAGGCTCAGTGAACCTCAGACCTTGATATGGAACAAGAGGTTGTGTAACATGCATACAATCTAATTCAAAAGTCATAATGTCCCATTTTTAAATCAATGGATGCATAATTCTCGAAAGCCTAATCAATGCCCAATAGAGCCAGGTACGACTCTTTGTCCCCAATAATATCGATAACCTCAAAATCTTCATAAGTCTTAGCACCAGCTATATCAACCTTTGACTTGGTGCAGGAGGAAATAAGGAAGAATACCATAGATGGGATTTCATCCAAGGGCGAGGATGAAGAAAACTATGCCTTGGCTAGAAAGGAAGAGAAGGGAAAAGTGAATAAATCCCAATCCAAACCATAATATAGTAAAGGGGACAAGAAGAAGGAATTGTCCAGAATCAAGTCCTTTCACTATCATGAATTCAATAACTATGTCACAAAGTGTCAACATAAGAAGGCAAGCAGGAAGACCTTAGGAGGAGCAAAAGGTGAAGCTTTGGCTACATAGTTCAAGCTTGACTTTACCCTCATTACATGCATGGCCAAAATTACTAAGAAAACTTGAGTGCTAGGTTGTTTGGTTACCCGTGATTAGTTGCAATCGTCACGGGGGGCTATGAGAATCCATTTCGGGACAATGAGACATCCTTTGTTAATTAGGAGCACTCATGAGAACAGATCTCATGATTCATTCTGAGATCAATGCAATGTTATGCTGAAAAATTGTCATTGTAGTTTGATCATAATACATCTTGTGTAAATGTATATTTTTGGTGGTACTTGGACTGAGGTGCCTCATTCCATATGATGGGGAATAGAGAATTTTTCAGTGACCTAGAGGAAAAATACTTATAGATGCACATTGAGATGGAGGACAACGGAAAGTATAACACAAACGTGATTGGTACAAGCACATTTTAGAGGGATTCAAGTTCCTCCCTTAAGCTCAAGGATGTCATTTTCGTTATAGATCTAAAGAAAAATATCATCTTTGTTAAATTTTTGGAAGATCATGGTTATTATGTGATCATCAGCAAAGGAAATCATTCTTGATACACATATCCATGGGATAAGTGAAGAAGATCAGGTTTCATGTGAAGAACCTATATAAGCTAGAAGTGGAAGACTGTGATGCATTGAGCACGAATGCAGAGAAGGTGCAAAGCCGAGATATCGGTGAAATTTGGCATATAATACTTGTCCATTTGCATCATGGTACTTTGAATATTATGCAGTAGATAAACACAGGCCGTCCCAAAGGATCATTAGAGAAGCAGGATACAAGTGAAGGGTGTACCTTCGGGATGTACATAAAAGACACTTTCCACGATCGAGACAAAAAAAGCACATGAAGTCCTTGAAAGGATCAACTTTGATGTTTGTGAACCTTTCTCGACAACCTCCATTTCTAGGCACAAATACTTTGTCATTTTTATTGATGACTTCACATGAAAGTGTTGGATCGTCCTCATGAGGAAGAAGGATGAGACGTTCTCCAAGTTTGTAGAGTTTAAGGCACTAGTTGAGAAAGAAATGGGAAAGAAGGTGAAGGCTCTCAGGAGTGATAATTGAGGTGAGTAAATGTCAAATAAATTAAAAAAAAATTGTGCAAAACAAGGAATTCGATGAGAATTTCAACACCCCACAACCCATAGCAAAATGGGGTGGCTAAGAGGAGGAAATATAGAATTATAAGAGTAGCGAGGGAAATATTCCATGATCAAGGCTTACCTATGCATTTTTGGGCTGAGGGATGCAACAAAATAGTATATTTTTAGAACCAGAGTCCTCATCGAATCATGGGCATGATTAGAATGGAGGATGATTTCTTGGGGAGAAAGCTGGATGTGTCACAGTTCAGGAATTTTGGAGCCTCTATTTACTGCCATGTCTCCAAAGAATCAAGGAAGAAGTTAGAGTCGATAACATAATTGGGGGTATTTTTGGTTTACACAAAAACTCACAACAACTACCGTGTATAAATGCCATCCCTCAAAATGACAGTTGTGTGAAGGGATGTAAAATGTGATGAAGACAAAGTTATGTGGTTCTGTCTTAAGAGGGAGCTTCAAATCCCACCTGATGAGGAGCTTTTAGCTTCAAAGGAGGAACCTGAGGATGTTGTGGAGAAACCATAAATTGAGGAGTAGAGATTAGAGAAAAACACTTAAGTTGAATCATCTAGGGAATTCAAGAAAAGGACCATGGAAGTTGAGAGACTTTTGTAGGATACAAGGGATAATGTGGGTGCTCCTTCAAATCAACATAGGAAGATAAGATCATCATATTGGTACACTGGCTACACAGCTCTAATAACTGAGCTTGTAGAGACTGAGCAATCCTTTTTTGAGGAAGAAGTAGAGGAACCTGTATGGGTTGATGTAATGATGGAGGAGTACAAATCCATTGTAAACAAATGTGTTTTGGAAGTGGTCCTTGTTAGCGCTTGAAATTTCACCTCAGGCTGAGAAAGGTAAACTCCAAGGCAACATCAAACCACTTAGCCTCGTAGCTAGCCCTACGGGGCAGGAGAGGGCTCTCTCCGGTCTATCTCGGTAAAGATCTTCAACGGGCGAGATAACCAATAAGGAAACACTGATTTTAGGCTAGTAAACTGATCAAGAGGTTTGATTTGGGATTTTTAGGTTTTTGGTGGAAAGTTGGGGAAGGGCAATTTTGGGTGCGGGGATTGGACACATTTTTTGCAGGGGGTTCTTTGGGGCAAGGTAGGAGACAATATTGATGCCTTTGATAGAGGTGGATGGATGAGAATGACCGGTGAGGAGTTAAGGAGAGCAAGCAATAACCTTGAATTCCCCTTAAACAGTTGAAAACATTGATATTAAGCAAACTTAAAAGCAGAGCATGACAGTCATGAATTCTACTTTAACACTTCATTTGCCTAATTTGCAGAAGGAAAAGTAAGGAAATGATTCAAATAACACACTTACAAGTACAAAGAGAAACACACCATCAATACATGTGACCACAAGAATCCCAAAAAGGACTGCAAAACCCTGGTCTTCCTTTGCCAAAAATTGCAGAGATACAGTGAATAATACAATAAGAGCTTATCCCTCAAGAGTCCAACCATGAAAATGAGCAAGAAAGTACATAATATAGGCCATCTAACATCTTTCCCTGCCTCTAGGGGTCGAGCTCATCCTTCTAGGAGCTGTTTCAACCAATTCTAAACTAAGCACTGAAAACTAGGCAATCAAAACAACTTGCCTCTATAAGCTAGGAAACCAATTCATTCATTAAATGCATGCTATTTCATGAATGAATCTTCTAGAGAAGGTAAATAAGTGTCATATCAACATGAAAATACATAAATTACATCAAAGAGGGTGAAAAATCCCATCAAAAGTCAAAACTAGTAAAAGCTGCGCGAATCCATGAGCTGTAAGTGAAAAATTGTGAAAATTGCCTGATGGGTCGCGCGCATTTCCTGGACGGGTCGCGCACCTTTGGAGGAACTTTGGAGGCACTTGCAGGTGTCCAAAAGAGTCAAAAGTGGGCTTGTTGGAAAGGTCTGGATGTCTAATTTCCAACCCAAGTGGAATTTTTGAATTTGGTTGTCATTTGCCCCTCCAAAATTGCAATCTCCCAAGACTGCTCCCTATGTGTCAAAAATGTGGCAGAAACTCATTTTTTGCTTGTTTTTTTGACTTTCTGGAGGCCCAAAACTTGGTGAAATTTCTTAGTAATGGCTGAGCAAGTGTAACTTTCCATGACAAATCCAGAAATGTTGAATTTTTCCAAAATGGAGTTGCCAAACCTATTTTTTGCCAAACAAAGCTCAAAAATGACCCAAAATACTCAAAATTTTTTGGAATTTGTGCTGGAGTTGAGTTATCTAGTATCATGCTCCTTCAAAGAAGCCTCAGCCAAGATGTGGAGGGGGTCGGGCCTTTTCCTTCGTTTTTGTGCTTTGGCCAACTTCCTTTGGAGCACTTTCATTTTCGCCTTACATACATGCATCCGCGCCCAATAATGATTTTTCATGTTCCTGAGCAAGTCCTTATCCTGGTTGGCCTTGGCCAGCAACCTCTCCAAATGAGCATTAACCCGAAGAAGCATAGCCTCTCGCTCAATGGGTACCAAATCGCCGGGTCTTCTTCGATTCAAGTTGCGGTCCCCACGAATCCTCCACAACTCATCAAGAGTTTGCTCATCCTCCAATTGCTTGTTGCGCTGCTCCAAATATGTGATCGTCCATTGTGCCCCTTCTAATCTCTTCTGCAATGCATCATTTTCAGCTCTAAGGTGCTGAATGATCTCCTTTGACTCTAGGCTAGGAGAACTGATATCAAGATCAACAAGCTCTATATCTGGAACACCTGATGGCCCCTCATCAATCTTGGGCTGTTTTCCCGTCTCTGATACTTGTGCTGCTATCGGAGACGAGGCCCCTTCCACCTGGTGTGGAGATAACACTCATGGTGCTGATGAAGAAGGCGAGACCCCTTCCACCTGATGTGGAGAAAATACTCGCCGAGCTGCTGCAAATAAGGCCTTGTGGCCTCTCTGATAAGTGACCATTGAAGGAGAGCTGACATGTCTAGTCTCATGGATATCATGCTGCTGTGATGGTCCTCCCTCCTCATAAACAATCTCAGGATGTGGTAGTGGTACTGTGAAGAACTCACGAGAGATAAACTCCTCCCATGGGATGCCATGCTGAGCCAACTGATGTATGACCACAAGCTGAATCAAACCATAATGATAGAGGCTCCTATATTGTTGTGCTGGGCTCTTCCTTTGCATCAAAGGCACCATCCTCTCAATATTCTGGCACAAGAAAACCGGGATGTTCATCATCCGTACCCGTGTGAAATGCATCAATAAGAGAATATGGTATGAATACACAAGTGAAAATCTGCCCTCACAGGTGAAATAGCGCATGATAAGTCTCATCAATGGAGCATACTCATTCCTCAAAAATCTGAAAGGAAATACACCCGTCACTTGTCTCATGAATGCAGGTTTAATGTAAGGCTCAAACTGAACATTGTCCAATATTTTGCGCTTGTTCCACACTTCTCCAACATTTGGTATCCCTGTTGCTTGAGCAATCATCTCAGGTGTCAATGTAAAATCCACCCCTACAAGGTTCACATGCCCATCATGCAAATGCAAAACAAACAATCGAGCCAACTCCCTGTGATGCTAAATCTGAGAGATCCTCTCGCAAAACTCATAACAAGACATATAACGGAAACATGAGACTGCAATTGGACAAGCCTGCAAATCAGTCAAAGAGGTGGGCTCCTCTCTCCTATGATGACCGCTCTTTCCACCTTTGTGAGGTATCCTCTATACCTCAAACTCTGAAGCTGACTCATGGTCATCACTTTGCTCATAATTGGTTTCGGTTTCTGACATTGTTTTAGGAGCAAAGTGGCTGAAATGTACTGCTGTTTGTGCTTTGAAAACTACTGATTAAAATGTTGTTTTAAGGGGACAAGTAGCACAAGGGAAATGTTAGGGAAGGGATACTTTAAAGGGAAATTGGGAATAATAATGAAACAGGGAGTTTTAGGGGAAAAATCATTGCATATACATCATTATACAATTTTACTTACAAGGATGTTATGGGAGGTAGGGTTAGGATTTTAATTTTTTGATTTCTTGGGGAGAGGGATAGGGTTTTAGGCTCTTAGCAAATTTGGAAGGGAAGTTTAAATAAAATGATAAGGAATATGTAATGGGAGGTGGACAATAGGAAAGAAAAGGGATACCTCAAAACAGCATAATAAACCCTAGCAATTTTGACAACTTCAAGCCCAAAAGCACAATGGAGACTTTTACTTGCAAATGAAGACCTTTAAAAATACAATCATGATCTTCTTGAACTGTAACAAGCAATAATTTTTCATGATTGAGGGCCTACCTTGCAAAATTTAGTAACTTGTGGTTCCTTGGCATCTTTCTGGCGGTTTTGTGTAGAGGGAACGCTGATAGGTCGCGCGCCTCACCCAACAGGTCGCGCGCGCTTGACGGGTCGCGCCCGTTGAGAATTAACACTGGCGGAGGTGGCCTGACGGGTCGCGCTCGCCTGACGGGTCGTGCGCCTCCCAAACTCACCGAATTCACTCAAACGCTCTTGCAACTGATTTCTCTATCACTTGGATGCACAATGAAGCTTGATGGAGGGAAATAGAGCCTTTATAGCCTTGCTTTGAATAAATTTCATGTCACAACCCACATTCTAATGTTTTTCATCACACTTTTTAAACTTTGAATGCTGCTGACTTTTTGGTTTCCTTTTATCCTGAAATTGGTTGAATTGATGTTTTCCTTGATAATTTTTTGCAGGGATAGCTTCTGAGGGGTCCTGGCAAGGGAGCCAGGGTTGTATGCTGTCCTTTGAATCATTTTGAATTTTTACAATTTTTACAAAATGTTGCGAAATGACCTTGGCTTTAAAAACAAGGTGAAAATTAGTTGCACAAGATAGAATCTTTCGAAGAAATACTTTGAAAATCATCCCTCTGGCCTGCTGGGCATTTATTGACCTTAGAGACATGACCTTGAAAACAAACTAGACCTAAACCCTAGACCTAAGACTTTTGACCTCAAGACAAGACAAGCAACTTTGAAATAGTTTATTGACTGAAACAATTTGATCCAGCAGTGCCAAGAGGGGAATAAAGACACTAGCTCCTCCATTAGGGTTATGGCATGCCTAATGGAATGCAAGACACTGATGAGACACCTACTTATGCAAATGAAAAGAGCTTTGATCACTGATGGAGGGCTACTAGACCGACTCTAACAGTCCTAAGACCAGTAGACAAATCTATTGTGGGTTTGAGATGGATCTTCAAGGTAAATAATGAAACATATGGAAGCATAGAAAAGTACAAGGCCATATTTGTGTCTAATGGGTACTCTCAAGATGAAGGGATTGACTATGAGGAGACCTTTTCTCCTACAGAAAGGTATTCATCCATCAGATCAATCCTTTCTCTGGCTGCACATATGGGGTTGAAGATCCACCAGATGGATGTGAAAACATCATTCCTCAATGGAGTTATTGAGGAGGCGATGTATATCAAGCAACCAGAAGGCTTCGAGACTTTTTATCAAGAGTATCACGTGTGAATACGCAAGAGAGCATTGTATGGTCTAAAGCAAGAACCTCGTGATCGGTACACCAGGATCGATAACTATATCACTAGTTTGGGCTTCACCAAAAGTGAAGTGGATGAAAATCTCTATCATATTTTGGTAGAAGGTAAATTGTTGATTATTGTCTTATATGTTGATAACTTGATTTTAACTCTTAGTGAGCAGTTGATCAAATCTTGCAAGGAGGACCTTGCAAGAGAGTTTGAAATGAAGGACATGGATTTCATTCATTACTTCCTCAAATTGGAAGTATGCTAAGGTCATGGGAATTGTTTGTCTCTTAGGGAAAGTATGTGAACAAGATAATTCAGAGGTTCTACATTGACAATTGCAAACCCATGGAGACTCATCTAGTGACCAACTGGAGGAAAGAGGATGCCACTTCATATGACGAAGTGGATGCTACTGTTTTCCAACATTTGGTGGCTTCACTAATGTATCTTGTGAACACATGGCTAGATATGTGCTATGCAGTCAACCACCTAAGCCAAGCTATGGTTAAGCCAACCAAACTATTTTGGAGGGTAGCTAAGCATGTTATACGGTACCTCAGAGGCACTACCCAGTTTGGACTCTGGTACAGATGGAAAAAGGGATTGAAGCTGTGTGGCTTCACAGATGTAGATTGGGTAGGGAGTCCATCAGACCGAAAGAGTACATCAGGTGGAATTTTCAGTATTGGGTATGCAACGGTTTATTGGTACAACAAGAAGCAAAGATCTGTGGCACTCAACTCGGCAGAAGAAGAATACATGGTTGCCATTCAAGCAACATGTGATGCGATCTAGATGAGAAAGATACTTGTTGGATTGTTTGGTTAGATGATAGATCCAATTGTGATATAATTTGATAATTAGAGTTGCATCAAGCTCTCTAAAAATCTTATTTTTCGCAATCGATCCAAGCATACATATATCCAGTATCACCATTTACGAGATTGTGTGTAGAGGCAAATAATGTTGTAGGAGTACATTCCCATAGAGGAACAAGATGTTGATATTTTGACAAAGGCCTTCTCAAGAGGCAAGTTCGAGTTCCACTTTTGCAATATAAGGGTGGTTGATAATCCCTTTCTTGGTGAGAGGGAGTGTTGAAAATGTAGCAAGAAAATCTCAGTTTGACCTTATTTTGGTCAAACTAGAGAAAATTCGAATTTCTATTTCCATAGAAATCTTGGAGTTAGTTAACTAAGGTGACATGGAACCTGTCACCCAATCAAATAAGATAATTCGATTTGGGGAAGCTTGATTTCAAGTCATTATGATTGATTTCTAATTTCTAGCAATCTATTTCAGTTAAATTGAGTTATGGTGAGTTAAACTAGTTCTAACTGTTGGAGGAACTAGTGGAAGGTCAAGTTGTGGAAGTGTAACTTCAACGACACTCGTTGATCAACCAGTTAACTAATCAATCAACCTAAAATAACTAAGAAAAATTTTATGCACTAATTTTCCATGTTTTTTCTAAATTTCTTTTCTCTAATTTCCATTTTTTCTAAAAACTATTCGCCCAAAATTTATAGTATAAAATTGTTTTAATGTAAAAATCGCCAAATAATTATATAGAGATAGCATAAATTTATTAGAAATTTGAATACTTTTAGAAAAATATTGCTAAACATTTTACATATTACATATTATGAACTAGTGAGATTCGCCAAGGTTTCTAAATATTAAAATAAATTTCCATGCTTCAAATTTTCCCTGAAATTAAATGATGCATGCAGAGAATTCGAGTTATCCAGTTCAGATGGAGATTCAAATGTAGTGTACTATTATTTGTATATTATTCCAACATAGTGTACTATTAGTTGTATAAATTTCCTTTCTTCAAATTTTCCCTGAAATTAAATGATGCATGCAGAGAATTTGAGCTACCCAGTTCAGATGGAGATTCCAAGGTAGTGTAATATTAGTTGTATATTATTCCAATGTGTACAGGTGGTGCATGTAGTCATAGGAAGAGCCTAGAGGAATGGCACAATCCAATTGAGGGTATTTCCTAAATATTAGAGGAAATTTTCTTGAAGGAACAACACAAAGAAATAGCGTTATAGAATCATTTACCACCTTTGTATAATAGATTCTCTGACTCATGGTCTTGGGCAGCGCTTTCCATTTAGACTTGGTCCAAATATTAAAAAATATTATTTTAAATTCCATATGCCACTCTTCCCTGAAAAAAGGGCATGCACACGCTGGTTCAACTATACCCAACCCGCGTATATGATTTAAATTATGAAAAAAATATGAAATCCTTACTTTTTGGGAAGCGTTTATGGGTTACACCTGAAGCCTACCTACAGGAGCCTGTGGCCTAACTATTTCCCAACTAAAAAAATTGTTTTGAGGTCATATAAATACACTTCACGGGGAAGGTCTATGGGGAGAGAAAGATAGGATATTGATATCATATCCAACTTGTCCCTGATCAAGTCTGATTTATCCCTGTGCCTCCTGCACTCCTAGCTATAGGAAACCCACGTTTCCTCATTGTGACGTCCATCTCCTTTATATGGCATCCATGTTTATGCATTTGAAAGAGGATTGTTGAGGATTCACCTGGACGAATCTGTAGGAAGGTTTCGCTTGGAGTTGTGGATGGATCAGGTTGTATTCATCCACATTATTTTGTAGTCATTAATAGAGAATCCATCTCTTGTTTCTGATGTTAGGATCTTAATGCTTTAATTCATGTTTAAATCTAACTAATGTATGATTTCATGTTTTATACTTATATTCTTATATGATCTAACACTTATATCATGAACATGCTTTCAATTACTACTGTTGTATATGCCTTTCTTGAATGGGTTGCAGGTTTTAAGACAATGGACGAAGCAGAGGGTTTGCACCCTACGAGGACAACCTCAAATGTAGGACCTTCGAGTAATACGTCTCCTTCCTACTTCACTAGTTTGTGTATGCCATCTGATCTCTTGGGGTGCTCAACCCATACCCTATGGTGTATTATCCCCGTAACAAATAGGAGCTTGGAGGGCTTGAAAATTGCCTAAGTCTTGGCCATAGTGAGTTAGTTAGGCAAAGAGATAGACTATACACTTATAGGTTGTGCTCAGGGTTGAGCAAGCTTGTATATTCATCTATATTCTTTGATTAATGAAATACAGATAGGAAGGGGTTTTGAGTAGTTGCTTTCCCCTAGATAAATATTTGTGCATGTGTGATGCTTCCTTTTGTATGTCTATAATTTGTGTTCTATATTGTGAATTCATTTCCGTAGAGTAGTAGAGTAGGTTCGAGTCTTGTGATTTAATAAATTTCATGAGCAATTTGGGATCTACATCATAATTTATATAATCTCGATCATTCTACTTCAAAAGGTAGCTTACATAGTCTTCCAACACTCTTTTTAAGGTCAAAACTTTCCTGCACTCTCTTCTATTTTTTTTAGTCCTTTCACTCTTGCTGCATTACAGAAAAAAAAATGAATTCTACATTAATTTATTTTTCTTTTATTTACACAAGGTCCATAAGAGTTACTGAACTTGAGTTTGTGAGATGTAAAGTGACACTGACTAAAGACTCATAAACGCTACCACATGCAAAGGCAAACACATCCCAGGCTAGTTCTTCATCAACACGAGATATTTTTCTCTCTATAGTAGCTCCAACAAAAACATCAACAAATACAACTATCTCATTCAAGGCCCTCAATTCTTGCTGAAGATATTGGTCAATCCAAGGTAGACCAATTGGAAAGATGACATTGAAGACTTACAACAAAAATGTGGCTTAGGAAAAGTATTTGGATTTGGTCTTGTTGATCGTGATAGAGATGAATTTCACCTTTCTGAATTCTTTCTCATACTTTCAATAAATAAGTTGGGATGATTGACACTTGTGAAGAAATTTGTTGTATTAAGAGGAAAATTCTTCCCTCATTGCAACTTACTTGTTCCACACAACTATGCAAGTCAACATAAGGTTGGTTAAAATGTACAATGATAGTTTGGAAAACAAAATAAATGTTTATTTAAAGTTAAGGCATCTATTAGATATGAAGTTAAACATATTTGTTTTGATAATATTTTCACCAATAAAAGCAAGGTGCTTTACAACCATAACTTAGGTGGGATGATCTTCTATATTAAGTATGAAAAACTTGAGGTTTACACTCGTTGGAGTTAAGATTAATTTAAGTTACTTATTAAATTTTATAGGTTGCACACACTTTAAAGTATTTTTAATTAATCTAGCTGTTAAAAAATTACAACTTTGAATATTTGTAAGCTCTATAAGGTATTATATTTTAGTTCATAGGTTTTCACTTAGGATTTGATGCCTCCAGCTCTAAGTGCTCCACATATCTGAAATTTAGATATATATAAATGGTGGTATGTTTATATCTATATATATTTAAAACCACTGATCTGTAAATAAAATTTGTAAATTTTTGTTTGAGTTATTTTTATCTATTTATTTTCATTATACAATAGTGTTTAACATAACTATTGTGACAACATCTCCCTACATTTGCTTATACTGGGTCTAGAACACATCTTTGTGCAATAACTTGTACGATGGAATAACTAGATAACTGACATGGACGCAGAAGAAAAAAACATAATGGTGAGTAGGCCATTATTGTTAGGTCATTATAATACTAGTGTAGCCCCTTATTGTTATTATTGTGCCCCATAGAAGCCCACTATTGTTATTGTTGTGTCCTTACAATATTATTTTTATGTAGGCTCTTATTATATTGTGACACTTTAGACTCATATATATAGAAGGGAGGTCTTGTCATTTGTATCATCCAAGAATCGTTCACTTTTATAATGTAAAGGAGGTTTCCCCCTCGAAGAGGCTAATTTTGAAGTCATTGATCTTATATTTTCTTCTATTTTGTGAGTTGGTTGCATAGCATTTTGTATCAAAGATTTGGATAATAGGGTTTCCCTGTTGCAAATAGGTCATCATGGAATTTTCTCTATACCTATTTTTCTACGAAGGGTCAGAAGATGAAAGTTTTATCACTAGGAGACAAAATTCTAATGAAGTTTTGTAAAAATTTCATATCTTTTTTCACTATATTTTCGGAGATATGATCCAATGAAGTTAGGGTTTCTGCATGATCCATAATTTTGTCTCAAATATGTGACCTTGGGAAAATAGACATATCTTCCTCTACGAGCATCAAATTTTAATTTCATAAAAATTGGCCAAAGGAGAATAGTCTGTACTATATTTTGTATCATTTTCAAGTTCAAAGGTCGAAATAGTGAAACGTGGAACTCCGTACAAGTTCACTCTACTGAACAAGTCTATACTCAGGTCATCGTGGGAGATTGGACATAACTTTACCTTGAATAATCCAAATTTGGTATGACTTGTGGAATTGGAAAGACAACTCAGAGGGATACCATAAAAAAAAAAAAAATTCAGACCTTCAAGATCTGAATTTTATATATACAATAGATTCAACATCGAGCTCCTACAAAAGCAAGAAAAATGTGTGTATTTTTTTTTTAAATTGCATAATTTTTGTTTGAAAAATTAGTTTGAATTGATTCGAGGGGCATAGTGAAGCATAAATATCATTGTTTGATTCGAAAATGATGTGAAGTAGGAAAATGGAAACACCTAGTGAGCAAGCAAAAAGTTTTGTTATGACACATGAAGAAGAGGAACAAATGCAACATGATATATCAAAATTACGAGACCAAGTGCAACAAATTTCACTCGCACAAAGAGTAACAAAAAATGAAATGGAAGTTAAGATGGATGGTTTGAAGAATGGTTTAAAAGAAGACATGGAAGGTTTGAAAGATGGAATATAAGAAAAAATGAAAGGGAACATGGAAGATTTGAAGAATGGTTTAAAAGCAGACATGGAAGGTTTAAAGGAAGGCTTAACAAAGTTGCTATAAGAAATGCTTCCTAATGGCGAAAAGGTATTAGATGAAACTAATGATGAGAACAAAAGGAATATTAATCATGATTTAATAGACTCTAACTTTGGATTGAAGACCCACCATATTTGAAAGATTGATACGAGGAACTTTGATGGCAAGGATCCGGTAATGTGGATACTACAGATGGAGCAATATTTTGATCTCCATAGTGTGTTACACATACAAAAGGTACGCATTGTATCTTTATATTTAGAATCAAATCAATTTGTATGGTATCTATGATTTTTTTCTTGTAAACCACTTATCACTTGATCAATTTTTACGTAGTAAATGATAGCACATTATGAGGATACAAAGAGAAACACCTTCTTTAGCCAATTGATAAATCTCAAACAAAACGGTCCAATGGTAGAGCACATTGAGGAATTCGAAAAATTCAATATTAGGGTAAATGATATTCTAGAAGAGCATAGGATTGATGTATTCATAGGGACTTTAAAGAATAAAATCCAACATGAGGTTTGACTTTGGGAACTTGATTCATTAGAGAAGGCACTTAGGGTGGCCAGAAAAGTGGAAAGAAAAATTATGACAGCAAGGAAGTCTACAACTCATGACTATAAAGACGGAAGTGTTGCTGCTCCTAGCCTTCCACAACCTACAATTTTGAAACCACAATAGTTGGAGGAAAAAAGAGCAAAAGGACTTTGTTACAGTTGTGATATAAATTACACTAAAGGTCATAAGCGTGCTGAGAAGAAATTATTTTACATAAATTTTGAAGAGGAGGAAGAAAAGGATCAAGAAACATCAAAAGAAGAGGATATACACTAGGAACCAACCCTAGAGAAAGAAGAAATGAATCCGATCATATCTTGTAATGCATTGGTAGGAATTACCAGTCAAACTCTCAATATAGAAGGACATATCAAGAAGAAAAAGGTAATAGTATTGATTGATTTAGGTAGTACCCATAATTTTATTCATTGTAGGATAGCTAAGGAATTGAATTACTTCATATATCCAGCACCAGAGTATCAAGCAATGGTTGCAAATGGAGGAACTATAAATTTATCTATAAAGTGTCATAATATAAAGCTATCCAAGGGGGAATATGTATTAAATAGTCCAATTCTTTCCATTCCAATGGGAGGTGCTTATGTTGTACTAGGAATCTAATGGTTACAATCTTGGGGGATGGTAGCTTTTAATTTTCAAGAACCTTTCTTGAATTTTTTTTGGGAAGGAAATAAAAATGAATTAATGGGTATCACAAGGAAACCAAGAAACATAATAAACTCTAATGGCATGACAAATATTCTAAATAAAGAACAATCAGGCGTAATTGCACAATTATGATCACTAGATTTTTAAACATTGAAATCATTGATTTCTTCGGATCTCAAAAAATTACTGGACAATTATTTGAAGGTATTTGAGACTCCTAAAGTTCTCCCACCTAATCATGATCATGATCATGATATTCATTTGATTCCAGGAAGTGTTCCCCGAAACATCAGGCATTACAGATATTTGTATGCCCAAAAGAGTGTAATTGAACATATGATTGCATAAATGCTAGAGGCTGGTATAATTGAACCTAGTCAAAGATCTTTCTCTGATCCAATAGCATTGGTGCACAAGAAGGATGGATCATGGTGCATGTGTCTAGATTTTAGGGAGCTCAGCAAGAACACTATTAAAGATAAATTTCCCATTCCCGTTATTGATGAATTTTTGGATGAATTACATGGAGCAATTTACTTCACTAAGATGGATCTTTGTTCACGATATCATAAAATTAGAATGAAGAATGAAGACATTCCAAAAACAACATTAAGAACTCATGAGGGTCATTTTGAACTTTTTGTCATGCCTTTTGACCTTACTAATGCACTTTCAACAAAGAGTATTTATTTATGATATAATAATCTACAAAAAGTCTTCAAAGGATCATGTTCAACATGTTGACAGGGTGCTCAAACTATTGGCGGAGAAACAATTATATGCAAAAACCTCCAAATTTTCCTTTGGAGTAAAGGAGGTGGAATATTTGGGTCATATTGTATCTCATGAGGGTGTTAAGGTAGACCCTAAAAAAATTAAAGCCATAAGGAATGGAAAATCCCCACAACCATAAAACATCTTTGAGGATTTCCCAGGTTGACAGGATAGTATCAAAAGTTTATTAAGAATTATGGGAGAATGGTAGCACCCCTAACATCATTATTGAAGAAAGATGCATTTTCTTGGAATCCAGAAGAAACTAACGCATTTGAATATCTTAAAGAGGAAATGTGCCAAGCATCAATCTTAGGTATGCCAGAGTTCACAAAAACCTTTATGGTGGAATGTGATGCCTCAGGAAATGGAATTGGTGTTGTTTTAATGCAAGAAGGAATACACATTTCTTTTGAAAGTCATCCAATCAAAGGAAAGTATTTACAAAAACATATTTATGAGAAGGAAATGTTGGCAATACTACATGCACTAAAGCAATGGAAAACTTACCTAATGGGAATACACTTCTGGAAGGAAGATAAGAACTCAACTTACTCCCACAAGTTTATGCAAGCTCATTCTTGCTAACAAAATGGTACCAAAGTGGTTTGTATATTATAAATTTATTTGGTGATCCATAGAGCCGAGACCATGCAGGGGGTTTTTTGGAATTTTTTTTCCCGCGCGGCCTTTCATGGCGGCAATGATTGAGCTCCGGGAGTTGTTTGCTGTGGGACCGAAGACGATAGGGTCTTGGGAAGCTGATTTTTCCGTCTAGAAAAAATGGCGTCGGGTTTAGGTGAAGCGCGGGTGTGCTTTTTTCAAAAGGAGTTGTTGGACATCGATCCGACACCCGAAGACCTCCTCGCATGTTGGGGTTTGGAAGAATCAGAGGAGAACCTACATCACCTCTTCCCAAAGCAGGCAGTGAAGCTAGTAAGTGTGGAAATGGCAGCGTATGCAGGAGTTAAGGTAACAGGTGCTATCGACAGGAGTTCTAGGGGAAATACAATGCGGGAAGGGCGGCTATCTAGCTCTGCTCGGCCCCTATCTTTTGATGAGCTGGGAAGAGATTTAAAAGCTTCATGAAAAGAAGGTCAAAACCAAAGTTCTCTATTAGGATCGGCGGGTGGGGGCTCCAGGATGGCTGAGGAGTCAAATGAAGGCATCTATCTACAGTCTGATAAGCGTTCTGAGTTTTTTGAGGATGTAGAGGGAGGAGATAAGCCGGAGGATGTGGGTGGAAAGAGGAAGAAGCCCAAAATTTGTAGGAAAAAGGCGGCAAGACCCAGTTGTGTTTTTGGAGTGGATATCCACAGAGACAGGGCATTGGAAGCATCAGAAACCCTCCTAGTTGGTAGAGTCGGTGGAAGAAAGTTCTCGGTGGCCTTGATTAAGAAATGGGCTCTGGCTGAACGGAAAGAAGCTCCGGGACAACCAGAAGAGGTCAAGATGCTTGACAGAGGCTGGTTCTGTCTTCGTTTTGGGCAAAAGGAGCATGTCAAATGGGTGTTGTCAAAGCACTGGAGCCTAGGGAAGAGGCCTATCTTATTCAGGAAATGGACGCCTCTCTTTGATGCCCAGAAAGAAAAAATAGAGGATTTTCCAGTCTGGGTCAAACTAATGGGACTTCCTATTCATTTCTGGACTGACTCAATTTTTTCTTCAATCGGAAATACTCTGGGTAAGTTCCTTGATTCTGACAAATCCTATTTACATACTCATGACTGGAGCGCATCCCGCCTTATGGTTAGTTTAAACCCAAAAGAAGGTTTGGCGGGTGATATAATTTTAAAGTATCGTGGCCAAGAGTTCATCCAGACCCTGGACTACGAAAACCTCCCGTTCAGATGTCATCGATGCAAAGAATATGGTCACCTGGCTCGGGATTGTCCACGTGGTCATCGTCATCGTCGAAGGCAGAGGAAAAATGGGATTAAGGCAGAGGAAAAGGAAAAAATGAAGAACAATGCTCAGAAGGAAGAGCTTCAGTCTAAGGAGGCCGAAGTCCTCGCAAAGGTCCAGGAGTTAGGGCCTGAACCTATGGAGGGCATTGGAATATTACAGTCTGAGGTGGCCGCAAGTGCTGTTGTTTCAACTCAGCTCTCTGCAGCTGGTTTCTCAGCAGTCATTGAAATGGAAGATTTAAATCAGGCTTGTGCTCTCCCCCCCCAATACTCCTCCCCTCTCTTATCAAGCGCATTGCATGTGTTGTGTAGTGGTGGGTTAGATCGTTTATGCCAAATCTCAAACGATATGACAGACACGAAGAAGGGACTAAAGACAACTGACAGTGTTCTAATGTCGGTTCCAGCCGCCCCTTCTCTTGCTTCTTCGCATTCTGGAGATAGAGGTCGTGAATCTCATTACAATCTAAGGCCTTTAGCTACCAGAAAAGGAAACGGGCCGGTAGTAGGCGGTTTGGCAATGGATGAGGTGTCCATAGGTCCAAAGAAGTTAAGAGGGAGGAAGTCGGATTTATCGAAAGCAAAGCTGAAGGCTATCATTGATATTACCGGAGGAAAGCAGTTGTCATTGCCAGGGGTGCTTAGAGCAAAGCAATCACCTCTCGCGGGTCTTAAATGATCATTTTATCTTATAACTGCAGGGGTCTTGCTAGTACCCCCAAAAAACGAGCTCTGAAGGAGCTGGTCAGGGCTAACAAACCTGATATCCTCTTTCTTCAGGAAACACTTGGGAAAGGAAATGATATTATAGGCTGTCTGCATAAGCTTTTGCCGGGTTGGCATTTTCATGCAGTGGATGCAAATGGGCATTCTGGAGGTGCGGCTTTGGGGTTTAATGTGAAGGTAGTGCATGAAATCTCATCATGGGGAGCAGAAAACGTTTTGGCGGTGGAACTCTATTCCAACGAACTTTGTATTCCTTTTCTTTTTCTGAATATCTATGGTCCTAATTTGGAGCGGGAGAAATTCTGGAACTCTTTTTTTGCGAAGTCCTTTTTGACGCATCCAAATCTTATTATTGGTGGAGAATTCAATTTTTCTTTGGGCCTGACTGAATCTTGGGGGGTTAATGCTAGAGCAGATCCCCTCTCTGCTTTCATTCATCAAAAATTGGCCTCGTCGCCTCTTGTTGATGTTACCCCATTAAAGATGCGCCCCTCTAGGAGGAATCGCAGAATTGGTGAGGACTGGATTGGGAAGAAATTAGACCGCTTCTTAATAAACGATATGCTGGCTGCGAAACTACAGGCGTTCAGGCATTGGGTTGGAGATGGTGGCCTCTCTGATCACTTCCCAGTTTTTCTGGAGGTGAAAGGTGATTTATCTAAGCCACTTATCCCTTTCAAGTTTAACTCTTCTTGGCTTTTGGATGCATCTTACACTAGTCTTTTTCATAACACTTGGAGGAAAGCCGTGGTTAATGAGAATGAGAACCGAAGTCCGTTGTTTATGGAAAACTTATTAAGGATGAAGGCCGCTTCAAAATGCTGGGCTCAAGAGAAGTTAAAGGAGGAAGAATTAATGCAAGCGGTGAACTCAGAACTTGCCCTACTCGAGGATCTAGACAGTCAGGGCTATGGCTCAGATGCATCTCGATCGAGGATCCATGAGTTGGAAATGGAAAGAAGGAGAATTATGCAGCTAAGGGAGCAAAGTTGGCGTCTTAAAAGCAGAGCGATCTGGTTACAGGCAGGGGACGAAAATTCCAAGTTTTTCCAGAATTATGCCAAAGGGAGAAAAAATTCAAATACAATATGGGAAATGAAGAAAGCAAATGGTGATTTAGCGCTCTCTTTCGAAGATTTGGCTACTGAAGGGATAAATTATTTTAAACACCTCTTTAAAGCACCAGGTGAAGCCTCAATTGCAGAAGTTATAAGGGTTGCCCAGATTTTCCCTCGGTTCATGGAGGAGGAAGACAATGAATTTCTCATGGAACCTATTTCTAAAGAGGAGGTTGCTAGTGTCCTCAAATCGATGCAAAAAGAAAAAAGCCCCGACCCAGATGGCTATATTGTTGAATTCTTCCAGCATTTGTTCGAATTCATTGGTGATGAGTTAGTGGAGGTAGTGGAAGAATCCAGACTCTCATGTTCTATCTATCAACCCTTTAATGCTACTTTTTTAACTCTCATTCCCAAGTCTGATCTCCCAGGTTCTTTTGCCGATTTGAGGCCCATCTCTTTGTGCACCTGTGTTTACAAACTTATTGCTAAAATCATTGCTATCAGGCTAAAACCCTTCCTTTCTAAAAATGTTTCCCCGGAGTAGTTTGGCTCTTTAGATGGCAGGAAAATTCACGAAGCTGTGGGAGTTGCTAAAGAAATGCTCCACAGTCTCAAAGTCGGAAAGAAAAAAGGAGTCGTTGTGAAAATAGATTTATCGAAGCCTTACGATAGAATCAGCTAGCTGTATTTGAGACTCTTGTTAACTCATCTGGGCTTTAGTTTTGAATTTGTAAGATGGATTATGAGTTGTGTCTCGTCTTCTTCTATAGTTGTTCTGATCAATGGAGCAGCCTCCAGTTTCTTCAGTCCTGAACGTGGCTTGCGCCAAGGCTGCCCTCTCTCTCCCCTCTTGTTTTTGTTGGCAGCAGACGGAATCAGTCGTTTGATCCATGAAGCAAAAAGTCAAGGTTTGTTGAAAGGAATAGAAGTTGCTCCAAATTTCTGGGTCACTCACCTTCTCTTTGTGGATGATATAATACTCTTCAACAATGGCAGCCTTGATGATTGCAGGATGCTTAAGAGGATCCTGGACTCTTTCTGAAAGCGACTGGCCTCTGCATAAATGAGAGAAAATCTTCTATTACCTGCTCTGGTCTGGCTAGAGAGGAGGTGCATAGAGTGACCTTGGTTCTGAACTTTGAAGTTAAATTGCTTGAGGATTCTTTCAAATATCTGGGGTTCTTTATGAAACCAGATAATTATAGGATAAAAGATTGGCAGTGGATCCTTGTAAAATTGGAATCGAAGCTAAATCATTGGAGCCACAAGTGGCTCTCCCGAGCAGGTAGGCTTGTTTTAATAAAATCTGTTTTGATGGCAATTCCTGTCTATTGGGCGAGCTTGACTTGGGTGCCCAAAGGTATTATAAACTCAATTGAGAAACTATGCAGCAGCTTTCTGTGGACGGGGTCCAAGTTTGAGAGAGTTACCCCGTGGATCGCATGGGACAAAATTGCTTGCCCTAAAGAGTGGGGGGGCTGGGGTATAAAAAACCTCGCTAGTTTCTCCCAATCCCTTGCAGCAAAGTTGGCTTGGAGGATCATTACAACAGAAAATCTATGGACAACAGTGACTAAAAGGAAATATATAGAGCCACTATCACTGTTAGATTGGATCAGACTACCGCAAAAGTCGTCCAAAAATTCCTCGGTGGTCTGGAAAGCAGTGGTCGCTTCCGTCCACATCATTGAGAAAGGGTTGGCATGGTATGTAGGAGATGGAACTCAGATCCGCTTGGGGCGCGATCCTTGGATTGGTTGTTCTGAGGGGTTTAATCTATCTCAAGGTTTGGTTGTAGTTTTAAAAGACAGAGGTCTATACACTTTAAACTAGGCAGTTGATCCCCGGGCCTCTTCCATTTGGAATCAAGGGTGGCTTCAAGGGCGAGACTTAGATTTGACCGAAGATAGGTTGGAGGAATGGGACAGGTACACAAGGGATCTCCTCAACTCTTCGGTGCGGATATCTGACTCACCGGATGAGCTAAAATGGGTTTTTGCACAGAATGGCTTTTATTCCCCAAAGGAAGGTTACAAATGGATGATATCTCAAAAAGGATGGGAAATTCCGGACTGGTGGACTAAACCGTTATGGAAGTTAAAAGGACCAGCTAAATCCAAATTGTTCTTCTGGTGTGCCCTTTTCCAGAAAGTTCCTACGTGGGATTTCCTTCAAAGAAGAGGTAGAATTGGTCCTGGTAGATGTCCACTGTGTAAAGACAGTGTTGAATCAGCTCAGCATTTATTTCTCCTTTGCCCTTTCAATTCCAGTCTTTGGGCAGTAATGCTAAGCTTAATAAATGTTCCTCATAGATGGGAAGGGCAGGGGCTCTTAGAGGCCTGGCAGAGTTGGTGGAACATTTCTTTAAACGAAAGGGAACGAACCATTCCTTTACTCATTACATGGGGGACCTGGCTTGCCAGAAATCAAGCTATTTTCAAGGACTCCGCTTTCCCTATTGGAAGACTTTCCGCTGAAGGAGCTGCCATCTATGAAAGCATACCTATCCCTCAAGCTCCTAATTCTTCCAGAGCTGTTAGCCAAGAAGTCATTAGACACTCTATGCCATGGGCTTATTTTGATGGGGCTTCGGATACTAATGGTCATTGTGGGGCTGGCTTGATCATACATTTTTCAGAGGAGAAGAATGTTAAAGCCTCAGTAGGTCTGGGACAGGGTTCAAATAATTTTTCCGAATTGAAATCCCTTCATCTCCCCCTCTGCTGGCTTATTATCCGTAATGTGAGAGAAGCTCAGCTTTTCGGGGATTCCATGAATGTGGTGCAATGGTTCAACGGGGCTCATCGCTACAGCAATCTCACTCTGCTTCCTCTGTTTAGAGAAGTTTCTCAGCTTAGGAATCGTTTCATGGAGATTTCTCTTAGTCATATATACTGGGAAAGGAATTCTGAAGCGGACCATCTTTCTAAAGAAGGAGTAGGCCTTGAGATGGGGTTGTGGACTGTCTCGGAGGTAGTTAATGGGGTTGTTCGGCCTGTAGAACAACCCATCTTCGCTTAAATTTTCTTCTCCTTTCTTCTGTTCATGTAAATATTCGTGTGTTGTTCTGTCTTTGTTCCTTGTTTTCATCGCCTTTTTTCTCCCCTGCCGGATTTCTTGGGCTGTTTTCCCTATATGCGGATGCCCGGGCAGAGGTTCCAGTCTCTTTGCAGCGGCTTCCAAATCCTCAATGTTTATTGTGGATGTTTACTGTGGAGCCGCGTGGTCTTTTCTTCCAACGTTTCGGTTGGTTTTGGAGGATTTATTCCCCTGCGGTGGCTCTTCTTTGATTTAGTTGTGGGTCGTTTGGCCTGTGTTCAATTGAATTGAGCGGTTTGGGAGGGGGTTCTTCCTTCATGCGACGACGTACTCTGTCATCGATCATTTTTGGTAGCTGAGTCTCGCCCTGTTTGCTGGCGTTTTCAGGCTTGGTGATCTGCTTACATATATTTATGTAACCTTTTTTATTAATAAAAGGTTGGAATTTTTCTGTGGAAAAAAAAAAAAATGGGAATACACTTCAAGGTAAAAACATATAATTATAGCCTTAAATACTTTTTGGAACAAATATTATCTTTAGAAGAGTAGAACAA
Organism: Pinus tabuliformis; assembly: GCA_031772625.1. Classification (NCBI taxonomy): domain Eukaryota; kingdom Viridiplantae; phylum Streptophyta; class Pinopsida; order Pinales; family Pinaceae; genus Pinus; species Pinus tabuliformis. Next base: position 72,715,579 of record CM062805.1, read on the forward strand.
ATGGGTCACAAAGATGTTGGGTTATGAATTTGAAATCATCTACAAAAAAGGGAAGAAAAATGTTGTTGCAGATGCACTCTCAAGAAAGGATGAGGATATGGAAGGATTTCTTTGTGCCATTTCTATTATCCAACTAGATTGGATAACCGAAGCAAGGGATTAATGGAAGAATGACGAAGAAGTGTGGATACTCATTCAAAAGTTGTAGCAAGGTCCTAATATATCTAATACATTTAGTTGGAAAAATGATTCATTATGGTACAAAGATCACTTATATCTTTGTAAGAATACCCAAATTAAACAAAATATTTTTTAGGAATTGCACACCTCTCCCTTAGGAGGGAATTTAGGATTATTAAAAACTTACCACAGGGTCAAGAAGCAATTTTTTTGGGAAGGCCTTAAATCTTATGTTCAAAATTTTGTCGCGGAATGTTTGGTTTTCCAAAGAAATAAAGTTGAGACAATTAAGTCCCCGGGTCTATTACAACCTTTAGCCGTTCGAAGTCAACGTTGGGAGGAGATTTCAATGGATTTTATGACAGGTTTATCCAAGTCCGAAGGAAAGAGTGTCATCATTGTGGTAGTTGATAGAATTACAAAGTATGCACATTTTTGTGCATTATCTCATCCATTTAAAGCCAATACAATTTCTACTACATTTATGGAAACAATTCAAAAGCTACATGGAAGCTCAAAAATTATTGTAAGCAACAGAGATCCCATTTTCACTAGAAATTTTTGGACGAAATTATTCTCTTTTCTGGGTACTCAATTAGCTCATAGCTCATCTTATCAACATCAATCTGATGTACAAACAGAGATAGTGAAAAATTGTTTGGAATGATATCTTCGTTGCTTTGTATATGATAAACAAACACAATGGGTCAACTGGTCATTACCTCTGGCTGAATGGTGGTATAACACTTGCTTCCACACTGTAGCAAAAATGATCCAATTTATGGAAGTTTATTCATATCATCCACCATCCATCACATCATATTTAAGAGAAAACTCTAAGGTTCAAGCAGTGGAAGATCACATCTACGATCAACAACACGTTCTCCAACTCTTAAAGGATAACCTCACTTTGGCACAAAGTCGAATGAAACAACATATAGATCAACGTCGGAGCGAAAGAAGTTTTGATGTAGGTGACTGGTTATTTTTACGACTACAACCATACAAACAAATGTCCCTCAAGATAACTAAGAAGGATAATAAATTATCACTAAAGTACTATCGTCCTTACAAGTTGTTGCAAAATATTGGTACTATGGAATACAAATTAGAGCTTTCCACATCTTCCCGAGTGCACCTAGTTTTCCATGTTTCATGCTTAAAGAAAGTTATAGGTGAGAAGCTCCTAGTTCAAACAATATTGTCGTAACTTGACAAGGAAGGAAAATCATATTGGAACCTAAAGCAGTCATGGAAACAAGAACATGACAGCTACAAAATCAATCAATTTTAGAGTATCTCATCAAGTGGAAGAACTTACCTGCCGAAGATATCACATTAGAGGATGAGAATTTTATATAGGAGCATCCATAACTACTCAAGAATTGAGGACAACACTTTTTTGAAGGAGAGGGGCATGTTAGGTCCCTATAATACTATTGTAGCCCCTTATTGTTATTAGTGAAACCCCCTTATTGTACTTTTGTGCCCATGTAGTCCCCATATTGTTATTATTGTGCCCCATAGAATCCCAACATTGTTCTTATTGTTCCCTTACAATATTATTGTTATGTAGGCACTGATTATATTGTGACCCCTTAGAAACATATATATAAAAAGGAGGCCTTGTCATTTGTATCATCCAAGAATTGTTCATTTTTGTAATGTAAAGGAAGTTTCCCCCTTGAAAAGGCTAATTTTGAAGTTGTTGATCTATCTCTTCTTCTATTTTGTAAGATGGTTGCATAACAATTATGGACAGAAGAAAGAAACATAATGGTGAATTGGTCATTATGGACATAATCATATCACTTAATATATCAACTAGCATATTTTCCATCAAAATAGGCCATGATAGCTATTAGTAAATTCTGGAGATAATATCAACATATGTATTAAAAAGTGAGGAAAAATAGTTGCAGAATCTAGTGAGATTTACTTCATCAAAATAGACTATGATAGCTACCAATAAATTCCTCAAATAATATTAGTAGATATATTAAAAAGTAAGGAAAAAAGTTGCAATCTAGTCAGATTTACTTCAACTTACTTTAATAGAATTGCTTTGTAGAAGTCCATGTGAAATGACAGATTACTAGGGTACAATTTCTTTTAAAGTTACTAGTATAGATGCATCAAAAACCTTATGTTATTAAATCCCCATAGGGTAGATCCATCAAAATACCATATTTATTAAATCTCGAGAGGGATCAAAATATTTTAGATGCATTTTAATTATATTGAGGTTGGATGGAACTATGTTATTTTTTATAAAATACCATAAGGAATCCATATATAGGTGTATACTATTTTCCATTGCCATCCCATCTATTAACTTGTTTTTTTATGATGATTGTCTATTTGAATGATTTATGTTTGATTCTTAACATATAAACTTTACTTGTGCATCCCAAAAGCACACATACCGAGGAGGGTGACCTAACCCTGCTAAACATTGGTTACTTTCTCTCCCAAAAGAACACAATTTTTCTTACGCATGTCTTCATTATTGGAATTTAATGTGGTTTTGGAAAAAAAAACAGGTTACCGTTTCCATTTGAGATGTTCTATGTTTGATATTGTGACAGTGGAAAAATATATGAGCTATCCCAAGAGAAGACTTCTATATTAAGTTGTAGCAGAGCATAGTGTTATAGTTTGTGTTAATCCAAATTTCTACTTCAAAAACTAGTTTGTTAGCTAAAGATTCAACTTGTAAATGTTGCAGAAATTGTTTCCTAGCTGGCTATATTCTTAATTCCAAATATTGAACATTTATCCTTGCAAAACTGAAATACCATATCACTGAAAGCTTTACAAAAAAATAATTTTTAATCTTTAGCCTTTAAAAACAACCTTTCCAAACAAAACATTAGAAGAAATTGGAAGGTTGTATATTTGGAATTCCGCCGAGTTGTGAACCATTTCTTTTAGTATTATCATTAATTAGGAGATGTATGTAACCTAGGTTTATAAAATTTACAGGTTCAAATGTACATATGTTAATGTCCATATTCAGCGAGAAAGATTCAATCTCTACGTGATCTTAAATTGGGATTTGCATTTCCTTTGAAATATTGTTTAATTCGGCTACAAAGATAGGCGTTGGTATCTTGTGCTTCAGTACCACCCTTGTGTAGAAGGTTTCTTATACATATCAGGTCATTCCACATAATCTCATCTATATTTTCCTTTAGATTATCGATGCAAGTATTAGATTACCTTTATATGAGGAGTAACGACCTCTAATTTTCCAAATGTGTAACCTCTATAACTCTGCTTCACAACACCCTTAATTGTGAAGATATATCTCAACTACTTAAATTTCTCATTCTGTAGCATATGATACAAAGCATTCTAACCAATTATTATTACAAATGACTTTGTAAATGACTTTGTATATAGTGAAAATAACAAAGTGAGTTCCAAAAAAGATGCCCTTCTTTGGTTTGTGATATAGCCAACCCGAAATGAAGCATTTGACTTGTACAAGTCTTCACCAATTTAAATGAAGATTAAAGTACTAAATGTCTTAACATAAATTAAAAATATAATAAAATATTTCATATTATATATTATAAAAATAATAAAATTATAATAAACAAATTTAATCAAATCTTTTACCAAATAACCCTATATACTAGAATTATTTACCCATGTTAATAATATTGTTATAATCAAATTGTACTAATATCATATGATTTGAGAAAAATAGTTTAATGATGGATTTTGTATATTTTAAAATATTAATTTTAAAACAATCTAGCTAGTCAACTTGCATTGTGTTTTTTTCTGGGTCATCTCAATATATCAATTATTATTTTAATTGTATATTTATTTTAATTTTTTTATTAGTTTTTTTCTTAGTAATACTAATAATTACATTGTGTATATTACTGTTATATTGGCACTGCCCAAAACAACTTAAGTTTAATATAAAGATTAATATTTCAAATGAAAGTACAAATTTTCCAATTTAACAATCTTAGTGACATCTCTTTGCACACTTTGAAACAATTTCTTGTTACAAAATTGTTAATTATATTAGCTAAACCACTTGAAAGTTCGATAAAAATTTTCTTCATGTGTATTTACGTATTACCCTAATCAATAACAAAAAAAAGTAGTGAGGCACATTAGTGAAACTAACGTGTCAAGAAAAATTGATTTCCTCTCAAATAATATAAATGAACCACTTCAGTATTTTAGTGTTATGACTTTACATGCAATCTCAAAAGAATGTCTCCTTTAACAATCGAGGCATAATAGATACTAACCATAAAAATATATATTTTCATAAATGGATCTGTTGTCAAGCCTATTCTCAACTAGCATTCGTGATCTATGGTTGTTAAATTATCCGGTTACCAATATCAACATGAAAACTGGGTCGAATACAGCTTCATATCGACAATTTAAAGGAGTTATTTTCTTATTTAATTTCTGGTGGACTCATTGTTTGACCATGGGAAATTTTAAACATATCACTTGTTTAAGCATGTGTATTTCTGAATGAAGAATCCTCTTGGGATTATGATGTGTACTCTCCGCCGCAAAATTTGAAATCACAACCACCGACATGCAAGTTACATATTCATTGCCCAAAAATGATGATACTATTGTATAAATAATGATGTATGAGCTATAATGTCAAAAGTCTTACTCTTCCATCATAGTAAGCTAAAGAATCTGGTCATAAAGTTTTCTTAAACTTTTTGCACTTAACAATCAATATGTTTTTTCATATTAAGTAGTGAAAATAATAATAAAATGAGTCAATAGATTGCATTGAGTCAACAGGTTGAGGGCATTTATATTAAATAAATAAGAATAAATCCTTGATTTGGTGACCAATTTGAAGATGGTAGCTATAATCTTGAACGTGTTTAATTTTACACATATTAATATATTTTATATAAATACACTTTCAATGTTATTGACAACCCTTTTAATATTCTACATCAATACATTTTTTTAAAGTATTATAAAAAACATGTTTATGTTCCATATTGGTTTATTTATTTAACTAAGTTCAAATGAAAGCAATTCTCACTGCACTTCGGTTTTAATCTAAAAAGAATATTAGATGTTTAGACACAAATAATAATATTGAGAGTGTTATCGTTGATGCACAGGAGGTGAATAATAGGAAAATTAATAGAAAACTTATTAAATGTGCATAGAGACCAAAAAAAAAAGAGAAGTATTTAGTGTTATAATTGAATAGTGAATAATAAATCAATTACTATTTATGTTAAATTATTTACAAAATTAGGGAGGAGGAAGGAGAAATATCTTAAATATATCATTTATTGAGATGCATTAAAAGGTTCGAGGTTGTCTTATATTAAATTTTTATGTACACTACCTGTTGATTACATCGATAGGCATTTTATTATGAGTTTTTTCGTATGGGCACTGTTGAGATTCGACATCCTCAACACATGTTCAGAATCTCAACAATGTCTTGATCTAAGTGATATATTCTGAGTGGCATATTCAATTGGTGTTTTGATAATATTGTTGAGAATCAATACAAAGCGGTTCCCAGGTCTTGTAGCAATAATCAATATGGAGCAGGCAACAGGTCCATGAAGTCTCATGCATTGTGCCAACTGTTATCCCCTACAATGTCCCAGGCTGAGGAGGAGATCGAAAGAGGTAACTTCAAACCACTTGCAGTTCAACAACTAGCCCTACTAAACCAGAGTCTAAGGATTTCTTAGTTGATCACTGGAAAATAAATTGATTTTAGGCTAGAAGTATAGGTTTTTTTTTAGTGTTTGGAAATTTAGGGTTTTTAGTTTTGTTGACTAGGGATGAGAGCAAGCAATTAGGTCAAGGTATCAAATTTCGCAATAGCAGGCATAAAGAAGAGCTAGATAACAATATTCTGTGGTGAATTAAATATTTTATTCAATGTAGTGTAGGGTCTAAAAACTTAAGAAGTCATAATGATCATGTATTAGCATGCATTCATTAATCTAGAAGAAGAGATACATAAACATGATTTTCCACATAAACAGAGCTTTCAACTTTAAATAATTCTGCCTATATGACTGTAAGGAAAATCACATGAAGAAATAGAATCATATTAAGGGAGATGAATTCATCAATAATAAATTGATATGGAAGGAAAACAACACCACAAACTCACTAAACAAGTATTCCTGAAAATAGCTGCAACTCCTCCTTGATTAACTGTATGAAAGCATAAGATACAAGTCTCTCCTCTGAGGTCCAACCATTCTCTCTGAATGAGAAATGATACATATAGACTCAATCAAACAGCTTCCCCACCTTCAGGGGTCAAATCCCTAAGTGGTGGAACTGTTTCTAAGAATCTCTCAACCAAAAAGTGAGAGTGAGAAGGTAAAAAAAAAACTCTTCTCTTAGATTTTGATTTGAGTTTTTCTTCCTTTATGAGGCCTAATTAACCATAAAAGCAACCTATCATGCCTATTTATTTATGATTACATCATCTAAACTTCGAACTACTGAAGTTACATCATGAGTTTAACTTTGACCAAGTCAAACTAAAAGCTTGAGAAATTACATAGTGAAATTTTTAAATAAAAACTCAGAAATTTGCACATGCGTAGCTCCAACTTTGAGGCCACTCTTAGGTGACTTCTTGAGGTCAAATTTGCAATATGAGAGAATAGTCAAATAGAATTGCCTGTATAGTTTAGGAAACATCTTTAATTTTTGAAAATGACCCATGGGAAGGCCTTCAAACATTGATCCTCCCAAGGTGTCTCCAAAAGCGCAACGCCTATCAAAAAGAGTGGCAGAATGATGATTTTTTACCCCTTTTTCTCCTTTTTCTCAAAATTAGAGCCATGTCTGAGAAACCTGATGAAATGTGTTTTGAGAGGATGTAATAATCCTTCCAAAAATGTAAGCCACTTGCCATTTGGAGCCTTGAGGAAAAAGCGTAGCACCAAAGTGCTGTGTTTCTGTGACTAGTCCAATTTTTGTGTTTTGCACCAAAATTCACAAAAAACAAAAAATGCTCAGAAAACTCCCAAAATTGCTCATGAAGTGAAAAATGAGGTGTGTCATGCTCTCATGGATTCTTTAGAAAGAATCTCCAAGTTATCCCTCTCATTTTTATCCTTTAGGGTTTCCTTTAGCTTGTTTCTCATTTGCTTGAGCTTTATGCTGCAAATCATGTTTCTGGTCTAATAGCGGTGGGCCATGTGCCTCAATAGTTGATTGTCCTTGTTGGCCCTGTCAAGAAGATGTTTTAGGTGACCATTGACCTTACTTATCCAATACTCTCTATCTCTCCAAGGTAATTCTGTCTTCAATGTCTAAGTATTCATTTAGCAGGTTATGTTGTTTTTCTTTCTTCAATGCCCTTTTGAGTCCCTTGGTCCTTGAATTTTTCTTTCCAACTTATTTCTCCTATTCATCATGTTCACCAGGCTCCAAAACTACTTTACTTGTTCCTCCTTTCTGCAACACCTTGGATTCCTCTTTATCCATGATTAGCCGTTTGGCTTTAAGCTGATTGTTTTCTTGCTCAAGGAAGGAAATGATGAATCTTGCCCTTGCCATATTGTCCATGAACTCTTTGATTTGGGAATACTTCTCTTTGATAATTTGTTGCAAGTTTGAGGGTTCATTTGCTGCCTCAAAGTCCACTAATTCAAATTCATGTTCAATTAGCTCCTCATCCTGTACATTTGAACCCTGTTGCGCTGATGTAGAAGGCTTGGTGATCTCAATTGGATCCATGAAGAACTATCAAAGGAACCATGACTGTATTAGGTCGGACAAAAATCCAAGAATTCCAAAGCAACGATCAAAAACACCCTGAACTAGTGGTAATGGCAGCCAGTGTGGAACGACGAGGACCTCGGTCAAAGCACGCTGACCGAGGCCCATGGAGATTGCATGGGAGGCCAAATTAGCGCCTGGGAGCCCCAGATCGGGAAATGGAGGTGATTTTTGATGTGCGCTAGACGAACATGGTAGAAATGGAGTAGCCCCGAGCACTTGGTCATGTGGGGAGCAAGAGAACCATGGGCAAAAAGCGAAAAGTGCTAAAGGACAAAGCGGGACCCACTCTTTGGAAACCAATGGTATTGATCGGGGCGCCCTCAAATGATAAGTGGTTTTGGATGAAAACGGAGTGATTCCACTCAACGATTGACACGTGGCAAGCGGAGGTGAGAGAAAACCATCGCTGATCGCATGATAACGGTCGAGCAAGTCAACCGCGTGAAACATGCGTATGGCGTCAGATCTGGAGGCCCCAGATCAGATGACTAAGATCATGCCTGATGGGGTAAGCGGAAGCGACAAAGGAATGAGCCGCGATTTAGAAGGACTTGAAGCCCGTTTTGACCACCATGGTGGAGGAAGACTTCATCTATGACATAACTGAAGAATTCAACTGATGAAGCAGGCTAGTGAGTTGCAGGAGGACATGTGGCCACTCCCTGAGAGCTGATGATGACCCCAAGCCAAGGAACTCCAAGCGCGGCTGTAGAAGGTGATTCGACGGAGGCAGAAGAGGAATCGAACAGACACGGGGACGAATGGCTTCAAAGCCATGAACAGAGATAAAATACATAGTCAGTGAGTTAGTCAGAGAGAATCCTGAGAGGAGGATGACAGACGGAGAGATCGGAACCCCAAGAGGAGGATGGGACACAAAGAGAAGAAGACAGTGAAGCAAAAGCAGAAAGAGGACAGAGGGCAAAGCTGACCAAAGGCAACATCGAGCTCTAGAGAGCTTGGGAGATTCAAGCCATCCCATAGAGGATCTATCCACACTGAGCACCACATTGGGTTCTCTCCATTGTAGACCAAAAGGTCACAGAGCTGGTAGTCGAACAGAGTTTGTGTACTCCAATGGCTTGGGGAATACAAGAACCACCCTGCCAAGCAAATATGCTTCAGGAGAACTCATTTTGAGTCCCTACATTGTAATTCTCTACTTAAAGACATAATAATAAGTTCACCACTGAAAGCTGGACTGGAGACGTAGCCCTAGAGAATAGAGTGAACTCCTTATTAAATTTTTGTGTTCTTGTATTTGCTTACTGTATTTCTCTGTTGTCTTTCCATTTAGTTGTCTGTGTATTGGAAATCTGATTGATCTGTTGCTTCAATAACACAGAACCCACACCAGCACATGAATCTGTAATACCTTTAATCAATAAATCCTTAACTGATAACACTCATAGGGTGATTATCAGATCAAGTGGTATCAGAGCTCTAGGCTGTAAGGTTAGACAAGTTTGTATTGGTTTAGCTATTGAATGCTCACTAGATCAAAGCTCAAATTAGGAGAAGGAGAGTTGGTGGAAACTAATCCTGAAATTGGGAGAGTCTATCCTCGAAAGACAATGTCAGAGGAAGGTTCTGTAGGGCCAGACCTTCAATTCATAGAAAGTTTCCTAGCTATGAAGTCTATGGTAGAAGAAATGTATAGGGACTTTAGAAAGCATAAGGTTGAAGACTCCTCAGGTTCTAAACAAGATAAAGAAGAAGATGAGTCTCATTTCCATGAACACTCCAAAGGAAAAGGGAAAGAGGAAAGCTTTCTCACACCTCCTAACATCCTTGTGCATAATAAGAAAGCATCTTTTATCAAGATATATGTTAAATTTGATTTGCCTATATATGATGGAGAGTTAAATGCTGAAAAGTTGGACAATTGGATTAGACAAATTGATGTGTATTGCAGGGTATAGAACATAGACTCAGACAAGAGTAAGATTTAGCTGGTAAGCCTATGCCTAGGAGGCACTGCCTTGGTTTGGTGGGAAGGCAGAACCCAAGCTGATATGAAAAGACATGGTAAAACCATCTCTATCTGGAGTGAATTTGTTGCCGCAATCAAAAAGCAGTTATATCCATTGGCCTACATGCAACAAGCCATGATGAGTTGGAAAACTCTTCAACACTTGAAAGGGCAAAGTGTGTAAGGGTATACTCAAGAATTCAGAAAGAGAGCATTGATGTTGGGTATCTCATTAGACTCACCAGAGACTCTTTTGAAGTATATTGGTGGTCTACACAGCTACATGAGGCATACCATGCTCATGTTTAATCCCACTAGTATAGATGAGGTATCTGTACAAGCTACTCATCTAGAAGCTAAAGGAAAGAATGGAAATCTAGAAGTTGGGGGACCATCCCAATCCACTGTAAGTAAGAGCAAGGAGAAAAGAAAGCAGAAGTGGAAGGAAAGGAAGGCTAACACTACACAGAAAAGCAAAGCTTCATGCACTCACTGTAAAAAGGATGGGCATGATGATGAGCATTGTTGGATTCTGCATCTACAGCTGAGACCTAAGAAGTCCAAGGGCAAGAATAAGAAGACTGTTGTAGCTATTCAGAAAGATTTCGGGTTAGACTCAGGAGATGAAACAACTATAGGAGCCATAGGTATAAAAGGTTGTCTGCTTTAGAGAATGCTGAAATCAAGAAGTAGGTGCAGGAGTTGCTCGAGAAAAGGTTCATCAGGCCTAACACATCACCATGTGGGTCATCAATAATTTTGGTGAGAAAGAAAGATGACTCGTGGAGAATGTGCATTGATTACTGAGCACTGAATAAGATAACAATAAAAAATCGTTACCCCCTTCCTCGCATATATTATCTTTTAGATCAATTAAAGGAAGATTTTATTTCACCAAGATGGATTTGCACAGTGGATACCATCAGGTCAGAGTTGTAGATCAAGATGCATGGAAGACTGCTTTCAAAACAAAGCAGGGATTGTATGAATGGTTGGTTATGCCTTTTGGCTTGACCAATGCTCCTGCTACTTTCATGAGATTAATGAATGATGTACCCAGACCTTTTCTTGATGATTTTGTTATTGTGTACCTGGATGACATTCTAATTTTTAGTAAAACATGGGAAGAACATTTAAAGCATGTTAAGAAGACATTAGATGTTTTGAAAAGAGAAAAACTTTATGTTAAACTCTCAAAATGCGAGTTTGGAAAAACATCTCTAAACTACTTGGGTCATATCGTAGGGGGAGGTGAATTGAAAATAGATCTGTCTAAATTGGCAGTCATTATGAAATGGCCTAAACCCAGGTCTGCTACAGAAGTGAGAAGCTTCTCAGGAGCAGCACAATATTGGAGGAAGTTCATTTCTAACTTTTCCTCAATTGCAACTCCCTTACATGCTTTAACAGGATTGAATAAGGTGTTTCAGTGGGGAGGCAAACATCAGAAAGCCTTTGACACCTTGAAAGAAAAGATTAGTACAACACCTGTACTGGCACTGCCAGATCTACAAAGACCATTTGAGATCCAAACTAATGCCAGTGACTATGCCATGGGAGTAGTGTTGACACAGCGCGGTAAACCCATATGTTATCATTCTGAGACTTTTAATCCTGCAGTAGTTAACTATCCTACATATGATAAAGAATTGTATGCATTAGTTCACAGTGTGAAAAAGTGGAAACATTACTTAATGGGAAAAGAGACAGTAATACATACTGATCATCAACCACTTCAATATCTACACTCCCAAACTAAGTTGCAGCAATCAAGACATTACAGATGGATGGGCTTTCTACAACAATTTCATTTAGTCATCAGATATAAAAAGGGCATACATAACAAGGTTGCAGACATGTTATCTAGGCCCATCATAAATGCATCCACCATACTTAAGCATAATTATGTACTACATGAAAGCTACATTGAACAATATGCTGAGGATATGGACTTTAAAGATGTATATGCAACTTTGAGTCAAGGCAAAAGAGTAGAAGAATTGGATTATCATGTAAAGGACCGACTCTTATATCATTGTGGGAAACTCTACATTCCACAAACTGAGAGAGTAAAGATAATTAGGGAAGCACACACTTCTCTAATATCAGGTCACTTTGGGGTAAGTAAAATATTTTCATAGCTACAAAGGTTCTGCTGTTGGCTGAAAATGAATGAGACAATTGCTAGATATGTAAGAGGGTGTGCTATGTGTGCTAAAAGCAAGCCTAGTAATAGAAAACTAGGCTTGTACACTCCATTGCCAATTCCTTCTCACCCTTGGGAAAGTGTTACCATGGATTTTGTTGGAGGACTACTTAAATCTAGGAAAGGTCATGATTATCTATATGTTGTTGTGGATAGGTTCAACAAAATGTGTATTTTGATACCTTGTAATAAATAGATTACGGCTGAACAAACTGCAAAATTGTTCTTTGAACATGTATGGGTTCATTTTGGATTACCCACTTACATTGTATCTGATCGAGACACCCGATTTGTGGGGAAGTTTTGGTCGAGTCTGTGGGAACTGATGGACACCAAATTGAAGAAAAGCACAGCTTTTCATCCACAAATAGATGGCCAAACAGAAGTAGTAAATAGGACAGTGATCCAATTACTGAGAGGATATTACAGCAGACAGCCTAAGCTTTGGGATGAACATTTGTGCTATGTGCAGCATGCTTACAATAGAGCAAAACACTCTTCTACACAGAGATCTCCTTTTGAGACCTGTTTTGGTTTCACACTGTTATCACAAAATCAGACCCCTGATAGGCTGTTGATGAGGTAGACCTTGTGTAACTCTTTCAAACCTACTTTAGGCTGAAGCTTATCCTCCCCAACCTGAGAGGGCTCTCTCAAAGGATTAATGATTTTTGATTATGATTAAGATGGCTAACTCTTGTGAAACAAAGATAAAAATGTGAGTGGTGGAAACACAATTAGAAAGTATCCATTGGGCTTATGGAGTCAGATATGCTTCAGTATTAATAGTAAGGTTAGCTCTACATAGAAGTCAAGGCCTTTGGAACTCAATGCATGTATAAAACACCAGAAACACAAAGGACCAACACAGTTTACAAATGCATGAAGGAAATTAGAGCAATGTTAGTGATTTATAAGTAATCACACATTCATACCTCTGAATATAATAGGAAGAGAACAATACAAGCCATTCCAAGCATCAAATTCCTACTGATTCCTGAGAAGTAAATCCAAAGTACTGTATTACTAAAAACGGAGTCTTTACATAAAGCCAAATATCAGAGCTTTTCTCAATAAATTGCCAATACTAAGTACAGTGCTCTTTCTCCTATATATAGAATTCTTTACAAAGCTGAGATTCCTCCTCTAGCATGAGGGGAACTCGAATTCTGCTTGCTATGACACCTATTCAAACTTTAACTAACTATTAAATACAACAACTGCTAACTGGAAGTTTTAGAAACCTAAGACAATTAGGAGTCTAACTCCACATCATGCTGATAATAGCATTTATTACAATAAAAACTCGTTCTCTAACAAGTGGTTCCCTTCAGTTTAACTTTGATGGATGTTTAAAACTCCTTACTGGCCCTTAATGTCTTATCTCCTTTACTGCTCCTGCAAAGTAGGAAACTGCCCCTGTTTTCCTACTTTTGGTTTCCTCAAGGATATTTGAGACCAATTACCCATGTTGTTCTTCTTTAATTACGCAAAAGTGCATTGGAGTGCCACGTTCTTGATGTGCTGTAGACCTTGTCCATCCACCCGTGTGAAGATAAAACCTCTTTAATGCTACCTGAAGGATAATGAACACCAATAGTTGTGATCACTTTTATAACAAATGGTTTATGATTCGTATATGCTTTTCCTTTGATCATTTGCCCTTGCTGGATTGCTTGTATTGTGTAAATGATCTTTCTTTAGAAATTCCTTTTCAAAAAGGTTTCCCTTTTGTCCCTCAAAATTGGTTAATCTTCGTCAAAATATGCAGCTACATCAGTTTCGTAGCGCGCTACGAAACTGCTGTGTATTAGGCATCATCTTCAACAGTTTCGTAGCGCGCTATGAAACTGCTGTGTAATCACAAAACACAGTTTCTAATGCCAAAAGTTGACTGTCTTGAGCTTCCTTATCTTGTAATGACTCTTCCATATGACATGAGGCTGCTCAAAACTAAATAACTTGACACCATTCCTTAAGGCAAACTTCAAAACGTAGTCTATATCAAAATTTAGGATTACCTTACTTGCCTTGCTTAAGCCTTTAAAGAACTCTGATGTATGCTGACCCTAAATTTTCCAAGTGCTTCTTACACATGAAAGGAGCATGAGAATGACCAAGACCAATGCTTCCTTACCTTACCCTTTTCCTTTGAAATCTTTTCAGTGATAACACACACCAAGGTCTCCTTTGGATTTTGTCTTTGGTAAAGATACCATGGTTGATGGACACAGTGATGTGGACAGGGCAACTAGGTTCATTGAACAGATCCAGGAGATCCACCAGGCAGTATAGGAACAGCTGGAAAAGAGCCAAGCCAAGTACAAGGCTAGGCATGATAAGCATCAGATGGAGCATAGTTTTCAAGTTGGTGACCAAGTCTGGCTGTATATCAGCAAGGACAGAATGCAAGGTGAAGGTAAAAAGCTAAAGCCTATCAGGTATGGACCCTTTAGGATACTTGAGAAGATTGGTGAAAATGATTTTTTCCTTGATCTACCAGCTTACATGCACATCTACTCAGTCGTAAATGCAGTTTGCTTGAGATTGTTTGAACCTTCAATGGTTGAGGACCCTGAAGAGTAGAGTTAATTGCCTTCTATTGATGACCTGCTACCTGAATATCTCAACGAGTTGTAGGAAGACACAGTGCTAGACGTGAAGGTGAGGACAACACGCAGGGGAGATGTGGAGTACCTCAGAATTGGGCTCAAAGGTTTAAAGCAGAGCAATGCAAAGTGGATTAAGATTGGGCACGTGAGAAAACAATACCCTCACTTAGTCGATGCTTGAAAACCAACTTTTGGTGGTCCAAAAGCTTTTTCAGTGGGAAGGCCGTGATCCGAATTGCATCCATAAAGAACTGTCAAAGGAACCATGACTGTATCAGGTCGGACATACATCAAATAATTCCAAAAGAACGATAAAAAACACCCTGAACCAGTGGCAATGGTGTCTAGTGTGGAACGACGAGGACCTAAGTCAAAGTGCATTGAACGAGGCCCATGGAGACTGCGCGGGAGGCCGAATTATCCCCTGGGAGCGCCAGATCGGGAAATGGAGGTGATTTTTGATGCACGATTAGCACTGGGTGAACAGGGTCGAAATGGAGTAGCCCCGAGCACTCGGTCGTGTGGGGAGCCGAAGAACCATGGGCAAAAAGCGAAAAGAGTTAAAGGACAAAGCAGGACACACGCTCTGGAAACCGGCAGTATTGATCGGGGTGCCCTCAAACGGTAAGTGGTTTTGGACGAAAGCGGAGCAATTCCACTCAACGATCGACAAGTGGCAAGCAGAGGTGAGAGAAAACCACCGTTGATCACACGCTAATGGTTGAGCAAGTCAACTGCGTGAAACATGCTTATGGCGTCAGATCTGGAGGCCCCATATTGGACGACTAAGATCACGCCCGATGGGGGAAGTGGAAGCGAAGAAGGAATGAGTCGCGATTTAGAAGGATTTGAAGTCCGTTTTGACCACCATGTTGGAGGAAGACTTAATCCACGATGTAACTGAAGAATTCAACCGACAAAGCAGGCTGGCGAGTTGTAGGAGGACATGTGGGCACTCCCTGAGAGCTGATGATGACATCGAGCCAGGGAACTCCAAGTGCAACTGCAGAAGGTGATTCGACGGAGGCGGAAGAGGAACCGAACAGACATGGGGACGAATGGCTTCAAAGCCATGAACAGAGACAGAATACACAGACGGTCAATCAGTGAGAGATAATCCCGAGAGGAGGACGAGAGACAGAGAGACCAGAACCCCGAGAGGAGGACGGGACATAGAGAGAAGAAGACAGTGAATCAAAATAAGAAAGAGGATAGAGGGCCGAGCTGACCAAAGCCAGCATCGAGCACCAGAGAGCTTGGGAGATTCAAGCCATCCCATAGAGGGTCTGTCCAGACTGAGCACCACATTGGGCTCTCTCCATTATAGACCAGAAGGTCATAGAGCTAGTAGGCTAATAGAGTCTGTGTACTCCAGTTGCTTGGGGAACCCAAGAACCACCCTGCCAAGCAAATCTACTTTTGGAGAACTCATTTTGAGTCCCTGCATTGTAATTCTCTGCCTAAAGACACAATAAAATAAGGCCACCACTCAAAGCTGGATCAGAGACGTAGCCCTGGAGAATAGGGTGAACTCCTTATTAAATTTTTGTGTTCTTGTATTTTCTTACTATATTTCTCTGCTGTCTTTCCATTTAGTTGTCTATGTATTAGCAATCTAATCGATCCGTTGCTTCAATAAAAAAGAACACACACTAGCACATGAGTCTGTAATACCTTTAATCAATAAATCCTTAACTGATAACACTCATAGGGTGATTATTAGATCACTTGGCCGTTTTCTCAACTTGAGAAGTAAACACAAGCCTTTTTCCTCTCCAATATATTTTGGTCACCTAAGGTTTAGGTGCCTTGGGATCCTCCACTAACTTGCTTGATGATCCTACCTCAACTTGTTGTTTTGATGTGCCTTGGTGATGACTTAATCAAGTAGTTCAATGCCACTGCAATGCTGTTTCTATGAAGGTATCCCATGTCATGTTCCTTTCTACCAACTGATGGAGGACTACAATCTTTATTAAGCTATGACTGAAAAGGCTAGGGTGATTCTCCTTACCTTTCATTTGTACCTTCTTAGATATTTTGATAAGGCTTCTACACAAATAATTACACATGTTGAGACGTTTTAGAGTTGTGAAATGCATTAGCAGCTTGATGTGGTACCCATACAATCTGGAAAATCTTCCCTCACAAGCGAAGAACTTCATTATAACATTAATCAATGGTGCATACTTTTCCAACAGGTACCTGAATGGGATGATGTGTGAATGAGCCTCTCTCTAGGGTGATTTTAAGAAAGATCGGTATTGTTCAAGGTCTAAGCTCACGCCTTTGAACCAATACTCTCCATGATCAGGTATCCATGTGGCAAGAGAGATGGCAGCTACTGAGAATGTAAATTCAATCACTATTATGATTGCCTTTTTCACTTTCAGATTGGTGGCAATCCAATTAGTGAGCTGCTCATGGAAACCTAATTCACCCACCCTTTGACAAAACCCTAGGCAACTGACATCTTCAAAGTACTATTTAATGAATGGCGAGGAGTTGATTTCATTTCAGTTTGTAGGCTCATACCTCATGATCCTCCCTCCTTTATGACTTTTTCTCTTTTCTGATGGTGAAGAATCTCCCTCCATTTTGATAAAAACCCTAGATAACAAGAAAATTTGAAAATAGTGAGGAATGAGTGAAATGAAGAAATGAGGGAGTTAGGAAAGGGAGATGATGGTAGGGGAATTTTGGGATATGGATAGGTGCTATAGAAAACTTGGGAAGTTTGAAAGGAGTGAAATGAGAGAGAGAGAGATGAGTAGGAGAATTTAAAAATAGTTCTTCTAGAAAATTGTCCAAAATGATAGGTATGAGCTAGGATTTGTGAAAAGGTGAGGTAAACTAAAAGTAAATTAGTTGATTAGTGAGTGATTTGGTGATATATATACACACACACACACACACACACACACACACACACACACACACACACACAGAGAGAGAGGTATGAGATGGAAATTTTTAAATTTTGAAATGTCTTATCTAAAAAAACCACATTTTCACTAGCTTTGAAGCATGAAATTTCACATAAACCCTAGATGAACAAAACTCACCATTTGCACTTGCTTTGCTAAAGGAAAAGAGTAATATGATGGTAATTACTTGTTGAACAACTTAGAAGAGAAAAGAATAGGAATTCAAGCTTAATTTTGAAGTTTGGGTAAGTTTTGGCAAGTTTTGGGCCACTCTGTCCCAAGCATAGCACCATTGGTAAAAGCACAACATAGTTCAAAGAAGTGAAAAAGAGTTCACTGAAGCTCATCATGGGGAGATTTTTGCCAATTTTAGATAGAAAACCCGTTTTTTTTCACCAAAGGAGGAGATATCTTAATGAAAAAAGGAGGCGAGGGTGAAAATGAAATATGTTTGGGACTTTTTGGGCTTTTATAGGCATAATATGGTCTTCTTTTGAGTAAAAATTGGGCCTCACATACCTTTTCAAAACATGACTTTCACCCTTTTAAACTTGGCCACTTTGGAGACTTGAAATCTGAACTTCTCTTACCTTTTTGAACAATGAAACTTCTTCCTTTTGGAACCTTGAGATTGTAACCATGAAGCACTTATGAAACCTCATAAAAATTTATTGAAAAGAGTTGCTTTTCACAACTCATCCTATGACGAATTTTATGCATGAAATGATGATGGACCTTGAAGCCCAAATGACCTAATGAAGACATTAGACTAAGTGAAACAATGATGAGGATGACTGATATGAGGAAGACATTCTCTTTGTAATGATACAATCATTTGAGTGATGTAAGCGATCTGCATGAGAGTTTTTTTGAGAAAATAGAAATGAACTTGGAAAAACTAACAAGTGACCAAATTTTATTTTGAAAACCTAGTGACATGATAAAATTTACTTTGAGACCCCTAACAAACTTGGTAAAAGCATATTTGATCGCTGGTGACAGGCAGGAATGACTGACACTAACACCAACAACTGTGGCTTCTTCAGAATTCTGAATATCATGAATTTTGGCTCTCATGAGCCTCTTCTCCAAGTGTTATGACCATGAGCCTTTGAATATCCAAGTGTTTCCACGAATTCCTGTGATTAAATGCCCAAATTGTCCTTAGAGAATCCATAAGCCACAATAACTATCGATCCAGGGTGAGGTTTCTATCTTGGTACATGAAATTGGTGTTGAGGAGATTCAATTCAAATATCTGGTGGTTGACATGGCCATTCCTTCTTGGAGCACAGTCATTCATCAACTGGAACCCCATCAGTAGCAAAACCCCCTCCCCTTCCACTGTGCCAAATGAACCACTATTTTTCCTACCCAAAACACATGGGGCTCACCGGATTTAGGTGCCTCCATAGTCATTTGAATGACATGCATAACTTTTTAGAGGAAGGATACTTGGTTTAGTTTTAAAAAATTGAAGGATTCGATGACAACGTGGTCTTGGAGTTTGTGGGTACCTCTCAATCAACAGCTTGGGGATATTGATGGTGGCTTTGTGTGAAGTTTTTGAATGAATGTAGAGTCTCTTGGGTTGAGTGGAAGCTGAGACTCTAGAAAACAACTGGTCAAATATGTCAAACTCATTTAGGAGAATATTATATATGGGAACGATCTTAGGCTTGAAGCCATTCATGATGGTCTATGACATGTTGGGACCCCCAAGGAAATTGTTTGTTGGAGAAATTCATTCATAGGGAAAATATTAGTGGTGATGTCATTAGAGCTAAAGACTTAATCTCTTATGGCTTGAAACAAGTGACCTAGGTCTGAATGCACATATTATGCCTCTTCTTTGATGAAAAGCGTCAAAGAATTGGGATTGTTTGTGGACATCAGATTTGACTCCTAGCATTTGACCCCATCAATCTGTTGATTGAGGTGGTTCATATCACCCAACACATGGTCCAATGATTGATTCTCAACTACAAGGATTACTATTGTCTTTATGGGACCATTAATGGTAGTTGCTTTTGCGCAAGTTATACAAATGCATGAAACAATTAAGGCCAATCTCACCCCTGTGGCCATGTTCTTGCAACTCTTGGCATTCATCTCCTACTATGGGATTAAACTGTGTAAACATAGAGTGGGAGTAGGGAAACATTGTAAAATGCTCAAATTGACTAGATCTACGAAATTAATCAAAATTGTGTGAATCAACCATCGTGCCCTACCTATGCAAACAATAGCTTCCAGTTATTTCATTATGCACTCCTCATGCTCTGTGAGATGGGTGTGAGAGTTCAGTGGAGATGCCAAGTGAGTCTCATCCAAGGGATTTCCTTACCTGAGGTCCATATGTATATTATTTATTTTACTTTTTACTTTTACTTTTCATTTTATTTTTTACTTACTATTTCATTTTCAACCAAAATGGAACCTATGCTCCTTTGGTTGCACATGTAGGTTGGTTGGCTCCACAAGCACGAGATCATTATATGGAGGACTTACACATAAAGCTCTTTTGGTGGATGTTGTTGGCACTCTTGTTCCCCCATCCAAGCCAGCATCCCCAGTAGGTATTTCTCTTCAACTTTGATGTTTTATTTTTGTTTTTTCTGAAAATGAATATTATGTCGACTAAGTAGGTATTAAATAAGAAAATATAACCTAGGACACCATATCTTTTACCTTTAAGTTCTTTTATATCTTCACATTTATATGTATATTGGGAATATAATATTTGGGGAAAAAAGATGTTTATTTTTTATAGAAAATAACTAATTGGGGCCTGAGATATTAGGTGTTTCTAATTTTATTGTCATTGTTTTTGTGTTGGGTTCAAATTGTGAATGCAAATATACAAGAATATTGGTTTCAACTATGAGGTCAGTTACTCAAAGGATGAAATTATTAGTTGATACCATTGGGCTTATTAGCAACCTTTGACTAACACTCACTTAAGGAATAAATGTATGTATAAACACTAACATATTTATATTCAAGCCATCCATGCACCTGGTTGGTTATGGTTTAGTTATTGACTGGGAAAGAAACTAACATACATGATTTTTAATTTCAATATATGGAAAGTAGCTTGTAACAGGGATTTTGTATCACTTCAACCTTTAAAGCTCAACCCGTTGTATTGAATTCTTGATTTGTTCCACATTCATTGATGATGCCAGACCTTTCTAGTAGTTTGTTGTACAGACTACTATAGGCTGCTCTGGTTCCTGATATTTCAAGGAGATCTATGACTATTATACTATGGATCAAGTATTCAATTAAATTTTATTTTTCATTTACGAAGAAGTGTATAAAAGTGTTTAGCATGTCTGTAGTTTCTTAGTAGAGAGTAATGAACATAGTCAAAAGTTTTATGGAAATTCATGAAATTAGTTTATCGTTGTGAAATATATTGCATTTGGTATGTCCATATAGTTTTGATTGACATGGATGTTCTTCATATGTCTGGTAGAAGTCGTTGGATTTACTTCTTGTGGAGTCCCTTCCATGTGTAGTTTAAAACCCGATCAAGAAACAAGGATAAATTTGAAGAGAACGAACAAATTCCTGGATATATTTTTCTCTCCAGTTTTGCCTAAAATATAGTCAAATCCTTGCTCATAGGTGTATGCTACCAAGTAGAAAGAAAAAATGTACTTACAACATTACTACAACCTCTGTAATCTCAGGATTAGAAAGTAGAAGTGCTTCTACTTCAATAGGAGAAACCTACAATTCCATGTTACTAAAAAAGGTTATCTTACAGTTTAGTTTAAGAAGAATTTACCTAATCAGTTGCAAAAGATCTGCAAAATACATATATCAACAAGTTAAGACTTCTTTAATAGATGTACGTCACACATCGTAACCATTATATTTGATTAACTCTTTCAATCTATCCAACACATAGATGTAGCCATTGTCATCAATGTAACAAAGATCACATTGACCTGCAGTTGATGAAATGCAGTTGCAACTGCTGAAAAAACAACTACATTAGATTCTTGCAACCAAGAACTTTCTTCATTGCTTCATAGGGCTAGAGTAGTGGCCAATGCCTGGTTAATTGGAAATGGGCTCTAGTTGGGAAGTATTTGGAAACATGCACACCACATGGAGAATGGTTAAAACATGATCACATGAATGTGGTATTGCTTTGTAGCAAGGAAACTTGTAGATCAAAGCTTGATCAATGGTTCAAGTTAGTGGAAGCTTATAATCTAGCATAAAGCATTAAACCCAACTACACTAAGGATATTCTTAGGTGAGCGACATCGAATACTAAGGTACATGAGCATTTCAAACAATTTTCTTTTGTTTGATGTCTCCTGTATATAGGCTTAATCAATATTGTAGACATGAAATTTCTTTTTCATTGTTATATTTATTGTTATTGTAGTGGCCATTGATGTATGGATTATGCGAATATTGAGTGATGGGAGGAGGCTCTAAGGGATTATGATATTTTGAGGAAGGAATTGCCACGAGATAAAGAGGCACTGAAATCCTATAACTATGTTCAAGTAGAACTCAAGAAATCTTGTGTAGAAGAGATTTACAATATGAAGTTTGGAGGGGAAGTAGAGGTGGTTTCTGATGATGGTCAACTTAGATATGGTATTAATTCACCTGGTTAGTATTGCATTCCTGTGAGACATTTATGCTTTATCTACTTGCTGTCCCATTTTAGGGTTTCATGATTTTTTAAAGGACGAGATGAAAAACTAATCGAATAAATTGTTTGATGTGTATGGATATGAAAGCCTAGTAGTAGTACATTTCAACACAATATAAAATGACCAATGCAAGAATATTTATCCCTTTTTTGATCAACTATGTGGAAGATACCATTGTGTGAATTTTTTGAAGGTACCCACAACTAAAATTAAGCAAATTCATATCTATGTAGTTGATTTTACCATGAATTTTATGTTCTCCCCAAGTGTATCCACTATAAAATTATGTATTGGATTGTTGGTTAACCATAGATGCATTTGAGAGAAAATTGAATATTGTTTAACTTTCTCTAACATGGACTTGTGTTTAATTGATGAAGGTGAACTCTAAAAAAAATAGATTTTGGAAAGGTCAAAGAACATAAGTATTGTACCCACATTCAAGATTTACAAGAATGGTGTTAAATTGAAGGAGATTATTTCCCCAAGCCAACAAGGCCTGGAGAATTTAGTGAATCATTATTACAACCTCTAGACCAAAAGGTGTAGCCTTTCTCTGCAACCATTACCTTATCATTCACGCATTTAGTTTTGAAACACTTATAGACAATAGAATAAAATGGATTTGATTCAGGTAGGAAGAGTAATTTTCTGATTTTTCTTTGATTCTTTGTGGCCTCACCCTCTTCTCTTCAAATCTTTCTTTTTCTAAGGCCAATTTTTCCCTATTCATGTTTCTGTTTAGCCCTGATGGTGATAAAAGAGATACTAAGTGCAGACATCCTCCAGGAAAGAACATATCAACCAAGTGCATTTGAAATTCAATATTTGTATACGTATTCCACATCGGTGATCAGTTGTAAAAATTTTGCAAATACATTCTCATTATGTTTGATTTCTCTCACATAAAACATTATCAAATTGGTGGGTGACATGGGTTCATTTAATGCACTTGAACAATTATATGGAATGATGTATAGAGAGACAAAGACAAGATAGGTAGAAGTCTACTCAAGTAGGATTGGTCATTGTATATATTTTTTCAATAGATTGGAAGGCCAAGTTTAATTCAATTTTCAATATTTCTCCCTCTCTCTCTCTCTCTCTTGTACTTGAATCGTTGCAATATGTTCAAGATGCCCAATAAATGAAAAATGTTTTTTCATTAATCTTAGGGATAGGTGTTGCTAAATTTTAATTCCATTTTTTGATATAAAGGGGATTTTGTTTCTTTAAAAGGTAACTTCTGCATCTGTTACAAAATGGACATTGTAGGTTTCTTCTACAAGCAATAGAAAAAATCAATCAAATTAATTGTGAAACTAGTTTCTTGGAAGATTTCATTTTTTTTTGGCAAAATTGGAGTTCATTTTTTTACAAGGGTCGACTATTCACACCCCCATAATAACAAATCAATGAAGAAAATTTTATCTCAATTGCAGGTTGCTTGCTAGGAACCCACATTCTCATTGTGACTTGGGTGGCAAGTATCCATATTCTCGCCATAGTTGGGAGGGTTATATACTAAACACTTTTGATAGATAAATCACTAATGAAGTTCTAGTGTAATTCCATAATATAACCTTCACAAACCTTCTATGGGTAAGAGGTTACCCTACCCACATTAGGTGAAAGTCCAACTGTGCACAAATCCCCAACCTTCCTGGAAAGAGCTTATTAGGGAAGAGATTACCCAAGATGCATTTGGATGCGATCCTAAACTGTGAGCAGAACCCTTACCTTATTGAAAAGAGCTCACTAGGCTTCTACATTCTCCTTGTGACTTGTGAGGTAAGTACACAAATTTTCACCATGGTTTGGATTTTTGCCTTTGGGACTCAAATTTTTGATAGAGAAAGAGTTGATAAAGCTCATAGTTCAAACAAAATTTGATGCTTATTAACAAATAGATTATTCACAAACCATGTAGGGCGTAGAATATCCAACCGAAATTGAGAGAAATTCCAACTATGATCAGAGACCCTATCTTGTTGGAAATAACAAAAGCTCTTTAAGGAATAGATTACCCAAACTATTGGTTGCACAAATCTAGTTGTTAGCAGAGATCTCCTATTTTGTTGGACAAAGCTTCCTTGAATTCAAGATAGGATCTAGTGAAATATTGTGGTCTATAAGATGATCGAGATTTTAATGATTATACTAAACAATGGGCTTATAAGCCCAATTCCGTCTCTCCATTTGGGCCCCTGTAGAGTGCCATTCACTTTTGGCAAATTTTCTTTTCAATACTTTTTTGTAGCTCCATGATGATTACTTCATATATAGATAATAGGCCATTCACTTTTTGGAAATTTTATTTTCAGTAATGTTCTATAGCTCTGGGATGATTACTTCATCTATAGACAATAAGCCCTTAGAGAGTGAGATGGTGCTCCACTCAAACCATGATCTATGATAAATGTCCCACATATCTTTTCACAAGCAAAATGTAATATTTCCTTAGAGGTTCCTTGCTTAATATGCTCACAATCCCCTCAATGCTTTCTTGTGTATTATGCACCCTGCAATATACTAACCCATTGCTTTCCATGTACAAATTAAAAAATAGGAAGGTCCTAACCTCTTTTATTGCCAAAAAATTCCCAAGAAAATCATACAACATATACTTCCATGCATCAGGGTGATGTAATGTGTTGAATTGGAAAGCATTGCGGGCATGATCGTAGTACAATTCAAATTTGGGACATTTGGTTGTTGCATATGATACCTATATGGTTTTATCAATATATTATCCACCAAAATACGCGAGGTAATTTCCTAGGTTAAATGTATGCTCCAAGCATTATGGTTTTCATTTTCTGGGCTCACATCTTCCCATCTCTATTATATATATATATATATATATATAGAGAGAGAGAGAGAGAGAGAGAGAGAGAGAGAGAGAGAGAGAGAGAGAGAGAGAGAGAGAGATAGAGAGAGAGATGATAAAAAAAGACCCTAAAAAAACTATCGACATGTCTTTGCACCTTTTGGTGCAAATGCTAGTTATTAATTGTGTTACTAAATAAGCTGGGTGATTCAGGCAGATAGTTCAAATGTTTTCTCTTTGCATTCATGCATGGTTAATGGGGTTGTAGGCATTTGAGTGCGGAAGTTAAGGCATTGGTATTCATTCAAGCAACTAGTGTGATGCGGGATAGTTAAAGCGACTAGGTGACAATGGTTGTTTATTATATTAATTGACAATTATTGTATTAATATATTATTTCATTCAAATACATTTTACGTTAATGTAATATTGTATTAATACATTGATATAATTATCGTTAATAATAAATCAATATATTGATTATTATTAATCTATTAATTATTATTGCTATTAATTATAATTATGGGTGAGAATTATATTAATATTAATATTTATATCTATATTGATATGAATATGAAGGTTTAATAACAAATATTAAAATTTAATAGTATTAATAACTTAATAATATTATTTAAACCTTAATAAATTGATAATAACTATAATAATAACTAGACATTAATACATAAATCTATGAATTCATCATTAATTATATATTAATCTACACATTAACATATCATAATCATGATTGATTTGGTCAAACCTAGTCAACATGAACATTAGGTTCAACTATGATTAATGATAAGCATTATGTTTAACATGCCTATAAGTAACGATAGGGACATATTTAGAGTCAACATGATTACATAGTCAATCATAGTTAACTGTTGTAGTCAATGTATAATTAATACTCTAGGGTCAGCCTTAAACAACCATATGTTTACCATAGTCAATGGTAGTCAACCTTTTTCGCTCATAGAATCGTCAGTCAACCTTGGTCGAACATATTCAACTATCATCAACCATGGCTATAGTTAACAATAGTTAACATGCCTATAGTTAACCATAGACATCATGCTTGACATAGGTAGATTCAACACGATGACATAGTCCAAGTATTGTCATCCATATTCAATTTTTAAAAATGTTTAATAATACTAATATTAATATGGTTTAAAACATATTGGTTAACTAATGTGGTTGACTATGTTTGACTATGTTTAACTATGTTTGACAATCAACAGTCTTCAACATTAGTCAAATATAGTCACTTATTATTATTGATTAATACTAATAGTCAAACATAGTCAACATAGTCAATTGAAGTCAACCTGTATAGTCATTGTTTAAATCTATGTTTACCATATTTAAAAATAGTTAATTTTTTTCACTCGTATTCATCTTCATTCAACGTAACTCAACCATATTCAGTTATTGTCAACCATGGCTAATCAAAGTCAAACATTACCAACCTTAGTCAACTAAGGTCATCCTTGGTTGGTAACAATAAATATTTAAAAATGTTTAATAATAACAATAATAATATTAAAAAGGTTGCCTAATTATAATAATGATAATTTAACATCACAATATGACAAACATTGTTGCAATGTCACATCACATTGCAATTTATCTAATGTTGCAATGCATCGTTACAAAATCAGTCAACCACATTTACTAATGTTGTTGACTATGTTCAACTATGTTTAGCGGTCAACAATCTTGAAATTAAGTTTAACATAATCGTTTATTCATATTATTGATTAATGTTAATAATGAAACATGTTATGGCATTGGAATGGTATAGAAATCTATCTAACGCCGCATTGTGACAATCATTGTCGTAATGTTACATTACATTGTAATTTATTTTTGTCACATTGCGACATTACAAAATTATTCAACCACATTTACTAATGTTGTTGACTACATTTGACTGTGTTTGACTATATTTGATAGTTATCACTCTTCATCTTTGATCAAACTTAATCTCATGTCATTATTATTGATTAATATTAATAGTCAAACATAGTTAACCACATTAGTCAACATAGTCAAACAAATTCAACCTTGATAATCATTGCTTAAATAGTTGACCATGATCAGACTTGGTCAGCCCTATGTTTACCATATTTAAGAATAGTCAACCTTGTTTACTCATACTTATCCTCAGTCAACGTAACTCAACCATATTCAATTATAGTCAACCATAGTTGACCAAAGTTAAACATTGTCAACCTTACTCAACTAAGGTCATCCTTGGTTGGTCACAATCAATATTTTAAAAAGTTTAATAATAACAATATTAATCTTTAAAAATTTGACTAATAATAATAATAATATTGTTGCAACGTTACATTGTATTGCAATTTATCCAACGTCGCATTGTGACATTACAAAATTGGTCAACCACATTTACTAATGTGGTTGACTATGTTTGACTAGATTTGACTTAGATTGAGAGTTAATTCTCTTCAACATAATCGTCTATTCATATCATTGATTAATATTAATAATCAAACATGCTGTGACATTGAATTAGTACAAAAATCTATCCAACGTTGCATTGTGACAAACATTGTCACAATTTGACAATCATTATCACAATGTTACATTACATTGTAATTTATCCAATGCATTGAAACATTACAAAATTAGTCAATCACATTTACCAATGTGGTTGACTATGTTCAACTATGTTTCACTATGTATGACAATCAACACTCTTCAACTTTGGTCAACATAAACACCTACTAAAATTATTGATTAATATTAATAATGAAACATACTCAACCACATTAGTGAAACATAGTCAAACAAAGTGACCCTTTATAGTCAATGTTTAAATAGTCGACCATGATCAAACTTGGTCAACCTTATGTCTATGATATTTGACAATAGTCCAATTTGTTCACTCATAGTTGCCCTTAGTCAATGTAACTCAACCATATTCAATTATAGTCAACCATAATTGACCGAACTCAAACATTGTCAACCTTAGTCAACTAATGTCATCTTTGGTCAGTCAAAGTGAAGATTTAAAAATGTTTAATAATGATAATTATTACTATTACTATTATTATAACCCTAACAATAATATTAATATTAATATTAAGGTTGACTATATTATTACTAATAATATATTATTCATAATAATAATAATAGTCAACTATTATCAAAGTTTTTTAACCCATTAACATTATTATTAACATTGATAAAGTTGGCCAATAATAATAATGATAATAATAATAAGGTTGTCTATATCAATTTTATTTTATTGTTAACCATGGTTGTCGAAAGTCAAACATTGACAACCTTATTCAACTTAGGTTAAGCATAGATTAAATATATTATTAATAGTTGGTCATGATCAAACTTGGTCTACCCTATAATAATAATATTATATGGTTGACCAACCTTATTCACAAGTCCTACTAATAACAATATTATCATTTATGATTAACATTTAATATTTAATAATAATATTAGGGTTTGCGAATAATATTTAATATTTAATAACCTTTAATAATATTAATATTAATAAAGTTGATGACTAATAATCATAATAGTATTAATATTAAGGTGGACTAATTTTATTATTATTTTTATATTATTGAATATATTATTAAGAACTTATAACATTAGGTTCAAAATATTGAGTTTTAATATTAGAGTTTTACTATTGAGTTTTAATAATATTCATATTAATATTAATATTAAGGCTAACTACTTTACTATTATTATATGATTGAATATATTATTAATAGTTTATAATATTGAGTTTTTATATTGGATTTATAATATTAGGGTTTATAAGATTAAGTTTGTTTTTATTAATATAATTATTAATAAAAATCAATAATATTTATTTTCTAATAATTAGGTTTTATAATATTAGGTTTGAAATATTGGGTTTTAATATTGAGTTTTAATATTAAATTTATTAACATTAATATTAATAATATTTACTTTATAATAACTAATAATATAATTATTAATAAAATTTTATAAAACTTATTCACTCTAATAATATGATTAACAATTTTAATGACATTATTAATGATATTAACATTAACATACACACATGATGCAGGAGCATCCTGCTTCAAAAAATCATTGTATATTTGGTTGACTTAGGGGGTGTGATGTTTTTAATTTATTTGTGTATTTTTAAATTGAGCGAAAAATATGTGTGTGAGGTTTTAATTGTAAATATTCTCAATTATGAGAGAATATGAGTGATGATAGACTTGTAAAGATCTCATATACATCTTAGGGATTAGTGGATCCTAGAATAGAGGATTAGTTGAGTTAAAGAGAATTAGAGGATTTTTAGGATTTGGATGAGATATTTTAGGGATCAAGAGAGATATTGTTGGAGTTTGTTAAGGGATCTAGAACCTACTTGGGTTCTAATTCCTTTGTATAAATTAAGAGGAGCCATGAGGCATGAAGATGTAGTAGTGTGTGAGTGAGTGTGAGTGAATGAGAGGCCATGAATAGGCCATAATTTATCCTATAGATATTTTATTGATTAATGAATCATTTGTTGAAGAGTTTTATTTGCTTATGTTTGGTATTATCTTATGTTGAGTTTTATTCTTTTTGTGTGACCTATGGTTAGAGTTGCTGCTCCAACACACCTTGGCAATGTGGTATTTGGTCTTCTCTTGAACAATGATAAACTATGGTGTATAATCATGCTATGGATCATTGTTCATTACAAGAATAATAAAGGTTACAAGAATAAAAAAACTAGGGTTCAATGATAATGGAAATGTATTCACTTAGTTGAATACTTAATTTATGCTTATTTATATAATTATTATAATTATATAATAATTAAAATTAATATTATATCCCTACCATAAACCTAATAATTATTAATCTGGTTGTACTAGTATTAATGCCATCTTTATTGTGTTTGCAATGATGACGGTGAGAGAGAGGTGACCATGGTTTTATGGTTTACAACTCTCCCGAAATTTAGATATTATGTTGTCAATATTCATACATATTCTTTGCTAAAACTTTTTCTCGATAGGAATTCCCTATTTAAACCATGAGCACATTTAATACAAATACCTATTTGAAGAACTAGCACATTTCATGCAAATACGGATTCGAACTCAACATACATAGTAAACCATTAGGGAATATTCTTGGGCATTTTTCGCAGATATTGTAATTGAGAGTCGATCTTATAAATGTTGATTTCCTCTTAATCGTTAGATTAGTATAATATGTTTTGTTAAAATGTAAAATTTTGTAATACTAACTCGCCAACATCCTCTAGATCGGGCTTCTGCCAAGTTTCAAAAACAAGCTTCCACTAAACCTTACACTGACATTGGCCATGTCGTAACCTATTGACATGGTTATGGTGGCAAGAATGGCTTTCTTCCACCACATTTAAAATGAAACCTTACGCTAACCCTTGGGTTAGCATTGGCGATGGCATTACCTCTATGCATGGCGATGGTCGTAAGGGTGGCTATTTACAATTGTGTTGGGATTGTAAAAAAAATAACGATGTAGAAATGTCTCAATGAGACTTGAATTAATTATGGCTCACACTTACACACAAAAATACATGATCGAGTCGAGTCCCATTATATATAAATTTGATCGATAGAATGGATAAGAACAACAACCTAGAGGAAAAAAATCCTACTCATCTATAACTCACTTTTATATTGTGAAACAATAAATTTTAGAACAATACCTCGAAAATATATCAATCTAAAAATTTTGTTTCTCTATTATTTCTAACACTACCCTTAATTTAGAAATGAGTTATTTATCACAATTAACTTGCCTCTACATGAGATAAACTTGCATTTGCCACATTATCATGTGTGTTACAAGAGATCAAATCAATGTACTTCTACTTCATTTTTTCTCCTACAAAATGATGTCATGTTTCAATATGTTTTGATATTTCATGATACACTGAGTTTTTTACGAGTTTGATAGAGATTTGATTGTCATATTTGATGATTGTTGATACTTCCTGTTTTCCCCCATGTCTTCAAGAATACTTCTTAGCCAAATTTATTCATAGGTTGCACTACATAATACCTTGCACATCTTTAGTGGAATACAAAGAAAACGTTTGTTGTTTCTTACTTCTCCATGACACCATACATAATCCAATATTGAATGCATAACCAAAGGTGGACTTCCTGTCATTTGGATCTCCTGCATAATCAAATTTTAATAACCTATCAACTCAACATTCAAATCATTAGTATATTTAATACCAAAATTTTCATTCTCGTTCAAATACCAAAGGACTCTATGGGTTTCTTTCCAGTGACTTTCATGTTTCTTAGTCATGAATTGACTAAGTATGTTGACAAAATATTCAATATCTAGCCAAGTTATAATCAAATAATTCAAACTTCCCAACGACTATTTATACAATGTGCAATTCACTTGTTTTGTTTCATCATCACTTCCAAGTTTAACATTATGTTCCAATGGTGTAGACACTGCTTTAAATCTATTCATATTGAATCTTTTAATCAAGTTCCGTGTATATTTACTTTGTGTGACCAAGGTTCTACCATTATCTCTCCAATATTCAAGACCTAAACAGTAATGCAACTCTCGAAGATCCTTCATTTCAAATTCCTACGACAAGAAGTTTTTGATCTTTTCAATTAACATGGTAGAATTTCTTGTTATGATAAGATCATCGACATATAAAGAAATAAAAAGAATATATCCTTTGTCATCTTTCTTGATATACATATTTGTATATCTTTTACTTTTAGTAAAACCTTATTGGGAGAAGAATTTATCAATATTCACATACCATGACCTGGGTTCTTGTTTGAGTCCATATAATTATATATTTAACCTACAAACGTGATGTTGTTGTCCTTGCATTACAAAACCATCTGGATGAACAACATATACTTGTTCTTTTAATTCTCCATTCAGAAATGTTGACTTGTATCTAACTGATTTAGCTTCCAGTTATGCTTAGTATCTAATGTAATCATCGTTCTAATGTTGCTCATTTTATCTATAGGTGTAAAATTTTATTCACAATGTCTCCCTTCTTTATGTGAATAACCCTTTTCTACAATATTGCTTTATATTTATTAATAGCTCCATTAGAATTAAATTCAGTTTCAAACGACCCATTTGAGCCTATGGGAACTTTATCCTTAGGAGTTTATGCCAATTCATATGTATCATTTTTCATAATAGAAGTTTATTCTTGTTTCATGTAATCCATCCATTCCTTATGGTCTTTGGCTTTCTAATATTTTGAAAGCTTAGCTATAAACATGACTTGATTCATTAATGCATAATATTTATAAATGATTGTGTTTGAATTTTCCTTGTTGACCTTCATAATGCCTCATTTCTTTTTGGAGTTGCTCCACTTCCTCTTGTTGTACTATTAGCTCCAATGGTACCTTATTCTTTAATATCAAGTTGTTGTATTCAAGTAATCTCCAGACACTGTGCTCTCCCTCTTTTGGAATCCAGTGCATATCTTCATGAAATATAACATCTCTATTTGCAAACGCTTTGTGTCCTTGGATCATACATTTTGTAAGTTTTAGAATTAGAATAATAACCAATAAAGATGCACTTTATTTCCTTGGCATCAATCTTTCTCTTATCTTCTTTAGAAATATGATAAAATGTTGTGGTTCCAAAGATTCACAAATTACTCACTACTGATTTATAGCCATGAAATGATTCATAGGGTGTTTTGTTCTCTAGACTTTTTGTACGAATTCTATTTTTCAAATATACTGCAGTTCTAATTAATTTATCCCAAAAACC
Organism: Pinus tabuliformis; assembly: GCA_031772625.1. Lineage (NCBI taxonomy): Eukaryota > Viridiplantae > Streptophyta > Pinopsida > Pinales > Pinaceae > Pinus > Pinus tabuliformis. The sequence continues at coordinate 72,748,585 of CM062805.1, forward strand.
ATTAGAAATTTTTTTAACTTTTATTACGCTTCAAGAACATTCAATGAATGTTCTATTTTTCCTTTCTGCTACACCATTCTGTTGAGGAGTATGTGGCACTATAAGTTGTTGTTGAATTCCATGGCCTTTACAATATTTAATGAATGCCCCTGATGTGTATTGTTCCGCTTGATTCAACTTTAAGATCTTGATGTATTTTCCTATTTGGTTTTCAACCATATTTTAAATTCCCTAAAATATTCAAATGCATAACATTTTCTTTTTATAAAGTAGACCCACGTGTATCTAATTTTATCATCAATGAAGATATGAAATTATGAAGCTCCACTCAATGACTTAATTTGCATGGGACCACACACATTAGTATGTATTAGCTCATAGGATTCCCCCTTTATCTTTTCTTTTTCTTGTATGAAACTCATCCCTAGGTTGTTTTCGTAATGCACACCCTTCATATTTAACATATTCATCATTTAAATTTGGAATACCTTCCACCATTCCTTTCTTTTGGAGTAACAAAATATCATTGTGACTGAAATGGCCATACCTTTGATTCCATAGCTCCTATATTGTCAAAGCTGTAGATTCCATTGCTTCATGACTTTTCATGTTAACATCAAGCTTGTGTAATCCTTCAACTCGTACTCCTCTTGCTATGACGTTGTAGTTATTTGATATATTCTTCATAGTACAAGGTGAATTAAAAATTCAAATTTGAGATTCCGATCTACAATGGTGGACATAGATATTAAATTGCACTTGATTATAAGATCATACATTACATTTTTTGTTTTTCTCACTTGGTGATATGGTAAAGTTACACAAACATCGCCATAACCCTTGATTTCATGAGATCTATCATCTCCTAGATAGATGTGAGTACCATTATTATTTTCATCATAGGTATCATACCATTCCTTTAATCATGTCATATGAATTGAAGCACTAGAGTCAATAAACCATGCACTAAAATCATCCATTTCTGTTGATAAAGCGATACCTAAGATGTATAACTTGAAAATTTTGAGACTATCACTAAATGTGGCTTCTTTATTGTTGACACCTAATCCGAAAGGATTGGGATTATTGTAAATATTATAAATAGTTTCAGTTATGCATTATAGAAAACAAAGAGACCTTAGAATTGGAATCCCAAGAGACTCTCCACTCATGTATATATTCATGATTTGGCTAATGAAATAAACAAGTTATTCATGTTGTTACCCTCTTAAGCTGACATGGTGTTAGAGCCAACTCCCAAAATTAGATTTTTTGTTGTAACTCCTACCATTGTCCACATTTTTTCCTACCATTATTCGTTGTACATCTGTCAAATTTGAAGTGTCAACCTGAGTATCCAGTTTTTTTGCTATTCATGGTGTGGAGGGTGTGGAAATAAAAACCAAATAGAATATTGCTCTCATGGTAGTAGAGATCGAACATAATAGTGTCTTCGTGTTGGTATTCAAAATATTGAGGCAATACATTGGTTTTGTGATAGTACTATAGACCTTTCAAGAGATGGTACATTTGCGCCACCTGAGATTCAAGCAGCAGCCCCAAGTCCCATCAACACCACCGCAACTGTGTGGTGTACATCATTGCAACGCCTCTATCACACCGAGAAGAGGGTAATCCATGTTTTAGAGATAGATGGAAATGCAATGGAGGAATTTGAGAATTCCTAAGGTCCCAGAATGGACGTTGTTAATAATAAATGTCATGATTTCATGTAGAGGTTAATGTTGTGAGTTCATGCCAAGAATTCGATCAAGGACATCTAGTTACACTAAAGGAGGAGTATAAAGAACAAGTCCGGTTTTGATCTCTGCAACTAGAGGTTCTCACTTACAATTCAGGCTATATCTCCCGCTTGTGCTCACCATCCATGACAAACACCCATCAGCCTTGCTAAATCATCAAGGAAACACAACACTATAGTTGCCAAATTGACTCAGCAAGTCGACCATCTGTTGTTGCAATCTTATCACTGGCCAATGGTATTTATTGTATGTTCATTGAAGTATTAAAGAAAATGTGTTTAACTTTGGAAAAGAGCCATGGTATACATATGTGTGTGTTGGGAATATATACAAATATGGACGAATATTGGTGGGCCCATAACCATGACACATATAATCTTTATATTCCCTTTGTGCATTGAAGTGTTTTTAGGGTTGTAAATTACGGTATGATGTAGTTGTTAAATGATTTCTAGTATGGTTTCTATTGTATATATGGTTGAAGCTTGGTTGAATCATATATATATATATATATATATATATATATATGCAACATTGATTTTGGATTCATCATTATATATTCAAAACTATTCAAATATGTATTTCAATATAGGTTGGTAGATTTTGGTTAATTTTTGAAGAGATTTTTTATCAAAAGATTAATGCTACAAGGATTTAATTTATTCAAGGCCAACCCATAAGTCCTGTAGATATTCATTCACTCATCTACATACTTGGATTAGTTCTCATTCGTAAAGAGAACTACCATGAGTGGTCTAGGAACATAAAAAGGCCTTGATTTTCAAGGAGTTGTGCAAAGGGGTTTGTGAAGAAGGAGACAGTCCACCTGGAAATCCTACTTCATATAAGGATCTTTCCATTTCGGAAAACAAGAACAACAAGACCTATGCCTTGATTGCAGCATCAGTAAATGAAGATGTGATTTGTCATATTTCACCATTTTCGCCTTTGAAGCCTTAAATAAGTTGAAGGAATTATATGACTCACGCTCTAAGCTTGAAGTTGTTGAGTTGATGATTAAGTTGTTCAATCTTAAGTTGAAAAATGATGGCCCTATTTCCTTAGCATCAACTGTAAGATCCATTATGCATGACATCAAATCCACTTGTGTTGAAATAGATATTCCGCTCATAGCTTATGTCAAGGCACTATGTCCCACGTATTCACATTAGCTTGAGTAATTATAAGCAAGTGGAAAACTCAAGGAGATTTCCTTTCAATCCATTGAGAACAAGTTTGTTGAAAGAGAGAAGGATTTTGGGAAGAAAAAAAATCCTCAGTCTTATGAAGAAGTTGTGTTCCTTGCAAAAGAAGAGAAGAATAATGAAAAATATTATTCCAGAGGAAGACGTGGCTGAAGAGGGAGAGGAAGGAAGAATTTTAGAGGTGGGGGGGCATAAATTTCCAAGGAGAAAGGTCTGATATTCATTACATATGATGGAATAGAGATGGGCATGATGCTTCCACATGGAAGCTTCCTTGGGACAAAATCAAGGAGGAAAGAAATAAAGGAAAATATAAGACACCTGACAAATGGAAAGTTAAAGCACCTAAATCCACTCATTATGTTGCGACACATTGCAACATTGGAGTAACTGAAGACTTATTCAATGCTTCACTTGCTTTATGGAAAGTTGTTTGGTTGATTGATTTAGGAGCAACTTGCCACATGAATTTCATAAGACATTTATTTTAAGAATTCACAAATAATGTTGATGGGGTAGTGTACTTTGTAGACTAATCAAAACTCAAGCCATCAGGTTCAAATTGCCTGGGCTTCCAAACTTTATTCTTCATGATGTTCTATACCTCCCAGAGCTGGCGAGAAACTTTTTGGCTTTGGTCCACATCTACCAGCAAGGACACTCCATTCATATATATTTGATGGCAAGGTCGATGCCAAAAAATCATGAGATCACTCACTTGTCATGACTGGGATAGAAGAATAAAGATTTCTTAAGCTACAAGGAATCTCTGCTCATGTGTTGGGTGAATATATTGTCCTTTAATAATTTCCCAATCATTAATTGTCAACCCAAGGATTTCGTAGACTTATGAGGCACATGCACAATATATGAAGAATTGAAGCCAAATTAACCTAATCTAATGTTTGAAATTGAAGCACACAACTAAAATTGAGTTGCATAAATTAAATTAATATAGAAATATGAAATTGCATAAAATAAAAACAACATATGAAAAGCAACAAAATAACAAATAGAAAAAAAAAAAAACATATGTGAGTTCACATTCACAATAAAGAAATACCAATCTATTACATCACAACGAATTACAATACTTTCCAACCATAGCATAACATAACCTAAGATTACATTCCTCTCCAATCAGATATATCCCTAAATAGAGAGAGAGAACTCATATTTATACATGACCTGCTTTGAAAAGGAGATAATAAATGCATAAATACAACTCCACTTTTCTCTCAACCAATTTCCATAATTACAAAATATGATCCCTTCAAATCCTCACACAAATCTTGGATGAGATATCCATATCCTCATGATCTTCTCCTTAAAATGGGCTTGAATGATTATCTCTTCAAATCTCTTTGAATAATCCTTTATTGAGATATTTTCTCCCATTAGATATGTTTTACTCCTCCCAAATATTCTTTCAATCGTGAATAGAATTTGAAATTGAACCTTGGAGGCCATATACGAGTGCCTTTGAAGCTTCCAAATCACATGCACATGTCACCAAACTTGTTCCACCTTTAGGTATAATTAAATATATGTTATTTTTATAACTTTTAATCATAAATCCACTATAAATACTTGAAACTAATAACTTTGGAAAATACTAATATCACCACATATGAACATGAAAATGGAGGCTAATGTAAGTTTATAGAGTTGCTAAATGTGATTGAAACAGTGGCGATGAAGGTAAAAATGTATGACATTTTGAAGACATTTTGGAGGCTCAACATACCCCCCAATTGAAGTTATTGCATGTCCTCATGCAATCTATTCCATTTATTTACTTTAATCACAATTTGATATTTTGGATTGTCTTGCTTTTATATGAACTTTGTCTGATATCGATTCTTCTTTTCAATCTCGTACTATCATTTGATAACTTTTTTCCTTTTTCAAAGTGTTATTATGAAAAAAAATTGATCGCAACACATTACTTTGGTTGGTTCTTGTGTGGAAACCAAATTTTATTAGTATTGGCTCTTGTGTAAAAATACTTTGTGTTGCATAAAAAAAAAGTACTTTTTAAATTATTTAATCAACCATCTAATGTGCTCATCCTTCGATTGTCATTTGTAAAACATATAACTATTGAATCATAATGCAATAGTAGTTGTTTGGAAAAATATGTTGGTTAGGATGACCTGTGATATCAAAGGTGATGATGAAATATGAATGTGATATTTATCGTGAAATGTGAACATGAGGTATGAACATGAATTGGTATCCTCTCACCTAGCTAAAGGTATTTTGGTTTTTATGAAATGAGAAAGGGAATATGGTGAAGTATTTTCCAAAAATTATAATTTCAGTATTAAAGGAATTATATGATAAAAAGCTAGGAAAGAACATACCTTCACTTACCTAAGAAGTGGAAAAACTCTGCATATCTCAAAAGTTGATGAACTATGCAATAGGAATGTGGCTGATTTTGCTGCTGGATCATGGAAAATGTGGTTGTTGCTGTTTCTGGATCATAGACCAAAATATTGAGTTTGAAAGTGGAACTGTGGTACTCTCACATGGTTGAAAAAATATTGCTGGAACTGCTGATGGAGTGATAAAAAGTATATAGTCTTCACCTACTACAAAACCTGGCGGTACAATTCTAGTCATGCAAATAAATGTGTTGATTTCAAACATGAAGAGAAGTCATTGGATTACTGGGAATTGATGAATGTCGTTAACCAATGTGAGGTAAACTAACCATTAATGTTAATGAGTGCCAATGTACTCAAATACATCTTGTGAAGTGGGAATACATGAGCTGATGTCAAGCCACTTACAAGATCCAACGATCAAGGGACATTGATGTATTCCCATGATTGTCGACGAGAGAACTTGTCATTAAGGCATACAAGCCTCAAGGTACTAATAACGTCTCTAGTCTCTATTCGACATAAGGTGTTGAGGTCAATGGGTCAAGAATTTTTGAAAGTTGATCCTTAAGGAATCCCACATCGATCAATGCAAGTTAATACAAAATGATTGGTAGGACTATAGATAAAATATCTCATGGTCAAACAATTTTTATGGAAAGGAAAACAAGGCAATGTAGAGAGCTGGATGGTTTTATTCGTAAGGAAAAAGATGAACTGAAAAGAAGGAAAAAATGTATGTGACTAAGAAAAGTAGACATGTATACAGTCATGATGGGTAAGGCAATGAATCAGTTGAATCTAATATGGATGAATCATGAGATTTGAAGGAGAATGTGGGTAAACATATCACGACGCAAAAGATTTATGTGTAGCAGAAAATGTCATCACATATGTAATGAAGAATTAGCTCCTTCAAGCTTTAATGATGCATGTCTTATTGTGATTTCTAGAGATGACAACTGCATGAACTTGAATCGTCTGCACACCTGTAAAATCTTAGTACAAATCCTACATGAAAAATTTGAGGACTTTTGAATGATATAAAATGCAAGAATGACTATGAATGCTTAAAAACCAAAATAAAATAAAGTGATTTTTTTCCCTATTTCCTTTGTGCGCAAGTTCCTTTGAAGTAACTCCAAAAAACCAACTAGCATGAATTGTTTCCAAGAAATGTTCATTTGCGAATTTTTTATTTTTTTTTAAGTTTTATTTATTTGTTTTGATTTTTAATTGTTTTGATTTTTTTTATTTGTTTTCGATTGTTTGGATTTTTTTTTAATTGATTTTTTTTTCATCTATTTTTTTATTTTATCTTTTAGCAACAAAGTTAACCAAGATACTCTTAGATTTGCTATTTGATAAAAATACCCTACTTATGGAGGCCAAAACGATAGACTAGGCATAGACCCATTGTGGAGGAGCTTTATTAGAAGCTTTGAAAGCCCTAAATCTTCCTTTATTAGCCATAGAGCTTTGATAATTTACTTCCACAATAAACAAAGGGAACTAAAACTAAAAGGTCTACTTGGGAACGAATTAGAAGAAATTTTCTTGTTCACATTCTTGCTAATCTAAAACGCCATGGCCAATACATCATTGGAACAATAGGAGTGGAGCCAAAGAAGGATGGTGAAACCAATTGGGCTCTTGATAGCTGACTGTTGAATGTGGTGATGGCCACAGCGTTGGTAGACCCAACGTTGTATTGGAAATGCACCAATACCCTCATAATAACAAATAAATCGACTTTCTGTAACATATGAGAGAAGAAAATATTGTTGTTGTTGATGAAACCGACCATAAGGATGCCCTCCGAAGCAAACACAATTTACGTCACACACAAATGGATGTGAGGAGGATTCAATCCACAGGAAGCATATTTTACACGGTTAATTAATGTGTTCAACCCTAGAAAACTTTCTATGTTCACCTCTGAAATATTATATGAACCTTCCCCTCAAATAAAAAAAGTCAAAGCTATTCAACGTCTTCGAAACCATTCACTGACAGATTCCTTGCAGGAGTGTGATCAACCACACAAAAGTCTTGTACATGATCTAGATCAGGTGCCCTAGTGAGGATAAGAACCAGAGATATCCATGATAGACACAGAATGAAAGCTCTTACTTCCATCATTATTTTATTTTCGTGACGTCAAGTTAAGGAGAGTCATAATACATCCCCCAGTTTCTGCGCTATTTGAGTGGATGCCTTGTATGAATGGGTAGCTTTATAGAAATTCCGTCGATCACTCCACCTTCTCAACAAACCCAGGAACATGCTTCATTCTGTAAATGGGAGTGAAAACCCACGAAACACGGAACAGAATAATCTTCTTCCCATCGGCCAAAGAGTGGACAAAAACTTGTTGGAGCTTTCTTTCTTTGTCAAAATATGCCAGAACTTTGTTTGGAACCTCATCTTCGACTATTGAGGGTGCCATCGTAAACTCTCTTATCAAAATATAACACAACACAATAGAATTTAAATTCAACGCGTAGCAGTAAATTTTTTTTTTTAGCATTGCGTTGTTAAATCACTATACCACCCATAATGGCTCCATCGAATGATTGTTTTAGGGGAATAATGGAAAAAAAATGATAACATCAGGCCCCTGAGCAATTGAGATCATAATCTTGGGAAAGATAAAAATCAAACTTTGAATTAAATGAAGGAGTTTCAGCTCACAGGTGTGTACAGCACCTGGAGACTGCACTCAAACAAAGAGGAGACTCTCTCTCTCGTTCACTCTACTATTCCATCAAATGAATATTACAATATTAAATACATCACTAGAAATTAGGTAGTTGTAAACAAAATCCTAAACTCTAGGAACAAATCCTAAACTAAGGAGATGCGTTACAACCATATAATCATTTCTCCATTATTTTTAACTCCCCCCCTTAATGGAGAAATGGCTATTCTGTACTCCTAACATCCCTCTAAATAACTCAAACTTTACTCGCCCTAGAGGCTTAGTAAAAATATAAGCTAAATTATCACAAGTGTTACAATACTCTACACATATTTCTTTTGACTGTATCTTTTCTCGAACAAAATGAAACTGAGTGTCAATATGTTTAGTATTCTTATGGAAAACTGGATTGTATGCAAGCTTTATTGTGCTCTGGTTGTCAGTTTTGATGCTGGTTGCTTCTTTCTGTCTTTCACCTGCATCTCTAAGCAATCTCCTCAACCAGATGGCTTCGCATGTAGCTGCACACAACGCCTGGTACTCAGCTTCACATGATGACAATGCTACAGTAATTTTGTTGGGTCCCTATAATACAAGTGATTACCCCATTACTATTGTAGTTATACCCCTTATTTATATTGTTGTGCCCCTATTACCCCCATATTATTATTTATGTGCCCCATAGAATCCCTCTATTGTTATTTTTGTGGCTTTATATTATTATTGTTAGGTCGGCTGGATTATATTGTGACTCCTTAGACTCCTATATATAGAAAGGAGGTTTTGTCATTTGTATCATCCAAGAAAATTGTTCATTTATGTAATGTAAAGGAGGTTTCCCCCTCGAAGAGGCTGAATTCTAAGGCGTTGATCTATCTTTTCTGTCTTTTCTTGAGCTGGTTTCATAACATTTGGTATCAGAGCTTTGGATTCTAGGGTTTCGCTGCTCCAAACAGGTCATCGTGGCATTTTTGCTATAACGTTTTTTATGTGATGTTTCAGAAGTCGAAAAAAAAACCCATTTGAGAAGAATGGGCGCTGAACCTTGGGTCCGAATTTCCGAGCTTTTCGCGTGATATTTTCAGAGATATGATCTGAGGAAGTTGGTCTTTTTGCAGACTCCTGAATTACATTCAAAACAGGTGACCTGGGGAAAATCGTCATAACTTTCTCTCTGAGGATCGGATTGAAATTTCGTAAAAAGGTGCAGAAAGAGGACGGACTGTAGTTTCTTGTGGGTGTTTTTTAGATCCAAATGTCGAAACAGTGACTCGCGGCACGTCGTACAAGTTAGCTCTACTGAACTAGTCTATAATCAAGTCACTGTGGGAGATTTCGCATAACTCTTCCTTGGAGAATCCAATTTGGGTCAGACTTGTGGCATTGGAAAGAGGACACAGAGAGCTACTACAGGTCATAAGTTCAGAACTAGATGACTGGAAAGTACAGAGATACATCAGAGGCAATATCGAGCTCCTACAAAGTGAAAAAAGGTGTGTAGATTTTTCAAATTTTTGCTTAAGCTTGGTTTGAAAATTTATTTTGAAGGAATTCAAAGGGCATAGTAGAGCATTATTATAGGTAACTGATGCCCCAAGGAAAGAAAATGCAAACACCTAGTAAGGAACCTGAAAGCTCTAGCATGACTCATGAAGAAGAGGAAGAAATGCTACATGATATATCAAAATTACAAGAACAAGTGCAACAAATGTCACGCTCACAAAAGTTAACAGATGCTAAGATAAATGGCGTGGAAGCTAAGATAAATGGCGTGGAAGCTAAGATGAATGGCATGGAAGCTAAGATGGACAATTTCAAGATAGATTTGAACACAAATTTGAAGACAGGCATGGCAGATTTGAAGACAGATTTGACTAATTTTCTACAAGAAATACTTACTAATGGTGAAAAGGTTGTAAAGGAAACTCATGATGAGAACAAAAGAAATGTTAATCATGATTCCATAGACGCTAATGTTGGATCGAAGAATCACCACATTCCAAAAATCGATATGAGGAAGTTTGATGGCAAGGATCCCGCCACATGGATATTACAGATGGAGCAATTCTTTGATCTCAATAATGTGCAAAACACACAAAAGGTACGTATGGCAACTTTATATTTGGAACCAAATCAGTTTGTATGGTATCAATGGCTTTGTTCTCGTAAAAAATTTATCACTTGGGCAATTTTTACGGAAGAATTGATAGCACATTATGAGGATACAAAAAGCAACACTTTTTTTAGCCAATTGATAAGTCTCAAACAAAAGGGTTCAATAATGGAGCACATTGAGGAGTTCCAAAAATTGAACATAAGGGTAAAAGATATTCCAGAGGAGCATAGGATTGATGTGTTCATAGGGTCTTTAAAGGATAATATCCAACATGATGTGCACCTTTGGGAACCTGATTCATTAGAGAAGGCATTCAGGTTAGCAAGAAAAATGGAAAGCAAAATTATGGCAACTAGGAAGCATACCATTCACAACTATAAAGACGGAAGTGTTGTTGCCCATAGTCTTCCACAACCTACAAGGTTGACACCACAACAATTGGAAGAAAAAAGAGCAAAAGGGCTTTGTTACAATTGTGATAGCAAATACACAAAAGGTCATAAGTGTGCTGAGAAGAAATTATTCTACATAGATTGTGAAGAGGAAGAAGAAAAGGAGCAAGAAAGGTCAAAAGAAGAGAATATATTCCAGGAACAAAGCCTAGATGAAGAACAAATAAATCCGACCATATCTTGTAATGCATTGGCGGGAATTACCACTCCTCAAACCATCAAGATAGAAGGACAAATCAAGAAGAAAAAGGTAATAGTGTTGATTGATTCAGGAAGCACCCACAATTTTATTCATTGTAGGGTAGCAAAAGAATTGAATTGCTTCCTATATCCAGCACCAGAGTGTCAAGTGATGATTGCAAATGGAGGAACAATAAATTGTTCTGGAAAGTGCCATAATATCAAGCTATCCATGGGAGAATATGTATTGACTAGCCCAATGCTTTCCATTCCAATGGGAGGTGCTGATGTTGTACTAGGAGTCCAATGGCTACAATCCTTGGGTACAATAGCTTTTAATTTTCAAGAACTTTTCATGAAATTTCTGTGGAAGGAAAGGAAGTTGAATTAAGGGGTATTGCAGGGAAACCAGGAAAGATAATCAGCTCTAATGGCATGACAAAGCTTCTAAAAAAGGAGCAAAGAGGTGTAATTGCACAATTATGTTCGCTAGATGTTTCCACATTGGAATCATCTATTTCTCCAGATCTCCAAAAAGTCCTGGACAATCATTCCAAGGTATTTGAGACTCCCAAAGGTCTCCCACCTATGCGTGATCATGATCATGCTATTCATCTGATTCCAGGAAGTGTTCCTCCAAACATCAGGCCGTACAGATATCCATATGTCCAAAAAAGTGAAATTGAACGTATGGTTGCAGAAATGCTAGAGGCTGGTATAATTCAACCGAGTCAAAGTTCTTTCTCAGCTCCAGTAGTATTGGTGCACAAGAAGGATGGATCATGGCGCATGTGTCTAGATTATAGGGAGCTCAACAAGCTCACTATTAAAGATAAGTTCCCCATTCCTGTCATTGATGAATTACTGGATGAATTGCATGGATCAATTTACTTCACCAAGTTGGATCTTCGTTCGGGATATCATCAAATCAGAATGAAGATTGAAGACATTCCAAAAACGGCATTTAGAACTCATGAGGGTCATTATGAATTTTTGGTCATGCCTTTTGGCCTTACCAATGCACCTTCAACATTTCAAGGTTTGATGAATTCAATTTTCAAACCATTCCTTAGAAAATTTGTGTTAGTATTTTTTGATGATATACTAATCTACAGCAAGTCTTGGAAGGATCATGTTGAACATGTTGACAAGGTGCTACAACTATTGGAGGAGAAACAATTATATGCAAAAAGATCCAAATGTTTCTTTGGAGTCCAGGAGGTGGAATATTTGGGTCATATTGTATCTCATGAAGGAGTTAAGGTAGACCCTAGCAAAATTAAAGCCATTAAGGAATGGAAAATCCCCACATCCATAAAGCATCTGCGAGGATTTCTTGGGTTGACAGGGTATTATCGCAAGTTTGTTAAGAATTATGGGAGAATAGCAGCACCTCTAACAACATTATTGAAGAAAGATTCATTTTCATGGACTCCGGAAGCAACAAAGGCCTTTAAACATCTTAAAGAGGCAATGTGCCAAGCACCGGTCTTAGCTACACCGGACTTCACAAAAACCTTTATTGTGGAATGTGATGCTTCAGGAAATGGAATTGGTGCTGTTCTAATGCAAGATGAAAGACCCATTGCTTTTGAAAGTCGTCCAATCAAGGGAAAGTTTTTAAGCAAAGCTATTTATGAGAAGGAAATGTTGGCAATACTCCATGCACTTAAGAAATGGCGACCCTACCTAATGGGAAGACACTTCAAGGTAAAAACGGATCATGATAGCCTTAAATACTTTTTAGAACAAAGATTATCCTCTGAAGAGCAACAAAAGTGGGTCACAAAGATGTTGGGTTATGACTTTGAAATCATCTACAAAAAAGGGAAGCAAAATGTGGTGGCAGATGCACTCTCAAGAAAGGATGAGGATATGGAAGCATTGTTGTGTGCCATTTCTATTATCCAACCAGATTGGATAAACGAAGCAAAGGAGGAATGGAAGAATGACGAAGAAGTGTGGGCACTTATTCGAAAGCTACAACAAGATTCCAGTACTTTTGATACATTTAGCTGGCAAAATGATTCGTTATGGTACAAAGATCGCTTATACCTCTGTAAGAATTCCCAGCTAAAACAAAAGATTCTTATGGAATTGCACACTTCTCCCTTAGGAGGGCACTCAGGATTTTTAAAAACTTACCACAGGGTTAAGAAGGAATTTTTTTGGGATGGCCTTAAATCAGATATTCAAAAGTTTGTGGCGGAATGTTTGGTTTGCCAACAAAATAAAGTTGAAACAATTAAGACACCGGGTCTATTACAACCTTTATCCATTCCAAGCCAACGTTGGGAGGAGGTTTCAATGGATTTTATCACAGGTTTACCCAAGTCTGAGGGAAAGAGTGTCATCATGGTGGTAGTTGACAGACTTACCAAGTATGCACACTTTTGTGCATTATCACATCCATTTAAAGCCAGTACAGTTTCTACTGCATTTATGGAAACAGTTCAAAAGCTACATGGAAACCCAAAGATTATTGTAAGTGACAGAGATCCCATTTTCACTGGAAATTTTTGGACAGAATTATTTTCTTGTCTGGGTACTCAGTTAGCTCATAGCTCATCTTATCATCCTCAATCTGATGGGCAAACTGAGATAGTAAACAAATGTTTGGAAGGATATCTTCGTTGCTTTGTATCTGATAAACAGACACAATGGGTCAAATGGTTGCCTCTGGCTGAATGGTGGTATAACACTTCCTTCCATACAGCAACAAAAATGACCCCATTTATGGCACTTTATGGGTATCAACCACCATCAATCACATCATATTTAAGAGAAAATTCTAAGGTTCAAGCAGTGGAACATCACATCGAACATCAACAACAAGTCCTCCAACTCTTAAAGGATAACCTCGTGTTGGCACAAAATAGAATGAAACAACAGGCAGATCAACATCGCAGTGAAAGAAGTTTTGATGTAGGTGATTGGGTATTCCTACGGCTACAACCATATAAGCAAATGTCCCTAAAGCAAGCTAAGAAGGATAATAAATTATCACCAAAGTATTATGGTCCGTACAAGGTGTTGGAAAAGATTGGTACTATGGCATACAAATTGGAGCTTCCTGCAGCTTCTCGATTGCACCCAGTTTTCCATGTTTCATGTTTAAAGAAGGTTATAGGTGACAAGCTCCCAGTTCAAACAATATTGCCAGAACTTGACGAGGAAGGAAAAATTATATTGGAACTGGAAGCAGTCACAGAAACAAGAACTCGACAGCTACGAAATCGATCAATTTCAGAGTATCTTATCAAGTGGAAGAACTTATCCGCTGAAGATTCCACATGGGAGGATGAGAATTTTATGCAGAAGTATCCAGAACTACTCAAGCGTTGAGAACAACACTTTTTTGAAGGAGAGGGGCATGTTGGGTCCCTATAATACTAGTGATTACCACATTACTATTGTAGTTATACCCCTTATTTATATTGTTGTGCCCCTATTACCCCCATATTATTATTTATGTGCCCCATAGAATCCCTCTATTGTTATTTTTGTGGCTTTATATTATTATTGTTAGGTCGGCTGGATTATATTGTGACTCCTTAGACTCCTATATATAGAAAGGAGGTTTTGTCATTTGTATCATCCAAGAATTGTTCATTTATGTAATGTAAAGGAGGTTGCCCCCTCGAAGAGGCTGAATTCTAAGGCGTTGATCTATCTTTTCTGTCTTTTCTTGAGCTGGTTTCATAACAAATTTGCTTTCTGCTACTCCACGAAATAACCTCGGATCCAATACTAAATGCGTAACCTGTGATCATGTATCTTCGATCATCCAGGTTACCTGCCCAATCAGAATCTGAATAACCTGCTAAAGTAACATCAGAAATGTCAGTGTATAAAATACCATAATTACAAGTACCACTAAGGTACCTCAACACACATTTTGCTGCAATCCAGTGACTTTCAAGTGGTTTGGACATAAACTGGCTCAGCACACTAACAGAATATGCCAGATCAGGTCTAGTTGTCATGAGATATATCAAACTTCCCATTAGCTGTCTATACAAAGTGGCATCCACCTATTTTGTGCCATCGTCACTACTTAACTTGAGATTCTGTTGCAATGGTGTTGTTTTTGTTTTTCACTGTTCCATTCTGAATGTTTCCAACAGGGTTCTGGCATACTTTCCTTGAGTTAGAAAAGTTTGACTAGAATCTTTCCATACCTCCAAACCTAGGCAATAATGAAGATCTCCAAGGTCTTTCATTTCAAATACCTGTGACATTTGCTGCTTGATTTCTTTGATCAAATTATTTGCATTTCCTGTTATGATCATGTCATCCACATACAAAGAAATCAAAATGATTTGCCTCTATTTATTTATCTTGTTATATAGGTTTGGATCATTGAGGCTCCTATGAAAACCATGCTTTATAAAAAATGAATCAATTTTATCATACCATGACTTGGGTGCTTGTTTCAGACCATAAAGTGCCTTATGCAATTTACACACTAAATGCTCCTGCCCCTTTTTCACAAAACTAGGAGGCTGTACTAAATAAATTTCTTCCTTTAATTGTCCATTCAGAAATGCATACTTAACATCTAGCTGGTGTAGCTTCCATTTATGTTTTGTTGCTAAATAAATTAGCATTCTAATTGTATTTAGTTTAGCTATAGGGGCAAAGGTGTCATCGAAATCTATTCCTTCTTGCTGTGAGTAACCCTTTGCTAGCAGCCTAGCTTTGAATTTTTCTACACTCCCATCTACATTTATCTTAGGTTTATAGAGCCACTTACATCCTATGGGGGTTTTTCCTTCAGGAAACTCAACTAAATCCCAAGTATGGTTTCTATATATTGATTCAATTTCCTCATGCATTGCAGCCCTCCATGCATCTGATTTACTTGCTTCTTCATAATTTGAAGGTTCTACAATGTTTAAAATTTTAGACATTAAAGCATAGTCTCTCAATTTAGCAGGTAGTCTAGTCTTTCTACCTAATCTTCTAGGTAGAGGTCTTACCTCAAGCCTATCTGTTTCAGCACTTTCCAGGCCTGCATCATCACTTATTACACTATCTGTTGCTACTTCTTCTTGTTTCTGCTCCTGCTCCTGCTCTTCATCTTCGCCATTGTTCATTTCTATCAGCAATGGAATGTGGCTATCACTATAAGATTCTTCCTTTCCATCTTCAGCCTATTCATGAAAAATAACATCTCTGCTTGCAAAAATTTTATGAGTCACAGGATTATATAACTTGTATGCCTTATACTCTGTGCCATATCCAACAAATATACATTTCAAGGCTTTGGGGTCTAACTTCTTCCTATCTGCTTTCGGTATATGAGCGTAAGCTTTAGATCCAAATATTCTTAAATGACTAACTGTTGGTTTGAGTCCAAACAATGCTTGAAAGGGGGTTTTGAAGCCTAGAAATTTAGCAGGACTCCTATTCTTTAAATAAACATCAGTATTAATGGCTTCTGCCCAAAGACCATTTGATAGACCTTTACCTTGAAGCATACTTCTCGCGCACTCCACAAGAGTTCTGTTCTTGCGTTTTTCTACTCCATTATGCTGTGGAGTGTGTGGCACTGTGAATTGCTGCATAATCCCATGCTGCTTGCAAAAGTTCATGAACTCTCCTAACCTGTATTCTCCCCCTTGGTCTGAGCAGAGAATCTTTATCCTTTTTCCTGTTTGGTTCTCTATCATAGATTTAAACTCTTTAAAGTACCGAAAGGCTTGACTCTTTTTACTTAGAAAGTACACCCATGAAAACCTAGTGCAATCATCTGTAAACAACAGAAAGTAATATGCTCCTCCTAAAGACCTAGTTTGCATAGGTCCACAAATATCTGTATGCACTAGTTCTAGAATGTCTCTTTCTTTTCTATTGACATGCAAAGGGAACTCTTCTCTATGCATTTTCCCTAATGCACATCCATCACATTCCAGCTTGACATTATGAAAAACAGGGAGTCCATCGACCATACCTTTCTTCTGAAGTAAGATAAGGTCTTACAAATTGAGATGTCCAAATATCTGATGCCAGAGATTTTCGACTGTTGATCCAGCTGCAACCATTGCTTGTCGTGGCATACTCTTTGCATCCAATCTGTACAAATTCCCCATGCGCACTCCTGTTGCAACTGTTTCCATCTGGCTATCCTTAATGACACAACCATTCTTAAAGAATTGCACCTACATGTCGTGGTCTGTAATCATTGAGACAGAGATGAAGTTTTTCTTAATTCTTGGAACATATAATACATTTTTAAGATGTTTAATGTCGCCACTAGGTAGCTTCACAGGAATATCTCCATATCCTTTGATCTCATACCCACTGTCATCTCCTAGATAAATTTTTGATCCACATGCAGATTCTTCAAGAAATTCAAAACAGTCCTTCTTACCGGTCATATGTGAGGATGCGCCAGAGTCGACATACCATATGTCATCCTCATCTCCCTTTGATGCTGAAAGAGCACAATCGACTGTGAATAGTCGAAGATCATGGCTGTGGTCCTCCTCTTCTCCAGCAAAACACCCCTGATGTTTCCTCTGTTTGCTTCTTCTTTCATCCGCCTGCCGCTTATAATATTCTTTAATCTGATGACCAGGTTTCCAAAAATAAAAACATATCTTAACATAATTATCAGTCATATCTCTGAATGATCTCTTTTGAAAAGAGTTGGCTCCTTTATGCTACTGCTGCTGCGGTTGCTGGTGTTGGTGTTGGTGCTGGTGCTGGTGCTAGTGCTGCTTTCCTCTGTAATGTCGCCTCTTCGCCATCAGAGCAAGGTCATTGCTCTGAGTTTTTAGATTCTGTCGTCGCTCCTCCTCCTGAAGCAGAATCGCTGTCAGCTCATCAAATGAAGGGGCTTTCTCCCTCGCTGACAGTCCTATGATGAACGTCTGGTATTCATCAGTCATTTTGTTCAATGTAAGCATTACTAGATCTGAGTCGGACACCTTTTCTCCAATAGCTCCTAGTTTGTCACTGAGATCCTTGACTCTGGCCATGAATCCAGCAACGGACTCATTCTCGTCCATCTTCAATGCAAACAGTTTTCCCTTGAGTGCCAGAACACGATTTGTATTCTGAGTCTCATACAAGTTCTTGATCATTGTCCATATATCAACGACTGACTTAGAATCTCTTATATGTGGGATAATATTGTCCTTAACAGACATCTTCAGTAGAACTTTTGCTTTCGTTTCTCTTTTATCCCAATCTTGTTCTTGGGTTGTTGTTCCATATCTCTGCTCATTTCCCTCAACGATCGACCATGCATTTACGCTCTCCAGCAAAGTTTGCATTTTAAATTTCCAGTTGCAGAAATTCGATCCATCGAGTTTGCCAGACTCGTGGAGATATGATTCTATACTGTTATTCATTTTCACCCAACTGAACACTCCAATCGGCCACCACCGGGCAAGTCCGATCTGCTACCAGCGAACAGATCAAGAACTTCACGATGCCACCACTGGGCAAGTCTGATCTGTTGCCACCAAACAGATCAGGGACTTCACTGTGCCACCACTGGGCAAAAACGATCTGCTACCACTGAACAGATCAACAAACAAGCTCCAACACGCCACCACCGGGCAAAGGTGATCTGCTTCCATCAAACAGATCGAGGAGCTACACTGCACCACCACTGGGCAAAAAACCGATCTGCTTCCACCGAGCAGATCACAGAGCTCTGATTTGCCACCACCGGGCATGTCCGATCTGCTACCTCTGAGCGGATCAAGGAACCTCAATTCGCCACCACCGGGAAAATCAAATCTGCTGCCACCGAGCAGAAATCTCCACGTGCCACCACTGGGAAACTCCGATCTGCAACGAAATTGGCGCGATTAACAGCCACGGATCCACACCGATTCAGTCACGATTTCGATGATGCGCTTATCAGCCTCAAACCCATGCCAATGAGCGCGTCTATTCTCTAAAAAATCGCACCAGTCACTTTTTCTGTTCTATATTGGCACGACTGTCTGCAAAAAATCCGCGCCAACTGCTGCTTCTTCTGAAAAACAAATTGTGCTCCAACCCTTTCTTCGGCTTAGAGATGATCAGTCATCTGAGACCCTTCGGTCCAGGTGTTACTTCAGTTCCACCTGATCACATAGATACATTTACATGCTCTCCTACCACTACAGATATGTAACTAATGATACATACCTAAAAAAAATATTTGAGGCTATCTCTACCCTAAGCTCTGATACCAAGATAAAAATCAAACTTTGAATTAAATGAAGGAGTTGCAGCTCACAGGTGTGTACAACACCTGGAGACTGCACTCAAACAAAGAGGAGACTGTCTCTCTCGTTCACTCTACTATTCCATCAAATGGATATTACAATATTAAATACATCACTAGAAATTAGGTAGTTGTAAACAAACTCCTAAACTCTAGGAACAATTCCTAAACTAAGGAGATGTGTTACAACCATATAACCATTTCTCCATTATTTTTAACTGGGAAGACGATAAGCTGCACATCATTAGCATGATGAGAAGAAGGAGAGGCCATGCATGAATATTCACAACATCTTGATATTCCTCATAAGGATTCGATGTAAGAGGCTATTTATAAGCGTTTGCACTTTGATCTTCCATCCATCTCTAGATGAGTGGACATTAATACCGTTAGCCGATGAGATGAGAATGAATCATATGCTATTGGCTCCATAGTATCTTTGACATTTTTTATTTTATTGTGTAATTCCCCGCAGATTCGTTAGTAGGTTCTCTTTGCTTTCATTGTAGGAGCAATCCAACTCTTCGCACACTTTCTTCCATATTCTACGAACTGAAACCTGATTTTTCTTATCGATTTTCGAGGATTTTGTTCCTACTAAACTTAACAATGTACACAATTTCTGGAAAATGTTCGACATTAAATATACCGTTATCGAACTGATAAGATAGTGGGGGTAGTAGTTAGGTTTTCCATCCTTGTATCTGGGCCACCTAGCAATTTTAATTGTAAAGGACCCACACATCCAAATCCATACCCTATTGACTTTTAAATATATCATTCCAATGAATCGGACTTTTGAATGAATGGTGGACTTAGAAATCGAGATCCTGGGGAGAGAGATCACACTAAATCGGGTGAAAATAGGATAGCTCTTAATTCAAATAGAAAGGCCAATTTTCCTCATGGATTTTCAAGGAATATTTTTTTTTAGCAGATTTTAGCAACCTACTTCTTCGTTACCGCTTGAAAGCTTTAGTGCACCCATTGTTTCCTTCCAACTTTTAGGGTCGTAATCCTACTCCATTGGTTTTCCTTGTTCAGTTGCCTCAGTCCATTCTTTATTGTTAGCTATTAATGGATGATTCCTCCCATCGCCATATTCCTACATCCCACCTTCGTTTGGTTGGTTCAAGTCTCCACCACGCTTGTAGCACTGGAGCTCCCAAATGTTTCGTAGCCGTGGCACTAGGAGCAGCCCCATCAGCACCAGAAGTGGCACACCAACACAACATCTACGTCGAGTCAGTTACTCATGCCTTGTAGTCTTGTTTTAGCACCCCCCCTACTTTTCATGGTGCAACTCATATTTCTCCTCAAAATTAGAGGATTATTGGTATGACATTGTCACCTTGTCATCTTGATACCATTCCAAGTTGTAATTATAAGCCCCTATTTGCCACTAATGAGTGATAGATCAGGCCAACAAAAATGGTACTCGGTCCCTTCCTGAAAACTGTGAATGGATTGGATACACTTACGCAATAAGAGGGCTACACACGACAGAGTGTCGAATGCCCCAGATATATGAAAATATCTCTCCCCGATATTTTATATTGCTTTCAGCTCAAGAGACTACCCTCATGGCGGTTTCTAGGCTACCTTCCTTTCTATGGCTCATTTTTCATGGGCTCAAAAGTGTTAATGTTGTGCTTCGGATGGAGAGAGAGATAGTTTGTATAAAGCAAGTAATAGTGAAAGGATATGTTGCAAAGGCACCATAGAGGAAGAAGCCCTCGATTTTCGAGCTAGCCTTCGATTCACTTATCTAGTTCAATTTTTTGACTTAGAGTGCATAATAATTGAATGGAGCCCTACCCTACGAAAAGGAAGATTCATACCTTACTGAAACACAGAAAAGAATCTATGAGAGAAGCACTGCTTCTCCAATTTTATTCACTAAGTCAATTAAATTTTATTCCTCACTGTTTTTTTTAATTTTTATGTTGTATTAAAAATTTAAATATTTAAAAAGAAATTGAATTTCATTTCTATTTTTTTTTATTATTTTATTTATTTTTATATTATTTTTATTTATTTATTTTGTATTGTATTAAAAACTAAAATTTAAAAAGAAATTAAATTTTATCCTATCTTAAAACAAACTAAAAAATTTATTGATTTAGGACGAATTTTTTATTTTTATTTTTTTAGTAAATGGAGACAAACTGATTTGAAGATGAAATTGATTAAGCATATAAAAAACCCTTGATTTATTAATTCCTGAAAACATTTATAGACATCCTACTTTCTGATCCTCGAGATCATGAAAAGGCGCGGGAGGAGAGCATACTTATTTGAAATGGATAGCATATTACCTACTCTATGCTAATTAGAAATTACAAATCATTACGTCTAATTAAATTTCCATTGTAACCATTCATGAAATAGTAATAATATTATATTCATTTCCAATTTCGCAAATTTAAATTGAAAATATATAAGGATGACTAAATCTAGTTTTTGTGATTGTGATTTAATTAAATAAGAACAAAAACGAAATTGATCTAACATGGTACTTGCTTGAAAACATTGAAACCATCTTTCAATAAGGCTTTCGTAGGCATGGTTTCTACTCTGATTCAGATCATACTGCAGCTTCTCCTTTGTTCGAATAATTTTTCCTCATCAGATGTACAGGATCTTCGAAGGTTGATCCTTTGTTTTCCTCTGGAAGACTATAAGCTTTTTGCCATCAAGATATCCTATTTTTGGGAAGAGGAGATCGTGACTTTTTCTAGGACCTGAGTCAGGTTCCAAAATTATACTCATCTTATATCACGAATATAGTGATTACATATGATTTGTACATATGGAAGTACATAAAGCCCAAAACTAAAATAGAATGTAAAATAGACTGGTAAAAGCATAAACTAGTTTAATGATAATCAAATCAAGCCTAGGAAATGAAATCACTATTGCGGAAAGGTAAACTAAACTTCAATTCACCGTGCCTCCTTGACAACGACACCAAAATGTTGGGTGAAAATATTTTCATTTAATAATTTACCAATCATTAATTTTCAACCCAAGGATTTTGTAGACTTACCAGGCACATGCACAATATATGCATAATTGAAGCCAAATTAACCTAATCTAATGTTTGAAATTGAATTGCATAAATTATATTAATCTAGAAATATGAAATTGAATAAAAGAAAAACAACATATGAAAAACAACAAAATAACAAATAGCAAAAACAAACACATGTGAGCTCACATTCATAATAAAGAAATCTCAATCTATTACATCACAATGAATTACAATCATTTCCAACCATAACATAACATAACCTAACATTACATTACTCTCCTATAAGATATATCCCTAAATAGAGAGAGAGCACTCATATTTATACATGATTTGCTTTGAAAGGTAGATAAGCAATGTTGGGTACCTATAATACTAGTGATTATCCCATTACTATTATAGTTATACATCTTATTTATATTGTTGTGCCCCTATTACCCCCATGTTGTTATTTCTATGCCCCATAGAATCCCTCTATTGTTATTTTTATGGCTTTATATTATTATTGTTAGGTCGGCTGGATTATATTGTGACTCCTTAGACTCCTATATATAGAAAGGAGGTTTTGTCATTTGTATCATCCAAGAATTGTTCATTTATGTAATGTAAAGGAGGTTTCCCCCTCGAAGAGGCTGAATTCTAAGGCGTTGATCTATCTTTTCTTGAGCTGGTTTCATAACATTTGGTATCAGAGCTTTGGATTCTAGGGTTTCGCTGCTCCAAACAGGTCATCGTGGCATTTTCACTATAAATTTTTTTCTTTGACGTTTCAGAAGTCGCAAAAAAAACCCATTTGAGAAGAAATCACGTTGAACCTTGGGTCCGAATTTCATAGCTTTTTGCGCGATATTTGCAGAGATATGATCTGAGGAAGTTGGTCTTTTTACAGACTCCTGAATTACATTCAAAACAGGTGACCTGGGGAAAATCATCATAACTTTCTCTCTGAGGATTGGATTGAAATTTCATAAGAAGGTACAGAAAGAGGACGGATTTTAGTTTCTTGTATGGGTGTTTTAGATCCAAAGGTTGAAACAGTGACTCGTGGCACGTCGTACAAGTTCGATCTACGGAACTAGTCTAAAAGAAAGTCACTGTGGGAGATTTCACATAACTCTTCCTTGGAGAATCCAATTTGGGTCAGACTTGTGGCATTGGAAAGAGGACGCAGAAGGCTACTACAGGTCACAATTTCAGAACTGGATGATCTAAAATTACAGAGATACATTAGATTCAATATCAGGCTTCTATAAAGTGAAAAACGGTGTGTAGTTTTTTTTAAATTTTTGTGTAAGCTTGGTTTAACGGAATTCAAAGGGAATAGTAAAGCATTATTATCGGTAACTGATGCCCCAAGGAAAGAAAATGTAAACACCTAATAAGGAACCTGAAAGCTCTAGCATGACTCATGAAGAAGAGGAAGAAATGCTACATGATATATCAAAATTACAAGAACAAGTGCAACAAATGTCACGCTCACAAAAGCTAACAGAAGCTAAGATAAATGCGTGGAATATAAGATAAATGGTGTGGAGGCTAAGATGGATGATTTGAAGACAGATTTGAAGACAGATTTGAAGAGAGACATGGCAAATTTGAAGACAGATTTGAAGACAGACATGGCAGATTTGAAGACAGATTTGACAAATTTTCTACAAGAAATACTTACTAATGGTGAAAAGGTTGTAAAGGAAACTCATGATGTGAACAAAAGTAATGTTAATCATGATTCCATAGACTCTAATGTTGGATCAAAGATCCACCATTTTCCAAGAATCGATATGAGGAAGTTTGATGGCAAGGATCCCGCCACATGGATATTACAGATGGAGCAGTTCTTCGATCTCAATAATGTGCAAAACACACAAAAGGTACGTATGTCAACTGTATATTTGGAACCAAATTAGTTTGTATGGTATCAATGGCTTTGCTCTCGTAAACAATTTATCGCTTGGGCAATTTTTACGGAAGAATTGATAGCACATTATGAAGATACAAAAAGCAACACTTTTTTTAGCCAATTGATAAGTCTCAAACAAAAGGGTTCAGTAATGGAGCACATTGAAAAGTTCCAAAAATTGAACATAAGGGTAAAAGATATTCCAGAGGAGCATAGGATTGATGTTTTCATAGGGTCTTTAAAGGATAATATCCAACATGATGTTCGCCTTTGAGAACCTGATTCATTAGAGAAGGCATTCAGGTTAGCAAGAAAAATGGAAAGAAAAATTATGGCAACCAGGAAGCATACCACTCACAACTATAAATACGGAAGTGTTGTTGCCCCTAGTCTTCCATAACCTATAAGGTTGACACCACAACAATTGGAAGAAAAAGTAGCAAAAGGGCTTTGTTACAGTTGTGATAGCAAATACACTAAAGGTCATAAGTGTGCTGAGAAGAAATTATTCTACATAGATTGTGAAGAGGAAGAAGAAAAGGAGCAAGAAAGGTCAAAAGAAGAAGATATACTCCAGGAACAAAGCCTAGATGAAGAACAAATAAATCTAACCATATCTTGTAATGCATTGGCGGGAATTACCACTCCTCAAACCATCAAGATAGAAGGACAAATCAAGAAGAAAAAGGTAATAGTGTTGATTGATTCAGGAAGCACCCACAATTTTATTCATTGTAGGGTAGCAAAAGAATTGAATTGCTTCCTATATCCAGCACCAGAGTTTCAAGTGATGATTGCAAATGGAGGAACAATAAATTTCTCTGGAAGGTGTTGGGCGATTTAGTTGTCTGCTAAATCCCTGTCATTTAATTTATCAATCCGGGGAATCGTAAACTTAGAAGCAAACCAAAATATATGGGACCTTAGATGAAATAGGTGTAAGAAGTTTGTTTAGAATGGAAATGCATATTACAAATCTAAACTATCAGATCTACTTTATGAAAGCGTAAAATATGTTTGATCAATGGAATTATTTTTCTTTAGAAGATAGAGAAGAGTCTCTTGTTCAAGAGTCCTAATTGTCCTTCTACAATCTTCCTATAATAACATTGCCAAACACCTAAGAAAGAAGGAAAGAAATCATATAAATGAAAGCAAGTAAATATTGTTTTCAGTTTAGCTCTTAACTCATGGAGAAGAGTCTCCTAACTTAGGAGGACTTGATTTCTCTAGATACTGAAAGGGAATCAATATTCACATAAATGTAATCTAGGAAAGCATATGAGAAAGTAAATCTTATTTCAATTTAATCTAGCTCATGAAGAAGGGACTCCTAACTTAGGAGTTCCTGGTTTTCCTTCTCACATCAAAACTAGCTATTGAAAGGAGATCAACCTTCACACAACAAAACATGGCCACAACATGAATTCATACTAAAATTATCTACAAGTATTTACAACAAAGAAATAAGATGAACATCATAATTAAAATTAGTATATTCACAACATTACTTTACAACAAAGTGTACTTATCTCAGTATGGGGATCCTTCCATTCCTCAATGAGCACACATGAACAACTATCACACCTTAAGAATCAAACAACATTCATAACTCATGATTTGGCAAAATGATATTATTCATGTTGAATGAACAATCATAAATTTGGTGCTAATGAATAACTGATAATTGTTTTCTCTCCCTCCTCTCCATCATAACATAATTTGGAGGATGGTCCTCTTATTTATACATGAATTAGGGATATCTACTCAATAAATGTAGATCCCTTAAATATCTACTAGACCCACACTTGTCTCAACTTATCCCTAAATACTAGATACAAATCCCATGACACATCAAAATCTCCATGATCTTTCTCCTTGGAATATGGTCCACTTCTTGAGTTGAAATTCGAATTTGATCTTGGGAGGCCACATAAGGGTGTCTTGGAAGCTTCCAAATGATCTACACATGTCATCAAACTCAAGCCACTTTTAGGTATACACAAATACATGTTATTTCTCTAACTTTTAATCATAAATTCACTCTAAATACATGAAATTAATAACTTTGGAAAATGAGAATATAAATTCATATGGTAATGGAAATATAGGGTTATGTAATGATAATATGATGAAATGAGGTGACAAAATGAGGATAAAGGTGAAAATGGAGTGAAAATTGAGGTTAATTTGGAGGCCCAACATACCCCCCAACTTAAGTTATTGCATGTCCTCATGCGATCTATTACATTGATCATGTTTTGATCTTTTGAATTGTC
Source organism: Pinus tabuliformis (assembly GCA_031772625.1). NCBI lineage: Eukaryota > Viridiplantae > Streptophyta > Pinopsida > Pinales > Pinaceae > Pinus > Pinus tabuliformis. Next base: position 72,774,832 of record CM062805.1, read on the forward strand.
TTTCTTTTACATGAACTTTGGCTGATATCGATTTTTTTAACTTCACGTAATTTTCTTGTTGACAACTTTGTTCCTTTTTGCAAAGTCTTCTCTCTTAAAAACATTTGCTTGCAACATATTATTTTGGTTGGTTCTTGTGTGACAACCAAAATTTGTTTAGTATTGGTTCTTGTGTAACAATACTTTCATTGTTTTTGTGTTGCATCAAAAGACTTTGAAAACATTTAATCGATTGCAACATATTATTTTGGTTGGTTCTTGTGTAACAACCAAAATTTGCTTAGTATTGGTTCTTGTGTAACAATACTTTCATTGTTTTTGTGTTGCATCAAAAGTCTTTGAAAACATTTAATCAACCTTTCTTTCTTTGATCATTATTTGCAAAACATGTAACATTTGAATCATAATGCAATAGTAGTTGTTTTGAAAAAGTATGTTGGTTAGAAAAAGTATGTTGGTTAGGATGATATGTGTAGAAAGGACATATATGACATATGGAAGGTGATAATGGAGTATGGATGTGAGTATGTACATGGTGAAACATTTTCCAAAAATTATAATTTTAGTATTAAAGGAATTGTATGATAAAAAGTTAGAAAAAAACATACTTTTACTTACCTGAGTGGACAAACTGTGTATATGTAGAAAAGTGTAGCTTCTGCTATTGAATCATGGAATGAAGAATACAAGAATGTGATCTGTGTCATGGTTGCATATATGATGGATGAAGTCGCGAATGTGGATCCTTTATTACTGCTGTTGAATCTGTTCCAAAGTATAACATAATCTGCCCCTGAGTCATATAGTCTTGATCTCGTCCCATATCATGGCACAATTCTTTCCATGTGAATGAATGTGTCGATGTCGAACATAGAAATAAGTCATTGGATTACCGACCATTGATGAATGTCGTTAACCAATGCGAGGCAAACTCACCATTAATGTCAATGAGTGCCAAGGTACCCAAGTACATCTTGCGAAGTGCGAATGAATGAGCTGATGTCGAGCCACTTGCAAGATCCAACAAACAAGAGACATTAATGTATTCCCATTGTTCGTTGGCGAGAAGACTTGCCATTAAGGCATGCAAGCCTCAAGGTACTAATAATGACTCTAGTCTTTATCCCAGATAAGGTGTTGAGGTCGATGGGTCAAGACTTGTTGAACGGTGGGCCTTAAGGAATCCCATATCAGTCAACGCGAGTTCATACAAATGATTGGTAGGACTATAGATACAAGATGTTATGGTCAAATAGTTTTTATGGCAAGGAAAGCAAGGCAATGTAGAGAGATGGATGATTTATTCACGAGGCAAAAAGATGGATTGAAGGTAGGCAAAAATGTATGCGACTCAGAAAAGTAGACATGTATGAAGTCATGATGGATAAGGCAATGAAGCAATGGACTTTAACATGGATGACTGATGAGGCTTTGAAGGAGAAGTGTTGGTAACATATCATGACGCAAAAGATGATGCGTAGTGACAAATGTACCGACATATTTAATTAACTCCTTCAAGCTTCAATAATGAATGTGATTTCGAGAGATCACATCTTCATGGACTTGGATCATCACGCACCTGTCAAAGCTCAGTTCAAATCTTACATGAAAATTGTGAGAGCTTTTTGAAGAACATAAAATACAAGTATAAATGCTAGCAACAAAATAAAATCAAATGAATTTTTTTACCTGTTGCCTTTGTGCGCTAGTTCCTAACTCCAACAAGACAAGTTAGCATAAAATGTTTCCAGCTGTTAAGAAATTTCCATTTGCAATTTTTTTTTTTAATTATTTTGAAATTTTTTTATTTTTTAATTGGTTTTTTTAATTTTTTTTTTTTTTTTGAATTGTTCTAATATTTTTTTTAATGGCTTTGATTTGTTTTTTTTTTTTTTTAATTAAAGATTGCTTTGGATTATTAAAAAAAAAATGTTTTTTTTTTTGGTGAATTGTTTGATTTTTTTTTTTAATTGGTTTGATTTTTTTTTTTTAATATATATTTTTAATTGTTTTTGATTTTTTTTTTTAAATTTGTTTTGGATTGTTTTTTTTTTTTTTCTCGGCAAAGCTAGCTAATCTATTATATTATGTGCAGGTAAGCATTACATTCAAAAAGACAGGCTGCCCAGGGCCGACAATTTGTTTTGGATTGTTATTAAAATAAAAATAAAATAAAAAAATGTTTTGCAGTATTTTGATTTTTTTTAACTAAAATAATTATTTATTAATTAAATCTACACATTGGAAAAAAAAATGAAAATCTATAATGATCAAACTAAATTAAATTAATATTAACAATAAACTAAAACTAAATCTAAATTGGAATAAAAGTAAAAGAAAATGAAAATTATAAATTCAAATAACATTAGTACAAATTCTAAATCTAAGAAAAAGTAAATTTAAACTAATTTAAAAATAAAATATGAATAATACCAAATATTTAATCGATCCAACCCCCAACATTCTCCTCTTCATTTTAATTCTCTTCCTCTTCAGATTATCTTTCACCCAGCCACAACACCACAAATCTCATCGACTTCGTCAAATTGTTCACCGATCATGGCCAATCAGTCATCTAAACTGGTTACCCTTTTCATATGAAATGTCACCTCTCTCCAATTCAAAAAGGTATTGTTGGCAAACCTTCTATGTCATCTTCAACTGCTCACCATCCTTACATGTAAACCATTCATTGAAGAAATCCATTCGAGAAAAGTGATTTGATAATTATAAAAGTGGAACAAAACAAAAAAATTTGTGCTTCAGATGGACTAGTTCTGGATTCCGCTGACAGAGGGTTCCAATTTTTCTTGCATGCTACTCATGTCATTGGCAGTGAGCTTTTCCTCGATCTTATATTTTCCAGAACTGTCAAGTGATTATGCCGTAGGTGGGCTGAAAGTTTATATGTCGAAGAACAAGATTGAGATATCATGTTGTTCTTGCCCATTTGGATGTCCTGTAACTGGGATATGCCTCGACAATTTCTGTTGAAACTGAGCAGCTTCTTGAAAGAGAAGTTGTGTTGCTTGTAAAAACTCCTGGCATGGATTGCATGCTCTGAGAAATTGCAGATTTGAAATTTAATTCTGAGAATGAGAGAATTTTCTCCAAGGGCTCTGTTTTTGGAACATCATTTGAAACATTAGAATTACCCTTTTTTTTTTCTCAATTTGTTCAGAGTCCTGTAGAGAACTTTGAAGGGCTGGCTCACCCCTCGCTAAATTGGCCCAAAGCCTTAATGCTTTTGCATCATTATTTTTGAGTGGGTCCGTTGTAAGTTTTCCATCAGGACTCGAAGTTCTAATGGAATAGCATTGCTCATTATCGAATGAAGCCAACTCATCTTCGACAGATGTTTCTATGAAGTCTGTAGAGCTATTGCAGTTGAAGATCCGAGCACGTGCTTTAATATACTCTTCCTTCCTTTCCTCTACACTTTTAGCAAAACTGGACTCCGATGAATTGTTAAGACTCCCCCTACCACCTACTTGAGAATCTTTCTGTGACCTCTGCATAATTTCAAACCTAACAACATTAGTCTTCTCATCGCGAGGTAGATTTACAGGAATGTCAGCCAACCGAATCACTGGATACCCACTTTGAGATGTTTTCCGAGCAATGATGCGAGAACCAGATCCATCTGTTGTGTGGCAATCAATCACCACCATTGATTGCAGACCATAATGCTGAGCAACACGATGGGCAACAAGTCTGAGATAGGAAGTTGGCAACTGTTCAAAATCAAGCTGTTGTTGGCTAGGATTTTGAATAAATTTTTCAACCTGTTGCTCCATTCGTAAAATTGTTAATCGCTCCCGAGGATTCTGAAGAGCATCCCTAAGGAAATGGTCGACTTGATTTATAGCCTCGGCCAGATCCCCGCCACCGTCGAGCGAAGAACCTCGTGCCTTCTCTTCCTGCATTTCAACCTCTCGACCCGGTAACAACAATTTGCCCATGCTCTCTTCGAGGCCTGCCAGTTCCCATGACTGGGGAGGCGAGGCCCCTCCTTCCATCTCCTTCGCAGGCTCCGCACCCATTTCAGCAGCAGAAACCTTTAATTCAACATCGATATAGATGATGATCGACTACAGTACATGAGTGTATAAACATTTAATGGTGATAGGGCCAGGGACGAAACCCCAACCTCGGCCTGCCTGCACCTCAAAGCTGCTGAGCATAAAGCAGGGCTACTGCTGTGGGTTCTGGCATCAAGCGAAGAACATGCAACCCAGCCATAGCACAAGCCCTTTCAACATGAGTTTGCTGAAACCGGCTAAAGGAAACAGGTATTGTTAATACAACGGTGCGCACAACACGTCCTAGCTGAACCTCGGCCATGGCTCGTAACTCTACTAGCAAAATCGTGAGTACTTGATCAGAAATCCCTGATGCAATTGTGCCTTCCAGAGCGGCACCACATACTGCAGCTTCCAAAGGTTTCATACCGTCATATATATTCTTTCTCATGGCCTCGGCAACTCGCAGATGCAGATGGCCTTTCTGTTTGGGTCTCCCATGTTTGCCCCTTTACGCAGTTTTCAAAACTGCAGTTGGAGACCCGTTCGTTGTAGCTATAAAACACGTGGCTCCAGAATCTCAATCAATACCAAAGCCCGATTTTTGCATGAGGAATTGGCGCGATATTTTCCCTATTTTACTAACAGAACCCTGATTTTCCTCATTGGTCAGAGCGACTTCACATACATCATCGATTCTGGAGATTATTTATGCCGGATTTCCGCCTCATGCCTAAGATTTTCTCCGTGATTGAGCCCATTATTTCCCTAAAAGATGGATCTTCCCAACTTTCTTCTATCCAAGAAAGAAACTATATCGAGGTCATTTTCCAGGCCAGGTAGAGTAGTGGAAAGAGCAGCCTAGGATAAACGCTGGATAGAGATCCTTGGTCAAATAGAGGAAGTCATGGCAGGTTGAAAAGACTGGGCGAATTAAGACCTGTGGATTGAGATCGGCTTTCTTTTTTCAGCTTCACTAGTCGAACACAAACTGAATCCAGACCTTTGGGTGAACTTGGTTTCCTTTTTCTTCACTAACTTTCTTCTTTGCTGCAGAAGTTTCTGGCTCGGCGCTGATCGCATCACGTATCAAGCAACTTTCATTTCATTTCATTTTATCTTCCAAACGAAAAACGAAACACACAGATCAGGAGAACGATGCAGCAGGAGCAGATCAAGATCGACAGCACCTGCAACTCATAATACTGTCACTCACAATGAGTTAACAGATGTGAAATAATGGTGATCTGCTTGAATTCGTAGAAACTAGAGACACAGACAGAGCTGCAGAGGAGCAGTTGCCTCCCACAACTAGAGACAGAGTTGCAACTGCTGAGTTGCAGTTATCAGCGGAGGAGCAGTTGAGCGTATTGGGGTTGCGTAGAATAAGCATTTCAGAGGGGCATATCAGTGATAGTTATAGCATTTCTCAAATTATTAAGAAAAATGATTTTTTTAATTTGATTTATTTTCTAATGTTTTTTTTTTCTAACTTAAAAAAAAAAATTGATTTATTTTGTTTTTGTTTTTTTTTTTTTTAATTAGTAAATCAATTTTTTTTGTTTGTTTAAACTAAAAAAATAATATAAATAAACTTTATTCCTAAGAATTTTTATGTTAAAATCAATTTTTTTTTCTTTTTCTTTTTTGTTATTGCGTTAAAAACTAAAAAAATGAAATTTGATTCTAATTTTTTTTTTTTTTTTTTATGATACATAAATTTTTTTTTTTAAACTAAATTAAAAAAAAAAATTGGAAACTAAAATTGTTTTATTTTGTTTTGTGTTAAAACACTACAAAAAGGAAAAAGAAATTAATGGTTTTATTTATTTATATTGTATTGTTATTAAAACTAAAAATTAAAAAAAAAAAAAAAAAAATATTTTTTTTTTTTAAACATTTGATTTATTTTCTAATGGTTTTTTTTAAATTGATTTTTATTTTGGTTTTTTTTTTAAATTAAAAATGAAAACTAATTTTTTTCCTAAATTTATTTTTATAAAAAAAATTAAAGAATTTTATTCTATTCTATTTTTTTCATTAAAAACAATTTTTTTTAAAATAAAAGAAATTGATTTTTTTTTTTTTAATCAAAATCTTTTTAAAAAAATTAAAATTTTATTCTAACCCTAAAAAAACTTAGGATTTTTTTTATTGATTTAAGATGATTTTTTAGCAAATGGAGACAAGTATATTGCTACCCTGAAAACATTTATAAACATGCTACTTTCTGATCCTCGAGATCGTACAAAGACGCAGGAGGAGAGCATACTTATTCAAACTAAAAATATGATCCTACCTACTCTTTGCTAATTGAAAATTACAAACTATTACGTGTAATTAAATTTCCAATGTAACCATTCATGCAATAGTAGTAAAAACATATTCATTTTCAATTTCCAAATTTTAAATTGAAAATATACAAGGATGGTCGAATCTAGTTTTTGTGAGTATGATCTAATGAAATAAAAACAAAATCGATCTAACCTCATACTTGTTTGAAACCATCGAAACCACTTGTCGATAAGGCTTTCATAGGCGTGATTTCAATTCTCATTCAGATCATGCTGCAACTTCTCTTCGTCCTCCTCAATTTCCTGTTCAAATAATTGTTCATCGTCAGATATACAAGATTCTTCAAATGTTAATTCATTGTTTTCTTCTAGACGAGTAGTTAAGCTTTTGGCTGTTGTCAAGATCTCTTCTTCGCAAGAAGAGGAGATCCTGACACTTGCTAGGATCTGAGCGAGTTGTTCCAAACTTATACTCATCGTTTTTATTGTGTTTTTGTTTTTTTTTTAGTGAATGGGGGGTTTTTGATTTGTGTTCTATTTCTATGTTTCCTATAAGAGAATAAACTTAAATGAAAATTCCTAAATGCAATTAACCCTAAATGATCCTAACTACAAATTCTTCCTAAACAATCTTCTTAACTAGCTTACATCTAAGTTTGCTTCCCCGGCAACGGCGCCAAAATGTTGGGCGATTTAGTTGTCTGCTAAATCCCTGTCATTTAATTTATCAATCCGGGGAATAGTAAACTTAGAAGCAAACCAAAATATATGGGACCTTAGATGAAAAAGGTGTAAGAAGTTTGTTTAGAATGGAAATGCATATTACAAATCTAAACTATCAAATCTACTTTATGAAAGCGTAAAATATGTTTGATCAATGGAATTATTTTTCTTTAGAAGATAGAGAAGAGTCTCTTGTTCAAGAGTCTTGATTGTCCTTCTACAATCTTCCTATAATAACATTGCCAAACACCTAAGAAAGCAGGAAAGAAAGCATATAAATGAAAGCAAGTAAATATTGTTTTCAGTTTAGCTCTTAACTCATGGAGAAGAGTCTCCTAACTTAGGAGTACTTGATTTCTCTAGATACTGAAAGGGAATCAATATTCACATAAATGTAATCTAGGAAAGCATATGAGAAAGTAAATCTTATTTCAATTTAATCTAGCTCATGAAGAAGGGACTCCTAACTTAGGAGTTCCTGGTTTTCCTTCTCACATCAAAACTAGCTATTGAAAGGAGATAGACCTTCACACAAACATGGCCATAACATGAATTCATACTAAACTTATCTACAAGTATTTACAACAAAGAAATAAGATGAACATCATAATTAAAATTAGTATATTCACAACATTACTTTACAACAAAGTGTACTTATCTCAGTATGGGGATCCTTCCATTCCTCAATGAGCACATATGAACAACTATCACACCTTAAGAATCAAACAACATTCATAACTCATGATTTGGGAAAATGATATTATTCATGTTGAATGAACAATCATAAATTTGGTGCTAATGAATAACTGATAATTGTTTTCTCTCCCTCCTCTCCATCATAACATAATTTGGAGGATGCTCCTCTTATTTATACATGAATTAGGGATATCTACTCAATAAATGTAGATCCCTTAAATATCTACTAGACCCACACTTGTCTCAACTTATCCCTAAATACTAGATACAAATCCCATGACACATCAAAACCTCCATGATCTTTCTCCTTGGAATATGGTCCACTTCTTGAGTTGAAATTCGAATTTGATCTTGGGAGGCCACATAAGGGTGTCTTGGAAGCTTACAAATGATCTACACATGTCATCAAACTCAATCCACTTTTAGGTATAAGCAAATACATGTTATTTCTCTAACTTTTAATCATAAATTCACTCTAAATACATGAAATTAATAACTTTTGAAAATGAGAATATAAACTCATATGGTAATGGAAATATAGGGTTATGTAATGATAATATGATGAAATGAGGTGACAAAATGAGGATAAAGGTGAAAATGGAGTGAAAATTGAGGTTAATTTGGAGGCCCAACAGAAGGTGCCATAATATCAAGCTATCCATGGGAGAATATGTATTGACTAGCCCAATGCTTTCCATTCCAATGGGAGGTGCTGATGTTGTACTAGGAGTCTAATGGCTACAACCCTTGGGTACAATAGCTTTTAATTTTCAAGAACTTTTCATCAAATTTTCTATGGAAGGAAAGGAAGTTGAATTAAGGGGTATTGCAGGGCAACTAGGAAAGATAATAAGCTCTAACCGTATGACAAAGCTTCTAAAAAATGAGAAAAGAGGTGTAATTGCACAATTATGTTCGCTGGATGTTTCCACATCGAAATCATCTATTTCTCCAGATCTCCAAAAAGTCCTGAACAATCATTCCAAGGTATTTGAGACTCCCAAAGGTCTCCCACCTATGCATGATCATGATCATGCTATTCATCTGATTCCAAGAAGTGTTCCTCCAAACATCAGGCCGTACAGATATCCCTATGTCCAAAAAAGTGAAATTGAACGTATGGTTGCAGAAATGCTAGAGGCTGGTATAATTCAGCCAAGTCAAAGTTCTTTCTCTGCTCCAGTAGTATTGGTGCACAAGAAGGATGGATCATGGCGCATGTGTCCGAATTATAGGGAGCTCAACAAGCTCACTATTAAAGATAAGTTCCCCATTTCTGTCATTGATGAATTACTGGATGAATTGCATGGAGCAATTTACTTCACCAAGTTGGATCTTCGTTCGGGATATCATCAAATCAGAATGAAGATTGAAGACATTCCGAAAACGGCATTTAGAATTCATGAGGGTCATTATGAATTTTTGGTCATGCCTTTTGGCCTTACTAATGCACCTTCAACATTTCAAAGTTTGATGAATTCAATTTTCAAACCATTCCTTAGAAAATTTGTGTTAGTATTTTTTGATGATATACTAATCTACAACAAGTCTTGGAAGGATCATGTTGAACATGTTGACAGGGTGCTACAACTATTGGAGGAGAAACAATTATATGCAAAAAGATCCAAATGTTTCTTTGGAGTCCAGGAGGTGGAATATTTGGGTCATATTGTATCTCATGAAGGAGTTAAGGTAGACCCTAGCAAAATTAAAGCCATTAAGGAATGGAAAATTCCCACATCCATAAAGCATCTGCGAGGATTTCTTGGGTTGATAGGGTATTGTCGCAAGTTTGTTAAGAATTATGGGAGAATAACAGCACCTCTAACAACATTATTGAAGAAAGATGCATTTTCATGGACTCCGGAAGCAACAAAGGCCTTTGAACATCTTAAAGAGGCATTGTGCCAAGCACCGGTCTTAGCTACACCGAACTTCACAAAAACCTTTATTGTGGAATGTGATGCTTCAGGAAATGGAATTGGTGCTGTTCTAATGCAAGATGAAAGACCCATTGCTTTTGAAAGTCGTCCAATCAAGGGAAAGTTTTTAAGAAAAGCTATTTATGAGAAGGAAATGTTGGCAATACTCCATGCACTTAAGAAATGGCAACCCTACCTAATGGGAAGACACTTAAAGGTAAAAACTGATCATGAGAGCAACAAAAATGGGTCACAAAGATGTTGGGCTATGACTTTGAAATCATCTACAAAAAAGGGAAGCAAAATGTGGTGGCAGATGCAATCTCAAGAAAGGATGAGGATGTGGAAGCATTGTTGTGCGCCATTTCTATTATCCAACCAAATTGGATAAATGAAGCAAGGGAGGAATGGAAGAATGATGAAGAAGTGTGGGAACTTATTCGAAAGCTACAACAAGATTCCAGTACGTCTGATACATTTATCTGGCAAAATGATTCATTATGGTACAAAGATCGCTTATACCTCTGTAAGAATTCCCAGCTAAAACAAAATATTCTTATGGAATTGCACACTTCTCCCTTAGGAGGGCACTCAGGATTTTTAAAAACTTACCACAGGGTTAAGAAGGAATTTTTTTGGGATGGCCTTAAATTAGATATTCAAAAGTTTGTGGCGGAATGTTTGGTTTGCCAACAAAATAAAGTTGAAACAATTAAGACACCGGGTCTATTACAACCTTTATCCATTCCAATCCAACGTTGGGAGGAGGTTTCAATGGATTTTATCACAGGTTTACCCAAGTCTGAGGGAAAGAGTGTCATCATGGTGGTAGTTGACAGACTTACCAAGTATGCACACTTTTGTGCATTATCACATCCATTTAAAGCCAGTATAGTTTCTACTCCATTTATGGAAACAATTCAAAAGCTACATGGAAACCCAAAGATTATTGTAAGTGACAAAGATCCCATTTTCACTGGAAATTTTTGGACAGAATTATTTTCTTGTCTTGGTACTCAGCTAGCTCATAGCTCATCTTATCATCCTCAATCTGATGGACAAACTGAGATAATAAACAAATGTTTGGAAGGATATCTTCGTTGCTTTGTATCTGATAAACATACACAATGGGTCAAATGGTTGCCTCTGACTGAATGGTGGTATAACACTTCCTTCCATACAGCAACAAAAATGACCTCATTTATGGCACTTTATGGGTATCAACCACCATCCATCACATCATATTTAAGAGAAAATTCTAAGGTTCAGGCAGTGGAACATCACATCGAACATCAACAACAAGTCCTCCAACTCTTAAAGGATAACCTTATGTTGGCACAAAATAGAATGAAAAAACAAGCAGATCAACATCGCAGTGAAAGAAGTTTTGATGTAGGTGATTGGGTATTCCTACGGCTACAACCATATAAGAAAATGTCCCTAAAGCAAGCTAAGAAGGATAATAAATTATCACCAAAGTATTATGGTCCGTACAAGGTGTTGCAAAATATTGGTACTATGGTGTTACACAAAAATATCATCACCATGATTATTTGCAGTCAATATGGGTCTATCATCACTTGTACTATCCTCCTAAGCCAGTCGCAGACCTCAGCTCTTCAAGTCAAGCTTTGAAAATGAGAGAAAGACATTAAAAATCAATGTAACTCTGGTTCTTCACTTTCTCTCACTATCACCTGCAGTCCCGCACCTTCTGTTTACAAAAACTGTGGACCTGCCCGCTCTGTCCCTACGGTGTAGGTGCGGACCCCTGTGAAAGTCAAAAGGCACAAGTTTTATCTTAAAAAACTCACTTTGGGTTAATTCTAGAGGTTTCTAGAAGGAATTTTGACGTGGATTGTTCGCTCTGAGGTGGTTCATGCATCCCAAAAGAGAAGGAGCTAATCCCTTGATGAGAGGAGTTATCCCTTTGAAGGAGGGATTTATCCCTTTGAAGGAGAACCTAGTAACCTCCCTCTATTGCACTATAAATACAGGCATTGGACTGGTTGCTAGAGAGGTTAGAAGCTGAACATTTTTGAGGGTAAATACTGGTGAAATCAAGACTTCTTAGTTGAGCTTAAGAGGGGAGATCACATACCTTTTTGGCTTCATTGGGGAGTGAGTGAAACTTGTCAAAGTAGAGGAGACTTCTTGCTGGACCCTGGGAGGAGCTTGTACAGCGTCAAGGCAAAGGTTGTAAAGTTCTTCTCCTTTGAATTAATACAATCAAACTCATTTTTCTCAACAAGTATCTCATGTTATTTGTTTCATGGACTCCTTGACTTTCATGTTAAATATGTTTTATGCAATAGGCGTTTTAGGTGCTATTTAATTTGTTTGCCTTGTTTGTGTTTGCAGATTCGCAACAAAGGAGCTCATTTGGATCGAAGGAGCGAGGGCATCCACAAGCTTGCGTTGGACCTAAGGTAGGCCCTAAAAACACTTGTTTGCTATTGTTTATCAAAGCATATTTAGAGAAAGATAGTGTCTGGTTGGTTTGCTTGTCATTAGGTCTTATTTAGATTCTAGGAAGGTCTATCTTGTCCGCAAGATCGACTTATTTCGTGTGACAAAATGGCGACTCCGCTGGGGACTTGATTGTTTTCCTTGTTTTTACTTTGACCTGAGAAACTGTGTTTTTGTTTCTGTTTTTGGCTTGTTGTGTGTAAAATTGGGTAGAGTTTGTAGATCCAGGGTTATTTTTTGTTTTTCATAGCTTTGGGAGAGGACCGCACCCTAGCCGTTTGACACAGTGCGTACCTACCCGCAGCTTGGCTTTTAGCACAAAGCGGGACCGCACCTGTGTCAACTGTGGGCCTACGGACCCTGTCAAAATTTTGAAAAACCCTAAGATTTCCTCTGTTAGTCAGCTTAGTGTTTGTTTAGAAATTGTTATCCACTGCCCAGACCTGCATATAACTTGTCAGAGGCTTTCCTTAGATTGATTTCGTTAGTGTTAGGGTTTTAAGTGAAATTCCTAGGAGTTTTTCTTGTTGGGTTTGTTTTTCATTTTGGTTGTGTAGTGGCTCTGAGCTTAGAAGCTGTAGGGACTTCAGATAACCTTAGTGTCTACTAGCCTTCTTATGAGTCTGACCATTTATGAAATCTCCCCTTGTTGAGGAATCCGCTTTGAGTTTTCTCTTTACAAAACTTCGAAAAGCTTGTGTTTGAAAGTTTGGATTTTCATTTTCAAAAAGAAAAAAAAATTGGTTGTTCTTGACTTATTTGTGATTCTGCATAAATTTGGTCCTTAGCTTACATCTAGCTAAGTAAAACATCCTTAAAAAAGACTTTTAGTAGCCTTTGACTTCAAATAGGCTTTTATAATTTGTAGATCTCAAAGTTAGTCATTTTCATAGTTTTGAGTGTTTTATTTAAAAATATAAAAATCTCTTTTGGAAAAAAGTTTGTTTTGTAGTGATTGAGTGCTTTGAAACGAAAAAGGGAATTTTTTGTGAAATAAATAGTTGTCTCGTTTTGAGTGCATTGGAAAAGGACAAAAACTCTTCTTTTAATTTGTTGAATTGAGAAAGATTTGTGTTTACAAAGTATTTGCATTCTCAAACTCTTTCTTAGTTTAGACGTTCATCGAAGAGAAAAAGATTGTTTAAATCATCTTAGGTGCATTTTTAGTGATTTTGAGTCGAGTCTTCATACCACGAGTTTCATCTCCGCACCTTTGGACTTAAACAAAAACACTAAATAAAATTAACGCTTAAAGTAAAATTCACCTAGTAACATTTTTATTTCTAGGGCTCTGATACACCAACTTAGCTTAGGCTAGTGTCTTGGAGTAGGAGAGTAATTAACTCTCCAAGACAGTAAAAACAAACAAGTAGCTGTATCGTGTCCGAACCAGTGTGGGAATCAATCCTTCCTCATTGGGAACGACGCCAGATATTCACGTATTAAAAACAGTAAACCTCGGATTAACCATTGTCGAGGAGCCTGGGGTCACTTGTTGGTAAACCTTAGATTATGTCAAGGAGCCTTCAAGGGGATTGAGCTTGCTACTCTGCCCTTGCGTGCGTATCGGATCGTAGACTGTTCCCCCGGGTATATTTGTCTCAGTTGGTAACCTTAGTGGCCATATTCTTTAGGACTCTTCCTGAGGTGACAGTGGTGGGAAGATCCTGCTGTACCTGGAGCAAATGTCAGCTAGACTCACTTGGATTTTCTGGGGGGTTCTCTTCACTTAAGACGGTTAAGTGGAGAAACTTGTGCCAGTCTATTCATTAAGCAGGTTGCCGGGGTAACTGTTCCAACCGCCATTTCTGTATTGAGATCTGCGACGTTGGATTTCATCACCAACTAGTGTTTTCAGTACAGAAAGTTACTGTTTGTGTGTGTTTGATCTCTTAGATTCTTTAGGCGCGTGATTCAAATTTGTTTGGTTCTCTAGAGACTTTAGGTGCTTTTCATTGAGATTTTACATTGTTTGCGTGTGAAGTAGTTAAAAGTTTTCAACTGTGGTTGAATTACCAAGAGAGTTCTGTAGACTTTGGGCCAGTCTCCTGAGTTTGTAAACGTGGCTGAGTTACTGAGGAAGTCCTGTAGACTTCGGGGCCAACCTCCTGAGGAAGTACCGAGCCAGCTTGAAGGCTTGAAAGTATCCTCTAATAACTCCTAGAGCATAGAGTTGGGTCACCTGAGGAAAGAGAATCTTCTTTGATAGTACATCCTGATTTTCAACCGTTAGTAGCAGATTATAATCCACAGTCAGTGTCTGTTTCCGAAATTGCTGGTAGCTTTTCATCTACTAGTGATATAGGTGAAGAATCTGAAATATCCGAGCCTGAATGTGAATTTGCTACTACTCTGACATCGGGGTTTGTTTCTCCAGCTTCTAGTGGTCCTGGTTCACCTAGGGTAGAAAGAGTAATCACCCAAGATCTTCCTTCTGGACTTATTGCTATTGAAGAACTTGCTCCGGAAGAAGAAGTAGGCATCCCTATCCCTGAAAATCAACTTGTCATTGAACTAAGGGAGCGTGAATCAATTTTTTACAGTCCACCTAGGAGTAGTTCTTGGTATCTTTCTTTGACTAATTATTTAGAAAACTCAGGGTTAAGTTTTTCACCACCTCGTGCTCCTTATCACTCAACACTTAGAGGTTTTTATACTCCCGTAAATATGTCTGGACAGTCGTCCATGTTTACTCAATCGCCCGAATCCTTTTTGTATGGCGGTCCATCTGTTCCCTCTGGATATCAGTCTCTTTCTGGTACTTTTTTGGGAGCATCTCCTCAACCCATTGAGCAAGGGTTATTAACTGGAAGCAATGGTAATAAACCGTTGAGCATAGAAGACATTCTCATGATGTCAGGTTCTATTCCCAATCCTCAACCTCAAGGTGGCCAGTTACTGCCTGGGGGGCAGCCTCAATTAATGCCTGGGGGGCAACCTCAAGGTACACAGTTTGCATCTGGGGGGCAACCTCAAGGACAGTACATACCTATGGGACAGTACGTTCCTCAAGGTCAACCCCAGACTCAATATGTACCCCAAGGTCAACCCCAATATCAATTTATATCTCAAGGTCAACCCCAGTATCAGTATGTGCCTCAAGGGTATCAACCCCAAGGTCAATACTCAAACCAAGGTTTCCAACCACCCTCCGGTCAAACATATGTTCAAGGAATGGGAAATGTACCTTTCAATTATCAATCCTACCCTCAATCTGATTATGGTCCTCAGTATTCTCAACCAGTTATGGGTCAGTACCCCGGAATGAATATAGTGTGGGATCCATCGCAAACCCAACAGGTGTTGCAGCCAAGTGTACAGTTGTCATCTCAAACTGGACAACCCTTAGTTTCTGGTTCACCCCAGCAACCAGTCCAATCTAACATTCAAACTTCTGTACCTTCGGTAGTTTCTTAGCCTGGGCCTAGTACACCTCGTACTCCGCCTCAAACGACTGCTACAACTGCCGCAACATCCGTTCAATCTACCCCACCTACTTCTGGAGTATCGACAGCTCTGGTTTCTACTGTTCCTGTATTTACTCCTCAGACATCTTTACCACCGTCTGGATCTACGATTCAAACTTCGGTTCAGATGCCTGTAGGACAACCTGGTTTAAGTACGGTTGTCACAAGTCAACCATAATTTACTTATCAACTGTACCAGGGACAGTACCAATTCGGTCCTGCTGTGCAGCAGCCAGTCTATCAGTATCAACCGTACCCTGGGTACACTTATCAACAAACTCAACAACCCCAGTACGGTCCGGTTAATCCTGGTTTTCCGGGAGGATACAGTATCCTGAACGCGATTCCTATTCCTAGTTATCCTGGATATCCTCCTCCTGGGGCTGGTCTCATGACCTAGAGTTTTAGAGATCCTAATCGGCAGTTACTGTTTATCGCAACTTTGGACTTACTTGACTTGTCGCGCCTAACGAACGATCCCATTAATTATCTTCCGTTTTGGCCGCCAATGCCGAATAAGTTGCCCAGTGACATTCCCAAGTTCGAAGGTAAATCAGGAGAGGACCCGTCGAACCATGTGATGACTTACCACCTCTAGTGTGCGTCTAACTCCATTACAGATGATTCAATCCGTCTTAGACTTTTCCAGCGCACTCTAATTGGTCTCGCGGCCAAGTGGTACATTGAGTTACCGCGAGGCACTTTTTATAATTTTAATCAGTTAGAAACCTCGTTTTTAACTCATTTTCAGTTGCCAGTCTGATATGACAATGGCACGGAATTGTTAACTTTGTTAAAGAAATCGACATCCACTTACATTTCAGATCATATTCATGAGTGGAGACATCGACGGTGTTTAGTGAAGGTATTTATTCCGGATCAGATCTTGGCCGAGTGGTTTGTAAAATCTTTGTTGCCAAAGATCACTGAAGATGTTGCTAAAGCCGAAGTTGTTACAGAGGAGAAAGTTATTGCTCAAGCACAGTACCTTGACTTGGTCTATACTCAGTCAGGTACGTTACACGAAAAAATCCCGATCTTCCCAAGCAAAATCAAATCACTGCAGCTCCTTCAGGATCTCATGCCGCCGATGGTATGATTGGCACGGTTAACACTAAAAGTAAGAAGAAGTCTTCCAAGAATTCTTCCCCTATCATAACCTTTCCTGATTCCCCAACAGGGGATTCTTCTGCAGAGATCTCCGCCGATATTCACGTTGTAGAGTCATCTACAGCCAAATCAAAATCCAGTGGGAAGAAGAAAGGAAAGAAGAAGAATAAAATGGGCAAAAGTTCAAAGGAGAAACCTGAAAAGGTGGAATCCAATGATGAAAAGTGCAAGCCTCGTTATCCTTGTCTCATTTGTGATGATGAACATTTTACAAGAGACTGCCCTCATCGTGCAGAGGTTGCGAAGATTGTCAAGGGTTCCCAAACTCCTGCTGTTTTGAAGGATCCTTTTCCGGCTCAAGACAGTAAGATGATAGGTTCATCCTCGAATGCCAATGAAGAACCCATACTGATGATGTCCCATGTTAGGATTGCGACTCGATCGCAAGATTATGGTAGTAAAAGTCCTGTTGATGGTAAAGAAGCAGAATCTTTTCATTCTAATCCATCAACCTCAGCTCCCATTTCCGATCCACTACAGATCGAGAAACCTAATCCAGACTTGGTAATCAAACCGCCCGCCAAGGGTATACTTCGAAAGTTAGCTTTTAATCCACATGCGAGAGCGGCTCATAATTATAACATTGTTGAGGATTTAGTTGTTTCACCCTCAGCAATGTCGGCTTTGGAAGTGCTGCAATCATGTCCAGCACAACGTAAATTACTTTTGTCGGCTATAGGAGCTGTTGATGTTCAGGACTCGAACCTAATGATTTTCGATATAGAAAATAATACACCGTGTTTGCCTCATCAAATGGCTTTCTAGATACTAGTGATAGTAAAAAACAGCCCTATTCATCGGACTATAATTGATGAGGGAGCCTCAACGTGTATTATGTCGATACAGTGTTGGAGATCGCTTGGTTCTCCTTCGCTAAATCAATCCCCGAAGATTCTAAAGGCCTTTGATGGCCGTGGGTTTCATCCTTTTGGCATTCTACAGGATTTGCCTATAGGGGTTGAAGGAAAAATCGTTAGTCTAGATGTGGAGGTGGTTGATGCCCCTCTAGATTACAACCTTCTCTTGGGTCAAAGTTGGTCTTACACTATGACGGCGGTCATTTCATCGGTCTTTTGAGTAATAAAGTTTCCACACAATGGAAAGATCGTAACAATAGACCAGCTGGCTTACTTTTCATCTGACCCAGCCTCTTCGGAGAGTATTCAGCATGTCGGTAAAACGACTATCCCATATAAGTATGTTGGAGTAGGACTAGTTAAAGATGCCGGTTTACTGGGAAGTTTTCCTTTTCCTCGAATCAACGCATCGTCTTGATTTGCAACTATTCATATGATTACATCAGAGACCATTGTTTATGATGATCCTTGGATCGTTCCTTCTGAATCTGAGATAGACTCATTTGGTAATGCCATGCCTTTGAGTCCATATGAAATTGCCTATGAAGCCGTGTAGTCGTTTGCCGACCCATCTTCAACCGAAAATTACTTAATGAATGTGGTCCATGAGGAATCACTTTTCACATCAACCTCGGATTTAACCATGTTTTCTGAACTTGTTCACTCTGATGAGCAAATTCGTGAAATCCTATGTGTAGATGATTTACCATGGGAAGATCTCCAGCACAGATCTTCGTTTTTACCTAAGGATGATCGTTTTGAGAATGATTTCTCATCAATTTTTACAACTGAATATGTCAAGGAACCTCAGAATCTAATGAAACATCCTGATTCAGAGTTAAATTTGGGAAACATCTCTCAAACTATTCCTATTGACATTTTGGTTAAGCCCGGAATTATTGAGAACATTCATATAGGTGCCTCGTGTATAGATGACGAAATTCAGCTATATAAGGCCCTATTTCAAGAATTCTGCGACGTGTTTGCCTGGTCCTATGAGGAAATGCCAGGAATTGATCCCGCGATTGTTGTTCATGAGATCAAGACTTACCCGTACGCTAAACCCATCCGGCAACGTTTGCGTCAGATTCACCCACGAAAAGCTGCTGCAATTAAAGTAGAAGTTGAAAAATTATTGAAAGCAGGTTTCATTTATCCGATCCCATTAACGGATTGGGTATCGAATATTGTTCCGGTTAACAAAAAGCAGGGAACAATAAGAATATGCATCGATAATAGGGACATTAATCGAGCCTGTCCAAAGGACAATTACCCAACTCCCTATATCGATCAAATCATTGATGATTGTGCCGACAGTGAAATATTCTCCTTCATGGATGGTTTTTCCGGATACAATCAAATCAATATTCTACCTGCCGATCAACCAAAAACGGCTTTCATTTGTCCATGGGGGACATTTGCTTATTGCAAGTTACCTTTTGGGCTTAAGAATGCCAGAGAAACTTTTCAAAGGGTGATGTCTTATGCGTTTCATGACATCAAGCATATTGTGCAACCCTATCTCGATGATTTTCCTGCTCATTCATTACATCAAGCTGATCACCTCATCCATTTATGAGCAATCTTTATGAGGTGTAGGCATTATCGTATTCGGTTGAACCCACACAAATGCGTCTTCTGTATAGAAACGGGTCGATTGCTGGGGTTTGTAGTTTCGAAAGCCGACATTCATGTTGATCCCTCGAAGGTTGAAGCTATCATCAAATTGCCTCCTCCTTCGAGTCTTCGCCAACTCCAAAGTTTGCAAGGGAAAGAAAACTTTTTACGACGATTCATTCCTAACTACGCCGAGGTTACAAAGGGTTTCACCCGGTTGTTAAAGCAAAATACTCCATTCTATTGGGATGATATAGCTCAGAAATCTTTTGATGCACTCAAACACGTGTTGACCCATGCACCGTTGTTGCATCCTCCCAACTACAACCAGGATTACTTCTTGTATCTCGCTGCCTCTCATTCCACCATTGGAATGGTCTTAGTTCAGGAAGATGAATTCAGAACTGAACATGTGATATATTACCTTAGTCAAACTTTAAATCCAACTAAGCTAAAATACTCACATGTGGAGAAATTGGTATTGGCAGCTGTTCAAGCTGTCCAACATTTTCGTCACTACATTCTACTATGTAAAACTACGGTAATTTCGGATTGCAACCCTATGATCTACATTTTGACCAAGCAATTGCTAGGGGGCAAAGTACTCTAAATGGATCGTTATCCTGCAGGAGTTCGACTTGGAATTTGAGAAATCTAAGTCTAAGAAATCTTTAGTTTTTGCGGAGTTAATGTGTGACTTCCCGCGTTTTGACACGGAAACTGTGGTGGAGGAGCCCATTACGGACGAATCCTTGTTTCTAATCAGCACTTTAGATCCGTGGTATGGGGATATCATCGTTTATCTCCAGACCCAATCCTTTCGGCCAGAAATTTCAAGGTCAGAACGTCGAAAAATTCGATTCCAGTCCCAACAATTCAAGATTATTGGAGATACTCTTTATCGCCGTGGGGCGGATTCCATTTTTCAACGTTGCTTAACACACGAGGAAGTTGAAAGGGTTCTAAATGACTTTCACTCTAGAGCATGTGGCGGTCATATGTTTGGGTTTGCCACAGCCCAAAAGATATTGCGCGCTGGCTACTTCTGGCTGTCTTTATTTAAAGATTGTATTATGGCGGTCCAAAAATGCCACAACTGCCAAATTTTTGATCGTAAGATGCGCGCTCCACCTGCTCCTCTCCACCCTATAAATCCCATTGGTCCTTTTGCCAAATGGGGTATCGATTTTATTACATGTAACCCTCACTCGGCCGGGGGGCATGCGTATATCATCCTTGCGTAGATTATTTTACTAAATGGGCCGAGGCGATGCCTACATTTGAGGCAGACGACAAGACAACTGCAACTTTCGTATTGAATCATATAATTGCTAGGTTTGGTGTCCCGCAAGCAATCTTCACTGATCATGGACGTCATTTTCGAAATGTTATGATGACCGAACTTACAGGCCAACTTGGTTTACGTCACGATAGTTCAACCCCTTATTATCCACAAGCGAATGGTCTGGTTGAATCCATCAACAAAGTTTTAGTTATCATGATCCGACGAATCATTGGGATTCATCAGTTGAATTGGCACAACATGCTATTTTCAGCGCTTTGGGCATACCGAACTTCAGTAAAAACATCAACAGGGTTCACTCCTTTCCAACTAGTCTATGGTTTGGAAGTTGTGTTACCCATTGAATGCGAAATCCCATCACTGCAAATGGACATCGAGTTACTTCCAGCCACTTCCAAAGAGGAAAAGCGTTTGTTATACTTGGCTCAATTAGATGAGATTCGACGTGATGCTGCATTGGCGATCGAGACTCACGCAAAACGCATGAAAGCTCAGTATGATCGAAATGTGACCCCTTGAAATTTTTCGGAAGGAGATCTAATCTTAGTTTACGATCAAGCTAATGATAAATTAGGCGCTAGAAAATTCATTCCTATGTGGCATGGTCCCTATGTTGTCAAGCGAAAGCTAGCCAAAGGGGCCTATGAATTGGTAGACTTTGACGGGGACTCTTTGGGTAAACCCAGAAATGGCCTTTACTTGAAGAGGTATTATGCTTAAAAGAATGGGTATGTAGATTTTTAGTTAGAATAGTTTTTCTTTCTAGCTGGTGTGTTTTAGTTTAAACAATGTGCTTAGCTTAGAGAGTGTTTTTCGTCATTATTCCTGCTTATCTTGGTTTTACTCTTGATATTGCAGATGTCGATGCCTCTCCAAACATACATTGGTTTCGCTGATGGTGCTTGTCGTAATACACGGAACATCTCTTCCGCAGCTTGGGTTATCTATTCACCCTCTGACGAGTTAGTATCTATGCATGGGGTAAGCCTCGGTCAAACAACGAACAACATTGCCGAGTATAGTGCAGTGAATGAGTTATTATATGAATCTATTTAATTTGGGATTCGAAGTTTGATAGTGAGGTTAGATTCTGAACTCGTTGTATTACAGCTTAATAGAGTGTATGCCATTAGAAATCCAGTGTTATTGAGATTATTTTTGAGAGTGCGTCTCTTGGAACGTGAATTTGATTATATTGAATATCAGCATATTCCAAGATCTTTAAATACATTAGCAGATGCAATTGCTTCTCAAATGTTAATAGACATTTGCAATAATCATACATGTAAATTTAAAACCATTCCATAATATGATTTACAAGATAAGCCGGTAATAGTGATATATATAGGAGTGTGTCAAAAAATACATCGTCCTCGATCATAGGTTGAAAAACACCTTATGATCGGAAAAAATGATAAGTACAAAAAATAAAAATTTCACATGTGCCCACAATAGGCGATCATCCTATCACTGGTGATGATCTCTATAAGAAACCACTGCACGGGCCACCTTGCAAAGGAACCTCCTAAAAGGTCCCGGGACCCCAATCACATGGCGCTGAAGTCGACGAGGAATGTCATCTATAGTGGTCTTAGGAATATCTCCTATCAAGTGCTCGAGATGACCATCCAACTCGGCCAAAACCTCTACTGATTCGTCCTGTGGGGCTGGCGCGGGTGCAACTGGTTGCTTCCTCTCGTAAGGCCGGAGAGCGGCTGGTCGCTATGGACCCACATCTGCATTTGAAATTTTTTACTATCAGTTTTGAGACGATGGAAAAATAACAAAAAAAAATTAAAATAGAAAAAATGTTGAAAAGGATTTTACCTGACTCATCCCACTGCTCTCTTGGTGGAAGAACCATGTCTGGGTCACCACGAAAATCTATCCCACCGTAAGGAAAGTCCTGAATAGAAAGACCTGGTTTTCCAGCCATTGGAAATACTCAGGTTTGAATCAAGCAACCTCTGTCCTCTCGTCCGGATGACAGGCCATAACTACGACCCATCACATCAGTTTGGGCTCTCGAGGAAGCCCAGCTCCAACAGTAAGGTGCTGCGGGATCAGCATAGGAACCCTCTCCAGGCCAAAACTCACGACCAAAGCCCCATAACCAAAGGTCTTTAGTCGTCCGTTCTTGGCCCTGGTCAGTTGGCCTTTCACATTGGCCAACACAACATCGCACCAGTTGAAGATGGTGCCTTGAAAGCAATCAACTGCCATACGCATCTAGGATCCGGTGGCAATATGTAATGCAGCAGCTCCGCAAAGTTTGGTGACAGTAAACGCAATCACCATAAGCTCACGATGGGATATGGTCTTTATGTGTATCCCTTTGTCTCTAGCCTGGCTGTTGCAGTACTCTAGCCTGAGGCTATCGACAGACTTGCCACCTGCCCTAGCCCCAAACAGAGTCAAGTCTTGACCTCTCTTAAGCAAACCAGTCAAGAAATATATGTCCTCCAGCTCGATTTCGAGCTGGTGGCCGCCAATGAAAAAGCACTGGTCCTGTACGCTCCATCTGTCAACCATCCACTGTAAGAAATCCACCTGAGCCCTCATGCCAGGATTCGCCCAGAATTTGTACAAGCCGCACGCCCTCAAAGCATCAAGTGAAGGCTGATGATTCCATACGGCAGCATCCACGTCCTCATGCTCTCGTTCATGCCAATCTAGCATGATGTACTCTCTGCATCGAGTATAAGGATAAATTAAATTGCTAGAAATAATTTTGATTGGTCCATTTTTGAGATTTTTTCGGTTAAAAACCCTTGCGACGGGGACCGCACCCTCCAGGTTAGACACAGTGCGTGGGACCGCACTTTGTCTACATGGAAGGTGTGAACCCCGAGCTTTTTCCCAATGGAGAAAAAGTCAGGGTCCGCAGGCCAGCAGTGGTAAACCTGCGGGCCCTCGCGCGTGGGTTTTATGCCTAAAAACCCTCCCAAAAATGAAATAAATGACTAAAACAAAAAATTAAACGATCAAAAATGAAGAGTGGGATGATGTGGATTACCTGGAGAAGACGGCGTTCGATTCCGATGGTTGGATTTTCCGCAATCTTCACGGGAAGTTTTCTAAGCAAAAGCACTATTTTCTCACCCAAACTCAAACGGTAAAAATGAATTGACAAAGCCCCTTTTTATAAGTTTTTTGAGTAAATAAATTGCAAATTTGTTTATGTTTCACTTTGAAAAGGTATTTTTGCGACATTTTTATCTATTTCAAACAGCTATGAGTAATGTTTGTGTTTTTGTGCAGGATAAAAGATTATTTAGGCGAAATCTATCATTTTCGACGAAAAAACATTTAGAGTCACCTTTAAGCTCTTTT
The DNA here is from genome assembly GCA_031772625.1 of Pinus tabuliformis. Taxonomy (NCBI): domain Eukaryota; kingdom Viridiplantae; phylum Streptophyta; class Pinopsida; order Pinales; family Pinaceae; genus Pinus; species Pinus tabuliformis. The sequence continues at coordinate 72,798,705 of CM062805.1, forward strand.
CTGACTCCTGAAACATGAAAAGATTGCCGAGTGTTTCTTTTAAACTCCTTAAAACGGAATTAAAAGACGGTCCACTTACAGCTTTTTTCCGACCGTAAAAACATGAAAAGATTGCCGGATTTTTGTCGTTTCAAATTTGATATCAGTTATAAAACGACGTGTCATTGATTACTTTTTTACTTTTTCGGATCAAGGGCACTAATGACGAAAAGTACTCCTTGGTCGTAAAAGATCAAGCGATTCTCTCAAGTATTATTTTATACTTTTTCGGGCTTGGGAGACACAAATTTACGAAAAAGATCAACCCTGGAGTCTTCTTAAGTTTTTTCAAACTCTCTAAAATTAAAAAACGCCGAATTTCTCCTATACTGGACTCGTTAAAATTTCACAGTAAAGGACCTGTTCAATTACAAACAGGAACGAACCACTCCTTCTTAGGGTTCGAATTTAAACTAAGTTGGACTCATCCAAAGGATGAGCTTATAATCAAGCAAATGTTACCCTCCTCAAGCTTGTCAAAAATAAAGAGGTACTTGCCAGAAATGGTGGGGGAAAAGAGAGAAAAATGAGCCTTTTGTCATACTTTGTAACCACTCTTGAACACGACACTTTTATTCACCTGGGTTGGGAAATCCTTTGCCTAACAGTTGATCAAACCACATTGAAAGTCTTCAGCTGGTTTCTGGGTATTAACTTTGGGTCAATTGTCACCAAGCCATCTGTCGTGTCATTATGTGTTCAAGAGGTCACTGCCAATAAGCCATTCATCTGCAAAATATCTGTCATCCATCTTGACCATCCCTGAGTCAGTCCTTGCAACTAAATTTCTTCAACTTGATCTATGATTTCATGTTGTGGGCTTGCCTACGACGGATCGCTTTCTATCGACATCACCTCATTATCTAGAAAGATGATCTAGGAATCATCAGTACCTTGAGATCTGCATGCCTCAATGGCAGGTTTCTCGCCTTTGATGACAGTTTACATCATTGACTTTCGATCAAAGGATTCCGTGACATGTTCGACATCAACACATTTATTCGCATCTCATGGATTGTACTGGGAACTTTGAGAGCCATTGACATCACTGGTGGTTTCTCTCACACTTGTTAATAGTTTACATGATTGACTGGTAATCAAGTGGTTTCTACCATGTTCGACATCAACACATTCATTCGCATGGATAGAATCGTACTATTTCGGGAAGTAGAAATGAAGACCTTGGATCTAGTTTCCACAATCCAAGCTGCGAGGAATTTTGTATTCATTATATAATGGACTATTCATAAACAGATGGTTGCGTCCATACTGTGTCCACATGAGTCTTTACTTGTGATGTTTTACAAGATCATTCCTATATCAGAGCAGTAGTTAGTTTTTCTAGTTATTTTTGATCTGAGTATGGGAATGCCTACCTCAGCGATGATATGATCTCATATATATATCTTGCATTGAATGTTTTTACAGGTTCCAATCGGGCTCTCCACAAGATGATCCTCGAAATGATAAAGTACTTCACTCTTCCTAAATGATAAGAAATCCTCATCTACTACAGACTTTGCACTTTAGGGGGCAATCTGTTACACAAAAATATCGTCACCATGATTATTTGCAGTCAGTATGGGTCTATCATCACTTGTACTGTCCTCCTAAGCAAGTCTCAGACCTCAGCTCTTCAAGTCAAGCTTTGAAAATGAGAGAAAGACATTAAAAATCAATGTAACTCTGGTTTGCACTTTCTCTCACTGTCACCTGCGGTCCCGCACCTTCTGTTTACAAAAATTGCGGACCTGCCCGCTCTGTCCCTAACGGTGTAGGTGCGGACCCCTGTGAAAGTCAAAAGGTGCAAGTTTTATCTTAAAAAACTCACTTTGGGTTAATTCTAGAGGATTCTAGAAGGAATTTTGACGTGGATTGTTCGCTCTAAGGTGGTTCATGCATCCCAAAATAGAAGGAGCTAATCCCTTGATGAGAGGAGCTATCCCTTTGAGGGAGGGCTTTATCCCTTTGAAGGAGGACCTAGTAACCTCCCTCCATTGCACTATAAATACAGGCATTGGGCTAGTTGCTAGAGAGGTTAGAAGCTGAACATTTTTGAGGGTAAATGCTGGTGAAATCAGGACTTCCTAGTTGAGCTTAAGAGGAGAGATCACATACCTTTTTGGCTTCATTGGGGAGTGAGTGAAACTTGTCAAAGTAGAGGAGACTTCTTGCTGGACCCTGGGAGGAGCTTGTACAGCGTGAAGGCAAAGGTTGTAAAGTTCTTCTCCTTTTGAATTAATACAATCAAACTCATTTTTCTCAACAAGTATCTCATATTATTTGTTTCATGGACTCATTGACTTTCATGTTAAATATGTTTTATGCAATTGGCTTTTCAGGTGCTATTTAATTTGTTTGCCTTGTTTGTGTTTGCAGATTTGCGACAAAGGAGCTCATTTGGATCGAAGGAGCGAGGGCATCCACAAGCTTGTGTTGGACCTAAGGTAGGCCCTAAAAACACTTGTTTGCTATTGTTTATCAAAGCATATTTAGAGAAATATAGTGTCTGGTTGGTTTGCTTGTCATTAGGTCTTCTTTAGATTCTAAGAAGGTCTATCTTGTCCGCAAGATCGACTTATTCCGTGTGACAAAAGTAAACAAATGTTTGGAAGGATATCTTCGTTGCTTTGTATCTGATAAACAGACACAATGGGTCAAATGGTTGCCTCTGGTTGAATGGTGGTATAACACTTCCTTCCATACAGCAACAAAAATGACCCCATTTATGGCACTTTGTGGGTATCAACCACCATCCATCACATCATATTTAAGAGAAAATTCTAAGGTTCAGGCAGTGGAACATCACATCGAACATCAGCAACAAGTCCTCCAACTCTTAAAGGATAACCTCGTGTTGGCACAAAATAGAATGAAACAACAGGTAGATCAAAATTGCAGTGAAAGAAGTTTTGATGTAGGTGATTGGGTATTCCTACGGCTACAACCATATAAGAAAATGTCCCTAAAGCAAGCTAAGAAGGATAATAAATTATCACCAAAGTATTATGGTCCATACAAGGTGTTGCAAAAGATTGGTACTATGGAATACAAATTGGAGCTTCCTGTAGCTTCTCGATTGCAGCCAGTTTTCCATGTTTCATGTTTAAAGAAGGTTATAGGAGACAAGCTCCCAGTTCAAACAATATTGCCAGAACTTGACGAGGAAGGAAAAATTATATTGGAATCGGAAGCAATCACAGAAACAAGAACTCGACAGCTACGAAATCGATCAATTTCAGAGTATCTTATCAAGTGGAAGAACTTATCCGCTGAAGATTCCACATGGGAGGATGAGAATTTTATGCAGAAGTATCCAGAACTACTCAAGCGTTGAGGACAACACATTTTTGAAGGAGAGGGGCATGTTGGGTCCCTATAATACTAGTGATTACCCCATTACTATTGTAGTGATACCTCTTGTTTATATTGTTGTGCCCCTATTACCCCCATGTTGTTATTTTTGTACCCCATAGAATCCCTCTATTGTTATTTTTGTGGCTTTATATTATTATTGTTAGGTCGGCTAGATTATATTGTGACTCCTTAGACTCCTATATATAGAAAGGAGGTTTTGTCATTTGTATCATCCAAGAATTGTTCATTTATGTAATGTAAAGGAGGTTTCCCCCTCGAAGAGACTGAATTCTAAGGCGTTGATCTATCTTTTCTATCTTTTCTTGAGCTGGTTTCATAACAAGCAACTTATAAACACAACTCCACTCTTCTCTCAACCAATTGCGATAATTACAAAATATGATCCCTTCAAATCCTCACACAAATCTTGGATGAGATATCCATAGCCTCATGATCTTCTGCTTGAAATGGGCTTGAATGAATATCTCCTCAAGTCTCTTTGAATAATCCTTTATTGAGATATTTTCTGCCATTAGATATGTTTGACTCCTCCCAAATATTCTTTCAATCTTGAAGAGAATTCGAAATTGAACCTTGGAGGCCACATAAGAGTGTCTTTCAAGCTTCCAAATCACCTACACATGTCACCAAACTGGTTCCACCTTTAGGTAAAATTAAATCTATGTTGTTTTTATAACTTTTAATCATAAATCCACTATAAATACTTGAAACTAATAACTTTGGAAAATACTAATGTCACCACATATGAACTTGAAAACGGAATCTAATGTAAGGTTATAGAGTTGTGAAATGTGAGTGAAATAGTGGTGATGAAGGTAAAAGTGCATGACATTTTGAAGACATTTTGGAGGCTCAACATACCCCCCAATTGCAATTATTTCATGTCCTCATGCAATCTATTGCATTGATTTACTTTAATCATGATTTGATCTTTTTAATTGTCTTGATTTTATATGAACTTTGGCTGATATTGATTCTTCTTTTCAGCTTCTCATAATCATTTGATAACTTTGTTCCTTTTGTGAAGTGTTATTTTGAAAAAATTTGATCGCAACATATTACTTTGGTTGGTTCTTGTGTGGCCAGCAAATTTTTTTAGTAATTGTTCTTGTGTAACAATACTTTTGTGTTGTATAAAGAAAAAGACTTTTGAAATCATTTAATCAGCCATCTAATGTGCTCATACTTCAATCATCATTTATAAAACATCTAACTTTTGAATCATAATGCTATAGTAGTTGTCTAGAAAAATATGTTGGTTAGGATGACATGTGATATAAAAGGTGATGATGAAATATGAATGTGATATGTATTGTGAAATGTGAACATGAGTTATGGACAAGAATTGGTATCCTCTCACCCAGCTAAAGGTATTTTTGTTTTAATGAAATGAGAAAGGGAATATGGTGAAGTATTTTACAAAAATTATAATTTCAGTATTAAAGGAATTATGTGATTAAAAACTAGGAAAGAACATATCTTCACTTGCCTAAGAAGTGGACAAACTGTGAATATCTCAAAAGGTGATGAACTATGCAATAGGAATGTGGCTAATTTTCCTGTTGGATCATGGGAAATGTGGTTGTTGTTGTTTCTGGATCACAGATCAAAAGATGGAGTTTGAAAGTGGAACTGTGGTACTCTCATATGGTTGAAAACATATCGCTGCAACTATCAATGGAGTGATAAAAATTATATAGTCTTCACCTGCTACAAAAACCGATGGTACAATTTTAGTCATGCGAATAAATGTGTTGATGTCGAGCATGAAGAGAAGTCATTGGATTATCGTCCATTAATGAATGTCATTAACTAATGCGAGGCAAACTCACCATTAATGTTAATGAGTGCCAAGGTAGAAAAGTACATCTTGCGAAGTGCGAATAGATGAGTTGATGTCAAGCCACTTGCAAGATCCAACAATCAAGGGACATTGATGTATTCCGATGATTTTCAGTGAGAGAACTTGTCATTAAGGCATACAAGCCCCAAGGTACTAATAATGACTCTAGTCTCTATCCCAGATAAGGTGTTGAGGTTGATGGGTCAATACTTATTGAAAGGTGGTCCTTATGGAATCCCACATCAGTCAATGTGAGTTCATACAAAATGATTGATAGGACTATAGATAAAAGATCTCACAGTCAAACAGTTTTTATGGAAAGGAAAACAGGGCAATGAAGAGAGTTGGATGGTTTTATTCGTAAGCAAAATGATGAAATAAAAAGAAGGAAAAAATGGATGTGACTCAAAAAAGTAGACATGTATGAAGTCATGATGGGTAAGGAAATGAATCAATGGACTCTAATACGGATGACTCATGAGCTTTTAAGGAGAAGTGTGGCTAAACATATCATGACGTAAAAGATTTCTGTGTAGCGAAAAATTTCGTGACATATGTAATGAAGAACTAACTCCTTCAAACTTTAATGATGCATGTTTTATTGTGATTTCTGGAGATCACACCTGCATGAATTTGAATTGTCTGCGCATTTGTAAAAGCTTAGTACAAATCCTGCATGAAAATTGTGAGAGCTTTTGACAAATATAAAATGCAAGAATGAGTATGAATGTCTAGCAACCAAAATGAAATAAAATTAATTTTTTACCTATTGCCTTTGTGTGCAAGTTCCTTTGAAGTAACTCCAAAAGACCAATTAGCATAAATCGTTTCCAAGAAATTTTCATTTGCGAAATATTTTTGTTTTTTTTGTTTTTTTGTTTTATTTATTTGTTCTTAATTGTTTTGATTTTTTTTAATGGTTTTGATTTTTATATATTTTTAATTGTTTTGTTTTTTTGTTTGTTTTTAATTGTTTTGATTTTTTTATTTGTTTTTGTTTGTTTTAATTTTTTATTTTTATATATTTTTAATTGTTTTCATTTTTTTTTTTGTGCTAATTGATTCAATTTTTATCTATTTTTTATTTTATTTTTTAGAAATAATGTTAACCAAGATACTCCCAGATTTGCTATTTGATAAAAATACACTACTTATGGAGGCCAAAATGATATACTACTCATAGATCCATTGTGGGTGAGCTTTATTAGAAGCTTTGAAAGCCCTAAAGCTTCCTTTATTAGCCATAGAGTTTTGATTATTTACTTCTACAATAAAAAAGTGAACTGAAACAAAAAGGTCTACATGGGAACAGATTGAGAAGCAATTTGCTTGACCACATTCTCGGTGATCTGAAACCCCTTGGTGAATACATCATTGGAACAACAGGAGTGGAGCCAAAGAAGGAGGGTGCAACCGATTGGGCTCCCAACAGCTGACTATTGAATGTGGTGATGGCCACAATGTTGGTAGATCCAATGTTGTACTGTAATGTACCAATCCCCTCGAAATAACAAATAGATCGGCTTTTTGTAACATATGCGAGAAGAAAATATTGTTGGTGTTGATGATACCGACCATAAGGCTTCCCTCTGAAGAAAACATAATTTTTTTCGCACGCAAATGGATGTGAGGAGGATTCAATCCCTTAGAAGTGTAGTCTATGCGATTAATTAACGTGTTCAGCCTTGGAAAACTTTCTACGTTCGCCTATGAAATATTGTATGAACCTGCCACTTAAACAAAAAAAATCAAAGATTTTCACTCTCATTGGATCCTTACACAGGAAACCATTCACTGATAGACTCCTTGTAGGGGTACGATCAGCCATACAGAATTCTTGCACAGGATCTAGATTAGGTGCGCTGGTTAGGACAAGAACGAGAGATAGCTATGATAGACAAAGAATGAAAGCTCTTACTTCCAACATTTTTTGATTTCTGTGATGTCAAGTTAAGGAGAGTCAGAATACATCCCCTGGTTTCTTCGCTATTGGAATGGATGCCTTGTATGAATGGGTAGCTTTGTATAAATTTCGTCCATGCCTCTGCCTTCTCAACAAACCACAGAACATGCATCATTCTGCTAATGGGAGTGAAAACCCACAGAACACCGAAGAAAATAATCTTCTTCCCAACGGCGAAAGAGTGGACAGAAACTTGCTAGAGCTTGCTTTCTTCGTCAAAATATGCAATAACTCTATTTGGAACCTCATCTCTGACTTCTATGGGTGCTATTGTAAACTCTCTTATCAAAATCTAACACATCCCACTGCAATTTTAATTCAAGTCACAACAGTAAGTTTTTTTTATTATTGCGATGTTAGGTTTTAGGATTAGTGATATGCATATGGATTAGTGATATACATATGGATTTAGTGGGGTACATATGGATTAGTGGGGGTGCCCAAAACTAAAATCTGAATGTAAAACTAAATGAAAATAAACTAATTTCATGTACCTATTCTTGCGAAAACCATAAATCATACTTTGCAAAAATTAAACACACTTGCGTTATCAAGCAAGAAAACTAAAGAAAACTATGATAATCTAGAAAGAAGTAAATAACAACTACTGATTCAGTTGTCAAGCAAGAAAACTAGGATAGCTAGTAAGAAAGTAGTTAATGACAATCAAATCAATCCTAGGAAATGAAATGACTCTTGAGAAAAAGTAAACTAAACTTCAATTCATCGTGCCTTCCTAGAAACGACACCAAAATGTTGGGCGAACATATTGTCATTTAATAATTTCCCAATCATTAGTTGTCAACCCGAGGATTTCATAGACTTATGAGGCACATGCACAATATATGCAGAATTGAAGCCAAATTAACCTAATCTAATGTTTGAAATTGAAGTACACAACTAAAATTGAATTGCATAAATTAAATTAATCTGGAAATATGAAATTGCATAAAATAAAAACAACATATGAAAAGGAACAAAATAAAAAATCGCAAAAACAAAAACATGTGAGCTCACATTCACAATAAAGAAATCTCAATCTATTACGTCACAATGAATTACAATCCTTTCCAACCATAACATAACATAACCTAACATTACATTCCTCTCATATTAGATATATCCATAAATAGAGAGAGAGCACTCATATTTATACATGAGTTTCTTTGAAAAGGATACAAGCAACTCATAAATACAACTCCAGTTTTCTCTCAACCAATTTCCATAATTACAAAATATGATCCCTTCAAATCCTCACACAAATCTTGGATGAGATATCCATATCCTCATGATCTTCTCCTTGATATGTGCTTGAACAATTATCTCCTCAGATTTTGAATAATCCTTTATTTAGATATTTTCTCCCATGAGATATGTTTGACTCCTCCCTGTTGACACCTAATCCGAAACGGATGGGTGAACTGGACAGTCATCTAGAAGATGAACTGATCCGTTTTATTTTTGTATATAAACATGAGTTAGCTAATGAATAATATCAATCAGTTTTCTCTCTCGCTCATTCTGGAGTTACCCTGGCTTGACATGGTATCAAAGCACATGTCCCAGAAATAGTAGTAACTCCTGCTAGCTGCTCAGTCCTGAGCGCTACTCTGCTCTCTGAGCGCATTACCTGAGCGTTCTGCCTGACACACCTCTGCTCCTCTGCTCCCTGGCGCACCAGCGCTGCATACGCTGTAGTGCTCTGGCATCGTTTCTGGTTCATGAAACGCCACTGCAATCTCTCCATGACGCTCTCTATTCCATTTCCGATTCAATAGCTGGGACCACCTCTCTCTTGTTTTTCTCTTCTGCGGAAATTTGAACTCAGCATCACGTATCTGAGAGACCGCGGCCTTGATTATTGTGAGTGCTCGATTGTGCCTCTGATGTAAAATCCGTGAATGCTGAGAGTGGATTCAAGACGAGCATTTGTGCTACATCAATCTGATGCGTGGAAGCATTGACGGAATATAGTGTTGTGCCTGAGGTGACCAGACTGATAGCTGTGGTAAAATCCGTGAATGTTGAGAGTGGATTCAAGACGAGCATTTGTGATACATCAATCTGATGCGTGGAAGCGTTGACGGAATATAGTGTTGTGCCTGAGGTGCCTCCTGGTTAATGCAGTCAAATATGATTCTTGTAAATGCAATGAAAACAAGGATAGGCTTTTCAAACTTCTAGCAAGTATCACGTACAATAATCTTATGAACTATTACTATTAGGATGCTTTATATGCCTTCTTAATGGTTATAACGGAGTAACTTGCTACTTGTTTATTCGGGAAAGTAACTGCTCTGAATTTCCCTATTTTCACTATTTGTGCCTGATAAAGTGACTTGTAGCTTCATAAATCCACGTGGATTTCACTGTATACAATGGGCAGTGGAATGGGATGGTGAGTGTACAGGCCCTCCATTGCGTTGAATAGATGTGTCTGCCGGTCTCTGTTTTGTTTCATTCCAGGTCCAAAACAGGCCTCAGTTTTATTGTAAGAGCTGCGCCACTCTGAAACGGAGTCTACGAAATCCCCTTCTTGTTAGCATATTTGTTGTTGGTGACGGGGTTACTGCAACATTAACGTTTGTGACTGCTTGTGCCTCAGCGGGTGTTGTTGTCCTCATTGAAAATGATATGTCAATCCTTGTGCCAATTATGAAGCTGTTATAATTATGGTATTGCGCAGTTTAGTTTTATGCATATAACCATATGGTATTGCGTAGTTTAGTTTTATGCATATAACCATATGGTATTGCGCAGTTTGACTATGCATATAACCAAATGACTTGCGCAGTTTGTTTATGCATATGACTTTAAACCTGATTCATCTCAAAAAGTTTGAGAATGACAAGAAAGATGATTTTAATGGCGGTATAATGTTGTGCTGTTGATATGTATTTATGATGGCAGTTTTGAGTATTGTATTGTAAGCAGTTTTCAAAGGGGTTATATAAGCAGTTTTCAAAAGCATTCAAAGTCATATCAGTCAGAACATTTGCACAGTTTTTTATGCTGTATTGAAGCATAAAATGTTATAATATTTCAATGAAATTCTGATGCCTTCTGTCACATATTAGAGGGATTTAAAAGGCTGTAAAGTGAGGATTTTTTTGGCAGAAGTAATTTTTATCAGCAAAATTATTTTTCTATCAGCAAAAATAATTTTTGTTGCAGTATGCATTCAAGAGAAAGAGAAAGATATTTCAGAGGCGGGGGGGGGCAGACATTCTCAAGCAGAAAAGGCAGACTTACATTGCATTCGCTGCAAACGAAATGGATCTCATGATGCTTCTACATGCAAGCTACCATGGGAAAAGATTGAGCAGAGAAGAAATCAGCAGAAAGGTAAAACTGATGACACAGACAAAGGTAAAGCACCTGAATCCGCTCACTATATTGAGGCACAATGTAACATTGGAGTAAGTGAAGATTTGTTTAATGCTTCACTTGCTTCTTCAAAAAATGACTGGTTGCTTGATTCAGGAGCAACCTGTCATATGACTCATAGGAAAGATTTTTTTGAAGATTTCACTGACAATGTTGATGGAGCAGTATACTTTGCAGATCAGTCAAAAATCAAGCCATCAGGGCTTGGCACAGTCAGGCTTAAACTGCCTGGTCTTCCAGACTTTCTTCTGGACCATGTTCTATATCTCCCACAGCTCAAGAGAAACTTGTTGTCCCTGGTCCACATCTGCCAACAAGGTCACTCCATTCATATGTTTGATGGCAAGCTTGAGGTAAGAAAGGCATCTGACCACTCACTTGTCATGAGGGGTATAGAAGAAGAAAGACTTCTTAAACTGCAAGGAACTTCTGCTCATGCAAAATATTTCTCATATATTTCTCATCATGAAGAAGGTACACTTCCATCAAGTTTATTATGGCATGCTAGATTTGGACATTTAAACTATGACAGTCTTCGCTTATTAAAGAAAAATGGTGTTGCTGGTTTGCCTACAATTCCTAGAAAACATAAGCAATGTGATGCTTGCATTCTAGGAAAGCATAGCAAACAGTCTTTTCATGATTCACATTCAAGAGCACATAGGAAGCTTGAACTCATTCATTCAGATTTATGTGGTCCAATGCCTGTTTCTTCTGCAAATGGAAATAAATATATCATGACATTTATTGATGATTACACCAGAATGTGTTGGGTTTATTTATTGAAGAACAAATCTGATGCTTTTCAAACATTCAAGAATTTTCATAAATGGATTGAAAATGATGCACAATCTCATATTGGGTCTATTCGCACTGATAATGGAAAAGAATATACATCAAATGAATTTGAACACTATCTTCGCCAACATGGGATTAAACATCAAACAATTGTGCCTTATAATCCTCAACAGAATGGTGTAGCTGAAAGAATGAAAAAAACAATTTTGAATATGGTACGATCCATGCTTTTCTTCAAAAATGTAAAGACAATGTTTTGGGCTGATGCTGTTCTATGTGCTGCATATATAAAGAATAGATGTCCATCTAGTGCTATAAGAAACAAGACTCCTTATGAATTATGGTATGGACATGTTCCTTCGGTAAAACATCTCAGGATTTTTGGTTCCACCTGCTTTGCTTTAATACCAAAGGTACATAGAAACAAACTTGGTGCTAGAAGTCGTAAGTGTATCTTCCTGGGGTATTCAAACACATCTAAAGCATACCGCCTCTATGATGAAAGTAAATAAAAGTTTGTTTTATCTAGAGATGTCATTTTTCTTGAATCATCCAAATCTGACAGTGTTGTTGAGCGGCAACTTGATCGCTTGGATAAATTCACAAAACCGAAATCATTTCAAGAGTTTGATAATCAGATTCCACATCTTGAAGGGGGGATTCCTATACTAGATCAACATGTGGAATCTTCTTCTGAAGAACAATCTCCCCTGCATGACACTCCAACAACGGATGATGCTTTAAGTGATGTAATTGATAGAATCGGGAGACTCAATCTTGATTCAGACCCAACTCAATCAACAGAGCAGCCTGGACCATCTCAGAAAGGTCCCCCAAAATGGCTGACAAAGACACTTGAAAGTGTTCATCCTGATGAAATTGGAAAAACAGGAACCAGAAATACAAACCGACAAAATGGAGGTGATGTAGATAACTCTAATTCACCTATTGATATGGATGTTACTTATGATTGTGAATTGAACTTGTCTACAGATTTTGAACCAACTTCCTTCAAAGAAGTTGCTTCTCATGATGAATGGAAAGAAGCGATGCAGAAGGAGTATGATGCCCTCATAAAGAATGGCACTTGGAAGCTGGTTGATCCTCCATTTGGAACCAAACCAATTGGCTGCAAGTGGGTCTACAAGAACAAGTACAAAGCTGATGGCTCACTTGACAAGCACAAAGCTAGGCTTGTGGCAAAAGGTTTTGCACAGAAGGAAGGGGTCGATTGTGAGGAAACTTTTGCTCCCACAGCAAAATGGGCCACCATCCGGACACTCTTTGCACTAGCTGCTCAGAACGGTTGGAAAGTCCATCAAATGGATGTAAAAACTGCATTCTTGAATGGAGATCTAAAAGAGAATGTTTTTATGTCCCAGCCTGAAGGATTTGCTGTGAAAGGACATGAACACAAAGTATGCAAACTTGTGAAGTCCTTGTATGGCCTCAAACAAGCACCACGAGCCTGGTATGAAAAACTAACTGAGCCTCTTCTGAAACTCAACTTCAAACATTTTGATCTTGATGATGCAACTTTATTTCTTCAAGAAAGTTGGCAAAAACAGTTGTAATATTTGTGGTATAGTAGATGATTCTTTTAATGACAGGGAACAATGAAAGCTATATTGCATCCATAAAGAAAGAATTAGGAAAATTTTTTGAAATGACTGATTTGGGCTATGTTCATTACTATCTTGCATTGAAGTAACCCAACATCCAAAGTCCTTTTTCTTTCTCAAAAGAAATACATTGGAGATTTGTTAAAGAGATTTGGCATGACAGAGTGCAATCCCCTTTGTACTCCAATGGAAACAAAACTTGAAGCTCACATCTATTGAAGGAAAGGAATTTGAGGATGCAACAAAGTATAGACAGCTTGTAGGAAGTCTCATCTACCTCACTACTACCAGACCAGACATTTCATTTGCTGTTGGAATCCTCTCCAGGTTCATGCAAAAGCCTTGTGAGGGACATTGGTCTGCTGCAAAAAGAGTTCTAAGGTACTTGAAGGGAACTCAAGACCTTGGAATCAAGTATACATAGGTGGACGACTTCAACTTGATTGGATACTCTGATTCAGACTTCGATGGAGACAAAAGAAACTGGGGTATCTACTTCAGGATATGCTATGAGTCTTGGTCAGGAGCTGTCTCCTGGAGATCACGCAAACAATCAATACCAGCAGATTCCACAACAGAAGCAGAATATGTGGCAGCAGCTGAAGCAACGAAAGAAATTGTGTGGCTCAGGAAAATTCTTGAAGATTTGCAAGTAAAACAAATACAATCAACTCCACTCATGATTGATAACACATCTGCAATAAAGTTGGCCAAGAACCCAAAGTTCCATGATCGTACTAAGCACATCAATACTAAATATCATCTGATCCGACATCATGTTGAGGCCAAAACAATCCATCTCCGTCATTGTTCCACAAACGAGCAAATTGCAGACATCTTCACCAAAGCGCTTGGAAGAGAAAAGCTTGAAAGATTCAGAACGATGCTTGGACTCACCAACATCCCTTCAGATTAAGGGGGGGAATGTTGACACCTAATCCGAAACGGATGGGTGAACTGGACAGTCATCTAGAAGATGAACTGATCCATTTTATTTTTGTATATAAACATGAGTTAGCTAATGAATAATATCAATCAGTTTTCTCTCTCGCTCATTCTGGAGTTACCCTGGCCTGACACTCCCAAATATTCTTTCAATCTTGAAGAGAATTCGAAATTGAACCTTGGAGGCCACATAAGAGTGTCTTTGAAGCTTCCAAATCACCTACACATGTCACCAAACTTGTTCCACCTTTAGGTATAAGTAAATCTATGTTATTTTTTTAGCTTTTAATCATAAATCCATTCTGAATACTTGAAACTAATAACTCTGGAAAATACTAATGTCACCACATATGAACATGAAAATGGAGGCTAATGTATGGGTATAGAGTTGCGAAATGTGAGTGAAACAGTGGCAATGAAGGTAAGAATGTATGACATTTTGAAGACATTTTGGAGGCTCAACATTGTGCATAGAAATTTTCATACAGTTCTCACTATGATTAAGGTACACTTACATCAAGTCTTTTATGGCATGAGAGATTTGGGCACTTGAACTATTAAAACCTTCGTTTGTTGAAGAAAAATGGTGTTAGTAGTTTTCAACCTATTCTTATGAAAATTAAGCAATATGATGTTTGTACCTTAGGAAAGCACAAAAAATAGTCTTTTCATGATTCTCATTTCAGAGCACATAGAAAAATTGAACTCAATTCATTCTGATTTATGTGGCCCAATGCCTATTCCTTCTGCAAATGGTAATAAATATATGATGACATTTATTGATTACACCAGAATGTGTTGGGTTTATTTATTTAAGAAAAAGTTATGAACCTTTTCAAACATTCAAGAACTTTCATGCATGGATTGAAAATGATGCATCTCATATTGGCTCTATTCATATTGATAATGGAAAATAATGTACTTCAAATTAATTTGAAACCTATCTTTTCTAGCATGAGATCAAACATAAAATAATCGTTATAATCTCCAATAGAACGTAGTAGCTGAAATAATGAACATGAGAATCTTAAATATGGTATATGCCATGATGTTTTTCAAGAATTTTAAGTTGATGTTTTGGGATGATACAGATCTATGTGTTGTGTATATAAATAATAGGTGTCCATCCCATCCTATTAAAAAAAGACTCCCTACGAAAAGCGGCATGGCCACATTCCTTCGGTGAGACATCTCACGGTTTTTGGTTCCACCTCTTATGCCTTGATTCCTAAGCAATAGAGAAAAAATCGATCCAAGGAGTCGCAAATGTATCTTCTTGGGGTACTCAAATACCTCCAAAGGATACCGTCTCTATGATGAAGTGAGTAAGAAGTTTTTAATATCTAGAGATGTGATCTTTCTTGAATCTTCCAAGGCTGACAATGTTGTTGAGCGACAACTTGATCGCTTGGATAAATTTGGACATGAAAATTATTTTCAAGAGTTCGATAATGAGATTCCACATATTTAAGGGGTGGTTCCTATACTGGATAAATATGTGGAATATTCTTGTAAAGCACTCTCTCCCCCGCATGAAGCTCCAATCAATGATCAAGATGACACTTTGAGAGATATTATTGACATAGTTTGGAGGATAAATCTTGATTTAGCCCCATCTCAAAATGGTCCTCCAAAATGGTTGACAAATACACTTGAAAGTGTTCATCCTGATGAGGTTGGAAAGACAGGAACAAGAAGCTCAACCAGACATAATGGAGGTGATGTATATAATCTTGATTCATCTGTTGATATGGGTGTTTCTTATGATTATGAATTGAATTTGTCTATAGATTTCGAACCAACTTCCTTCAAAGAAGCTACTTCTCATGATGAAAGGAAAGAAGCAATGCTAAAAAAATACGATTCTTTGATAAAGAATGACACCCGGAATTTGGTTGATCCTCCATTGGGAACCAAACCAATTGGCTGCAAATGGGTCTTCAAGAACATGTATAAATTATATGGCTCAGTTGACAAGCTTAAAGTTAGGCTTTTGGCAAAATGTTTTGCACATAAGGAAGGGGTTGATTATGAGGAAATCTTTCCCCCAACAACAAAATGGACTACCATCCAGACACTATTTTTCTTGGCAGCTCAGAACGGTTGGAAAATCCATCAAATTGATGAAAACATTGTTTTCTTGAATGGAGATCTAAAAGAGAATTTTTTTATGTCCTAACTAGAAGGATTTGTTGTGAAGGTTCAGGAACACAAAGTAGGCAAGCTTATAAAATCATTGTATGGCCTCAAGAAAGCACCGCGAGATTGGTACGATAAGTTAACCAAGCATATTCTAAAACTAAATTTCAAACATTATGATCTTAACGACACAACGTTGTTTGTCAAGAAAGTTTGGAAAATGGTTGTATATATTGTGGTGTATGTAGATGATATTTTAATGACAGGGATCAATGAGAACTACATTTCATCCATAAATAAAGAAATGTAGAAAGGTTTTGAAATGACAGATTTGGGCTATGTTCTCTACTATCTTGGTATTGAAGTAACTCAACATCCAAAGTTTATATTCCTCTCTCAAAAGAAGAACATTGGAGATCTGTTGAATAGGTTTGGCATTGATGAGTGCAATCCTTTGATTAATACAATGGAACAGAACTTGAAGCTCACATCCACTAAAGGAAAATAATTTGAGGATAGAACAAAGTATAGATAACTTGTAGGAAGTCTTAACTACGTGACTACTACCATACCAAACATTTCATTTGTTTGTGGAATCCTCTCCAGGTTTATGCAAAATTCTTGTGAGGGTCATTGGTCTACTGCAAAAAGGGTTATCAAGTACTTGAAGGGAACTCAAGACTTTGGACTCAAGTATACATAGGTGGGTGACTTTGGATTCATTGAATACTCTGATTCAGATTCCATTGGAGATATAGAAACTGGGGTATCTACTTTGGGTTATGTTATAAGTCTTGGATAAGGAATTGTCTCATGTAGGTCACATAAATAGTCAGTTCCAGCAGATTCCACAACTTAGTCAAAATATGTGGTAGCCGCTGAAGCAACAAAGGAAATTGTGTGGCTCGGGAAAATTATGGATGATTCGCAGGAGAAACAAGTGCATTCAAATCCTCTTTTGATTGAAAATACTTCTACAATGAAGTTGGAAAAGAACCGAAAGTTCCATGATTGAACCAAGCACATTAATACAAAATATTCTCTGATTCTACTTCATGTTGAGGCTAATACAATCCACATACGATGTTGTTCCACAAATGAGCAGATTGCAGAGATCTTCACCAAAGCACTTGGAAGGGAAAAGTTTGAAATATTTAGAATGATGCTTGGACTCACCAACATCACTTCAGATTAAGGGGGGGAATGTTTGCACCTAATCTGAAAAGACTGGTATTATTGTAATATTGTAAATAGTTTCAGTTATACATTAGGAAAAACCAAGAGACCTTGGAATTGGAATCCGAAGAGTCCACTCCTGCATATGTTCATGATCTGGCTAATGCAATAAACAATTTATTCGTGGAGTTACCCTCTTGGCTTAACATTTATCAACAAAATTACATAAATACCTTATGTGCTTGGACTCATCAAATTTAATTTTATTGCAATCTTTAACATAATTTTAGGCTTACCACAATAGAAACATCCATCTTCCTCTTCATATAGGTATTTTTCCTTGGTGGTGTTATGCCTTGATGTGGTTTTAACTGTGACTTGCCTCTCTTGTTCTTGTCCCATGAACTTATTTTCCATGGTTGCTTCCCTTTGGATACCAATGCTAGATACAAACTTTGAGTTTTACCAATGATATTCTTCTTTCTTTATTCTTCTTGTAGGATAATACCTATCAATTCATCAAATGTATGAGCCTTTTCTTTAGCTATGAGTTCATTGATGAACATATGGTAATCATCCAACATCTCATTTATTATAATTATGACTAAATCACTGCTAGAAATCTTTTCAGCAATAGCACCAAGCTTATCATAAATTTCTTTGATTTTAGAAAGAAAGTCACTAATGTTTTCATTTAGCTCCATCTTAATTGAGAGAAAAACTCTTCTTTAAAAATAACACAGATTGATATTTCAAGTTTCATACAACCTTTTAAGTGTTTCCTAGGTTTCTAGAGAAGTATTGTAATCCATGATATGTGAAATATTGTTTTCCTTTATAGACATTCTCAAGAGTACCTTGGTCTTGGTCTCTGTATGCTCTCAACCCTCAACTGAAGCTACTGGTTTGTTTTCAGCTTCTAATGCTATTGGTTAAACATTGTAGCCTTTGATTAACTTTTGCATCTTAAACTTCCAATTTGTATAATTTTCTCTATCTAACTTTGTGTACTCATTTAGAAATAAATCCACTCCTAGATTTTCTAAATTGAATAAAAAACAGATCCATACCCCAAAAAAAATAAAAAATAAAATATGGAAATAGATCCCAATAGAATACATATATATATAGAAAAGCTATGTTTTAAAAAATTATGATCTTGCCCCAATAAGGTTGAAGGGGTTCTTATTCTTATACTTAGACTTGTCCCTTTCCGACTTTAACAATGGATAAATAATATAGTAAATTTTTAATTAATTTAGAGCAAGGTAAACTTTTAATTACACATTCTCATGGATTCGGAATTCGCACAGAGAATGGTTGAGTTTAAGGTGGTTGCTCAAAACGTTATGCCGAAAATGGAGGAGATTTTTTTTTGGCAATATGTTGGCGTGGGTCTACCATACGGTTGGGGGTTGTCGACGCTACCTTAATGGACTAAGCTATTTTAGTGGAAAAGGGATATGTATTTTTATCGAAAATGTGTTCATAACATAATAATAATGGAGCGAGTTTTTTTAATGTTTATTTTCACTAAAACGTCTTTATGGTTACAAATTTCATATGTATGTAATAAAAAATTTAAATGAAATTATATATATATTTTTTTATGTTTTAAATTGTATATTAAATTTAATAAACAATTAGAACGTTTATCTATTTTTAAGTTAATTTTTATTTTTAAAATAAAATATAAAAACCAAAATTAATATAAAATTTTATTTTATATATTATTTAATTTTGATAGATTATTAAGTAAAGTATTTTAAAAAAATTTGAGCAAATGGAAGAGGGAAGATGAGCTAAGGTTGTCTTTAATAACATATTGTGCAAAAGAAAAAAGATTTGGATGCAGCAAAATAACAAATGGTTTAGTAAACGGGGTATTTGCTTGAACAAGCGTCCCATAAACAGTAAAGAGATAAAACCTTATGTTATGAATAAGTTTCGCAAACGTATTTGGGATAAGGAACTAGGGAGAAAGAAAAAATACTATATTGAAGTGTTTAATCCCATTCATAATCATCAACAAAAAGTGTACATAGAGGCCAATATTTCTTGGAGAGCCAAAATTCTTATTTCTCAGTTAAGGACTAATTCTCATAAACTCCATAGTGAACCAGGGCGCTAGAAAAGGCCAAAAGAAGTGTGCAAGGAAAAAGTATGTATTTTTTGTTCTTTTGGAAAGGTGGAAACAAAAAAGCATATCATTTTAGAATGTGAGGCCTTCAAAGGGAACAGAGAAATTTATGTAAATATTCTCGCAGTTAACTCTTGGGATAATCTATTTAGCAATGGGTTTGTCGAGAAGCTCTGAGCGTTTATTGTGAGGCTTCACAGGAAAAGGGTTTCATACATCAACCAGATGAAGAAGCAATATGTCCTATAGGTTATCTTTAGCCTCGTGGATGTTAAAATAATTTCCCTTCTTTCTTTCTTTCTTTTCTATATAATTACAACTACCAAAATATTTTTTATGGTGTAGGTAGTGAGATGACAATTGGAGGTGGGCATGAGGATCGTCTGACCTCGCAAGAGTGGGAGGGGATGTGCTTAGCAACTCCACCTAACCCCCTCAACAAGAAAATTATTGCCATAAGGTAACGACTCTCCTTGATTGAATTATAATTCCAATATGACAACACCACCTCCATATTATAAGCCCCATGCAAAGTGAATTATGGAAGATGAGCCCTTGTATGCATCCATGATTTTCTCCAAGTTATATGATATTTGGGAGTTTGCTTTTATGCATATTGATATTTAGAGTGGTCAAAATCTTTAGCACATCCTCTAGGCTCCTTTGTCTTAATTTTTGTTTTAGTCTGTTGTTTCCTTCTTGAACCATATCAAGAATGGGTGTGCATTGATTTCCTTCTTTGGTTCTCCCCTTTCCTTCTATAATTTCCTTCTCATCTCCCTCTCATCATGTTGAGCATTTTTTAGAACTCGTTGTTTGATCTCCAGAGAATTCCCTATTCTAATCTAGTTTCCCTCTTTAATAATTTTGGTTCTTGATTGTCACTCCCTCTGTGTCCTTTCCACCCTCACCACTAGCCTCTCTCTCAAAAGCATTTGTCATCACTTTCGAGGGTCGACCATGTTGCATCCATGTACAAGGTACCAACAAGGGGTTATGTATTTTGAAGTTAGATGAGACTCTTGTGATCCTCATAGTGCAAAATCCTTGACTATGCACCACCACCCTCAAATGACACCAAAAATTCAAATTGAGCTCACTGATGAAGAGAGTGATATTATTGTAGATTGAGGATGTCTACTTGACACTGATATATTGGAGGAAGTTGTGGCCTAGGTGTAGGAATTTACAGGGTAAGTTCCTCAGACAGAACACCAAAGGACACGGCTCACAACCAGATCACAAATCAATACACCAGTATTTTGACGTGGTTAGAACCCTCAAAGAGGGAAACAGTCCACGACCTAAGCCAATGCGGCCACTTCAGGAAATTTATTAATAAAACAATGAAAATTTACATATTCTTCTCTCATAGACGGATTACACTACAAATGACCCTCCATGCTCTTTAAATAGAGATCATGGACCAATCGGGTGTTAAGCCACGGATCAAGTGTCGGTAATACTGAGGAGAGAATGAACCGTCGGATCACTACATATCGTGACCGTCAGATTGTAAGTTACAAAATGTACATAGTAAAGAAACACACTTTATCTAACTCTATACTAGACCAAGTTATACTTAACTATTTCCTATGTGTCGGAATATCCTAACATCCCCCCTTAAGAACAACTTGGGATAGGATAGAAGGATTTACAAATATGACACAATAGGAGAAGGAAGGAGGCACTAGAGCCTATCCACCCTTAGTGACAACCTCCTGAACTCCAACCATAAATCGAAGTTTAGTGAACTTCGCTTCTGTGAGAGCCTTTGTAAAGATGTCTGCAACTTGATCATTTGTTGAACAATATTTGCACTTCAAGAACATGGTTGTGAATGAGCTTTTTGATGAAGTGCATGTGCAGTTCAATGTGTTTGCTATGCTGATGTTGGACTGGATCTTTGCATAGTTGAATGGCACTTTGATTATCACACCAAAGTGTAGTCGGATGCTGCTGCTGAAAGCCAAACTCTGACAGGATCTGACGAAGCCACAAGGCTTCCTTACTAGCTTCTACGGCACCATGATACTCTGCTTTTGCTGAAGAAAGAGAAATGGCACCTTGTTTCTTGCAAGCCCATGTAATAGGTCTTGAACCAAGAGTGAACACATAACCTGCAGTAGACTTTCGATCATCAGGGTCACCAACCCAATCGGAATCAGTGAAACCAACCAATAGAGGAGATGCTTCGGCACTGTAATGAATCCCAAACAGAACTGTACCTCGAACATAACGAAGTATTCATTTAGCTGCTTTCCAATGACTTTCATGTGGGTTTTGCATAAACCAGGCAACAAGGCCAATAGCAAAGGAAAGGTCAGGACGAGTATGGGTTAGATACAAAAGTTTTCCTACAAGTTGACAGTATAAGGTAGCATCAACTTCAGGAGAAGTACAAGTGACTGGAAGTTTGACTCGAGACTGAAAGGGAGAAGGGTTGGCTTACAGTCTTCCATGTGAAAATGGCGTAGAATATCACAAGCATACTTGGACTGGGAAAGGGTAATACCTTCCTTGGATTGCAGGACTTGAAGACCAAGAAAATAATGTAAGTGTCCTAAGTCTGTCATTTCAAACTTCCTTTTAAGGATAGACTTCACATGGTTTATGAGGTTGGGATCACTACTAGTCAGGATAAGGTCATCAACATTAAGAACAAGAATGATAAGAGACTTGTCCATTTTCTTGGTGTAGACAGTATTGTCAGAATGACACCTAGAAATGCTAGATTCTAAAAGAAAGCTATCCATTTTGGAATACCAAGCCCAAGGAGCTTGCTTGAGACCATAGAGGGATTTCTTAAGCCGACATACAAGGCTGGAGTTTGTTTGTATAAAGCCAATAGGTTATTCCATATAGATTTCTTCATGCAAGTCCCCATGAAAGAAGGCAGATTTAACATCCATCTGATGGACTTCCCATTTGAAAGAAGCAGCAAGGGAAAGAACAGGGCGGATAGAGTTCATTTTGGCAACAGGGGAGAAGGTTTCAGTGTAGTCAATGCCTTCAACTTGTAAAAAACCCTTAGCAACAAGACGAGCTTTATGTTTATCAACTTTCCCATCTAGTCAATACTTGGTTCTATAAACCTATTTGCATCTAACAAGTTTTCGTCCCTTTGGTAGAGGAACAAGATCCAATGCATCATTTGCCAATAATGAATGATATTCTTCATTCATAGCTTCTTCCCAATCTGGATGGCCTGAAGCTTCTGCAAAGGTGTCAAGATCAAAATTTACTGAAGCTTGAGCCAGTAAAGAAGAGGCTCTCTCGAACTAAGAACATGTACGTCGTTGATCTGTAGGATCACCGACAAGATCACCTGCTGCATCCCGAGTAGCAAATACCCATTTTGGAAGCTGAGGAGCTGAAGGAGGATCTTGAGAAGGTGGGGGAGGATTGTCATCCTCGCTTTCATCATCTGAAGAAGAAATATTTTCAAAAGTAGAAGAGATAGGAAGAGGTGGCACATCCGCCGAACTAGGCTCCTAGGCCGATATATTTTCAGCAAAATTTACATCTCTTCTAATGATAACATTCTTGGACTTAAGTGGAATAAGTCTATATCCTTTCTGACATCTTCAGAATATCTAACAAAAATACATTTTTCACTCTTAGGTTCTAAAGCTTTATGTTTCTCATTTGGAATATGGGCTCATGCTTCACTTCCAAAAACACGAAAGTGACTTACATCTGGTTTAATTCAGCTCCATGCTTCTTCTGGAGTGATATTCTTTAAAACCTTAGTAGGAGTGCGATTTATTAAGTAATTTGCACAGTTAATTGCTTCTGCCCAATAATTAAGACTAAGTCCTTTAGATTGAAGCATACAATTAGCCATTCCCTTTAAGGTGCAATTCTTCCTTTCAGCTACACCATTTTGTTGTGGAGTATATGGAACAGTATGTTGCATTTGAATTCCATTCTCAGTGCAAAAGTTGATGAATGTGTTTTTAACATATTCTCTGCCATTATCAAATCTTAGCTTAAGAATTTGATGTCCAGATTGTTTTTCAACAAAGGCCTTAAAGGCCAAGAACATGTTAAATACTTCACTCTTGAGTTTTAAGAAGTATACCCAAGTGCGTCTGGAGAAATCATCAATGAAAGTTAAGAAATACTTGTAGCCATAGAAGGAAACAACTGGAAGTAGACCACATAAATCACTATGCACAAGCTGTAAAGGGGCTGAGGCGTGCCAAGAGCCACGTTTTTCAAAACTGTCCCGATGATGTTTTCTGAGTACACATCCGGAACAAACACCATCTCTGCAAGATACCATTGGAAGACCTGTCACCATATTTTCTTTACATAGATTCTGAAGAGAGCGATAGTTTAAGTGACCAAATCACTCATGCCAAAGTTTGCTCACTTCATCATTATGAGCAACAAATACTGAGGGAATATTTGATGACCCAAAGTTGTGAAACTTATAAAACCTTGTAGAATCATCAGCAATGCCAGTAGCTAAAATCTGTCTAGGATCTCTTAGGTCCTTAATTACAACATTGTGAGGTGAAAATTCAACGATTTTACCTTCACCTGAATGGGTTATCTGATATACAGATAGAAGGTTGCAGGATAAGGTTGGAACACATAATACATCATTAAACTGACCATTGTCTATATGAACAGTTCCAATCCCTACAACACTAAGAGATTTATCATCACCAACATATATATTTTTGGTGTTACAATCATTTAAAGAAGAAAACGTGGCTTTGTTTTTGGCCATGTGATAAGAAGCTCCAGAATCAATGAGCCACTCATGAGAATTAGAAGAAGAAGATACATTTAGTGCATAGCCAGACCAAGATGCTTGACAACCACATGCAGAAAGTGCCATTCCTGAAGATGAAGTTGAAGTTGAAGAGTGCTCCAAATGGATGTTATGCTTCTTCATTGCTGCTTCCAAGGCTTCCATCTTCTTAAAGCATTTGGATTCTAAGTGGCCATCTCGATTACAAAGGTTGCAATGTCTATTAGTCTTCTTCCCTTTGTCTTTATCTGTCTTATCATTTTGTTGAAATGATTTTTCATTTTGAGGTAGAAATTGCTTAGGACCCTTGTTTGGTTTAGGACCATTCCTTTTAGGATACGACTTCTTAGGATTCTTTGAATTTGGTTGCTACTAGGCGGCTAACGCTTTCTTAGAAGAGTTTCCAAGATGAAGAAGACCAAGGTGTAATAGTTTTTCTTGTTCTCTTATTAAAGAATCACAAAAGGAATCAAAGGAAGGGGACTTGTAGGCTTTTCCTTGAGAAATGAAGGCTTCTCTTGTAGAATGGAAGGTGGAAACAAACACAGAGTAGGCTGGTTCCAACTTAGTAAGAATGGAATATATAAGGTTACTATCTTCTTTCTTAACCTTAACACCTTCCAAGAGAAGTCTAACGGTCTTGAACTTGGACAAAAAATCTTCAATGCAAGAAAAATTATTGGGGTCCAATGTAGGAATTTACAGGGTAAGTTCCTCAGACAAAACACCAACCGACACCGCTCACAACCAGATCACAGATACCATATCCTAACACTAGGTACCTAATACAGGTCACACTTAATGAAGGAAAACAAATGTCTCCACACCATGAATTTATATAGGCACCTAAAGACATTACTAGGTAAATTTTTATTGGACAAATATGATGCAAAAGGTAAAATTACTCTCATGCTCAATGAGCTACAATTGTACATAAAAAGGTTGAATTCGTGCATAAAGAAGATAGAAGATCATCCTAACCTCCTACTTGGAAAGGATAACTATTTTAGAACATGAATTGTTATCATTTTTTTATTCCTTTTCTTTTATTATCATTTTGTTTATCATAATATTTTAATTACTTGATTACACAATAAGATAAAGACTAAACATTTAACTCATTTTGACCTCTCATAATAGGTTGGCTTTGATATGGTTTCTCTAATAACAAATGAGGACAAACAAAAATTACATATGGTATATTACTTAAAGTTACTTTAAAAAAATTAGTCAATTTTTACAAGTAACCTGACATAATAATAAGAGTGATACGAGGAAAACTTCACAATTAAAAATGCCTTAGCTATTAATGGGATATTTTCTCATAAACACTATGAATAAAATAAAATAATCATATTCATAACCGTTGAGTACACACTTATTTTATGTTTTAACCAACGACGCCAACTATCCCTCTTCGAGGATGTGCATAACGCGCCTAATTTTTATAATGGCGGGGTCCAAGACGTTGCAGATTAGTAAGTTCCCATAACTTCTGTTCGCTTGAACGGACGTTTCAGATAAGCAACAATTTATCTTTCATTTTTATTTTATATTCAGTTGACGGTTTATAGAAATTTCAAATACTTACTTCATTTATCCACGCAACGCAAAATCCGCCAAAATTGTGTGAGAATCTCTTTACATGAAATGTGGAAAACCCATTACATCAAAAGGATAGGATTGGGTGAAGGTCGGCGTAAAATTAACGTCAATGGATTGCTGTATCGCTGATATCCCATTTTCAAGCTTCCCTCCGAAGGCCCCATTGCAGGAAAAGGCCGAGAAGGTTGAAGAAAGAAATATTTAGAAAAAGACCAATTAAACTTCTGATCATATTTTACGACCCTAAAAGAGTCAAAGTCCCACGTTAAACCGAAAAATAAGAATAAGACAACAAGACACGAAGCATACGTTTACAATGGTATTAAGCTTAGAAATCGTATTATCAATCTTGGAATGAAGTTGCTAGTACTAACTTCGTAGGTCTCCAAGGTTGACATGATGCACGAGAAAGGGCCATGGGGCCACTTAAGATCATGTCAATGTGTTTTTCTCACTCAGCTCAATACAACAAGTGGTTTGAGAGGAGTCTTTAAAATATATGCAAAAAATTGTAGTGTCAAGTTAATAGAGAAGAGTTTAATAGAGAGGTATACCTACATGATTAGCATAACTTATGGATTTTTTTTAGATAAATCTTTCATGATTAGACCCTTTTTTTTAGTTACGTTGGTGTATTGTGGGGGCATTACTCTTTATTCAATCTTAATCAATTAATAAAACTCATAAATTTATTTTATATCTAAAGATGAAAGAATTCCACTGGCATATTA
This sequence comes from Pinus tabuliformis, assembly GCA_031772625.1. Classification (NCBI taxonomy): domain Eukaryota; kingdom Viridiplantae; phylum Streptophyta; class Pinopsida; order Pinales; family Pinaceae; genus Pinus; species Pinus tabuliformis. The sequence goes on from CM062805.1 coordinate 72,825,236, forward strand.
TAGAGGCTTGGATTTTTAGATTCACAAGGACATAGTGTCAAGTACTTTAACTCTTTGATATAGCAAAGGGTTTCACCAATAATATTTGATCAAATATTTCATGACATTAACTATGGAGAATATATCATACTTTTTGCTATAGTACCTAACTCCATGTCACATGAGAGTAATCTCCTCGAGTATTGTTCTTGGTGTAGTATAGAAACAAGATGACTATAATTTGTGGTAAGGTTGGTTTTAAGTGAATCTAAATGGCTTATGAGATATGCTAGGGTATGTGGAGGAAATCCCATGTATAGGTGTTGTATGATGTGGTATTACTTAAAGGACTACTAACAAAGGTTACAAGGATATCAATCTTAATAGATGCTATATCAAGTCATATTCATAGATGCTATATTAAGTCCCATTACCTACATAATGCTATATCAAGTTTCTCTTTTGCTAAAGCAAGAGACGATCCTTCTATTTCATTAAAACAAAAATAATGTTACAAAATATACGAAAAACTGTCCATCTTCATGGACTCAGGAAAAACAAAGGGCATCCTACCCTAGATATGGCCTCCTCTAAAACAGTCATTATTAAAACTCTTAAATTACACAAAAAATGGACTATATGATTCTCCAACCATGTGGAAAACTTCAGTTCCTTCCAGTCCCACTGCCCTTAAAATCATCAACATTCGTCCCCGACCAAACTTCGCGCGCCAACCACTGGCGGAGGAAAAAGCGCCTTAAAAGACTCGTGGAGAAAAAGACCTGGCCCCATAGAAATATCACGACCATTTCTGACCATAGATCCGGACGACTAGATCTAATGGCCATGAGACATATCGTGCTACCAAGCTGACCTAACGTTAGTGTGCGATGGGGGGTGGTATTCCTGACCACCGCCCTACCACGTGTAGGAAGCCTAATGGAATCACTACCAAAAATCCAAAACCATTTACCATTGAGGAGCCATGCAATCACCTGGAAACTACTTTGTACCCTATTTTCCGTTCCGAAGGTTGATTGATGGGAGATTATTGTTGCCAAGAAACTCGCCAATCTAGACCGATGTACAACACTATCATTCCCAGCCATCGAATCACCTTGCCTGATCCGACGGCTGAGAAACATTTCGCCCCACCTAATATCATTGAACCTTAGCACTTCCCGCCAACTAGACCGATAACCTGCACGATCAATCCCTACCATTGAAACGCATTGCATGATCCGATGGCTGAGGATCATTTTTCTCTGACTAATATCCCTAAACATTAGTGTGCGATGGGGGCGGTATTTTAGCTGACCCCACCGCCACGTGTAGCCCTCTGTATGGAATCACTCCAAATTCGGCAAAACCATTTCCTGCTTGTGAGGGCCGCGATCACCTGAAAATCTCTCCAGACCTGGTAAACCGATCCTGGACGGAAAACCCCTAGTTTTGCAGTTGCCGAGAGTTCCCGGGATCCTACCTATCGTTTCACTTTCTCTGTAAAAAACCATGAAGGACAAAACCTCCGCCAACTGGTTTTTCTTAGACAAACCAGGGTTGCCCCATTGAGAATCCACTAGAATCTCAAAAACTAAGCTGAGTTGTTTTGTTATTGTCACAAAAGAACTGCAACCCCCTGAAGACATGAAAGTATATGAAGTGAGAAACATAGAACACCTGAGTCAGCTGGATTCCATCTCCATGGCCCTACTCCGAAACACAATTCTGTCTTCATAAGCCTGGTCATAACATTTCACTTTTATCCTACTTTGAGGCATTTCTTGCTAGCCAAAAGCAACCCGATTTTCTGTGTTGATCACCCCTTGATTGGCAAGAAGATCAGCCAGTTTATTTTCCGATCTTCTTACATGTTTAAAGCTAACAGTCTGAAGGCTCTAGAGGTGTTGTTGAATCCATTAAAAGCCTTGGATCAAACGTCAGTTCTTTGATACTTTTTCCGACCTTGTGCCCCAGCTGATCCTCTTGACTGATTCGATGATTAATTCTAAATCAGCTTCCACAATCACATTTTTCTGGTTATCTTGTTTAAGGTAATCTAAGCATTGTTCCATGGCCATCAATTCCCCATGTTATTCGTGGCTTTTCCTAAATGATAGTAAAAGATGAAAAGTACTCCACCATGATCATCCCTTAACACACCTTCGTAACGTGCAGAGCCCAGGTTGCCCTTTGAAGCCCCATCAATATTGAAATTCAAAACGCCCTTAGGGGAAGGATGCCAGAAATCTTGCTCAGAAACCACGAAGATAAATTTCCTATCCCATCCCTGAGAATAAGTCCCTGCAGATCTAGATCACCGAGAGTTTTCAAATCCGCAGCAGAAGGAGGGTTCTTGGGGAGATTTTGCACAATAGTGCCAACCGTTACCTTGATTTGTTTTAAGATTTGCTAAAAAGGCTTTGGGATGGCCTCTTTTCATTCTTGAAGATTCTATTGTTCCTTTCTTTCCAGACATTCCAAATAATGAAACTTGGCATGATGTCCCATGCTGAGCTAATAATCTCATTGTCTGAAAAGGTTCTTCTCCATCTTTTTAGGGTATTGATGATGCTCCCTTTGTCCTTGTCAGTCTGTTGGAAAATGGAGGCAAAAGAATCCCATAAACTGGAGGTGAAGATGCAGTTTTTGAGAAAGTGCTCCATAGTTTCCTTTGGGCTTCACATAGTTGACATCGGGAAAGCCCCAGGACACCCCTCTTCCTGATATTATCCCAAGTCAGTATTTTCTTGTGTTGAACCAGCCACATGAAGATTTTAATCTTCATCCATCCTTGATGTCTCCATAGATCTTTCCAAGTCTTATCTGGAGCTTGTGAGTTGAGGTCAAGGAGAATGAGTTTGCTTCTTTCAGATTAAAGGTACCCTCACTTTTGTTACCCCATCTTAGCTGATCTTGCTCCTCTGATTTCAAAATCTTCCTCTGCTCTAACATATTTTTTAGAGTTTCTACTTTAGGGGGCTTTCATCCTTGAACTCAAAGTTTCTCCAAGTTCTCCATTTTCCACTACTACTAGTTTGGACCCAAAAGTCTTTTACTTTAGATAACCCTTTAGTATATGTATCCTTCTTGAGGTCTCTCAAATCTTCCTTTAACAAAATAGGTTCTTGTTGCCATCTATCCTCCCAAAATAGGGCGAGGTTTCCTTCTTTGATTTCCCAGAAGCTGTTTCCTTAGACTAAGCCCCTGTTGTCCCAGTCATTACTCCAGATGTGAGAGCCCTTGTTATATCCTGAAATTCTTATTAGATCATTGTTTTTCCACATGTGTGCATATTTTTCTTTCCATATCTTTGCCCATTGTGCCTCCGGCTCTTTAACCCATTGCCACCTTAATTTAGCTCCTAAAGCCTTACTTAGAATCTCAGGGTCATCCAGACTGAGTCCTCCATAGTTTTTGGGTTTGCAGATTTTTTCCCATGCTACCAAGGTCTATTTCTTTCTTTCTTCCCCCTTGCCCCAAAGAAAGTCTCTTTGCACGTTTCTAAATTGTTGTAGAACACCCTTGGCGGCTGGGAGAGCTGATAGCATGAAGACTGGAATTGATTGAAGGACAGCCTTGGTTAGCACTAACCTTCCAGCCAAATTTAAAGATCTGAAAGTCCATTTCCTAATCTTATCTTGCAGTTTCCTTATCACTGGCTCCCAGATGCTCTTGTGAACAGGCTTGGCCATTAGAGGGACTCCCAGAAATTTTGAAGGGAGGATCTCCCTTTGAAAGCCCAAAATTCTTGAAATATTTCTCTGAATAGCAATGTGAGTATTGAAGAAAAAAATCTTAGATTTGGAAAGATTTACTTCCATACTTGAAGCCATGTTGAAGTCTCTCAGGATTTGCTTATAAGCTAGAGCTTCTTTGACCATGGGTATGCCCTACAACATGGTATCATCCACAAATTGTTGGTGTGTTAAAGCTTGACCATCTTCAATAAGTTGGAGACCTTTGACTTCACCAACTTCTTTAGCATGCCTAATAGTTCTACCCAACCCTTCCATCATGAGAATGAAGAGAAAGGGAGAGAGAGAATCTCCTTACCTGAGGCCTCTTGAAGGAATAAAAGTCTTTGAAGGGGAACCAGTAACCAAAATTGAAAAACTAGGAGAAGTGACAAGAGCCATTACCCATCTGATCCAATTGTGATCAAACGCAAAGGCCATGAGAACGTTTCTAATATAGTTCTAATTCAGCTTATCATAAGCTTTGGCTATATCCAACTGCATGATCATTCTCACTTTCCTCTTGCTTGTTAGTGAGTGCACCACCCATGAACTTGAATTATGTTGTCAAGGATTTGCCTCCCTTCCACATATTCAGATTGCTCCCCTAACACCAGGGTGGGGAGAAGAGGTTTGAGTCTATTGGCCATAACCTTGGATATTATCTTGTACACTACAGTGCACAGGGCAATGGGTCTCAACCTATTAGGAGTAAGGGCTAAATCCTATTCAGGGATCAGGGCAATAAAGGTGGTATTTAGCGCTTTCAGAATGGTTTTGTCCCTCCTAGAGTCTTCCACTACATTCAGAACATCTTGTTTTACAATATTCCAACAAGCTTTGAAGAAATCAACATTGAAACCATCCGGACCTGGTGCCTTACCATTGATCTGCTCTTCTAAAACTAGTCTATTAAGGTTGAAATTGTCCTCATCTGAAACCATCTTTTGTATATGTCTTGATATAACCCTAATAGATTGTTCCCTATCTAAACAGAATTCCTGAGCAATACCACAAAAGTGTTGAACTAGCACTGCTGCTATTTCTTCATGAGAATGAAGAAGATTACCTCCTTCATCCTTGATAGAAGAAATCTTGTTGTGAACTCTGTTTGCCACAGTGGATCCGTGGAAAATCTTAGTATTGCATTCTCCTTCTTTCAGCCATTGCACTCTGGATTTTTTCCTCCAAAAAACATCCTCTTGTTTATAGAAGTTCTCCCATTATTGTTGATACTTGGTTGCCTACTCATTTCTATCCTTATCAAAACCCTCCCTGATAAGGGTTTGGTTGAGTTCTTGCATTTTTCCCTCAACAGATTTTTTTTCCTTCAAAATTATTACCAAACTCCTTCTTGTTCCACTCCTTGAGCCTGATTTTGATATGCTTTAGTATTTTTTGGAGTAGGAACATGCTTGTGCCTTGAATGTTTAATTCTTCAGCCCACCAGATGGCTATGTTGTTGGCAAAGTCTGGGTGGGAAAGCCAAATGTTTTCAAATCTGAATGGTCTATTCCTGGTGGTCCCAATGCCTTGCATTTCCAGTTGCACAGGCCAGTGATCAGAGCCTCCAAAGGGGAGAACTCTTGCAACTATGTCCTTTTCCTTGAGCATGGGATCCTATTAGATAATGAATCTATCTAATTTGGAATCCACTTGAGACTCTCCTCCTCTTTTATTGTTCCAAGTAAAGGTACCATTACTCGTAACAATATCCACTAACTTCATATTCTCTATGTAAGATTGGAAAGCACAAAAATCTTTATTTAGAGTTCTGGTGCCCCCATTTTTTTTTCCGACAAAGATATGATCATATTGAAATCACCCCCCAAGATCCATGGGATACTGGCATGCCTTTCCGTAAGATCCTGCAGGGAATTTAAAAGCTTGAGTTTGCCATCTATTTTTTGGGGACCATACACATTCGTAACTAGGTAGACTTCCTTATCTCCCACTGGCTGGATGACCACTGATAGATAATCCTTGGCTGCCTCTGCATCTATAATGTTAATTTTCTGGGGGTTCCAAAGAGTGAGGATGCCACCTGCTGTATTCTCTGCTTTGACTTCTAGAAACTCAAATTTATTGAGCCATTTACTGTGAATCTCTTTTATTTTCTGAATGGAACATTTAGTCTCCTGGATGAAGATTACATCCAATGCTGCTTGTTTCATTTTATTACTAAGTAATCTTTGTTTTCTTTTACTTCCTAGGCCTCTAATGTTCCAAGAAGTGAACTTCCTTATTAAAGATTTGTAAAGGAGTAATTGGATAGGTCTTTCATCTTACCTGAGTCTATCATTAGCTTTCCACATTCCATCAAAAGCTCGTTCTGCTTTTTCCTGCCTCTTTTCTTTCCTGGGTATCTGGATGCCAAGCCGGGTGTGGGTTTCATAGATTTCACACCTTCGCTGCTCTGCCTTTCATGATTCCCTTGCTTTTCCAGCCCTGTGATCTGAGTTTTCCATAAGAACAGTTGTTGAACTCTATTGAACTCCTTTGGAGGTAACGAATCTACTCCCTCCCTAGTTCCTTGTTTCAAAAATCCTTCTAGATCCAGATTTTCTTTCTCAAGAAGCTCTTGTAGCTCATGGTCTTCCATTTCCATCTCACTCTGGGTCATTTCCAGATCCATCTCCAATTCTGTGTCACCCATCATTTCTTCTTTCTGGTTATTAATGGTTTGTGTTTGCTCATCCTCTTCTTCGTTCTCCTCATTCACTGGAGTGTCTTCCTTGGCCTGCTTGTCTTTCGTTATCCCCTCTTCTTCTTCTAGTGCTTGAAACCTATTTTGAATAACTTTTTGTCTTTCATTTTGATGTGTCTTCGAACCCCTTTTTCTTCCTTTTCCTTTCTGGACCACTTTGTGAAAGCTTTCAGTGTCTTTCATGGTGTTGGTTTTACTATTATTTTTGGTTTTACCGAGAGGGCAATCTCTGAATAGATGCCCATGCTCATGACATTTACAACATATGAATGGGATGTGCTCATAATCCATTGTTTTTACCCATTCTTCATCAAACACTTCCAATGTTACCTCATCCGGCACAGCTCCATAAAGATCCATCTCCACACATATTCTTGCAAAGGATGTGTATTTTCCTCATCTGGTGGCTTCAGAAGATTTGACAAAATGTCCTAACTTATTTCCTATGGCAGATAGGGGTTCCAGTTGCTACTAATCTAGAGGTAGAGAGTAGAGTCTTACCCAGATCGGGACCGAAGTAAAAGTTTCATGTTCTGGGACAAAATTCATGATCCAAGGTCTCATATACAGTCCTGCTGCTGCATAAAAGTAGGATCCTCCTTCAAACACCCTGTCCTTATCTTCAATGTTAGCAAAGACTACAGTAAAGAATCCATTTGACCCAAGATGTAGTTCTATGCTTCCTTTTCATTTACAATGGTATTTAATCCAAGTTTGTAATGCTTTTTCAGTGGGCCATAAACCCATGAACTTACAAATGATTGCATAAGTCTGCATGTGGTCCCTATGCGCTTGCAGAGCAGAATCATTCAAAACAACTCTGGGAGTGATAGTAGTCTTGGGTTTGCATGGTCCCCTTTGAGTTTTGTCTTTTGTGCCATATTCCTTGTCCTCTTCCTTGCTTTCTTTATTGTTGTTATTCTCCTTATATTTAGAGCCCTCCTGCTCCTTTTCTCTGTTTCTTTGCTTTTCAGATGAAGGATCCCTATCCTCTTCTATTGGTTTTTTTCCTCTACTAGCCACTACCTGCTTGTAGGAGGGAGTGGAGTTCCCTCCTCTACGGCCTTCCATGGAAAACGAACTCTGCTAAACTGTAACCCTCGCTTCAAAATCGCTCACCTGCTCTGCTCCCACCAACCGTCCCAATGCTATATCAAGTTTCATTCCTATTCCACTTCCTATTACATCGCAGTGACTACTCCAAAGGTATAGTATTAGGAAATATTATGTGACAGTGGCGTCACTCTTCATTTTTTTTGGTTTGTTGTCATGAAGACTATAAAGCACACGCAATTGATGGAGCTAAATGTTGTCCATTTGAAATTATAAAATTAAAATGGTGATTTCATATTTTCCACATATATACTTACTTTTATCCATATTAATTAATATTGACAATGTGTTCATCTCTGAAATGATGACATTTAGGCGAACTGTGAATGTAACTATAGTATTATGGTTTACATAGAGTTTATATAGTATGTCTGCAATAACTCCTTGTTACTCCGAGAGGAGTTCCTTATTTTAAATACAAGAACATCTAGTTATTAAGATGTCTTATTAGCATGTAAAATCGCCTAATAGTGAGAAACTGCCACCTTTTGGGGGCGTCTACCACATTTCAGTTCGAAACATAAGCACCCACTAACCCACTCTCAACATAAATGCCACGCTCACTAGGCCTTTGGCCTTGTTGGTTGGGGAGGTAGGAACAAGATGCCTATTACGTATTGACTTCTAGCAACAATATAGACACCATAAAAATATATCTTAGTAGCGTTATTGTAATAAAAAAGGTCAATGCTTCAAAGTTTGAACATTTTCACTCACTAAACACATTTGTGTGTTCTCTATTATGCGTTCAAGGAAACATTATATATTTTTAATCGAAACAAGAGACATATATTAATTTTAAATGCTCTATTTGACATATTTTCAAAGTTATAGTTCTTAAGCTAGAATTTTATTTTTTTGTTTGTTCTATTCTTTTATTTAAATTGTAAGAGTATTTATATTATGATATTGAAAAATATATAGTGAATTTATTCATTTATCACAGGTTCAATGTCATTTATAAATAACTATGACAACTGCGTAGACGACAACCTTATGTGAACTTACAATTCACAATAGTAAGTTCATTGGAAAAATGGGCATTGGAAAATACCAACATTAACACTCCTTCAAGTGAAACATAATAAGTAAACATAAAAAAATATTGGATTTTGGCAACAAGGGTTGATAAGGTACCCAAGCATGAACTATTAGAAGTGGAGAAAATGAGAAAGACTCGTAGCAAACAAATTGTTCCTTAAAAGAAAGAAAGATGTCAGTGCTCATATAAGTATGAAGCCGAAACTGTAAATTCCACAATGATCCATTGAATAGAAAGAACAAAATCTCACTCCCATCATGAAGTACTAAAAACATGAAGATGAGAGCCAAGAAACCTCAATGAGCTTGGCTAATCTCTAAAGTAGAATATGTTTTAGAAGCACAAGAAAGGAAGCCACTAACAACTTCCGAATAAATGCTTTAGAGAAAATAGGAACTGATAAAGAACCAAGACGAAGGCTTCATACGAAAGCAACAAAATCAACTAGCAAACGAATAATGACGCCTCTAAGTATGGTGAACTCAACTCAAACATGGTACAAAAACACTCATGAATATGTTTGAACATCATCACCATCACATTGATAAAATAACCAACAATAAAGAAGTAATGACAATAATATCTACCATCATCTAAATTCCATCATAAAACTCAATTGAGGGACTAGCAACAATCAATAACCTTTTCCATCACAAAATTTCCCACCCATGAAACACAACTAAGGTAGCAGTGTGAATCAATTAGAACAAATAGGAATGTTGCATGACTGCACAATCAATGATATAAACTAGTATGAAGTCTATAAAGAATTGTTCAAATGATTTCATGACCATCCATTAATCCAACTACTATCGATCTTGATGGTTGATATTACTCCAAATTTGATCATTTCATATTCTTTCTACAACAATGTGAATGCACAAGTACCGGGTTTCTAATTTTTGGATAAATTTTTCTTTTCATATGAGGATGTTGATGTGGCTCATATTTATGCTTTCTTAGCTCATTATTATGTTCTACAATTTAATATTTCTAATTTGATACAACAAAACTATCATATGCAATGAATCTATTAGCCATCGCATTAATTTGCAGACCACAGTCAACAATAGATTGGCCTTCTAGTACCCTAGTCTAAATTCCACCTACAACAAAAGACACCTTCCTTAATTCAATAGGTTTGGATGTAGGTAGTATCAATAACATATCCAAGACCTACTCTAGATGTTTGCATTTCAGTGGAAATAGGAATAGAAATGTCATGTCCATTTTTCCAAAATCGTCCTCTAGTATATCCCATTTTTCTTAGTAGTCAGGATTCAATACTAGTAGTATGTTTTTCAAATTTGACTGACACAAAGACATGTGATGAGGCACAATCAAAAACGTCAAGCTTGATACAATCAAGATCATGAAAATTGGAAGAAGGTGAGTTTGGAAACTTAACAACAATAATCCTTCTCTCACTATTATTTGGTTGACTGACTTCTAGATCAAATTTCTACTTGCACTCCTACAAAACTTGAATAATATCATTCTTACTCATCAATTGCAACAATAATGTATCATGCTATTTTTTCAAAGTCTAATATCTTCATGAAGAGGGGAATATCCTTCACAAACAATTTCCATGGAAGTTTTTAGATAAGCAACCTCTATTACTCATTGAAAATTTTCTCCTTGATCTTGCAAATATGCTTCTTCAACATAGTATTTTCTAAATGAGAGAGAGACTCAACTTCCTCCTCCAAATCATCAAGAAGGTCAATCTTGTTATGAAATTCATATTCACATAGTTGAATTTGGATTATCAACCTTCTTGATTTTCTTAGCCACTATAGTTTGGAGCCAATTCTTAAGTGTTGCATTTTCTACTTACAATATAGCAATAAGAAAGTGCAAGTTATGGACCCTGTTGTGACTTGGCTTAACTTCCTTCTCCTTGTGAAGTTCCTACAATATTTTACCCATCTTGATAAATTGGTTAAAATCGTAAGTTGGTTATTTTTTTCACTAGCCTACACAAAATATAATGGCTTGCAAAAGAGGTTTTTTATCTAGACAAATTAGGTTTGTAAGGATATTCTTCACCCAATACAAAAATAAAATATCGAGGGCTGCATTAGACACAAGAATTCCACATAAGAATCTAATCATAAATGAGACCTATCATTGAGACAAAAACTGCTACTAAACAAGTCTCACAAATGTGTAGATATGAGCTTGTCTTATGGATCCACCATGACATAGTAAAATGTATTTTAATAAATTGACTAGATATCATCCCAATTTGCAACCACACAACTATGGATAACTTGGTTTCAATTCATATTATGGAGAACCACTAAAACATATAATTTTACACCAATCTACATCCTTAATGCCAAGACTCCCAACTGAATAGAAGGAAAAAATAGGTGTGGAACTATGACAGTGGGGAGACCAAGTGCCATGCCTTGCAGAGGATGATACTTGTGCTAGAAATTATGGATTCTTTATTAGAATAACCCCAATATCTACAATGTACAAGTGTATCAAATTTAAAAAACACAATTGCAAGCCCCAAAGATAATTCAAATTTGAAATCCACGAATTCTTGATTTAATAAATATGACAAGAAACTAGTGGAAATATAAGGGATAAAAACTAGGAATTCAACGCATCATCTAGAGTGTTGAAAACACCTTTGAGATGGAAGAAAGAAAACATTTTCTATTGCAAGTGAAATTGGGATCATAATTACACACATGTCAATCATATCATGTAATGCATTCGCACAATCTCATCACCAGTGCAAAAACTTAATTTGCATCAACCAAAAAACCAACCGAAGTGACATAACTTGAGCCATTATATAAAGGTGTCAAAAGTGTGCCAAATGAAAAAAAATGAATAGGTATAACAAATACCAGTGGTTCAATGAGAGAGGAGTGAGGACAAAGCATTGCAACAACACTCCTAGATCCTTATGTGTTAATACTTCCCTGCTTAGCACTAAAGGAACACAGATAATTCCTAGAAATATTTATAAGATTATTTGCAAGCTGATCCATCCCAGGGAAATCATCTCTATTCTGTTGGAATCTTGTAGAAGGCCTTCCCGATCTTTGTCACATAGAATTGTGATAGGAACCAATGTAGTTTTGGATCTCATAATTAAAAAGATCAAAATATCTCATGCCATTAATAGAGAAACTAAGCTAATCGAAAACAATACCATCAATGTTTGGGAGGATATGCATTGACCCTTCTTTGATGATAGTATGGAGCCTCCTAAATATATATGTGCACTGCAGCTCTTGCAACTACAATATCTTAAGATTGACTCATAACCTAGCCCACTTAACTTTGTGATAAATCTTGGAGTGCCTGATTGTATTTCTATGTGAGAATCCTTGATGCAATGCCTCCAACAAACCCTTAAAAATGTGATCCAGTGTTGATAGAAGGATTTCATGTAGATTCATCTAATTAGGATTCTTGATCAAACATGCCTCTTGATTGACAAAATATCCTCCCACCACTAGTAGATATAAATCTATTGGAAATTATAAATATTATTGCATTAATTTTGAATTCGAGCTTTGAAAGGGGTTCTTAGAGAACTAATATCTACTTTAGGAAGACATTGAGGGTGACTATTCTCAATAAGAGCTAGGCAAATCAGTAGGGAATCTATAAGCCAAGAATCAAAAAATTACGAGACCCTATTTTTTTTATGAACCTTCCCCTCAAATAAAAAAAGTCAAAGCTATTCACCGTCTTCGAAACCATTCACTGACAGACTCCTTGCAGGAGTGTGATCAACCACACAAAAGTCTTGTACAGGATCTAGATCAGGTGCCCTAGTGAGGACAAGAACCAGAGATATCCACGATAGACACAGAATGAAAGCTCGCTCTTCCATCATTCTTTTATTTCCGTGACGTCAAGTTAAGGAGAGTCATAATACATCCCCCGGTTTCTGCGCTATTTGAGTGGATGCCTTGTATGAATGGGTAGCTTTATAGAAATTCCGTCGATCACTCCACCTTCTCAACAAACCCCGGAACATGCTTCATTCTGCAAATGGGAGTGAAAACCCACGAAACGCCGAACAGAATAATCTTCTTCCCAACGGCCAAAGAGTGGACGAAAACTTGTTGGAGCTTTCTTTCTTCGTCAAAAAAAGCCAGAACTTTGTTTGGAACCTCATCTCCGACTACTAAGGGTGCCATCGTAAATTCTCTTATCAAAATATAACACAACACAATAGAATTTGAATTCAACGCGTAGCAGTAAATATTTTTTTTTTAGCATTGCGTTGTTAAATCACTATACCACCCATAATGGCTCCATCGAATGATTGTTTTAGGGGAATAATGGAAGAAAAATGATAACATCAGGCCCCTGAGCAATTGAGATCGTAATCTTGGGAAGACGATAAGCTGCACATCATTAGCATGATGAGCAGAAGTAGAGGCCATGCATGAATATTCACAACATCATGATATTTCTCACAAGGATTCGATGTAAGAGGCTATTTATAAGCGTTTGCACTTTGATCTTCCATCCATCTCTAGATGAGTGGACATTAATACCGTTAGCCGATGAGACGAGAATGAATCATATGCTATCGGATCCATAGTATCTTTGACATTTTTTATTTTATTGTGTAATTCCCCGCAGATTCGTTAGTAGGTTCTCTTCGCTTTCATCGTAGGAGCAATCCAACTCTTCGCGCACTTTCTTCCATATTCTACGAACTGAAACTTGATTTTTCTTATCGATTTTCGAGGATTTTGTTCCTACTAAACTTACAATGTACACAATTTCTGGAAAATGTTCGACATTAAATATACTTATCGAACTGATAAGATAGTGGGGGTAGTAGTTAGGTTTTCCATCCTTGTATCTGGGCCACCTAGCAATTTTAATTGTAAAGGACCCACGCATCCAAATCCATACCCTATTGACTTTTAAATATATCATTCCAATGAATCGGACTTTTGAATGAATGGTGGACTTAGAAATCGAGATCCTGGGAAGAGAGATCACACTAAATCGGGTGAAAATAGGATAGCTTTTAATTCAAACAGAAAGGCCGATTTTCATCATGGATTTTCAAGGAATATTTTTTTTTTTAGCAGATTTTAGCAACCTACTTCTTCGTTACCGTTTGAAAGCTTTAGTGCACCCATGGTTTCCTTCCAACTTTTAGGGTCGTAATCCTATTCCGTTGGTTTTCCTTGTTCGGTTGCCTCACTCCATTCTCTATTGTTAGCTATTAATAGCTGATTCCTCCCATCGCCATATTCCTACATCCCACCTTCGTTTGGTTGTTTCAAGTCTCCACCACGCCTGTGGCACTGGAGCTCCCAAATGTTTCGTAGCCGTGGCACTAGGAGCAGCCCCATCAGCACCAGAAGTGGCACACCAACACAACATCTACGTCGAGTCAGTTACTCATGCCTTGTAGTCTTGTTTTAGCACCCCCGTATTTTTCATGGTGCAACTCATATTTCTCCTAGAAATTAGATCATCATTGGTATGACATTGTCCCCTTGTCATCTTGATACCATTCTGAGTTGTAATTATCCACTAATGAGTTATAGATCAGGCCAAGAAAAATGGTACTCGGTCCCTTCCTGAAAACTGTGAATGGAGCGGATACACTTACGCAATAAGAGGGCTACACACGACAGAGTGTTGAATGCCCCAGATATTTGAAAATATCTCTCCCCGATATTTTATATTGCTTTCAGCTCAAGGGACTACCCTCATGGCGGTTTCTAGGCTACCTTCCTTTCTATGGCTCATTTTTCATGGGCTCAAAAGTGTTAATGTTGTGGTTCGGCTGGAGAGAGAGAGTTTGTATAAAGCAAGTAATGGTGAAAGGATATGTTGCAAAGGCACCATAGAGGAAGAAGCCCTTCCAGCTAGCCTTCGATTCACTTATCTAGTTCAAGTTTTTGACTTAAGAGTGCATAATAATTGAACAGAGCCCTACCCTACGAAAAGGAAGATTCATACCTTACCGAAACACAGAAAAGAATCTATGAGAGAAGCACTGCTTCTCCAATGTTATTCACTAAGTCAATTGAATTTTATTCCTCATTGTTTTTTTTAATTTTTATGTTGTATTAAAAATTGAAATATTTAAAAAGAAATTGAATTTCATTTCTATTTTTTTATTATTTTATTTATTTTTAAAATATTTTTATTTATTTATTTTGTATTGTATTAAAAACTAAAATTTAAAAAGAAATTAATTTTTATCCTATCTCTAAAACAAACTAAAAAATTTATTGATTTAAGACGAGTTTTTTAATTTTATTTTTTTAGTAAATGGAGACAAACTGATTTGCAGATGAAATTGATTAAGCATATAAAAAACCCTTGATTTATTCATTCCTGAAAACATTTATAGACATCCTACTTTATGATCCTCGAGATCATGAAAAGAGGCAGGAGGAGAGCATACTTATTTGAAATGGATAGCATATTACCTATTGTATGCTAATTAGAAATTACAAATCATTAAGTCTAAATAAATTTCCATTGTAACCTTTCATGAAATAGTAATAAAATTATATTCATTTCCAATTTTGCAAATTTAAATTGAAAATATATAAGGATGACTGAATCTAGTTTTTGTGATTGTGATTTAATGAAATAAGAACAAAAACGAAATTGATCTAACATGGTACTTGCTTGAAAAAATTGAAACCATATTTCGATAAGGCTTTCATAGGCATGATTTTTACTCTGATTCAGATCATACTGCAGCTTCTCTTTGTCCTCCTTAATCTCATGTTCGAATAATTTTTCCTCATCAGATATATAGGATTCTTCGAAGGTTGATCCTTTGTTTTCCTGGAAGACTAGTTAAGCTTTTGAGTGCCGTCAAGATATCCTATTTTTGGGAAGAGGAGATCATGACTTTTGTTAGGCCCTGAGGGCCCTGAGTGAGTGGTTCCAAAATTATACTCATCTTATATCATCTTGCGAATATATGGATTATTGATATACATATGGATTAGTGATATACATATGGATTTAGTGGGGTACATATGATTTTTGTGGGGGCGCCCAAAACTAAAATATGAATGTAAAACTAAAAGAAAATAAACTAGTTCCATGTAAATATTCTTATGAAAACCATAAATCATACTTTGCATAAATTAAATAGACTTGTGGTTATCAAGCAAGAAAACTAAAGCAAAGTATGATAATCTAGAAAGCAGTAAATAACAACTAGTGATTTAGTTGTCAAGCAAAGAAACTAGGATAGATGGTAAGCAACCAGTTTAATGATAATCAAATCAAACATAGGAAATGAAATCACTCTTGCGGAAAAGTAAACTAAACTTCAATTCACCGTGCCTCCCTCCCTAACAACGACACCAAAATGTTGGGTGAAAATATTTTCATTTAATAATTTACCAATCATTAATTTTCAACGCGAGGATTTTGTAGACTTACCAGGCACATGCACAATATATGCAGAATTGAAGCCAAATTAGCCTAATCTAATGTTTGAAATTGAATTGCATAAATTATATTAATCTAGAAATATGAAATTTCATAAAAGAAAAACAACATATGAAAAACAACAAAATAACAAATAGCGAAAACAAACACATGCGAGATCACATTCATAATAAAGAAATCTCAATCTATTACATCACAATGAATTAAAATCATTTCCAACCATAACATAACATAACCTAACATTACATTACTCTCCTATAAGATATATCCCTAAATAGAGAGAGAGCACTCATATTTATACATGATTTGCTTTGAAAGGGAGATAAGCAACTTATAAATACAACTCCACTCTTCTCTCAACCAATTGCCATAATTACAAAATATGATCCCTTCAAATCCTCACACAAATCTTGGATGAGATATCCATATCCTCCTGATCTTCTCCTTGGAATGGGCTTGAATGATTATCTCCTCAAGTCTCTTTGAATAATCCTTTATTGAGATATTTTCTCCTATTAGATATGTTTGACTCCTCCCAAATATTCTTTCAATCTTGAAGAGAATTCGAAATTGAACCTTGGAGGCCACATAAGAGTGTCTTTCAAGCTTCCAAATCACCTACACATGTCACCAAACTGGTTCCACCTTTAGGTATAATTAAGTCTATGTTATTTTTATAAATTTTAATCATAAATCCACTATAAATACTTGAAACTAATAACTTTGGGAAATACTAATGTCACCACATTTGAACTTGAAAATGGAATCTAATGTAAGGTTATAGAGTTGTGAAATGTGAGTGAAACAGTGGTGATGAAGGTAAAAGTGTATGAAATTTTGAAGACATTTTGGAGGCTCAACATACCCCCCAATTGCAATTATTTCATGTCCTCATGCAATCTACTGCATTGATTCACTTTAATCATGATTTGATCTTTTTAATTGTCTTGATTTTATATGAACTTTGGCTGATATTGATTCTTCTTTTCAACTTCTCATAATCATTTGATAACTTTGTTCCTTTTGTGAAGTGTTATTTTGAAAAAATTTCATCACAACATATTACTTTGTTTGGTTCTTGTGTGGCGAGCAAATCTTTTTAGTAATTGTTCTTGTGTAACAATACTTTTGTGTTGTATAAAGAAAAAGACTTTTGAAATCATTTAATCATCCATCTAATGTGCTCATACTTTGATCATCATTTATAAAAAATCTAACTTTTGAATCATAATGCTATAGTAGTTGTCTCGAAAAATATGTTGGTTAGGATGACATGTGATATAAAAGGTGATGATGAAATATGAATGTGATATGTATCGTGAAATGTGAACATGAGTTATGAACATGAATTGGTATCCTCTCACCTAGCTAAAGGTATTTTTGTTTTTATGAAATGAGAAAGGGAATATGGTGAAGTATTTTACAAAAATTATAATTTTAGTATTAAAGGAATTATATGATTAAAAAGTAGGAAAGAACATATCTTCACTTGCCTAAGAAGTGGACAAACTGTGCATATCTCAAAAGGTGATGAACTGTGCAATAGGAATGTGGCTAATTTTCCTGCTGGATCATGGAAAATGTGGTTGTTGTTGTTTCTGGATCACAGATCAAAAGACGGAGTCTGAAAGTGGAACTGTGGTACTCTCATATGGTTGAAAACATATCGCTGCAACTATCAATGGAGTGATAAAAATTATATAGTCTTCACCTGCTACAAAAACCGATGGTACAATTTTAGTTATGCGAATAAATGTGTTGATGTCGAGCATGAAGAGAAGTCATTGGATTATCATCCATTAATGAATGTCATTAACTAATGCGAGGCAAACTCACCATTAATGTTAATGAGTGCCAAGGTAGCAAAGTACATCTTGTGAAGTGCGAATAGATGAGTTGATGTCAAGCCACTTGCAAGATCCAACAATCAAGGGACATTGATGTATTCCGATGATTTTCAGTGAGAGAACTTGTCATTAAGGCATACAAGCCCCAAGGTACTAATAATGACTCTAGTCTCTATCCCAGATAAGGTGTTGAGGTTGATGGGTCAATACTTATTGAAAGGTGGTCCTTATGGAATCCCACATCAGTCAACGTGAGTTCATACAAAATGATTGATAGGACTATAGATAAAAGATCTCACAGTCAAACAGTTTTTATGGAAAGGAAAACAAGGCAATGAAGAGAGTTGGATGGTTTTATTCGTAAGCAAAATGATGAAATAAAAAGAAGGAAAAAATGGATGTGACTCAAAAAAGTAAACATGTATGAAGTCATGATGGGTAAGGAAATGAATCAATGGACTCTAATACGGATGACTCATGAGCTTTTACGGAGAAGTGTGGCCAAGGAAAGTACATCTTGCGAAGTGCGAATAGATGAGTTGATGTCAAGCCACTTGCAAGATCCAAAAATCAAGGGACATTGATGTATTCCCATGATTTTCAGTGAGAGAACTTGTCATTAAGGCATACAAGCCCCAAGGTACTAATAATGACTCTAGTCTCTATCCCAGATAAGGTGTTGAGGTTGATGGGTCAAGACTTATTGAAAGGTGGTCCTTAAGGAATCCCACGTCAGTCAACGTGAGTTCGCACAAAATGATTGGTAGGACTATAGATAAAAGATCTCATGGTCAAACAGTTTTTATGGCAAGGAAAACAAGGCAATGTAGAGAGTTGGATGGTTTTATTCGTAAACAAAACAATGAAATAAAAAGAAGGCAAAAATGGATGTGACTCAAAAAAGTAGACATGTATGAAGTCATGATGGGTAAGGAAATGAATCAATGGACTCTAATACGAATGACTGATGAGCTTTGAAGGAGAAGTGTGGCTAAACATATCATGATGTAAAACATTTTTGTGTAGCGAAAAATTTCGTGACATATGTAATGAAGAACTAACTCCTTCAAGCTTTAATGATGCATGTTTTATTGTGATTTCTGGAGAGCACAGCTGCATGAATTTGAATTGTCTGTGCATCTGTAAAAGCTTAGTACAAATCTTGCATGAAAATTGTGAGAGATTTTGACAAATATAAAATGCAAGAATGAGTATGAATGCCTAGCAACCAAAATAAAATAAAATGAATTTCTTACCTGTTGCCTTTGCGTGCAAGTTCCTTTGAAGTAACTCCAAAAAACCAATTAGCATAAATCGTTTGCAAGAAATTTTCATTCGCGAAATATTTTTGTTTTTTGTTTTATTTATTTGTTATTAATTGTTTTGATTTTTTTTAATGGTTTTGATTTTTATATATTTTTTATTATTTTGATTTTTTGTTTGTTTTTAATTGTTTTGATTTTTTTTAATTGTTTTAATTTTTTTTATTTGTTTTGATTTTTATTATTTTTAATTGTTTTGATTTTTTTTGTGTTAATTGATTCAATTTTTATCTATTTTTTATTTTATTTTTTTAGAAATAATGTTAACCAAGATACTCCCAGATTTGCTATTTGATAAAAATACGCTACTTATGGAGGCCAAAATGATATACTACGCATAGATCCATTGTGGGGGAGCTTTATTAGAAGCTTTGAAAGCCCTAGAGCTTCCTTTATTAGCCATAGAGTTTTGATTATTTACTTCTACAATAAAAAAGTGAACTGAAACAAAAAGGTCTACATGGGAACAGATTGAGAAGCAATTTGCTTGACCACATTCTCGGTGATCTGAAACCCCTTGGCCAATACATCATTGGAACAACAGGAGTGGAGACAAAGAAGGAGGTGCAACCGATTGGGCTCCCAACAGCTGACTATTTAATGTGGTAATGGCCACAATGTTGGTAGATCCAATGTTGTACTGTAATGTACCAATCCCCTCGAAATAACAAATAAATCGGCTTTCTGTAACATATGAGAGAAGAAAATATTGTTGGTGTTGATGATACCGACCATAAGGCTTCCCTCTGAAGAAAACATAATTTTTGTCGCACGCAAATGGATGTGAGGAGGATTCAATCCCCCAGAAGTGTAGTCTATGCGATTAATTAACGTGTTCAGCCTTGGAAAACTTTCTACGTTCGCCTGTGAAATATTGTATGAACCTGCCACTTAAACAAAAAAAATCAAAGATTTTCACTCTCATTGGATCCTTGCACAGGAAACCATTCACTAATAGACTCCTTGCAGGGGTACGATCAACCATACAGAATTCTTGTACAGGATCTAGATTAGGTGCGCTGGTGAGGACAAGAACGAGAGATAGCTATGATAGACAAATAATGAAAGCTCTTACTTCCAACATTTTTTTATTTTTGTGATGTCAAGTTATGGAGAGTCAGAATACATCCCCTAGTTTCTTTGCTATTGGAGTGGACGCCTTGTATGAATGGGTAGCAAATGGGACTGAAAACCCACGGAACACCGAAGAGAATAATATTCTTCCCAGCGGCGAAAGAGTGGACATAAACTTGCTGGAGCTTGCTTTCCTCGTCAAAATATGCCATAACTCTATTTGGAACCTCATCTCTGACTTCTATGGGCGCCATCGTAAACTCTCTTATCAAGATCTAACACATCCCATTGGAATTTGAATTCAAGTCACAACAGTGAAAAAAAAAATTAGCATTGCCATGTTAGTTTTTAGGATTAGTGATATGCATATGGATTATTGATATACATATGGATTTAGTGGGGTACATATGGATTAGTGGGGGTGCCCAAAACTAAAATTTGAATGTAAAACTAAATGAAAATAAACTAGTTTCATGTACCTATTCTTGCGAAAACCATGAAAACCATAAATCATACCTTGCAGAAATTAAACACACTTGCATTATCAAGCAAGAAAACTAAAGCAAACTACGATAATCTAGAAAGAAGTAAATAACAACTACTGATTCAGTTGTCAAGCAAGAAAACTAGGATAGCTAGTAAGAAAGTAGTTAATGACAATCAAATCAATCCTAGGAAATGAAATGACTCTTGAGAAAAAGTAAACTAAACTTCAATTCATCGTGCCTTCCTAGAAACGACGCCAAAATGTTGGGTGAACATATTGTCATTTAATAATTTCCCAATCGTTAATTGTCAACCCGAGGATTTCATAGACTTATGAGGCACATGCACAATATATGCAGAATTGAAGCCAAATTAACCTAATCTAATGTTTGAAATTGAAGTACACAACTAAAATTGAATTGCATAAATTAAATTAATCTAGAAATATGAAATTGCATAAAATAAAAACAACATATGAAAAGGAACAAAATAAAAAATCGCAAAAACAAACACATGTGAGCTCACATTCACAATAAAGAAATCTCAATCTATTACGTCACAATGAATTACAATCCTTTCCAACCATAACATAACATAACCTAACATTACATTCCTCTCCTATTAGATATATCCCTAAATAGAGAGAGCACTCATATTTATATATGAGTTTCTTTGAAAAGGATATAAGCAACTCATAAATACAACTCCACTTTTCTCTCAACCAATTTTCATAATTACAAAATATGATCCCTTCAAATCCTTACACAAATCTTGGATGAGATATCCATATCCTCATGATCTTCTCCTTGATATGTGCTTGAACAATTATCTCCTCAAATTTTAAATAATCCTTTATTTAGATATTTTCTCCCATGAGATATGTTTGACTCCTCCCAAATATTCTTTCAATCTTGAAGAGAATTCAAAATTGAACCTTGGAGGCCACATAAGAGTGTCTTTGAAGCTTCCAAATCTGTTAATTTTTGGTATGTTCTATGCTAGAGCAATTTATTTAAAATTTCACAGTTAGCAATCACATCAGCATTACGATAAACTGCAGATAGAACATAAATATAATATGCAGAAGACAAGCCAAGACAAGAGGACACAAGATATGGCGCAAGCCAGGGACAAACCCCACAATGTGTGGGGAAACCCTTTGATCAAATCTTCTTTTATCTTCAAAGTTCAGCAGAGAAAGAGAGAGAGAGAGAGTACAATTACAATAGAAGTCAACACTTTGACTTGTCCTTATCTAGCATAGATCCTTTTGTATAATGATGAGATCAGTTGAAGACATTGTGCTTCAACTGATTCTCAAGGTGACTCCTTCACCTATCATCGTGCTGCTTTGGTCCGCTGGTTGCACCACTGCATACTGCACCATGCTGTAGTAATTATGATTATCATCATGCTGCCCATGTCCATGATCTTATCCATCATCATGCTGCTCAAACTAATGTGCATCATCATCACGTTGCTGCCTTTGCTTCATGTATCGTTGTGCTTACCATGCACATATCATCATGCTGTATCCAAATATCACTGAGCTGTTCTCAACATCATGGATCTGCACCCATCTGATGTATACTCAATGAATCTTATGCTACTCTCATCATACAGCATTACATTGCTACCCCAAATATGCTGAGAATGACAGATCTGGTCTTCTCATTGTAATATACTCCTATGTTGAGTTAGTACTGTTGTAGGGTTTCATAGATCTTCTTTGTCACAGGAATACGTTGATTACATGTGCCAAGAATTTCCTCACCGAATCCTTATCTCATCATACAGTCACAGCAAGACAGTAATACTTGATGCCCTTAGACAAATTCTATTGTCTTCTTCCAGCAGCTTCAAGCTTTCACTGTGGATCGATGTCTGCGGTCTCATTACAACAATTCCCCTTCTGTGAAATCTCAGAACCAACCGAATATTTTTATGCGTGAGGTTTATGCTTTTATGGCTGCGTGAACAGATCTTCCGGACATCGTATGAGAGCTCCCGTGACTGCATCTATAATTGTTCCATTGACTGCATGTTATGACCCTTGACTACGTTCACGATGACTGCGTGTTCTGGGCAGCGTATAACCTTTGATTGCATTCACAACACCACTTTTCTGGGCCGAGTATAACCTGCGTATATATGACTGTTCTTGCGTATATATATTTACAGCGGAATATGCATATAACATAACTGTTCTGGGCAGCGTATAACATGATTGTTCTTGCGTATATATTTACAGCGGAATATGCGTATAACATGACTGTTCTGGGCAGCGTATAACCTGTATATAACATGACTGTTCTTGCGTATATATTTACAGCGGAATATGCTTATAACTGTTCTGGGCAGCGTATATGACTGTTCTTGCGTATATATTTATGATTAGCGTATAATGCTACAACATGTATATATCTCTATAGATGTGAATATATGTTACCATTGCTACGTTGAAGGAGTCTCCATTGACTGCGTAGATTAGGGCCTGTGTGCCTCGTATTAGGTCTTTGACTGCTGCTCATCCTCATATGCCTGCGACTTTCTGCGGTTCGGGCATCACCCTTGGGCCAGCGTATCTTTTGGTTCTCTCCTTCCAAAAACCCAGACGTGGAGAGGAGATCACCTCAAGAATACATGTGCAAATGACTTCAAATCCTCATCTATTTATACTAAAAGTGTAGAGGTTGAATAGACACGTCGGTTGGGCTTCTAGAGCCTACATATGTGCTGGTCGGCTTGACTATAATTACATAAACAAAATAAATTCATATCTCCATAAATACTTATCGGAATCGGATGATCTTTGGATCAATCCTACACCTCTCGATGAGAGGGATCCAATAAAAATATCAGCTGCCATAAATAAGCTGACCCACATGGAGTTTGGCCCTAGTTTCCAATTTAACACTCCCTCTCAACTAGGGAGAACTCCAACCATTGATCTATAAGTCCGACTGTACTATCTCTGCCATCAGTGCCCTGCACCGTTCTGCCCAACTCTGCTCAGCTCTGCTGGCTTTGCTCTGCTCTGCTCAGCTCTGCTGGCTCGGCTCTGCTCTTCTCAGCGCTGTTGGCTCTGCTAGCTCTGCTCTGCTCAGCGCTGCTGGTTCTGCTGGCTCTGCTCTGCTCAGCTATGCTGGCTCTGCTCTGCTCAGCTCTGTTGGCTCTGCTAGCTCTGCTCTGCTAAGCTCTGTTGGCTCTGCTAGCTCTTCTCTGCTCAGCTATGCTGGCTCTGCTCTGCTCAGCTCTACTCAGTGCTGCTGGCAATGCTCTGCTCTGCTCATCTCCGCTGAACTATGAAGAAGAAGAATTGATCGAGAATGAGTCATATCATTCTCCACTAACCCGAAGTTAGTCTCAGAGTGGGTACCACTGGTCCCAGACGAGTCTCAACCGACCCAAAGTCAGCGTCATAGTATGTACGACTCTCACTGGTCCCAGACCAGTACTGCACTGACACGAAGTTAGTCTCGGAGTATGTACCACTAGTCCCAGACCAGTCTCAGCCGATCCGAAGTCAGCATCATAGTATGTACAACTCTTACCACTGGTCCCAGACCAGTATCATTGATCCTAGATCAATGGAGGACATCCTAGCGTAGGGAGTACGGTAGATACAACGATGCGTCCATCGGTACTACTATGGTGCCTAACTTCATTTCCCTGCTCATTGATCAGATGAGAGGTACTTCCCATGAGTCTCAGACTGCATGGGTAGGATGCCTCGACAGGAGAACTTAATCAATCCTGTCCTCACAGGAGAACACATCAATCCTACTACAATCACCATGGAGAACACATCAATCCAGGCTTCCATGGAGAACACATCAATCCAGGCCTCACAGGAGAACACATCAATACTGCTACAATCGCCATGGAGAACACATCAATCCAGGCCTCACAGGAGAACACATCAATCCTGCTACAATCGCCATGGAGAACACATCAATCCAGGCCTCACAGGAGAACTAATCATCCTGCTACACAAGAGAGCGAATCATCTTGTCCCACAAGAGAGCGAATCATCTTGTCCCACAAGAGAGCGAATCATCTTGTTTCAGTGCGCACCACCATGGAAGGGTGAGTCACCCTGTGGTCGTATGTCGCTCCAGTAATAATCACAAGCCCTCAGAGCTCCCAGAGCTCAATGTATGCAACATGTAGGACCCTTTTACAAAGGTCTCTCGACGACTCCAAGTCATTCGGGAAAATCACAAATTTGATCTTTCCTTAGGGCTCTGTCCTGTACATCATCTCAGTGTGATGGAGCCTCCTTGATCATCGACTTACCATATACCAGATAAGGTAGTAATTGATGTCTATCTGCTGGAGCAATTGTCGAATACGAGATTCCTCAATAATTGAATCCCATCTCTGGTTGTCACAGAGATTCACAGTGGTATTCATCATGTGTACAAACAGCTCACTGAAGAGCTTCAGCAACCAGATTGCCTCACAAAAGGCCATACTATCAGCAATGTATTCTGCCTTGGTGGTGCTCAGAGTCACCGACTTCTGCTTCCTTTCCTCTTTCAGGATATCGAGGCAGACAACACTGAGAAGTGCTCTAGTGATCCTCCATACTGCCTGCCCACTCATCATTCGAATAATCATGTGGTTTCATATTTTCGGCAGTGTATCTCAATTCATGAGAGATTGTGCCCTGAAGATATCTTAGAAGATTCTTAGCACCAATCTAGTGAGGCTCAACCAAATATGAGCTCACCATGCTAACTCCAACACAGATGTCCGGACGGAGGTTCTCCAAGAACATCAATGCAAATGAGTTTATGAAACTCAGAGGCATTTCCCAAATCTGGTCCGACATCATTACCATATAACTTCTGAAAGTTAGGATCCTCGAGGCAGTCACAAGCTTGCAGCTTATCTTCTCGCATTCAGAGTTCAACTCCCTCTGTCTCCTATAAATGAGAGGGTCTGCACCTGTCAGACATAGGTGCCGGTACGAGAGGTTCATCATCCACAACCTTCGAGTAATGGTTTGGATCGATTTCACTCCTAGTGAATCTCAGCTGCATTGGACAGTTATCAATCCTCTCATACTACGCCCGAGGTGTTTTTCTTCAAGCCATAGAGGGCTTTCTTCCGCCTGTATACATGAGATTCCTTGATCATGATTCTCAAACTCCTCGGGTTGTTCCAAACCTGTGAACCAGCTGTATGAGGGGAATGGTCCCCTTATAATATTTTCCTTCGATACATTTCAGACATGTACCTGCATGCTTCTTTTGAATTCAAGCATCCTAGTCACCATCTGACTCACAGACCTTCGGTGCTGAGTCAATGGACATGGTCCCCAGTGGACTTCTTGCAACTTGATACAACCCTGAACCAAAAAAAAACATCTTTAAAAGATCTATTTTCAAACACGTACCTTTCCATCGATAAGTGCCACCTTGTAACCTTTGACTTCCATTTCCGAGATGGGCATCAGGTTCAATCAGGTACATAAAAGAGATTTTGGGGTTCCTTGCTTTCGTGGAAGAGTCGACCATTATCTTTGATGACCCGCATCTCTGTCATACGGGCACTCCTTCACATAAGGGCCGAACTCATAACCAAGACATCTACCTTTCCTTCCTACCCTTATATCTGAACTTCCCAATGAAGTGATGCCATTAGAAGTTTTGCTGCGCCATTCTAATAACATTCTCTGCTTCAACTTCACCCTAGGTGAATTATGAGGAACCCATTGATCCTTCTGTCTTGTCCCAACTGTCTTCGGTGATTGCTCTTTCACTCTTGCTTGGGCATTGTCTTCACCTCAGCTCTGATACCATGTTAATTTTTGGTATGTTCTATGCTAGAGCAATTTATTTAAAATTTCACAGTTAGCAATCATATCAGCATTACGATAAACTGCAGATAGAACATAAATATAATATGCAGAAGACAAGCCAAGACCAGAGGACACAAGATATGGCGCAACCCAGGGACAAACCCCACAATGTGTGGGGAAACCCTTTGATCAAATCTTCTTTTATCTTCAAAGTTCAACAAAGAAAGAGAGAGAGAGAGAGTACAACTACAACAAAAGTAAACACTTTGACTTTTCTAGATCTAGCATAGATCCTTTTGTATAATGATGCGATCAGTTGAAGACATTCTGCTTGAATTGATTCTCAAGGTGACTCCTTCACCTATCATCGTGCTGCTTTGGTCCGCTGGTTGCACCACTGCATACTGCACCATGCTGTAGTAATTATGATTATCATCATGCTGCCCATGTCCATGATCTTATCCATCATCATGCTGCTCAAACTAATGTGCATCATCATCACGTTGCTGCCTTTGCTTCATGTATCGTTGTGCTTACCATGCACATATCATCATGCTGTATACAAATATCACTGAGCTATTCTCAACATCATGGATCTGCACCCATCTGATGTATACTCAATGACTCTTATGCTACTCTCATCATAGAGCATTACATTGCTACCCCAAATATGCTGAGAATGACAGATCTGGTCTTCTCATTGTAATATACTCCTATGCTGAGTTAGTACTGTTGTAGGGTTTCATAGATCTTCTTTGTCACAGGAATACGTTGATTACATGTGCCAAGAATTTCCTCACCGAATCCTTATCTCATCATAGAGTCACAGCAAGACAGTAATACTTGATGCCCTTAGACAAATTCTACTATCTTCTTCCAGCAGCTTCAAGCTTTCACTGTGGATCGATGTCTGCGGTCTCATTACAACAATTCCACTTCTGTGAAATCTCAAAACCAACCGAATATTTTTATGCGTGAGGTTTATGCTTTTATGGCTGCGTGAACAGATCTTCCGGACAGCATATGAGAGCTCCAGTGACTGCATCTATAATTGTTCCATTGACTGCATGTTATGACCCTTGACTACGTTCATGACATGACTGTGTGTTCTGGGCAGCGTATAACCTTTGATTGCATTCACAACACGACTGTTCTGGGCAGAGTATAACCTGCGTATATATGACTGTTCTTGCGTATATATATTTACAACGGAATATGCGTATAACATAACTGTTCTGGGCAGCGTATAACATGACTGTTCTTGCGTATATATTTACAGCGGAATATGCGTATAACATAACTGTTCTGGGCAGCGTATAACTTGTGTATAACATGACTGTTCTTGCGTATATATTTACAGTGGAATATGCGTATAACTGTTCTTGGCAGCGTATAACATGACTGTTCTTGCGTATATATTTATGATTAGCGTATAATGCTACAACATGTATATATCTCTATAGATGTGAATATATGTTGCCATTGCTACGTTGAAGGAGTCTCCATTGACTGCGTAGATTAGGGCCTGCGTGCCTCGTATTAGGTCTTTGTCTGCTGCTCATCCTCATATGCCTGCGGCTTCCTGCGGTTAGGGCATCACCCTTGGCCCAACGTATCTGTTGGTTCTCTCCTTCCAAAAACCCAGACGTGGAGAGGAGATCACCTCAAGAATACATGTGCAAATGACTTCAAATCCTCATATGTTTATACTAAAAGTGTAGAGGTTGAATAAACACGTCGGTTGGGCTTCTAGAGCCTACATATGTGCTGGTCGGCTTGACTATAATTACATAAACAAAATAAATTCATATCTCCATAAATACTTATCGGAATTGGGTGATCTTTGGATCAATCCTACACCTCTCGATGAGAGGGATCCAATAAAAATATCAGCTGCCATAAATAAGCCGACCCACATGGAGTTTGGCCCTAGTTTCCAATTTAACACTCCCTCTCAACTAGGGAGAACTCCATCCATTGATCCATAAGTCCGATTGTACTAACTCTGCCATCAGTGCCCTGCACCGTTATGCCCAACTCTACTCAGCTCTGTTGGCTTTGCACTGCTCTTCTCAGCTCTACTGGCTCGGCTCTGCTCTTCTCAGCGCTGCTGGCTCTGCTAGCTCTGCTTTTCTCAGCGCTGCTGGTTCTGCTGGCTCTGCTCTACTCAGCTATGCTGGCTCTGCTCTGCTCAGCGATGTTTGCTCTGCTAGCTCTGCTCTGCTAAGCTCTGTTGGCTCTGCTATGCTGGCTCTGCTCTGCTCAGCTCCACTCAGTGCTGCTGGCTCTACTCTGCTCTGCTTATGTCCGCTGAACTATGAAGAAGAAGAATTGATCGAGAATGAGTCATATCATTCTCCACTAACCCGAAGTTAGTCTCAGAGTGCGTACCACTGGTCCCAGACCAGTCTCAACTGACCCAAAGTCAGCGTCATAGTAAGTATGACTTTCACTGGTCCCAGACCAGTACTGCACTGACACGAAGTCAGTCTCGGAGTATGTACCACTGGTCCCAGACCAGTCTCAGCCGATCCGAAGTCAGCATCATAGTATGTACAACTCCTACCACTGGTCCTAGACTAGTATCATTGATCCCAGATCAATGGAGGACATCCTAGCGTAGGGAGTACGGTAGATACAATGATGCGTCCATCGGTACTACTATGGTCCCTAACTTCATTTCCCTGCTCATTGATCAGATGAGAGGTACTTCCCATGAGTCCCAGACTGCATGGGTAGGATGCCTCGACAGGAGATATTAATCAATCCTGTCCTCACAGGAGAACACATCAATCCTACTACAA
This sequence comes from Pinus tabuliformis, assembly GCA_031772625.1. Classification (NCBI taxonomy): domain Eukaryota; kingdom Viridiplantae; phylum Streptophyta; class Pinopsida; order Pinales; family Pinaceae; genus Pinus; species Pinus tabuliformis. The sequence continues at coordinate 72,854,590 of CM062805.1, forward strand.
TCGCCATGGAGAACACATCAATGCAAGCTGCCATGGAGAACACATCAATCTAGGCCTCACAGGAGAACACATCAATCCTGCTACAATCGCCATGGAGAACACATCAATCCAGGCCTCACAGGAGAACACATCAATCTTGCTACAATCGCCATGGAGAACACATCAATCCAGGCCTCACAGGAGAACTAATCATCCTGCTACACAAGAGAGCGAATCATCTTGTCCCACAAGAGAGCGAATCATCTTGTCCCACAAGAGAGTGAATCATCTTGTCCCGGAAGAGAGCGAATCATCTTGTTTCAGTGCGCACCACCAGGGGAGGGTGAGTCACCCTGTGGTCGTATGTTGCTCCAGTAATAATCGCAAGCCCTCAGAGCTGCCAGAGCTCAATGTATGCAACATACAGGACCCTTTTACAAAGGTCTCTCGACGACTCCAAGTCGTTCGGGAAAATCACAAATTTGATCTTTCCTCAGGGCTATGTCCTGTACATCATCTCAGTGTGATGGAGCCTCCTTGATCATTGACTTACCATATCCCAGATAAGGCAGTAATTGATGTCTATTTGCTGGAGAAATTGTCAAATACGGGATTCCTCGATAATTGAATCCCATCTCTGGTTGTCACAGAGATTCACAGTGGTATTCATCATGTGTACAAACAGCTCACTGAAGAGCTTTAGCAACCAGACTGCCTCACAGAAGGCCATAATATCAGCAATGTATTCTGCCTCGGTGGTGCTCAGAGTCACCGACTTCTGCTTCCTCCGCTCTTTTAGGATATCGAGGCAGACAGCACTGAGAAGTGCTCTAGTGATCCTCCATACTGCCTGCCCACTCATCATTCGAATAATCATGTGGTTTCATATTTTCGGCAGTGTATCTCAATTCATGAGAGATTGTGCCCTGAAGATATCTTAGAAGATTCTTGGCACCAATCTAGTGAGGCTCAACCAAATATGAGCTCACCATGCTAACTGCAACACAGATGTCCGGACGGAGGTTCTCCAAGAACATCAATGCAAATGAGTTTATGAAACTCAGAGGCATTTCCCAAATCTGGTCCGACATCATTACCATATAACTTCTGAAAGTTAGGATCCTCGAGGCAGTCACAAGCTTGCAGCTTATCTTCTCGCATTCAGAGTTCAACTCCCTCTGTCTCCTATAAATGAGAGGGTCTGCACTTGTCAGACATAGGTGCCGGTACGATAGGTTCATCATCCACAACCTTCGAGTAATGGTTTGGATCGATTTCACTCCTAGTGAATCTTAGCTGCATTGGACAGCTATCAATCCTCTCATACTATGCCCGAGGTGTTTTTCTTCAAGCCATAGAGGGCTTTCTTCCGCCTGTATACATGAGATTCCTTGATCATGATTCTGAAACTCCTCAGGTTGTTCCAAACTTGTGAACCAGCTGTATGAGGGGAATGGTCCCCTTATAATATTTTCCTTCTGTACATTTCAGACATGTACCTGCATTCTTCTTTTGAATTCAGGCATCCTAGTCACCATCTGACTCATAGACCTTCGGTGCTGAGTCAATGGACATGGTCCCCAGTGGACTTCCTGCAACTTGATACAACCCTGAACCAAAAAAAAACATCTTTAAAAGATCTATTTTCAAACACGTACCTTTCCATCGATAAGTGCCACCTTGTAACCTTTGACTTCCATTTCCGAGATGGGCATCAGGTTCAATCAGGTACATAAAAGAGATTTTGGGGTTCCTTGCTTTCGTGGAAGAGTCGACCATTGTCTTTGATGACCCGCATCTCTGTCATACGGGCACTCCTTCGCATAAGGGCCGAACTCATAACCAAGACATCTACCTTTCCTTCCTACCCTTAGATATGAACTTCCCAATGAAGTGATGCCATCAGAAGTTTTGTTGCGCCATTCTAATAACATTCTCTGCTTCAACTTCACCCTAGGTGAATTATGAGGAACCCATTGATCCTTCTGTCTTGTCCCAACTATCTTCGATGATTGCTCTTTCACTCTTGCTTGGGCATTGTCTTCACCTCAGCTCTGATACCATGTTAATTTTTGGTATGTTCTATGCTAGAGCAATTTATTTAAAATTTCACAGTTAGCAATCACATCAGCATTACGATAAACTGTAGATAGAACATAAATATAATATGCAGAAGACAAGCCAAGACAAGAGGACACAAGATATGGCGCAAGCCAGGGACAAACCCCACAATGTGTGGGGAAACCCTTTAATCAAATCTTCTTTTATCTTCAAAGTTCAACAGAGAAAGAGAGAGAGAGAGAGAGTACAATTACAACAGAAGTCAACAATTTGACTTGTCTAGATCTAGCATAGATCCTTTTGTATAATGATGAGATCAGTTGAAGACATTGTGCTTCAACTGATTCTCAAGGTGACTCCTTCACCTATCATCGTGCTGCTTTGGTCCGCTGGTTGCACCACTGCATACTGCACCATGCTGTAGTAATTATGATTATCATCATGCTTCCCATGTCCATGATCTTATCCATCATCATGCTGCTCAAACTAATGTGCATCATCATCACGTTGCTGCCTTTGCTTCATGTATCGTTGTGCTTACCATGCACATATCATCATGTTGTATCCAAATATCACTTAGCTGTTCTCAACATCATGGATTTGCACCCATCTGATGTATACTCAATGACTCTTATGCTACTCTCATCATACAACATTACATTGCTACCCCAAATATGCTGAGAATGACAGATCTAGTCTTCTCATTGTAATATACTCCTATGCTGAGTTAGTACTGTTGTAGGGTTTCATAGATCTTCTTTGTCACAGGAATACGTTGATTACATGTGCCAAGAATTTCCTCACCGAATCCTTATCTCATCATAGAGTCACAGCAAGACAGTAATACTTGATGCCCTTAGACAAATTCTATTGTCTTCTTCCAGCAGCTTCAAGCTTTCACTGTGGATCGATGTCTGCGGTCTCATTACAACAATTCCCCTTCTGTGAAATCTCAGAACCAACCAAATATTTTTATGCGTGAGGTTTATGCTTTTATGGTTGCGTGAACAGATCTTCTGGACAGCGTATGAGAGCTCCCGTGACTGCATCTATAATTGTTCCATTAACTGCATGTTATGACCCTTGACTACGTTCACGACATGACTGCGTGTTCTGGGCAGCGTATAACCTTTGATTGCATTCACAACACGACTGTTCTGGGCAGAGTATAACCTGCGTATATATGACTGTTCTTGCGTATATATATATTTACAGCGGAATATGCGTATAACATAACTGTTCTGGGCAGCGTATAACAATACTGTTCTTGCGTATATATTTACAGCGGAATATGCGTATAACTGTTCAGGGCAGCGTATAACATGACTGTTCTTGCGTATATATTTATGATTAGCGTATAATGCTACAGCATGTATATATCTCTATAGATGTGAATATATGTTGCCATTGCTACGTTGAAGGAGTCTCCATTGACTGCGTAGATTAGGGCCTGCGTGCCTCGTATTAGGTCTTTGTCTGCTGCTCATCCTCATATGCCTGCGGCTTCTTGCGGTTAGGGCATCACCCTTGGGCTAGCGTATCTTTTGGTTCTCTCCTTCCAAAAACCCAGACGTGGAGAGGAGATCACCTCAAGAATACATGTGAAAATGACTTCAAATGCTCATCTATTTATACTAAAAGTGTAGAGGTTGAATAGACACGTCGGTTGGGCTTCTAGAGACTACATATGTGCTGGTCGGCTTGACTATAATTACATAAACAAAATAAATTCATATCTCCATAAATACTTATTGAAATCGGATGATCTTTGGATCAATCCTACACCTCTCGACGAGAGGGATCCAATAAAAATATCAGCTACCATAAATAAGCCGACCCACATGGAGTTTGGCCCTAGTTGCCAATTTAACAAAATCACCTACACATGTCACCAAACTTGTTCCACCTTTAGGTATAAGTAAATCTATGTTATTTTTTTAGCTTTTAATCATAAATCCATTCCGAATACTTGAAACTAACAACTTTGGAAAATACTAATGTCACCACATATGAACATGAAAATGGAGGCTAATGTAAGGGTATAGAGTTGCGAAATGTGAGTGAAACAGTGGCAATGAAGGTAAGAATGTATGAAATTTTGAAGACATTTTGGAGGCTCAACATTGTGCATAGAAATTTTCATACAGTTCTCACTATGATTAAGGTACACTTACATCAAGTGTTTTATTGCATGAGAGATTTGGGCACTTGAACTATAAAAACCTTCGTTTGTTGAAGAAAAATGGTGTTAGTAGTTTTCAACCTATTCTTATGAAAATTAAGCAATGTGATGTTTGTACCTTAGGAAATCACAACAAATAGTCTTTTCATGATTCTCATTTCAGAGCACATAGAAAAATTGAACTCAATTCATTCTGATTTATGTGGCCCAACACCTATTCCTTCTGCAAATGGTAATAAATATATGATGACATTTATTGATGTTTACACCAGAATGTGTTGGGTTTATTTATTTAAGAAAAAGTTATGAAGCTTTTGAAACATTCAAGAACTTTCATGCATGGATTGAAAATGATGCATCTCATATTGGCTCTATTCATATTGATAATGGAAAATAATATACTTCAAATTAATTTGAAACCTATCTTTGCTAGCATGAGATCAAACATCAAACAATCGTTATAATCTCCAATAGAATGGAGTAGCTGAAATAATGAGCATGACAATCTTAAATATGGTATATGCCATGATGTTTTTCAAGAATTTTAAGTTGATGTTTTGGGATGATACAGATCTATGTGTTTTGTATATAAATAATAGGTGTCCATCTCATCCTATCAAAAAAAGACTCCCTATGATAGGCGGTATGGCCACATTCCTTCGGTGAGACACCTCACGGTTTTTGGTTCCACATCTTATGCCTTCATTCCTAAGCAATAGAGAAAAAATCGATGCAATGAGTCGCAAATGTATCTTCTTGGGGTACTCAAATACCTCCAAAGCATACCGTCTCTATGATGAAGTGAGTAAGAATTTTTTAATATCTAGAGATGTGATCTTTCTTGAATCTTCCAAGGCTGACAATGTTGTTGAGTGACAACTTGATCACTTGGATAAATTTGGACATGAAAATTATTTTCAAGAGTTTGATAATGAGATTCCACATATTTAAGGGGTGGTTCCTATACTGGATAAATATGTGGAATATTCTTCTAAAGCACTCTCTCCCCCGCATGAAGCTCCAATCAATGATCAAGATGACACTTTGAGAGATATTATTGACATAGTTTGGAGGATAAATCTTGATTTAGCCCCATCTCAAAATGGTCCTCCAAAATGGCTGACAAATACACTTGAAAGTGTTCATCCTGATGAGGTTGGAAAGACAGGAACAAGAAGCTCAAGCAGACATAACGGAGGTGATGTATATAATCTTGATTCATCTGTTGATATGGGTGTTTCTTATGATTATGAACTAAATTTGTCTATAGATTTCGAACCAACTTCCTTCAAAGAAGCTACTTCTCATGATGAAAGGAAAGAAGAAATGCTAAAAGAATATGATGCTTTGATAAAGAATGACACCCGGAATCTGGTTGATCCTCCATTGGGAACCAAACGAATTGGCTGCAAATGGGTCTTCAAGAACATGTATAAATTATATGGCTCACTTGACAAGCTTAAAGTTAGGCTTTTGGCAAAATGTTTTGCACATAAGGAAGAGGTTGATTATGAGGAAATCTTTCCCCCAACAACAAAATGGGCTACCATCCAGACACTATTTTTCTTGGCAGCTCAGAACGGTTGGAAAGTCTATCAAATTGATGAAAACATTGTTTTCTTGAATGGAGATCTAAAAGAGAATTTTTTTATGTCCCAACCAGAAGGATTTGTTGTGAAGGTCCAGGAACACAAAGTATGCAAGCTTATAAAATCATTGTATGGCCTCAAGAAAGAACTGCGAGATTGGTATGATAAGTTAACCAAGCATATTCTAAAACTAAATTGCAAACATTATGATCTTAACGATACAACGTTGTTTGTCAAGAAAGTTTGGAAAATGGTTGTATATATTGTGGTGTATGTAGATGATATTTTGATGACAGGGATCAATGAGAACTACATTTCATCCATAAATAAAGAAATGTAGAAAGGTTTTGAAATGACAGATTTGGGCTATGTTCTTTACTATCTTGGTATTGAAGTAACTCAACATCCAAAGTTTATATTCCTCTCTCAAAAGAAGTACATTGGAGATCTGTTGAATAGGTTTGGCATTGATGAGTGCAATCCTTTGATTAATCCAATGGAACAGAACTTAAAGCTCACATCCACTAAAGGAAAATAATTTGAGGATAGAATAAAGTATAGATAACTTGTAGGAAGTCTTAACTACGTGACTACTACCATACCAGACATTTCATTTGTTTGTGGAATCCTCTCCAGGTTTATGCAAAATCCTTGTGAGGGTCATTGGTCTACTGCAAAAAGGGTTATCAAGTACTTGATGGGAACTCAAGACTTTGGACTCAAGTATACATAGGTGGGTGACTTTGGCTTCATTGAATACTCTGATTCAGATTTCAATGGAGATAAAGAAACTGAGGTATCTACTTTGGGTTATGTTATAAGTCTTGGATAAGGAATTGTCTCATGTAGGTCACGTAAATAGTCAGTTCCAGCAGATTCCACAACTTAGTCAAAATATGTGGTAGCCGCTGAAGCAACAAAGGAAATTGTGTGGCTCAGGAAAATTATGGAAGATTTGCAGGAGAAACAAGTGCATTCAAATCCTCTTTTGATTGAAAATACTTCTACAATGAAGTTGGAAAAGAACCCAAAGTTCCATGATTGAACCAAGCACATTAATACAAAATATTCTTTGATTCTACTTCATGTTGAGGCTAAGACAATCCACATATGACGTTGTTCCACAAATGAGCAGATTGCAGACATCTTCACCAAAGCACTTGGAAGGGAAAAGTTTGAAATATTTAGAATGATGCTTGGACTCACCATCATCACTTCAGATTAAGGGGGGGAATGTTTGCACCTAATCTGAAAAGATTGGGATTATTGTAATATTGTAAATAGTTTCAGTTATACATTAGAAAAAACCAAGAGACCTTGGAATTGGAATCCCAAGAGTCCACTCCTGCATATGTTCATGATCTGGCTAATTCAATAAACAATTTATTCGTGGAGTTACCCTCTTGGCTTAACATTTATCAACAAAATTACATAAATGTCTTATGTGCTTGGACTCATCAAATTTAATTTTATTGCAATCTTTAACATAATTTTAGGCTTACCACAATAGAAACATCCATCGTCCTCTTCATATAGGTATTTTTCCTTGGTGGTGTTATGCCTTGCTGTGGTTTTAACTGTGACTTGCCTCTCTTGTTCTTGTCCCATGAACTTATTTTCCATGGTTGCTTCCCTTTGGATACAATGCTAGATACAAACTTTGATTTTTACCAATGATATTCTTCTTTCTTTATTCTTCTTGTAGGATAATACCTATCAATTCATCAAATGTATGAGCCTTTTCTTTAGCTATGAGTCCATTGATGAACATATGGTAATCATCCAACATCTCATTTATTATAATTATGACTAAATCACTGCTAGAAATCTTTTCAGCAGTAGCACCAAGCTTATCATAAATTTCTTTGATTTTAGAAAGAAAGTCACTAATGTTTTCATTTAGCTCCATCTTAATTGAGAGAAAACCTCTTCTTTAAAAATAACACAGATTGATATTTCAAGTTTCATACAACCTTTTAAGTGTTTCCTAGGTTTCTAGAGAAGTATTGTAATCCATGATATGTGAAATATTGTTTTCCTTTATAGACATTCTCAAGAGTACCTTGGTCTTGGTCTCTGTATGCTCTCAACCCTCAACTGAAGCTACTGGTTTGTTTTCAGCTTCTAATGCTATTGGTTAAACACTGTAGCCTTTCACTAATGTTTGCATCTTAAACTTCCAATTTGTATAATTTTCTCTATCTAACTTTGTGTACTCATTTAGATATAAATCCACTCATAGATTTTCTAAATTGAATAAAAAACAGATCCATACCAAAAAAAATAAAAAAAAATATGGAAACAGATCCCAATAGAATACATATATATAGAAAAGCTCTGTTTTAAAAAATTATGATCTTGCCCCTAATAAGGTTGAAGGGGTTCTTATTCTTATACTTAGACTTGTCCCTTCCCGACTTTAACAATGGATAAATAATATAGTAAATTTTTAATTAATTTAGAGCAAGGTAAACTTTTAATTACACATTCTCATGGATCCGGAATTCGCACAGAGAATGGTTGAGTTTAAGGTGGTGAAACCACCCGACGCTCAAAACGTTATGCCGAAAATGGAGGAGATTTTTTTTGGCAATATGTTGGCGTGGGTCTACCATACGGTTGGGGGTTGTCGACGCTACCTTAATGGACTAAGCTATTTTACTGGAAAAGGGATATGTATTTTTATCGAAAATGTGTTCATAACATAATAATAATGGAGCGAGTTTTTTTAATGTTTATTTTCACTAAAACGTCTTTATGGTTACAAATTTCATATGTATGTAATAAAAAATTTAAATGAATTTTTTTTTTTTTCATGTTTTAAATTGTATATTAAATTTAATAAACAATTAGAACGTTTATCTATTTTTAAGTTAATTTTTATTTTTAAAATAAAATATAAAAACCAAAATTAATATAAAATTTTAGTTTATATATTATTTAATTTTGATAGATTATTACGTAAAGTATTTTAAAAAAATTTGAGCAAATGGAAGAGGGAAGATGAGCTAAGGTTGTCTTTAATGACATATTGTGCAAAAGAAAAAAGATCTGGATGTAGCAAAATAACAAATGGTTTAGTAAATGGGGTATTTACTTGAACAAGTGTCCCATAAACAGTAAAGAGATAAAACCTTCTGTTATGAATAAGTTTCACAAACGTATTTGGGATAAGGAACTAGGGAGAAAGAAAAAATACTATATTGAAGTGTTTAATCCCATTCATAATCATCAACAAAAAGTGTACATAGAGGCCAATATTTCTTGGAGAGCCAAAATTCTTATTTCTCAATTAAGGACTAATTCTCATAAACTCCATAGTGAAACAGGGCGCTAGAAAGGGCCAAAGGAAGTGTGCGAGGAAAAAGTATGTATTTTTTGTTCTTTTGGAAAGGTGGAAACAAAAAAGCATATCATTTTAGAACGTGAGGCCTTCAAAGGGAATAGAGAAATTTATGTAAATATTCTCGCAGTTAACTCTTGGGATAATCTATTTAGCAACGGGTTTGTCGAGAAGCTTTGAGCGTTTATTGTGAGGCTTCACAGGAAAAGGGTTTCATACATCAACCAGATGAAGAAGCAATATGTCCCATAGGTTATCTTTAGCCTCGTGGATGTTAAAATAATTTTCCTTCTTTCTTTCTTTCTTTTCTATATAATTACAACTACCACAATATTTTGTATGGTGTAGGTAGTGAGACGACAATTGGAGGTGGGCATGAGGATCTTCTGACCTCGCAAGAGTGGGAGGGGATGTGCTTAGCAACCCCACCTAACCCTCTCAACAAGCGAATTATTGCCATAAGGTAACGACTCTCCTTGATTGAATTATAATTCCAATATGACAACACCACCTCCATATTATAAGCCCCATGCAAAGTGAATTATGGAAGATTAGCCCTTGTATGCATCCATGATTTTCTCCAAGTTATATGATATTGGGAGTTCATTTTTATGCTTATTGATATTTAGAGTGGTCAAAATCTTCAGCACATCCTCTAGGCTCCTTTGTCTTAATTTTTGTTTTAGTCAGTTGTTTCCTTCTTGAACCATATCAAGAATGGGTGTGCACTGATTTCCTTCTTTGGTTCTCCCCTTTCCTTCTATAATTTCCTTCTCATCTCCCTCTCATCATGTTGAGCATTTTTCAGAACTTGTTGTTTGATCTCCAGAGAATTCCCTATTCTAATCTAGTTTCCCTCTTTAATAATTTGGTTCTTGATTGTCACTCCCTCTGTGTCCTTTCCACCCTCACCACTAGCCTCTCTCTCAAAAGCCTTTGTCATCACTTTCGAGGGTTGACCATGTTGCATCCGTGTACGAGGTATCGACGAGGGGTTATGTATTTTGAAGTTAGATGAGACTCTTGTGATCCTTATAGTGCAAAATCCTTGACTAGGCACCACCACACTCAAATGACACCAAAAATTCAAATTGAGCTCACTGATGAAGAGAGTGATATTATTGTAGATTGAGGATGTCTACTTGACACTGATATATTGGAGGAATTTGTGGCCTAGGTACCTAATACAGGTCACACTTAATGAAGGAAAACAAATGTCTCCACACCATGAATTTATATAGGCACCTGAAGACATTACTAGGTAAATTTTTATTGGACAAATATGATGCAAAAGGTAAAATTACTCTCATGCTCAATGAGCTACAATTGTACATAAAAACGTTGAATTCGTGCATAAAGAAGATAGAAGATCATCCTAACCTCCTACTTGGAAAGGATAACTATTTTAGAACGTGAATTGTTATCATTTTTTTATTCCTTTTCTTTTATTATCATTTTGTTTAAATCATAATATTTTAGTTACTTGATTACACAATAAAATGAAGACTAAACATTTAACTCATTTTGACCTCTCATAATAGGTTGGCTTTGATATGGTTTCTCTAATAACAAATGAGGACAAACAAAAAATTACACATGGTATATTACTTAAAGTTACTTTAAAAAAATTAGTCAATTTTTACAAGTAACCTGACATAATAATAAGAGTGATACGAGGAAAACTTCACAATTAAAAATGCCTTAGCTATTAATGGGATATTTTCTCTTAAACACTATGAATAAAATAAAATAATCATATTTAGGCCGATAGGCCTTTCCTATGCATCAACTTTTCGTCAACACTTTTACTCTGATCCGTTAGATCAGATGAAACACTTTCAACCGTTGATCTGAACCAGAAAACAAAACAATGGAAAATCAAGAAAGCACGGAAAGTCAAGAAAGCACAAAAGTTCAAAAAAGATTCTATGCAAAAAAAATCAAAAAAGCACGAAAAAGATCATAAAAATCAAAGATCGAAAGAAAAAAGCTCAGAAAAGCAAAGATTTTTGAGGATTTTTATTTTTATTTTTATTTTTTAAATGCAATGTATTATTAATTTATTTTTATAATTTAATTGAAATATAAATTTTAAATTTTAAATTTAAAAATTAGTTTAGATTTATTTTTAGTTGTAAGTTTATTATGTGTTAAGAGGGATTTTTTTTTTGAGGTATTGATTTTTTAAGAGTGAAAAGAGATTTGATTTTTTTTGGCATTTGGTAGATGTAGAGTTAAAATGAATTTAGATTAGTTTAAATATTAACCTTTAAATAACTCACATTAGAGAAAAATACCATGGGAAAAAATCATAGATTAAAAATATAGATTAATTAATTAATTAATTTTTTTTGTTAATCCCCATATTGCTTAGTTTATGACTCTCTTAAATTATTTTTGGTAATATGAATAGGATTAAACCTTAATATTAATATAATATTATATATAATAATATTCATTAATAAGATTATATAGGGCTATGAATCCTTTCTCACCTGAGGGGGGATGTGAAAAAGAGAGTGATGAGGGTTCCGTCGGCAGGAGGACTCGAACCAGGGCAACCTAGGCCATCGGCCTAGGGTGCTGCAAACTAGACCTCATTTTGGATGACGAAGACTAGGAGGTACAGGGTGGGTCAACAGGTTTTCTGTGGAGATGGTCCATACAATGGCCATGTAGGCTATGGGTTGGATCCGGGGTGCTCAATCTGCAAGGATCCCAAGGAATATGTTTACTGGGACAAATTTCATCCAACTGAGAGGGTACAGTGGATGATTGCAAAGGAGGTTTTGGGCGGGGATTCTTCCTTCGTTTCTCCCATGAATCTTAGAGGCTTGATCCAGTACACAAACCCCACCCCTTCCCCCTTTGATCCTTTGTTTACGTAATAGATTATACCCTAAATTATTCATTAATCGAGCATGTCCAAAGGTATGAATCAACAATCCAACTGTATATATTTGTGATGCTTACTGGTGCAAATTTTCATTTTTTCACAAACGCATAATAGCGAATAGATTTACCTTAAATTATTCAACGTCCAAAGATATCAATAAACAATCCAGCTGTATAGGTATATGTGTGACGTTTACTGGTGCAAATTTTAATTTTTCACAAAAGCAGAATCGTTGTCAGGGTTTACCGGGAAGAGTTGTCGCAGTGTAGGCGACCAGGCTGATTGAACCAATATCTCTTCTAAAAAAATTCAACAATTCCAATTTAATAATCCTATTGGCCTCTCTTTGTACCTTTTGGGACAATTGCTAGTCATAACCATTGAGTACTTATTTTATGTTTTAACCAACGACGCCAACTATCCCTCTTCGAGGATGTGCATAACGCGACTAATTTTTATAATGGCGGGGTCCAAAATGTTGCAGATTAGTAAGTTCCCATAACTTCTGTTCCCTTGAACGGACGTTTCAGATAAGCAACAATTTATCTTTCATTTTTATTTTATATTCAGTTGACAGTTTATAGAAATTTCAAGTACTTACTTCATTTATCCACCCAACGCAAAATCCGCCAAAATTGTGTGAGAATCTCTTTACATGAAATGTGGAAAACCCATTACATCAAAAGGATAGGATTGGGTGAAGGTCGGCGTAAAATTAACGTCAATGGATTGCAGTATCGCTGATATCCCATTTTCAAGCGTCCCTCCGAAGGCCCCATTGCAGCAAAAGTCCGAGAAGGTTGAAGAAAGAAATATTTAGAAAATATTTAGAAAAAGGCCAATTAAACTTCTGATAATAACAAATGAGGACAAACAAAAAATTACACATGGTATATTACTTAAAGTTACTTTAAAAAAATTAGTCAATTTCTACAAGTAACGTGACATAACAAGGAGCCACTGCTGTGGCGGTAGTCCCTGCCGGTTAACAGAACATTTTGGTTAGTTATTATCATGAGATTTAAATTGCCTTATCATGAGAGATGGTCTAACCTACTATGATAACGACAAATGACAAATCCATAAAATGATAATGTCCAAATATAAGTGTAGGATAAATGTCTAACTGGACCCTCAAAACATGTACAACCTAAACATTAAAAACAGAGAAAATTGGTTTTGAAGCATAAGCACTAGCAGTGGAATCCAAATTCAAAATAAAATCCAGTTCCTGTTTATCAAAATCGTTCTGTCATTTTTGTTCCAAAATACATTTATGTCAAGTCAAAGAAATGCCACTTTATATGTTGGATAAAGAAGTATTCTATCACTACAATGTCAAATTTTCTGCCGCAACATTTTTGGCAATTACAGCACTTCATTCCAAGTCTCCATGTTTCAAAAATTTCAGTTGAAGGGGATCCCATGGAATTTGCAGAAATTTATGCTTCTTTATAAGAGCTTAGCTGCGGAATTTTGACAATACCATTTCCAGACTTTCCTAGAATGGCTGCAACTGCGCGTTCAGGTATTACAACTTCAACTGTAGTTTTTGTGATAAGCTCACCAACGGCTCTGACACTGCCAAAGATGATATACAATGTCAGGGACATTAGTACAAAAATGTTAATCAGCAAAACCCCCATGATAGCAGCAACCCACAAAATTTTGCAAATCTTGTGTAGCTTCCAAATCTGGCAGAACTCCCTTGACGAAGAATTGGCTCCTCAAACTGAGAGAAATTGCCAATACTACTTATATCCCGATTTGACTGAATTTTGAAACAAAGCATATAGTCAGTACTACAGGGGTAGCTATTTGCAGACAGATTTATGCTCAATTATCTTAAATAGAAATTTAATTGCATACGGTAGCCACGATTCTGCATTAGAAGCAAAGAATCTGCTTCTATTCTAAGAAATCAAAATCAAAAAGTACCAACAGAGGGACAGTAGAGGAATTCATGGAGTGCGCTAAATTACTAATTGTTCAAGAGTAGAATATAGATCGTCCAATCTATACACAACTTGGCAAATGCTGAGCACATTTTCAAAATCTTGGCAAATGTTGGAAAATGTCAGAGGAAAATCAAAAACTGCATACAAAATAGTGTTCGAGAGTCCAAACATTCTTGCGCTTCATCCAGTAAGTAAGTCAGAACTAGGGCAATAGATATTAACATGGGCTTTAATCGCCAAAAAGGGATATACCACGAGCAGATTATGTTAAGCTAAAATAAAGAAATCAGGTATATTTTCATAGTGATTTTGAATTTGGATGACGATTATCTTACCATAAAATCTGTTCATTGGCATATTAACGAAATAAAGGTTTGTTCTTGACAATGGATGCTTGAATCAAGCATTGGGCTGCATTTGTTTGCTTTGGAGTGCCTGAAATTTCAACCACTGCCTCAGATGTTCCTGGTCTAACTTCAAGAAGATTAACTTTGGCATGAGAAATCTGACCATACAAAGAAACCATGATCAATAAATAAATGGTCTTCATAGCAAGGTATCAACAATCGAGCTTGAATCACTAGCCATTTAACACATTGTTATTTCCTCTAGCATTGAAGCTAAATTTATCGTTAATCTCATACTGTTGCCATGTTATCTCATGGCGGCAAAACAATATTCAAAATAGAAAACTCATAAGGTATACAAGAACCAGTATGTGGCAACAGTTTTAAATATACAGAACAGGTCGCGTCAAAAATTGATCCACTACAAAATTCTGAAAACGACAGAAACTCCCATTTGCTAAAATTCTGAAATTGAAACATGATGCATTGAAGCATACCAGAGCATAAATAATGTCGAATAGTTGATAACAGTCGTCAAAGACAGAAAAAACCTTGTTTTAATTAACAGTGGATGAAAATAAATAAAAATGTTTAAACAAAGCTGACCTTTGATGACCATGGGGCTGGTGAAGACTGCATAGTCGGATAGCTTGATGATGAATGACCAGAATCTTGAAACGGGATGCTAGAAGAGAAAGATGTACCAGGAGAGCGGTGTTCAAACCTTATTCTACTACTTAATGGTGCCACAGACGAAGAAACCATAGCACCAGTATTGTACTTTTCATGGTTTAAATTTTCTCGCAGTCTTGATGTTATCTGAACTAAAGCTTCTCGTGCAACCCTTATATCACGTACAATGTGGCAAAAGCTTGTTTAACATTAAAAAGAGTATTTGATCGACTAAAGTTGTATAAGAGTAAGACACATCCATAACATGACTTGTCTAACTTCAAGAAGATTAACTTTGGCACGAGAAATCTGAACATACAAAGAAAACATGATCAATAAAGGATCTTCATAGCAAGGTATCAACAATCGAGCTTCAATCACTAGCCATTTAACACATTGTTATTTCCTCTAGCATTGAAGCCAAATTTATCGTTAATCTCATACTGCTGCCATGTTATCTCATTGCAGAAAAAGAATATTCAAAATAGAAAACTCATAAGGTATACAGGAACCAGTATGTGGGAACAGTTTTAAATATACAGAACAGGTCCAGTCAAAAATTGATCCACTACAAAATTCTGAAAATCGCAGAAACTCCCATTTGCTAAAATTCTGAAATTGAAACATGATGCATTGAAGCATAGTAGAGCAGAAATAATGTCGAATAGTTGATAACAGTCGTCAAAGACAGAAAAAACCTTGTTTTAATCAACAGTGGATGAAAATAAATAAAAATGTTTAAACAAAGCTGACCTTTGATGACCAAGGGTCTGGTGAAGACTGCATAGTCGGATAGCTTGATGATGAATGACCACAATGTTGAAACGGGATGCTAGAAGAGAAATATCTACCAGGAGAGCGGTGTTCAAACCTTGTTCTAGTACTTAATGGTGCCACAGACGAAGAAACCTTAGCACGAGCACTGGACTTTTCATGGTTTAAATTTTCCCGCAGTGTTGAAGTTATCTGAGCTAAAGCTTCTCGTGCAACCCTTATATCACGTACAATGTGCCAAAAGCTTGTTTAACATTAAAAAGAGTATTTGATTGACTAAAGCTATATAAGAGTAAAACACATCCCTAACATGGCTTGTTCCAGCTTTCCAATCTTGACGAGATCTCTTTTAATTTGCAAAAACAATTTATTAGAAAGTGAGTATTGTATATACCTAAACCAACTGATCAGTTTTGAAAGCACAGCGAGGAAGGTCTTCTCTTTGTAATATTCTAATATTGGCAGCTGTTATGTGCCTCATTTCAGAAGTCACTGCAGCACCCCTTCCAATTAGACAACAAAATTTCAAAATAAGATCAAGCTGCTCAAAGGTACTTTATCACATGCAATCCTATTACTGGTTACAGAGCTGTATCTGCCATCAAACTTCACATTCACCCTAACTAGCTAAACATGACAATGCAGAAGGAGAGATCAAAACCGTGAGGCTACAAAGTCATAAACTTCTGAAATAAGGCTTGCAGTACCTGCTTTTCAATGAGATCTAATATAAACATTGGCTCAAAATATTCCACAGTGCTGAGGATGTAGGCAATTATGAGATGCCCATTGTCTTAGTATACAACAAAGGGGCAAAATGGTGCAAGAAAATGCAAACAACCGACTAAAAATTCTAGGCACGGGTTTCATAAAAACCTTTAAGTCCCCTTGCCGAAGTACTCCAAAGGTAGCTTCTTCATACATGACATTCTGTGTGAAGTGGACTTCAAATCATATAAAAAAAGAAATGGGTTGAGATAAACTTACTACTCTGAAATCCAGCATTGAGTCCGAGCAAGAATACCAATGGAATGAGTGGAAGCTACCAGAAATGTATATCGGCCATTCTGTCCTTCGTGCTTTGTAGATTGGAAACCATGTGACCATTCTTCAGATTGTAAATTGCAAACCATGTCAGCACTCTTCAGATATATGGCATATTCAGATGGTCTCTGGGATAAATTCTTTCCTGGTAGTGTTACCAGATTTTATGCAAAGCAGTTACCCTGTAGCATTCGTTTCGAAAATATAACTCTACGTTTGACTTTGAATCAGATGTGTTTAGGAACATGCAAAAAATTTAAGCAAATTGTACAGCTAACAGTAAACAGAAACATAGGTAAAATAAAACAAAACCTTTCCACCCCAAAACTTTGGTTCGACTTAGGTTATAATGCTATTATAATGAAAAATCATGTCGGTCAACCAACGGTCAGCAATTGATCGATCGCATATAGTCCCAGGGAGGGACTAATAATACCAAATGCATTATGCCATAATTCCATTTTCAAACAACATATATTCATTTTAAAGTCCATATAGTTTGGTGCTATTTATAAAGTCTAGCTTCAAGCATGTTGCAGAATGCGTTCGATCTCAAATACAGGACAGAAACAGAAACAGTACAAACAGACATGCATAAAGACTTTCCAGCCTTCTTTCCTGAATCGTTACCTACATTATGCAAGAAACAAAAACTAACATAGCATTCAACCATAACATAGGAAGAAACAGAAATGAGTAACCGATTCAATATACAATTTGTCATTTAACTTGAGTGGATAATAAGTGCCATGTTTAATCAATCTATGGAACCTTTGGTGTTTGCATTCAGCAGCTGTAGATACAAAATTATTGCTCATCTGATGTTGCATTTGCTGTATTCAATGATATAATTTAAACCAAACATGGTACCTTTTAAGATGGAGCAAAAATATAAATACAAAAGGTGGCAAGACAATCTCTGGTTGTCAAGCTTGAAGCATGATGCAGAATGCGTTCCATTCGAGATACAGAACAGAAACAGAAACAGTACAAACACAGATGCATAAAGACTTTCTAGCCTTTTTTCGTCAACCGTTGCGTTACATATTCTTTGTAAATGAGTCAAAATTGCAAGTCAAATACTTGTATTACAGTAAGAGCATAATATGAAGAAACATATTCATATTACTTTTGCATTTGTTGTGTACATGAAGGCCGCCATGTTCCTGGATTTTGTAATTTGTATAACAGATAGTTAGTTAGAATAAAATGATAACATTGTAAATTGAAGAGAGGACATATTTGAGACAAAACATGTTAAGGCATATGTTGATGTACCTTCCATTTGTTAGTTGACATGTAATAGCTCACTATCTTCATTGAGTGTGAACTTGCTCTGAATTTTGAAGTCACGTAACATGTAAACAGTGGTAGCTTTCTGTTGCAAATATGTTTCATATGACATTGATTTTAAATCAGGAAGTAAGTCATGTAATAAGGGCTCCCTGATAATGCACTGGACAAAGTTATTTGTAATGGATTCTATTACAGCATTTATACAATGCTTGTAGAGGAAAGGGCAATTATCATTGCATTGTGAACAGAAAATTGTTGCATTGGCTATTGCTATGGATGAATTCACTGGGGAGTTACAAATTGCACAAACAGGTTCGAAAGGAGTTGAATATGGATTTGTTGCGATCAGAATACCTTCGACCTATTTATAAAACATTCAAACGTTAATTTACATTATTACATGGCAATTGCAAAGGCAGTAAAAACATTATTATTGCTATACTTACAACATAGGTAGATGTAGTTAGTTTTCTGAGATTGTTCAGTGCATCTGTGTTAAGTTCAGTCATGAACATTGACTTTGATGCTCTGAATATTGTTTCTTTTGTGTTTACCTTTTTTGTTAAATTTTTGAAAAGGATGAGCGGAAAGTGTCCTTTTTGCAATTGTTTTTCCGTTGAAAGGAAAAATTGTTCATATGTGTCAAACAGTTGCAACTGCAAAAGAGAAATTGTTATCTATTGAAAAATACAAAAAGTAATATGCAAATACATTGTTCATATGCATTGAAAAATTGCAATTGCAACAGACAAATTACAAAAACTATAGACAAATTACAACAACTATATATTGAAGTGATGCATGTTATCTACTGAAAATTAGCAATAAGTAACATGCGAATACATACAGTTGCATTGTCGTTTTCAGAATCTCCATCTTTGATATGGAGTATGTAATGCAATCCAACTCGTTTGGCAAGTGTAACGGCTGCAGCGGTTGTGCCAATTGGGTACATTTCTTTTTTGTTTGCAAATTGCCTAATGGTTGTATTGGGAATGAAGCAATATTCTTTGCAAACTTCAGGTACAGTTTCTATGATACTTGATTCATTAAGAAAAATTATTTTGTCACAGTCACCGCGATCATAAACAGTTTTAGGCAATATCCTGAAATTTGTAATTGAGATGCTGTTGCCTTGCAAAATTTTCTGTTCATGTCGCTCCACTAAATGTTCAGGTACACTCAACGTTATAGTCATCATTCCTTGAGCATCTGTCAAATCAGCTCGTAATACTTGATGTGATTTGTTTGCTTTATCAAGGAATGCAGTATAGACAACCATTATGTCTCCAACAAATAGCTGCCCAATTTTACGACTATTGAGATCTTCAATTGATACTTTAATTGGCAGTATCTGTTTTTGCCTATTAAAATTGCTTAGTTAGAAATTGCTATAAACATTTGTACAATAGTATGTTTCTCCTAAAAACTGAATAAGTAGAAATAGATTAGAGTGTTGTGTTTCATATGCATACCTTTTTAATGTATCATTTTGTACATTTGTTGAATGAAGTTTGGTTGCGATTGTTTCAGTTGGACTAACACAAGCAAATGCACAGTTCAATATGATGTGGATATTATCACATGTATTTTGTGATAAGCAATCAATAAAGAAATTGTGATATGTAACCTGTACATGTCTTCTTGCTGCATTGTTTGGGGGGACTTACTACTAGTGCTTTCTTCACTCGTCCAAGATTTTCTAATTTATATACATTTAAATATAGATATGTAAAAAGAGAAGACATATATAGTAAACATTAATATTTTAAATAGAAAATAGCATATTTGTATAGTTGTCATACATACCTTTTCAAAGCAAGTGGTTGGTTTGCCTTTTCTAATTGAGTTATGCACTCTATTTCTTCAATTGTTTGTTTTCCTTTTTCAGGATTTATGCTATGTTATAGAATAGCAACATATATTTAGTTCAATTTGAAAGAGCATATAGAAGTAAACAGTTAACAAGGAACATTAAAACCATAGAACCATACATATGTAAAGATAGAATGCATATATAGTAAACATTAATATTCTAAATACAAATTGGCATATTTGTATAGTTGTCATAGACATACCTTAGTGAACATTATTATTCTAAATATAAATTAGCATATTTGTATAGTTGTCATAGACATACCTTTGCAAAACAAGTGGTTGGCTTGCCCTTTCTAATTGGGTTATGCATTCTATTTCTTCAATTGTTTCTTTTCCTCTTTGAAGATTTAGGCTATGTTATAGAATAGTAACATATATTTAGTGCAAATTAGAAGTAAAAAATGAACAAGAACATTAAAACCATAGAACCATACATATGTAAAAATAGAATGCATATATAGTAAACATTAATATTCTAAATACAAATTAGCATATTTGTGTAGTTCTCATAGACATACCTTTGCAAAACAAGTGGTTGGCTTGCGCTTTCTAATTGGCTTAAATGCATTCTATTTCTTCAATTGTTTCATTTCCTTTTTCAAGATTTATGCTATGTTATAGAATAGTAAGACATATTTAGTGCAAGCCAAAAGAACATATAAAAGTAAAAGTTGAACAAGAACAGAAGATCCATAAGAAAGGAAAGGCAAGAAGAATATACTCTGTTTGTTTATGTTCCATGTTGTTGTTCTTTTTTCTTGGTCATTCTGTTCAATTGAAAAGGGTTTTACTAGCAAAATCTGCATCCATAAATAGATGAGGTCATATCTGCAAATTTATGATAGGATACTTGTGTTGGTTAATTGAAAAGGGTGTCTTTGGCATAACTTGCATTGATGAATACACAACGCCATATATGTAAATGTACAATAGAATGCATAGTATGTATGATGTTATCATTTCGTTTAGTACAAAAAGAATATTGTAATATGCTTTAGCAAAATAGAAATGGTAAAACCAATGAGGTATTGCAAAAATGTCAAAATTTGCAATTTTGTAAACTGTTTCATGTGTATATCATAGCTGAAGGACAAGAGATATTGTATCATGGTCAGATCAATATATATCCAATACGAAAATTCTATATTTTATATTAGCTACATTTGCCAAAACATGGTAAATCAATGATTTATGCATGCTATTAGTTTTGTCAACTAGGAAATGAAGATTGTAGTTTTGCATGTAGGTTTCTAGCTGCTTTGTTTTTTGATTGCAATGTACCATATCAATATTGAAGTCCCCTAATATAACTATGATATTGTTTAGATCTAAGTGGTATGGATATTGTTTAGGTTTGCATGTGGCGATGCATATATATTGAGTATTGCAATTTGTAATGTGTGAACTTTTATTTTTGCAAGCAATGCTTCTACAAAGCAGTCTTCAAAATGGGTATGTTCAAGGATAATGATATTTTTCTTTATCAATATCATTACTCCATGCTTAATGCAACTTGAGATGTAATTGAAATTTTTGAAATATTCATTTTCCATACACAGCGACATATGTGTTTCTTGTAAGCATAAGATATCAGATTGCATTGTGTCATAATCCTTGCATACGTCAGTAAGATGTGCATGAAGATTGCGAGTGTTCAATGAAAGAATAAAGATGGATCGCAATGATTGTATTGATGAAGAGTCATATTCTAATTGCCATTGTGCAGTGGTTTGCAAACATTGCATTTCACAATTTACTTTTTGCTTGACCTTAAAATTATTGTGTTTAAGAGGATTAAGCAAATACAATGATTCTATGTTTCTGACACGTGATAGTGCTGTGTATACTAGGCCATGCACTTGTACTCTAGTAGGGTCGAATGCAAGCCTATCCAAGGTTAAGCCTTGTGATCTATGTATTGTGCGTGCACATGCAAGTTGAATTGGAAATTATTTCCGTATTTTCAATGGGGTCATCTTTGATGTCATAGGCATTGCTTTTGATATTCGCAATATTGGTGTCCAATCATGTGCTATGTCTAAAGTATACAAATGAGCTAGTTTTCTAGATTGTCGGTGACCAATATTAGGGTCATGGAACTTAATCCATAGAACATCGACCTTATATGTATGGGTATATGCTTTAACTATTCCATCTGCACCATTCACTAGCCCATCTGGTGCATCATAATTGCAAGCATACATTTCAACTAACATGTTCAACTTTATCAGAAGGTGCGGAGGCAAAATAGCTGTATGTTGATGGGTTGGGAAATTGCCGTTATTCTCCTCATTTTCATCAATTGCATTAATTAAAATTTCTTTGCCAGGCATCAACATTAACATTTTCTTGTTATGCATTGCAACATCTTTGTTTTTGTAAAATAAATAGGGAAATGTCGGATCATTTGGTACAGGGCGCATGCAACTTGTATTCATATATGTTATATCATCAGATGTTTGACAATTTGTTCGCATTCTATTTAACACTGATATGAATCTCTTATTTGTTTGTCGCATAGTCATATGCAATTGGAAGCACTTGACATTATCCTTCCAGAAATCATGTGTTATTGTTTGATTGTTGATTCTTGGTTGTTCAAAAATAAGAGAGTCTTGAATAGGTTGTGCTTGATAGAAATCACCACAAAATATGATGTCAATGTTCCCAAAGTATTTCATTTGGACATGTTTTATGTTTCTGAATCTATTGTCAATAGAATATAAGAACTGACTTCCAATCATCGAGATCTCATCTATGAAAGCTAGCTGCAATTCTTGATATAGCTTTGATAAGTTGTCCAATACTTCTTTGCTCAGTGAGAACAGTTGAGACTTGTTAAAAGGCATTAGCAATGCAGAATGGATTGTTGTTCCACCTGCATTATATGCAGCTTTTCCTGTGTATGCTAATATTAGACCTTTTGGTTTCATAGGATCAGTTGTGTTTTGTGAATCATAAATTTGTATAAGCATTTGGAAAATCGCTTTTGCTGTGAGTGTTTTACCTACACCTGCTCCACATGTAATAAAAAGTTAAATTGGTTCCTTGGGGTTTTTCTTTTTTTTAATTGCAATGTCTTTTACAATTGCTTGTTGCTCTTTGTTCAAGATTCTTCTAAGTTTGTAATATTCATTTTTCTCCATTAAAAATGGATGGGCAGTAATTTGAAATCCAAGATTGATTTGTTTCTTCATTTCAAATTGTTTTGGAAATTGCAAGTCCAATTGCAGATCATATTCCTCATAATGGGAATTGTTCTCTTGGTTTCGCATATTCATTTGGATATTCATTTGGTTAGTATTCAAAGAACTAATTTGCTCATTTGTTGTAGTCTCTAAATCACCCCATGTCGGATTGATGTTATATGTAAATTTGGCTTCATTGGCTTGAATTGTTTTTTCATGTAATGTATATGCAGAGAGCCATGTAGGTAATTCTTGTTTCAATGTATTTTCACAATTTTCAAATGGCATATATAATAATAATTTCTCTCGACAAAAGTTTTCAATATCACTGTGTTTGTTATATTTGAAAAATCGTATAACATTTGGTTTTTTCCTTTTAGATATGGGTGTGCCATCTTTCTTGTAATTTGATACAAATTCTACAAGGCAGATTTTGCTAATGGAACTTGGCCGTCCAATGTAGTAGTCAACAATGGAATGGCACATAACATCTTCTGAATCGTCAGGTTCTTGTTTCAAAAGAATAGGCGGTTTAAGCATAAATGTGCGTTCATCAACTGGAGATGTGTTTACAAATATACATTCCCTTGAACTACAACTCAATGGAAATGAAAGTGCTATATGCACTGCTTGTTGAGCTGACATTTGCTGTAGATTGAGTAATGTATTTCCAAGTTTACGAATCATTTGCATAGCATCAATTTCATCTTTCTGATGCTCTTTGCGTATTCTTCTAAATGAATTTGTCATAGACTTGTCAATTTTGGTCATATATGAACTACAATATGACGTTGCAGCATATGCATTTAGCACAAATTGTGCATCTGTATTTGCATTCCATAAAGTAGGCATAGCCTTTGCAAAACTGTTATTCCAAATGTGAGAAGGTTTTCGTTTCAGGAAAATTGTTGGTTGCTTTATTGTATGTTGTAATAGTTCTATGTACTCATTTTCTAGTAGCCCTATTTCTAGGAGGAAATTGTCATGTGTTATTGAATCATTGTAGTTTGTTTGCTCCAAGAATGCAAAAAACGATATTGATTTCTCTACGATTTTTTTATTTTGTGCATTGGTTGGTTCAATGATCATTGTTGATTTCATTGGTGGCATGGGTAAGTTGTATCTGCAATTTGAATTTTTTTCGCTTCTTACAACTTTTTGTATGGTGATGTTTATGCAATTTAGCAACATCTGGGTCCAAATGATCTGTATTACAAGTTATGTAATTGTTAAGAAACCTCTCAATTTCTGAATTGCTTTGTTTTCCATATATTGGAGCATTTTCTATCCATAATAGTCCATGTTCATGTTCAGTTCCTCTATTTTGGAATTCTGTTACGAAATAGTAATAAGATATTTTTCCAAAGAATGTAGTATCTTGACATATCAATCGCTTTATAGCATTAATTCTATGTCTATAGTATTGGCTACATGTGACTGGATATTTTCTTATAAGGTAGTCAATGTCATCATCTTCTAATATATCAGTAGCATTTTTATTTGCTTTATTTCTAAACAATGTGACGAGTGTATCTACTAATGGTTTCCATCGATGTTCTGCACTTGTGAATGTCACAAAGAAAGTTGGAGGCCCTAATTTTCGTATCATTGCAAATATGTTTTTCTTAATTTGTTCCAAATGATCAGAAGATATGCGAATGTTTTTGAAATCTATGTATCCAATGTCAGATTTCAATAACTTTTCCAAATTTGCTCAATACTTGACATCTTTTGCTAATATTTTCCTGCCTTTTAGTTGTCCTTTTCTTATTCGTACCCATATGCAAGAAAGCACTTTATCAATTATTATTCACATTGTCTTGAAAAACAAATTTGTTGTATGATATTGGAAGTCACCACTTGCTTGTAACAATTCCCATTATACAATTTTTCGGTAACTAAACCTATGTGTGATGTCATGATCACGTGCATTGCCATAAAATAATGTTGGAAAGTTCATTTCTTCTGCATATTTGTCGTTGAAAATGCCTAATGGTCGTTGTCCTTCAGCAGGTGCCAATTCAATAATCTTGTCTTGCAAATCGTAGATGCGTTGTGATTCTATTAATCCATGCACCAATGTTTCAGTAGGTGTTTCGTTATTTGCATCACTGTCTGTATCACTTTCATTGTCACTGTTTGAATTTTGTACAATGTATTCATTATTCTCTTGTAAAACATGGGCCCAATTCTCATTTATACAAATGTTGCTAGCTCTATAAAGACTTCTAGAACATAGTTCGTTCAATGATTTCATGACAATAATTGGACGTACTTTACCTGTTTGGTATGCATTTTTGTATTGCAATCGTCTTTTCAATGCAACTGCAATTGTCATTGTATCATTTAGATATTGTGGCAATGCTTTTTGCACAATGTCCATATGAACTGGTACATTGATAATTGATCCTGTTAAGCCAATTTGTGATCGTCTATGTCCCCATTGTCTGATTTGTGAAAATGCAATTCTCAATGACACAAGTCTTTCTTCTAGGTCTGAAAGTACATTTACAGTTGGCAATGGAATGTTACGTCTTATTTGTTCAGGTGTTGCAAATTGTGGTAGCTTTCCATTCTTGAGTGCTTTTTTGCAAGGAACACATATGTTTTCATTGCTAAAGGTCCTATTGTTCAACGTCAAATTCATATGCTTTTCTTGCAAATCTATAGTGAAGAATCTAATATTTTTTGCAAAATGCAATTTGGTGCAAACTGCACAGGTATTCCTAGGCGTGTCTTCGACTTTTTCCATATAAATTTGTATTGCATTTTTCTTGCTTGTAATTCTTGACTTATTATTAGAAAATGGTTTTTTGCATCTGTCATTGCATTTGTGCTTTGTACGTATGAATTGATTTAGCTTGTGATAATTCAGCCTACGATCCTTAGTTGGTTGCATTTGATCTAAATGACATGCTATCTCAAATGCAATATTATTGCTAAAATGTACTTGAGATATACATTGCTCTTTTTCTAGTATATGCTTATGATGCAATTGATTACAAACGTCGTTTGCTTCCATGTGCACTTGCTGAGAATTGTGAACATATTTTTGTATCATTGCATGGTAGTGAATATGTGATGTATTTGTCCTGAATGACATGATGTTAAACATTATCATTGCATCTCGAATAAGCGGAACTGTAATTGACAAAGTTATTAGCAACAAAGGACCATACTTGGATATTGACTTTGAATATCACAGATATCCATTGCAGACAGAATGGTCCGCCTTCCACTTGTCCTTTCTCATATTGCATTGCCATATTTTTTAGATATTGTTGCCAGTTGCTATTCATTGTATAGTGTATCACATCAACTACTAGGTATTGCTCTAAACAATGCAATGCCTCTCGATTCTTATGCATAAGTGCATTGTAAAAAGATTGCACAATGTAAAGTCGCAAACACTCTGCATCGAATTCTATTGCTACTAAATAGCAAATTGCATTAAAGAGACTGTCACCACAATTAGATGTCACTTGCTTTGCAATTGTTAGTTCATTTAAAAGCATATTATTTGCAATATGCATCCAGTGGCTTTCAATATCTTTGCAAATAGGTGACAGGTAGATATTAGACTGGTTGCAAATGCATATTGGAAACTTTTGGTAAACCAATGGTTCATAATGACCACTAACAGGATTTGCATCATAAAAGAGAATGCAATATGGAATTGCATTTTCATGTTGATTAAAAAGCAAATATCTTGTTTTTCTTGTCAATGACCAAACTGCAATTGATATATCTAGCCATTTAGCTAACCAACGTATGCAAAAGGTATCACCCCATAAACCTCGGTCAGACTCCTTTATATTTGTAGATGCAGAACAACGCATTTTATGAAGATATGTACCAATATCATTAACACCATGTAACTCGTATAGGAAGTCAGGTGCTAGTTCATACTCATATGACTGTATTGCTTCAACGTCATTGTTCTTTAAGCAAAAAAGAAAGTGGTCTATTAACCCATTTCGCAGTTCATTTGAAGTATAACAAAAATGTAGAAGCATTTCGAATGAGTCAAATAGACAATCTCCTACAGTATATGAAAATGCATTTAGTCTAAAAAGACCATTTCTTTTTAATACAATATCAATGTTGTCAGGAAAAATGCATTGCAATCTGAATTGTAATTGTCAACATCTATTATTTCTTCCATCATTTGCAATTGCTTACCAGAGTTTCCTTTTGCAATTGTCTTGTACAGCTTTGCAAAAAATATTGATGAAGTTAGCAAAAAGTGAAGATGATTGTTTTGAACAAAATATATATATATTAAAAAAATAGGCTATTGCATTATGTTGCTAAACAAATATCAAATTTCTAGCAAGAAGCCATATTTATAAATAACAAAGAAATTGGAAATGGAAACAATGCAAAGACATAATGAAAAAATGGAGCATAACTTTAAGAATATTTGTGCAAGTTAACAAAAGGAAGCAATGGAAAGACAAAATGAAAAAATGCAGCATAACTTTAAGAATATTTCTGAAAGTTAACATCATTGTCAATTGCATTTGTGAAATAAAATAACTCTGAGGCTATTTATGAGTTTTACATAAGTGGTGCAGCAATTCAACTGTCAAAATATAAAAAGTATTGTCTCCAATTGGTGCTAGGTTGCAACTCCAATATATTTCAAGGAAAAAAGTTTCCTCCTATTCGGTATGAGAGTATGGCTATACTATATGGATCTAAACAAAATTCAAGGATCAAGGAACCCAAACAAGGCATTGAGAAGCAGATACGAGTAGTGCATAAGCATACTTCCATAAGGCTTGTCAAGAAGATCCATCATTATGTGATGCTGGAGGTATGATTCATATAAATGATCAACATGTAATATGTTCAAAGGACAGCTTTGGCAAACACAGCAACAATCTGCCTGAGCAAATTGTCCCAAGGCTGTTGCCAATTCTGGCACTTGAAAAAAGATGCCCAAAAATTACAGATCTTTGATGATTCACAAATTGTGGTGAATTGGATGAATGGAACAAATTCATTGGATAATTATAAATTTCATCCTATATTTGAGGAGATTCAACTTTCTTGAACAGAGTATTTAACACATTATCTTTCAACATGTCTACAAAGAGAGGAACATGGAAACTGATGGACTGTCAAAAGCTAGATTACACTTGGAAGCACGAGCTTGGATCATTCAAAAGAAAGTGGAAGGGTAGCTCATGGAATGTCTTGACACACTTTTCATATAATCATGGGACTGTTTAAATGTGAATATCTATATGTATATTTTTTTATGGGACTGTTTGTGAACATATCTAGGAGCTATTTTTTTATGAGACAAAACTGGTTTCAAACCTGCGATATATGTTAGAATGACTATGATAGGGCTGTCATATTGACATTTTTGAAAACTATTCATGAAGCAAGATATCTTCTCAGCCATACTTTTATCACTTCCTATGCTTAAGGATATCTCTATATGTATATTTTTTTATGGGATTGTTTATGGACATATCTAGGAGCTAATTTCTTATGAGACAAAACTGGTTTCAAACCTGTGATATATGTTAGAATGACTATGATAGGGTTGTCATATTGACATTTTTGAAAACTGTTTATGAAGCAAGATATCTTCTCAGCCATACTTTTATCACTTCCTATGCTTAAGGATATCTGTGAAATGCAGAAACATATATAGTAAATGTAATTTTGTTTTCATAATAAAATTATTTTTTCTCCCTGAGGAGAATAAGGTAGCTGAACATCATATCAGAACCAATCTGGTTATAACTAGCTAACATGAGATTTTAATCTAAGGGTTAAATAGACAAAATGTCTTCATACATCATTATACGCAGCTAGTTGGATGCATTACCCAACTTCTACTTGTTGGGATCATCTCAAATAATATTATTGTTATGATTATAATAATTAATAATATTAATATTAATATTAATGTAAACACACAATAATCACTTTTTTTATAATATTAATAATAAAAAATATAATATTGGTATTAACAAGACTTCCAGTGTAAATTGACATCTAACTTTAACGTGGTCAACTGTTTGTCTAACATTGTACCTTAAAGTTAAGATATACTTTACCAACATAAGATAGTACAAATCATTAGAATCGAGAATAATTTCTTAATTAATTATATGAAGTGCTCTGAAACTGGAAAGTTGAAACATATTCCAATTCAAGTTGTTTGCGGCACTGACCCCAATTAACATGATCGCAATACATCCACTTTGTCATGGATGATAAAAGTACAAAATGGTTATGCGGAATGACCCCTTCTCAACTACAGGGTTTACCCGAACTATGGCACAAATATGTATTTTGAAATAGCAAAAGAAATACTAGGAGGAACTATTAAGAGAAAAAGATAATTAGAACACTGAAAGCATAAGGATTTTATTTGCAAAATCATTTAACACTAATTTCAAGCTTCAATCTAAATACTCATGAACCCTAATTTATTTAGATCTTCATGTGCAAAAACAGTTCAAATTACAAAATATTGCCACTCAATTTGTACCAAGAATCATAGTTTCACTCGAAAAGAAGAAAAAAGAAACCCTACAACGGTGTACCAATGGTTTCTTCAGCTAAAGCTGGCCAGACTTCGCTCAATTCGTATAAATTTCCACCGATCTGAATTGTTCTAAAGTTTCGAACAACCACGGAAACGCCGTAGAAACTTCTAGATCTTTGATACTTTTCGCCTTCGAAGAAACAGGACAGCTTGTGTAAAAATCCTCACACTCCCACCCAAAAACAAGAAATGTGGAAATGACGAAATTGGTTAACGAAGTCTCCACAAGCCCCTGGAAAAATACTTGCAGGTATTTATTCCTTTCTCCAAACCATAATACATTCCATTAAAAAGGCAATATGCGGCACATACATACTCCAGCTTAGTGATGTACCTATGTAGCCGTGGGAATGTACATCCGTCTGTGTTGAAAAGGACTCGCATGTCGTATGGCTCGGCATTACAGAAGGAATTTGAGATATTTTTGCTTTCTGAAAAGCGCAGTAAAAATCACTTATGGAAAGCAATTTCATTCTTGCATATATGGTACGAGGCCAAATAAAAATTACTCTTCGATTTGGAAGGAAGCAATGATGGTACTCTTTGAGTGAGCAATAATATACACTATGCAAATCTCCTACAGTTATTAAAGGTCAAAGTGCAAACTAGAATAGGTGATGAAACTTATTTCGTTATACGAGTCATCTATCAACTGTTACTTCCATTCTAAAACATAAGTAATATATCATTGTAAAGAGCACTGGCAGTAGAAGTCAATTCAAACCAAAAGCATAAAATCAGGACAGAATACACGCATATCTATTATTATTTTTCAGTTGTTTCGCCTTAGTTGTTTGCCCTAAACCCTGGTTCCTTTAAATCCAAATACTGGTATTATTTATGGAATCATAACATATTTAAGCCAATCGATATTTAGCTACAGAAGTCTACATATTTTACGAATAAACCCAATTGGGTATGGTCGGACAAAACACTTGAAAATTCAACGACCTGAGCTTGCGATTTTCACTTAGGAAAATGAAACTCTTATGCTCGGCGATTTTTCATTTGGCTTTGGCCAAAAACCCTAAATAAAACTCTTTTGAAGAGCAAACTCCCAGCTACTAAATTCAACGCCCTGAGCCTGCCATTTTCAGTTAGGATGGCTTTGGCCAAAAACCCTAAATAAACATTTTTAGCAAACAAATACCCAAATAAACACAACACCCATTCACAATGGTTCCCCTAATTTACATTTGTGGATTTAACCACCAAAACTATTCGATATTAACAGTCGGCGACATGCATATCAAAGGAAGAGTTATTTCTCATTATAGGCTTTTGAAGACAGGACCCATGGCGATTCTTACCTGGACTTGAAAGCAGATAACGCGCTTTTGCAGCAAATGCAGAGGAAACTCGCAGCTCGTTCCGCGTAAGGGCTAAACAGAACGCTGTCTCAGCTTCCACTAAAATGATAAACCCTAGCCGATTCGACAACTCTTAAACAGGTCCAACCTGCAATAACACAACTAATTTCCGTTACCTCGATAATAAACACAACAGCCATTCGCAATGGTTCCCCTAATTTACATTTGTACATTTAACCACCAAAACTATTCGATATTCAGAGTCGGCGATTCTAACCTCGACTTGAAAGAAGATAACGCGCTTTTGCAGCAAATGCACAGGAAACTCGCAGGTCGTTCCGCAGAGAGAAGTTTGCCAAACTCGCAGCTTTGGAAAACTCGCAGCTTTGGCAGCTCGTTCCGCAGGGGTTAAACAGAACGCTCTCCCAGCTTCCACTAAAATGATAAACCCTAACATCCGCTTTTGCAGCAAATGCACAGGAAACTCGCAGGTCGTTCCGTAGATGCTTTTGCAGCAAATGCACAGGAAACTCGCAGGTCGTTCCGCAGAGAGAAGTTTTCCAAACTCGCAGCTTTGGCAGCTCGTTCCGCAGGGGTTAAACAGAACGCTCTCCCAACTTCTACTAAAATGATAAACCCTAACATGCCGACACAACAGTGCCATGCTAGTCCCCAGGTGTACCGCACTAACGTCAAACACTGAGCCGAAGCATGCCATCTGGTACCAGCCACTTAATTCCTCACAGACGCATTCACCTCAAACGATGCGAAGCCTGTAATAAGACCCCAAAACCTTTCCACCCCAAAACTTTGGTTCGACTTAGGTTATAATGTTAGTCGGTCAACCAACGGTCAGCGATCAATCGATCGCATATAGTCGCCGGCAGGGACTAAAAACTTACAACAATGTATATCGCACAAAATTAGAGATAAAACCCTACCTACATTAATACAAATAAATATTCAAATTTTATTATAATAAAAAGAATTTTAATGTTATTTCAATGAAAAATTGAAGATATACCTTCGTTGTCAGTTTTTACTTTCAAATTTGAAAAAAGAGTTTCATCATTAATAGTTATTAATTATGTAATTAATTTCATTTGTAATTATTTTCTAATAGAGACACCCGTAACATACAAATGTATCATTATTAAAATCTAAACAACGACGATTCCAGATTTGAATTCCAATATAATTGAATGAGAGAAAAAATATATATAACCCAATACGGCTTAAATATCTATATTTTTTAAAACAATCAGGGAGTAACTGGACTATAAACCTAGAGTAACTGGACCATAAACCTACACAATGCAAAAATTAAAAGCAATTTGATTGCAAGCGGACTCCGCTCGGCGAATATAACTAATTTATTATGTTTTTACTTCCAGATTTTTTTGGAGCAGGTGGTCCCTAACAAATTGACAAAAAGCAATTAATAGAATAACGTCGTACCTGCAACGAAGCCGAGGGTTCGAATTCCTTCTCGTCTAGACGATATTCATGCATAACCCAGCCTGTGCGAGTACCATGAGAAACACAAGCGTCTTCCAGTGGCCTTCCAGTAACCAGCTTCCATCGCTGGGTTTGTTCTCAACCCGTTTGGATACTTCCTGTCCCTTGGGCTGAAAAAATACCATTCCAGATCTCTTCCAGGCAAAAAGGACTTCTCTGCGTATCAGAAGAAATACTAGAGATAATTAAAACACTGAAAGCATAAGGATTTTATTTGCAAAATCATTTAACAGTAATTTCAAGCTTCAATCTAAATACCCATGAACCCTAATTTATTTAGATCTTCTTGTGCAAAAACAATTCAAATTACAAAATATTGCCGCTCAATCTGTACCAAGAATCACAGTTTGACCCGAAAAGAAGAAAAAAGAAACCCTACAACGGTGTACCAATGGTTTCTTCAGCTAAAGCTGGCCAGACTTCGCTGAAGAATTGTTCTAATGTTTTGAACAGCCACGGAAACGCCGTAGAAACTTCTAGATCTTTGATACTTTTCGACTTCGAAGAAACAGGACAGCTTGTGTAAAAGTCCTCACACAAAGGACTTCCAGATCCCTTCCAGGCAAAAAGGACTTCTCTGCGTATCAGAAGAAATACCAGGAGGAACTATTAAGAGAAAAAGATAATTAGAACACTGAAAGCATAAGGATTTCATTTGCAAAATCATTTAACAGTAATTTCAAGCTTCAACCTAAATACTCATGAACCCTAATTTATTTAGATCTTCATGTGCAAAAACAGTTCAAATTACAAAAGATTGCCACTCAATCTGTACCAAGAATCACAGTTTCACCCGAAAAGAAGAAAAAAGAAACCCTACAATGGTGTACCAATGGTTTCTTCAGCTAAAGCTGGCCAAACTTCGCTCAGCCTTCGAAGAAACAGGACAGCTTGTGTAAAAATCCTCACACTCCCACCCAAAAACAAAAACAAGAAATGTGCAAATGACGAAATTGGTTAACGAAGTCTCCAGAAGGCCCTGGAAAAATACTTGCAGGTCTTTATTCCTTTCTCCAAACCATAATACATTCCATTAAAAAGGCAATATGCGGCACATACATACTCCAGCTTAGTGATGTACCTATGTAGCCGTGGGAATGTACATCCGTCTGCGTTGAAAAGGACTCGCATGTGTACCACAGTAACGTCAAACACTGAGCCGAAGCATGCCATTCACCTCGAACGATGCGAAGCCCGCAATAAGACCCCAAAACCTTTCCACCCCAAAACTTTGGTTCGACTTAGGTTATAATGTTATTATAATGAAAAATCACGTCGGTCAACCAACGGTCAGCGATCGATCGATCGCATATTGTCCCCGGCAGGGACTAATAATAAGAGTGATACGAGGAAAACTTCACAATTAAAAATGCCTTAGCTATTAATGGGATATTTTCTCTTAAACACTATGAATGAAATAAAATAATCATATTCATAACTATTGAGTACTTATTTTATGTTTTAACCAACGACGCCAACTATCCCTCTTCGAGGATGTGCATAACGCGACTAATATTTATAATGGCGGGGTCCAAAACGTTGCAGATTAGTAAGTTCCCATAACTTCTGTTCGCTTGAACGGACGTTTCAGATAAGCAACAATTTATCTTTCATTTTTATTTTATATTCAGTTGACGGTTTATAGAAATTTCAAATACTTACTTCATTTATCCACCCAACGCAAAATCCGCCAAAATTGTGTGAGAATCTCTTTACATGAAATGTGGAAAACCCATTAAATCAAAAGGATAGGATTGGGTGAAGGTCGGCATAAAATTAACGTCAATGGATTGCAGTATCACTGATATCCCATTTTCAAGCGTCCCTCCGAAGGCCCCATTGCAGGAAAGGCCGAGAAGGTTGAAGAAAGAAATATTTAGAAAAAGGCAAATTAAACTTCTGATACTTTTTCTGGCCAATTAAAGGCCAATTGATACTTTTTCCGGCCTTGTGCCCCAACTGATCCTCTTGACTGATTCGATGATTAATTCTAAATCAGCTTCCACAATCACATTTTTCTGGTTATCTTGTTTCAGGTAATCTAAGCACTGCTCCATGGCCATCAATTCCGCCATGTTATTCGTGGCTTTTCCTAAATGATAGTAAAAGATGAAAAGTACTCCACCATGATCATCCCTTAACACACCTTCGTAACATGCAGAGCCCAGGTTACCCTTTGAAGCCCCATCAATATTGAAATTCAAAAGGCCCTTGGCGGGAGGATGCCAGAAATCTTGCTCAGAAACCACGGAGATAACTTTCCTATCCCATCCCTGAGGAATAAGTCCCTGCAGACCTAGATCACCGAGAGTTTTCAAATCCGCAACAGAAGGAGGGTTCTTGGGGAGATTTCGCACAATAGTGCCAACCGTTACCTTGATTTGTTTTAAGATCTGCTAAAAAAGGCTTTGGGATGGCCTCTTTTCATTCTTGAAGATTCTATTGTTCCTTTCTTTCCAGACATTCCAAATAATGAAACTTGGCATGATGTCCCATGCTGAGCTAATAATCTCATTGTCTGAAAAGGTTCTTCTCCATCTGTTTACGGTATTGATGATGCTCCCTTTGTCCTTGTCAGTCTGTTGGAAAATGGAGGCAAAAGAATCCCATAAACTGGAGGTGAAGATGCAGTTTTTGAGAAGGTGCTCCATAGTTTCCTCTTGGGCTTCACATAGTTGACATCGGGAAAGCCCCAGGACACCCCTCTTCCTGATATTATCCCAGGTCAGTATTTTCTTGTGTTGAACCAGCCACATGAACATTTTAATCTTCATCCATCCTTGATGTCTCCATAGATCTTTCCAAGTCTTATCTGGAGCTTGTGAGTTGAGGTCAAGGAGAATGAGTTTGCTTCTTTCAGATTAAAGGTACCGTCACTTTTGTTACCCCATCTTAGCTGATCTTGCTCCTCTGATTTCAAAATCTTCCTTTGCTCTAACATATTTTTTAGAGTTTCTCCTTTAGCCTTTAGGGGGCTTTCATCCTTGAACCCAAGTTTCTCCAAGTTCTCCATTTTCCACTACTACTAGTTTAGACCCAAAAGTCTTTTACTTTAGATAACCCTTTAGTATCTGTATCCTTCTTGAGGTCCCTCAAATCTTCCTTTAACAAAATAGGTTCTTGTTGCCATTGTCCTCCCAAAATAGGGCGAGGTTTCCTTCTTTGATTTCCCAGAAACTGTTTCCTTAGACTAAGCCCCTGTTGTCCCAGTCATTACTCCAGATGTGAGAGCCCTTGTTATATCCTAAAATTCTTATTAGATCATTGTTTTTCCACATGTGTGCATATTTTTCTTTCCATATCTTTGCCCATTCTGCCTCCGACTCTTTAACCCATTGCCACCTTAATTTAGCTCCTAAAGCCTTACTTAGAATCTCAGGATCATCCAGACTGAGTCCTCCATATTTTTTGGGTTTGCAGATTTTTTCCCATGCTACCAAGGTCCATTTCTTTATTTCTTCCCCCTTGCCCCAAAGAAAGTCTCTTTGCACGTTTCTAAATTGTTGTAGAACACCCTTGGCGGCTGGGAGAGCTGATAGCATGAAGACTGGAATTGATTGAAGGACAGCCTTGGTTAGCACCAACCTTCCAGCCAAATTTAAAGATCTGAAAGTCCATTTCCTAATCTTATCTTGCAGTTTCCTAATCACTGGCTCCCAGATGCTCTTGTGAACAGGCTTGGCCATTAGAGGGACTCCCAGAAATTTTGAAGGGAGGATCTCCCTTTGAAAGCCCAAAATTCTTGAAATATTTCTCTGAATAGCAATGTGAGTATTGAAGAGAAAAAATCTTAGATTTGGAAAGATTTACTTCCATACTTGAAGCCATGGTGAAGTCTCTCAGGATTTGCTTATAAGCTAGAGCTTCTTTGATCGTGGGGATGCCCTACAGCATGGTATCATCCACAAATTGTTGGTGTGTTAAAGCTTGACCATCTTCAATAAGTTGGAGACCTTTGACTTCACCAAGTTCTTTAGCATGCCTAATAGTTCTACCCAACCCTTCCATCATGAGAATGAAGAGAAAGGGAGAGAGAGAATCTCCTTGCCTGAGGCCTCTTGAAGGAATAAAAGTCTTCGAAGGGGAACTAGTAACCAAAATTGAAAAACTAGGAGAAGTGACAAGAGCCATTACCCATCTGATCCAATTTTGATCAAACCCAAAGGCCATGAGAACTTTTCTATTATAGTTCCAATTCAGCTTATCATAAGCTTTGGCTATATCCAACTTCATGATCATTCTCGCTTTCCTCTTGCTTGTTAGTGAGTGCACCACCCATGAACTTGAATTATGTTGTCAAGGATTTGCCTCCCTTCCACATATTCAGATTGCTCCCCTAACACCAGGGTGGGGAGAAGAGGTTTGAGTCTATTGGCCACAACCTTGGATATTATCTTGTACACCACAGTGCACAGGGCAATGGGTCTCAACCTATTAGGAGTAAGGGCTAAATCCTATTCAGGGATCAGGGCAATAAAGGTGGTATTTAGCGCTTTCAGAATGGTTTTGTCCCTCCTAGAGTCTTCCACTACATTCAGAACATCTTGTTTTACAATATTCCAACAAGCTTTGAAGAAATCAACATTGAAACCATCCGGACCTGGTGCCTTACCATTTTGCATTTCTTTTAGGACCTCACTGATCTTCTCTTCTAAAACTAGTCTATTAAGGTTGAAATTGTCCTCATCTGAAACCATCTTTGGTATATGTCTTGATATAACCCTAATAGATTGTTCCCTATCTAAACAGGATTCCTGAGCAATACCACGAAAGTGTTGAACTAGCACTGCTGCTATTTCTTCATGAGAATGAAGAAGATTACCTCCTTCATCCTTGATAGAAGAAATCTTGTTGTGAACTCTGTTCGCCACAGTGGATCTGTGGAAAATCTTAGTATTGCGTTCTCCTTCTTTCAGCCATTGCACTCTGGATTTTTTCCTCCAAAAAACATCCTCTTGTTTATAGAAGTTCTCCCATTATTGTTGATACTTGGTTGCCTACTCATTTCTATCCTTATCAAAACCCTCCCTGATAAGGGTTTGGTTGAGTTCTTGCATTTTTCCCTCAACAGATTTTTTTTCCTTCAAAATTATTACCAAACTCTTTCTTGTTCCACTCCTTGAGCCTGATTTTGATATGCTTTAGTATTTTTTGGAGTAGGAACATGCTTGTGCCTTGAATGTTTAATTCTGCATCCCACCAGATGGCTATGTTGTTGGCAAAGTCTAGGTGGGAAAGCCAAATGTTTTCAAATCTGAATGGTCTATTCCTGGTGGTCCCAATGCCCTGCATTTCCAGTTGCACAGGCCAGTGATCAAAGCCTCCAAAGGGGAGAACTCTTGCAACTATGTCCTTTTCCTTGAGCATGGGATCCTATTAGATAATGAATCTATCTAATTTGGAATCCACTTGAGACTCTCCTCCTCTTTTATTGTTCCAAGTAAAGGTACCATTACTCGTAACAATATCCACTAACTTCATATTCTCTATGTAAGATTGGAAAGCACAAGAATCTTTATTTAGAGTTTTGGTGCCCCCTTTTTTTTCCGACAAAGATATGATCATATTGAAATCACCCCCCAAGATCCATGGGATACTAGCTTGCCTTTCCTTGAGATCCTGCAGGGAATTTAAAAGCTTGAGTTTGCCATCTATTTTTTGGGGACCATACACATTCGTAACTAGGTAGACTTCCTTATCTCCCACTGGCTGGATGACCACTGATAGATAATCCATGGCTGCCTCTGCATCTATAATGTTAATTTTCTGGGGGTTCCAAAGAGTGAGGATGCCACCTACTGTATTCTCTTCTTTGACTTCTAGAAACTCAAATTTATTGAGCCATTTACTGTGAATCTCTTTTATTTTCTGAATGGAACATTTAGTCTCCTGGATGAAGATTACATCCAGTGCTACTTGTTTCAATTTATTACTAAGTAATCTTTGTTCTCTTTTACTTCCTAGGCCTCTAATGTTCCAAGAAGTGAACTTAATTATTAAAGATTTGTAAAGGAGTAATTGGATAGGTCTTTCATCTTACCTGAGTCTATCATTAGCTTTCCACATTCCATCAAAAGCTCGTTCTGCTTTTTCCTGCCTCTTTTCTTTCCTGGGTATATGGGTGCCAAGCCTGGTGTGGTTTTCATAGATTTCACACCTTTGCTGCTCTGCCTTTCATGATTCCCTTGCTTTTCCAGCCCTGTGATCTGAGTTTTCCATAAGAACAGTTGTTGAACTCTATTGAACTCCTTTGGAGGTAACGAATCTACTCCGTCCCTAGTTCCTTGTTTCAAAAATCCTTCTAGATCCAGATTTTCTTTCTCAAGAAGCTCCTGTAGCTCATGGTCTTCCATTTCCATCTCACTCTGGCTCATTTCCAGATCCATCTCCAATTCTGTGTCACCCATCATTTCTTCTTTCTGGTTATTAATGGTTTTTGTTTGCTCATCCTCTTCTTCGTTCTCCTCATTCACTGGAGTGTCTTCCTTGGCCTTCTTGTCTTTCGTTATCCCCTCTTCTTCTTCTAGTGCTTGAAACCTATTTTGAATAGCTTGTTGCCTTTCATTTTGATGTGTCTTCGAACCCCTTTTTCTTCCTTTTCCTTTCTGGACCACTTTGTGAAAGCTTTCAGTGTCTTTCATGGTGTTGGTTTTACTATTATTTTTGGTTTTACCGAGAGGGCAATCTCTGAATAGATGCCCATGCTCATGACATTTACAACATCTGAATGGGATGTGCTCATAATCCATTGTTTTTACCCATTCTTCATCAAACACTTCCAATGTTACCTCATCCGGCACAGCTCCATAAAGATCCATCTCCACACATATTCTTGCAAAGGATGTGTATTTTCCTCATCTGGTGGCTTCAGAAGCTTTGACAAAATGTCCTAACTTATTTCCTATGGCAGATAGGGGTTCTAGTTGCTAGTAATCTAGAGGTAGAGAGTAGAGTCTTACCCAGACCAGGACCGAAGTAAAAGTTTCTTGTTCTGGGACAAAATTCATGATCCAAGGTCTCATATACAGTCCTGCTGCTCCATAAAAGTAGGGCCCTCCTTCAAACACCCTGTCCTTATCTTCAATGTTAGCAAAGACTACAGTAAAGAATCCATTTGACCCAAGATGTAGTTCTATGCTTCCTTTTCTTTTACAATGGTATTTAATCCAAGTTTGTAATGCTTTTTCAGTGGGCCATAAACCCATGAACTTACAAATGATTGCATAAGTCTGCATGTGGTCCCTATGCGCTTGCAGAGCAGAATCATTCAAAACAACTCTCGGAGTGATAGTAGTCTTGGGTTTGAATGGTCCCCTTTGAGTTTTGTCTTTTGTGCCATATTCCTTGTCCTCTTCCTTGCTTTCTTTATTGTTGTTATTCTCCTTATATTTAGAGCCCTCCTGCTCCTTTTCTCTGTTTCTTTGCTTTTCAGCTGAAGGATCCCTATCCTCTTCTATTGGTTTTTTTCCTCTACTAGCCACTACCTGGTTGTAGGAGGGAGTGGAGTTCCCTCCTTTACGGCCTTCCATGGAAAAGGAACTCTGCTAAACTGTAACCCTCGCTTCAAAATCGCTCGCCTGCTCTGCTCCCACCAACCGTCCCAATGCTATATCAAGTTTCATTCCTATTCCACTTCCTATTACATAGCAGTGACTACTCCAAAGGTATAGTATTAGGAAATATTATGTGACAGTGGCGTCACTCTTCATTTTTTTTGGTTTGTTGTCATGAAGACTATAAAGCACACGCAATTGATGGAGATAAATGTTGTCCATTTTAAATTATAAAATTAAAATGGTGATTTCATATTTTCCACATATATACTTACTTTTATCCATATTAATTAATATTGACAATGTGTTCATCTCTGAAATGATGATATTTAGGCAAACTGTGAATGTAACTATAGTATTATGGTTTACATAGAGTTTATATAGTATGTCTGCAATAACTCCTTGTTACTCCAAGAGGAGTTCCTTATTTTAAATACAAGAACATTTAGCTATTAAGATGTCTTATTAGCATGTAAAATCGACTAATAGTGAGAAACTGCCACCTTTTGGGGGCTTCTACCACATTTCAGTTCCAAACATAAGCGCCCACTAACCCACTCTCAACATAAATGCCACGCTCACTAGGCCTTTGGCCTTGTTGGTTGGGGAGGTAGGAACAAGATGCCTATTACATATTGACTTCTAGCAGCAATATAGACACCATAAAAATATATGTTAGTAGCGTTATTGTAATAAAAAAAGTCAATGCTTCAAAGTTTGAACATTTTCACTCACTAAACACATTTGTGTGTTCTCTATTATGCGTTCAAGGAAACATTATATATTTTTAATCAAAACAAGAGACATATATTAATTTTAAATGCTCTATTTGACATATTTTCAAAGTTATAGTTCTTAAGCTAGAATTTTATTTTTTTGTTTGTTCTATTCTTTTATTTAAATTGTAAGAGTATTTATATTATGATATTGAAAAATATATAGTGAATTTATTCATTTATCACAGGTTCAATGTCATTTATAAATAACTATGACAACTGCGTAGACGACAACCTTATGTGAACTTACAACTCACAATAGTAAGTTCATTGGAAAAATGGGCATTGGAAAATACCAACATTAACACTCCTTCAAGTGAAACATAATAAGTAAACATAAAAAAAATATTGGATTTTGGCAACAAGGGTTGATAAGGTACCCAAGCATGAACTATTAGAAGTGGAGAAAATGAGAAAGACTCATAGCAAACAAATTGTTCCTTAAAAGAAAGAAAGATGTCAGTGCTCAGATAAGTATGAAGCTGAAACTGTAAATTCCACAATGATCCATTGAATAGAAAGAACAAAATCTCACTCCCATCATGAAGTACTAAAAACATGAAGATGAGAGCCAAGAAACCTCAATGAGCTTGGCTAATCTCTAAAGTAGAATATGTTTTAGAAGCACAAGAAAGGAAGCCACTAACAACTTCTGAATAACTGCTTTAGAGAAAATAGGAACTGATAAAGAACCAAGACGAAGGCTTCAAACGAAAGCAACAAAATAAACTAGCAAACGAATAATGACTCCTGTAAGTATGGTGAACTCAACTCAAACATGGTACAAAAACACTCATGAATATGTTTGAACATCATCACCATCACATTGATAAAATAACCAACAATAAAGAAGTAATGAAAATAATATCTACCATCATCTAAATTCCATCATAAAACTCAATTGAGGGACTAGCAACAATCAGTAACCTTTTCCATCATAAAATTTCCCACCCATGAAACACAACTAAGGTAGCAGTGTGAATCAATTAGAACAAATAGGAATGTTGCATGACTGCACAATCAATGATATAAACTAGTATGAAGTCTATAAAGAATTGTTCAAATGATTTCATGACCATCCATTAATCCAACTACTATCGATCTTGATGGTTGATATTACTCCAAATTTGATCATTTCATATTCCTTCTACAACAATGTGAATGCACAAGTACTGGGTTTCTAATTTTTGGATAAATTTTTCTTTTCATATGAGGATGTTGATGTGGCTCATATTTATGCTTTCTTAGCTCATTATTATGTTCTACAATTTAATATTTCTAATTTGATACAACAAAACTATCATATGCAACGAATCTATTAGCCATCGCATTAATTTGCAGACCACAGTCAACAATAGATTGGCCTTCTAGTACCCTAGTCTAAATTCCACCTACAACAAAAGACACCTTCCTTAATTCAATAGGTTTGGATGTAGGTAGTATCAATAACATATCCAAGACCTGCTCTAGATGTTTTCATTTCAGTGGAAATAGGAATAGAAATGTCATGTCCATTTTTCCAAAATCGTCCTCTAGTATATCCCATTTTTCTTAGTAGTCAGGATTCAATACTAGTAGTATGTTTTTCAAATTTGACTAACACAAAGACATGTGATGAGGCACAATCAACAATGTCAAGCTTGATACAATCAAGATCATGAAAATTGGAAGAAGGTGAGTTTGGAAACTTAACAACAATAATCCTTCTCTCACTATTCTTTGGTTGACTGACTTCTAGATCAAATTTCTACTTGCACTCCTACAAAACTTGAA
This sequence comes from Pinus tabuliformis, assembly GCA_031772625.1. Taxonomy (NCBI): domain Eukaryota; kingdom Viridiplantae; phylum Streptophyta; class Pinopsida; order Pinales; family Pinaceae; genus Pinus; species Pinus tabuliformis. Next base: position 72,897,301 of record CM062805.1, read on the forward strand.
TAATATCAATCTTATTCATCAATTGCAACAATAATGTATCATGCTATTTTTGCAAAGTCTAATATCTTCATGAAGAGGGGAATATCCTTCATAAACCACTTCCATGGATGATTTTAGATAAGCAACCTCTATTACTCATTGAAAAATTTTCTCCTTGATCTTGCAAATATGCTTCTTATACATAGTATTTTCTAAATGAGAGAGAGACTCAACTTCCTCCTCCAAATCATCAAGAAGGTCAATCTTGGCATGAAATTCATATTCACATAGTTGAATTTGGATTATCAACCTTCTTGATTTTCTTAGCCACTATAGTTTGGAGCCAATTCTTAAGTGTTGCATTTTCTACTTGCAATATAGCAATAAGAAAGTGCAAGTTATGGACCTCGTTGTGACTTGGCTTAACTTCCTTCTCCTTGTGAAGTTCCTACAATATTTTACCCATCTTGATAAATTGGTTAAAATCGTAAGTTGGTTATTTTTTTCACTAGCCTACACAAAATATAATGGCTTGCAAAAGAGGTTTTTTATCTAGACAAATTAGATTTGTAAGGATATTCTTCACCCAATACAAAAATAAAATATCCAGGGCTGCATTAGACAAAAGAATTCCACATAAGAATCTAATCATAAATGAGACCTATCATTGAAACAAAAACTGCTACTAAACAAGTCTCACAAATGTGTAGATATGAGCTTGTCTTATGGATCCACCATGACATAGTAAAATGTATTTTAATAAATTGACTAGATATCATCCCAATTTGCAACCACACAACTATCGATAACTTGGTTTCAATTCATATTATGGAGAACCACTAAAACATATAATTTTACACCAATCTACATCCTTAATGCCAAGACTCCCAACTGAATAGAAGGAAAAAATAGGTGTGGAACTATGACAGTGGGGAGACCAAGTGCCATGCCTTGCAGAGGATGATACTTGTGCTAGAAATTATGGATTCTTTATCAGAATAACCCCAATATCTACAGTGTACAAGTGTATCAAATTTAAAAAACACAATTGCAAGCCCCAAAGATAATTCAAATTTGAAATCCACGAATTCTTGATTTAATAAATATGACAAGAAACTAGTGGAAATATAAGGGATAAAAACTAGGAATTCAATGCATCATCTAGAGTGTTGAAAACACCTTTGAGATGGAAGAAAGAAAACATTTTCTATTGCAAGTGAAATTGGGATCATAATTACACACATGTAAATCATACCATGTAATGCATTCGCACAATCTCATCACCAGTGCAAAAACTTAATTTGCATCAACCAAAAAACCAACCAAAGTGACATAACTTGAGCCATTATATAAAGGTGTCAAAAGTGTGCCAAATGAAAAAAAATGAATAGGTATAACAAATACCAGTGGTTCAATGAGAGGGGAGTGAGGACAAAGCATTGCAACAACACTCCTAGATCCTTATGTGTTAATACTTCCCTGCTTAGCACTAAAGGAACATAGATAATTCCTAGAAATATTTATAAGATTATTTGCAAGCTGAGCCATCCCAGGGAAATCATCTCTATTCTGTTGGAATCTTGTAGAAGGCCTTCCCGATCTTTGTCACATAGAATTATGATAGGAACCAATGTAGTTTTGGATCTCATAATTAAAAAGTTCAAAATATCTCATGTCATTAATAGAGAAACTATGCTAATCGAAAACAATACCATCAATGTTTGGGAGGATATGCATTGACCCTTCTTTGATGATAGTATGGAGCCTCCTAAATATATATGTGCACTGCATCTCTTGCAACTACAATATCTTAAGATTGACTCATAACCTAGCCCACTTAACTTTGTGATAAATCTTGGAGTGCCTGATTGTATTTCTATGTGAGAATCCTTGATGCAATGCCTCCAACAAACCCTTAAAAATGTGATCCAGTGTTGATAGAAGGATTTCATGTAGATTCATCTAATTAGGATTCTTGATCAAACATGCCTCTTGATTGACAAAATATCCTCCCACCACTAGTAGATATAAATCTATTGGAAATTATAAATATTATTGCATTAATTTTGAATTCGATCTTTGAAAGGGGTTCTTAGAGAACTAATATCTACTTTAGGAAGACATTGAGGGTGACTATTCTCAATAAGAGCTAGGCAAATCAATAGGGAATCTATAAGCCAAGAATCAAAAAATTACGAGACCCTATTTTGACGAAAAATAAAAAATAAAAAATGAAGAATGAAAAGAGTATGAAGAACCTACTTAGATACCATGTAAGAGTAATTAGTATAACTCACGACATTCAAAAATACATATTGAAGTCCTACATTTACAACAATGGAGGAGGCTTAGTGTTAGCTAAAGATAGCTATGACAATTGGGCAAATAACAAACCTACATGAGCTTACAACTCACAACACATTTCTCATTGGAAAAGTGCACGTTGGAAAATATCAACACTAACAAAACTTAGATAATGTAATTTGAATACGGTTGTGATTTTCATTTTTTCAAATATGTTTTTGAGTGCATAAATATATTTAATATTATATAAAAATGTATGGAACACTAAAATAGTGCATAATACACAATTCAAACTGATAGTTCCAACAAATTCTTAACAAATAAATAAAATCTTTGTCAAATAACTAAAATTTAACTATCACAATTTTAAATATATTATGATGATGATGGTGATGGTTAACATCCACTAAGATCAATGTGGTTTATTAGACTTGAAGAAATAGATTAATTGAGACTCTTTTATATTTTATTTCTACGATGAAAAAGAAGGGAAAGTAGTGTTCCTCGGTTGTTATAGTTTTTTTTACTTAACAGGTTAAAAAGGTTGGTAGTGTGGAAAATGTTATGGAAAATAAAAGAAATGTGCATAAGAACTAGGAAATCCAAGAGAAAGTGCTTTTCATCTTCAATCCTCTTAGTATCACAAAGACCAAAAATTCTTTCATCCCAGGCTATTTTGGGAATAGACCAACACTCGATTTCATTTTAGAGCTCATGAGAATTAGTTCTTATCTTTGCAATGTTCATTTTATTCTTAAGACTGCTCAAGATGGAAAGATAATTCTGGTTATCAATAGTGGAATTGATCACCTCCTTATAAAAACTTAACTTCATTTTCCCCTCTACCTCCTTATCTTTTTTCCCCTGGGAAAAAGTCGTAATTTCTATTAATAGTAAGAAATTACATTTTGTATATGCCGAAGCATTCAAAGTAGAGGCCCCTCTACCTCCTTATCATCTCACAATTTATCCTTAAATTTGAAAGTAATAGTATTTTTAATACTATCCTTACTCTCGAAGATGATCTCCTCCTTAATCCCCCAATGGTCAAGCCAAGACTAGGCATCCTTGTGTCATCCTCGCTTGAGCCAAAGGTGAGGGTTCTGGCAAGGGTTAGAAGCAATTTTATGGAACATCTTGGCATCCATGTTGTAAAGATTATTCTTACACATAATATACCTAAACATAGCTATGCTTTCAATAGGGGAAATTCTCTCTTCAATAAAGAGGATATGATAGGGAGTATCTCATTTAATCTTGAGGTTGTAGGTTATAAATTTCTTTTGGATCAACTCGATCTTCCTCCACGATTCTTTAGATATACTGCAATCCCAAACCTCACAATCATATAGAATAACATGCATGGCAAGAGTCTCAAAGAGGAACCTTTTTTTACTCCAAACTCAAAGATAAATCGACCTACAGTTGTTTTCAAGCTCACAGTTAGCTTTCCATCCTCCAGTAATTATTTTCTCAATGTTATCATTCTAGTTGAGTTGATGGTGGATGTCAATATTTGTATGAATAAACATTCTCCAAGTCATTGTTATCATAGATGAAATTATCACTTATAGGATCTAACTATAATGACATTAGTCTTATCGGTATTAATTGTCATACCTATCTTGGAGCAATAATCTTGGAGGATTTTAAGTTGCTTGTCAAGATCCTCATGGATTTTGGCTAGAAGAACCTTATCGTTAGCATAAAGGGGAAGAGTAATAACCATGCTATCTAACTTGGGGCCATCACATCCCACAACTTCTAAACACTCTTCTAGCTTATCAATGTAAATGCCAAAAAGGGTAGGGGTTATGGGACACCCTTTCTTAACGTTGATGTTGCATTTAATTTATTTATACCAGCCGCCAACAGTCTTATGCTTGGTGACAATATTTTCATAGAGCCTAATCACGACAACCCTTAACTTGAGAAGGACCATTATCTCTTCGAGCCTTTTCCATGGCTTATCTTAAGGAACTATGTCGAAAGATTTTCTTAAGTCAACAAAACAACAAAAGATTTTATTTTTACTATTGCGACATTCTTCGACAATGATCCTAAGAGTGACCAGATGGTCAATAGTTGAGTGTTGTCTCCTAAAACATGCTTTCCCTTTAGCTCTTTCACCATGACTTTCAAGCGAGAGGCTATTATTCTTCCCTAAAGTGAACCTATCTAGTTTGGCTAAAATATGGCTAATCATAATGGTCCTATAGTTAGAAGAAATATTTGTATCCCCACTATTAAAAATAGTCATAACAAGCATCCTATAGTTAGAAGAAAGATTTTTATCCCAACTTTTAAAAATAAACACACTAAAACATTAATTTTAATTAAAAATACATTTCGATTAATATTTATATAACTTTACATTTTATACTCTTTATTTAATATATTTATATTGGTTAAAGTTTAATAAAATCAAATTTAAATATATATGAATTCATTATTTGGTTAAAATTTACATCTAATTAATTCTTCGCTCTTGGTTCTTTCTTCAAATGACAACCTTATAATGTCAAACCCTTGATTAAATTATTAAATGCACCAAGGGATTCCTCGACCACTTATTCATTATTAAATGCACATAAAAACTATAACAGCATTATAAATGCATTCATAAGTCAATGCGAGTATAGGCATCGCTTTTCCATATTTCATGGAGATAGATGAAGTTGGGGGTGTCTAGTAATAAATTATAGTTATCAAGATTGAGAATTCAATTGGAAATTCAATACTAAAGAAAGTTAATTAATATATTTTTAATAAATATTTAAATATTTTATTTTATTATAATTTTTAATTCAAACTATTATTTAAAAATTTAAAGATGGAAATAGATATTAAAATAGTATGTGATTTTATATAAAAATTATAGATAGTAATTTTTTTGTATTTGTTTATATATTTAATTATATAATATGAAAGAATATAATGTATAAATTATATGATGTGAAATATAAGTGGCACATTTTTTTAAGTTAATTAAGTAAATTTTATATTACTAAACACATTTTCATATATTTAATCTAGCTATATGTATTTGTTTATATATTTAATTATATAAGATGAAAGAATATAATGTATAAATTAGATGATGTGAAATATAAGTGACACATTCTAGTTAATTAAGTAGATTCTATACAACTAAACACATTTTCATATATTTAGTCTAGCTATATGTTTGAATGTATAAATATTATTTCAAAATATATATTTATATTATCAAATTAATTACTAATTAACTAAATTTTATTTAATTAACAATACTTATTATATATGAGACAAAATATTAAACATAATTTTTTAGCATTTATTTGTAATATTAATTTCTATTTAAAAAATCTAAAAAGCAAGAAATGTTTTAAAAATTAAAATTTATCTAAAACTTAACATATTGATTATTTAAAGATTTATCTAGAAGGTATATTGAGATTGTTTAGTGCTGGGAACTAATCCCAGACTAGCCATTTATGAGTGAAACTCATCATCAAAAATTTTATTATAAACCTTAAAAATCGACTCATAAATGGCTATATAAAATTAATTCCATTCACTAAACAATCTCAATTAACATATTAATACTTAAATAAATTTATTAAATCTTAAATTTTGCATTGAGATTTTCCATTAACCCATCAGAAGGTGTAATAATGGGCGTCATTAATAAGTCATGCAATCTGATTGAGACTTGCGGAGTGATGTGGTGGCGATTCTCAAAGACACAAAGTCAGTAGCTGAGTAGCAAGTAATTTAGTTTGAGATATAGAATCTTCGTTAGCGATATATACCAGTTGCAAGCAGGCAAGGAATTTGAAATTGACTCTTCCTATCAAATTTGAAGATTATGAAACGTAGCACGCGTTTTAGATGATTTTAATGTCATGTCTGTCACTGATTTGGACATGAAGTTGATTCCACACCTCAAATTTGAAGGTGTGCCAAAACTGTGACACGTATTATATATTTAAGAGGATTTTGATGTCTCCGATTTGGACGTATTTGATGGCATGTCTGCCTGTGTTTTTGAAAGTTTCTAGGCGAGTAATTTGTATTCCATTCTTTCTAGACGACTAATTTGTACGTCAAATTCTATTCGGTTTCCAACATTTTAGGAGTTCAGTTTAAAAACATAAAAAAGAAGAATAGGAATGGATGAAGGGTAGGTATAAGATCAACGTCAATGGATTGCATGGTCGTTGCTATCTCATTTTCAAACCTCCCTACCATTTGCATCAAAGGCCCCATTGCAGGTAAAGCGGAGGAGGAAGAAAAATTCATTTAGAAAACGGTCGATAAAATTTTTAATCATATTTTACGACCCTAAAAGAAGCCAAATCCTATTAAGACTCGAAGAAACAAAGCTTCATGACAATGGGAATTTTTTTTATCAGGTTCAAAAATATATTTTTTAAAAATAAATATTTTTTTTTTAATTTAATTAAAAAAAATTGAAATACTTTTTAATTATATTAATATATTTATTTTATATTAATATAAATATTAAAATATAAAATAATTAATTTTAATAATTTATTATAAAAACATAATAAATGTTAAAACTACACAAAGATTCATATTCCACTGCCTTCACATCTAAATGGTCCACGGCATATCAGAAGTGACAATGCTGCTTCCAGTCCCTTCACATCTAAATGGTCCACGGCATATCAGAAGTGACAATGCTGCTTCCAGTCCCTTCACATCTAAATGGTCGAGGACATATCAAAAGTGACAATGCTTCTTTGGAAAGTAAACATGATCCAAATTTGTATATAAACAAAAGATGAAAACATAATTGTTTTTTATTTCACTATATGTTTGACCATTTAATTAATTATAATAGAAAGAGCTATAAAGTTGATTGAATAGATTAAAAAGTTGTATTAAAATTTTGAAATGAAAAATATTTGAAAATTTTTAAAAATATAAATTTATTTCAATTGTAAAAATTTTGGTGAATTTTAATTTAAAAGTTATAAAATGTTTGGTGATATTTTAGTAAAAATACTCAAATTTTCAATGTTCTTACATAGTCTTTACAAAATTTTAGCAATTTTTAATGTAAAATAATTATCCAAATTGGCGAATCATTTTTTCTAGAAAAAAAACATGGAAAATAAGATCATCTACTAAATTTAGTCTTAAATTTAGTTTCTAATTGAGGTTTAGAGATAAGACTATATGATTTTGATCACTCAAAATAAGTATACTAATGAACTAAATAGAAGGTTTTATATGAGTGAATGTAATCTAGTGTCTAATTGATTACAACATAGTGTTACTTTACAATGACGATACAAAAAAAACTAAATGGTACTTTGTATAGGCAATTGGTTTGAAGTCTAAATTATTTTATTAGAGGAAGATCTAGTTTGTAAAGACAATTGGTTTTAAGTATAGATTATTTAACCATGGACGTGGTATTGCATATTCAGATAGCATACTTAGTCAATTCATGGTGAGACCACGTGATAGTCATTGGAAGTTTCTAAGTGAATTATTCAATACTAAGAATTGTGGATTTTGGTATTAAATGTTATTAATCTTTTGAATATTAAGTTGATAGGTTATTCAAATTTTAATCTAGTAGAATATCTAAACGATAGAAAACTCATCACTGAATATGCATTCAATAGAAGACATGGAATTATATCTTGGAGTAGCAAGAATTAGGCAATTGTTTCTTGGTCTCAACCAAAATTGAGTATAAAACATTGTGTTAAAGTTGAAAATTTTGACTATGAAAGAAACACAAAAATACTTATATCTATTAATTATAAAAATCAAAACTCAATAAAATTAGTAAACAATTCACTTCGTCATATAAAATTAAAACACATTAAAACATAACATCCTCTAATAAAAAGATTATTCATTTCTTTTTATTATAACCCAGATGATAAATAAAATCATATAGAGATTTTTTTAATTTTAAAAAATAATTTTATAAATATATAATTATATCTAATAAACCCTTTAAAAGTCTATTAAGCTTTTTCATCATGTATAATATGCTAGAATAATCACAATGACTAAATAGTCCATGAAGTACCGTCTCTAGAATCTCGGTATAAAATAATTAATGGTCGGAGTCGGTGGAATGATTGTAGGATCTTCGACGGGTTCCGTATATAAATTGTAATAGCAGCTGGCAATGCAATTTTCTATTATTTTGTTGTTGTTGTGTTCGTCTTTGTTTTTAGTATTAGTGAGCGCAGAGGTCAAATCCAAATTTGAGTTGTTAACGAGTGTGCGTTGGGAGTATTGAGCATATTCCATTTTATATTATTAAATTGGCAAACAATATTAGGTAAGGTTAAAGTATATAGAAAGACAACATTATTTATATGAAAAGTGCAATTAAAAGAAATTGATTTAAGATGTTATAATATAGATTAAAATGTAGTTGAAAAGTTAAATTTTAAGATTGTAGAAGTAAATTATGTGTTGTAGAAAATCTAAAATATGTGGTAAGTTTAGCTGAGATTTAGACTAACAAGAAATCTAACATATAATGCATAGTTAAAAAGAAGGGTTAAAATAATTACGAAGACTATAAAAATAAATTGCAATTCAATCTTCAATTTTTGTTTCAATATTTGTTTCAATATTCATAAATTATTATTTTGATTATTAAAACGGTATTGAGAGAAAATAGTGAGACTAACTCTTCATGTAAAAATATCGTCAAAGAAAAACAATTTTCTAGCCAATAATAAAATTCAGCAAATGTTAAACTTTTCTAATTTACATGCAATTTCGAAAGAACCTTCCCTCTAACAATTGAGGCATAATACTTAGTAACCATAGAGGCAATCTTTTCATAAATGGATCCGTTGTCAGTCCAGCCCATTAAGGGATCATTTCATAAATGGATCCGTTGTCAACCCCGCCCATTTTGTGTGATCAGTTTTTTTGGAAAGTTCCTATGATTTAATTTGCAGTAGGGAGGAAATGTTTTATTATGAATAATGTAAAGATTTAAAATAATATAATCATATTTATTAATGTGATTTATATATATTTATCAATATAGTTGATACACTTTAATAAATGTTATTTGTTAGTTTATTTATTTATCAATTAGTAGTTAGTGTTTCATCACTTTTTATTTCAATAATACTGATCATTTAATAATAATATATCAAAATCTATACTCTTCTCATTTCATTTTAGTCATCTCAATTATTTAAAAATAATATATCAAAAATTATATAATCATAATTTTTTCTACATGTAAATAATTTTTTTATATATTTATATTAAATTTTTTATATTAAAATATAATTATTTTTTTTAATAAATAATTATTATTATTATTTAATATATAGTTTTCTATCACTAATTTTTTTTTAAGTAAAAATAACAAATAATAATATATCAAAAATTATTTAATAAACTTTTACTAATGATAAAATTATATAATCACATTTATTAATAATTTAAACTACATTTTTTAAAAATAATTATATTAATCTTAAGACATAATAATAATAATTATTATTCTATAATTTATTATAAAATTAATTTTATAATATAATAATAATATAATAACACTTTATATCACTTTTTTAATTGTTCTCTAAATATTCTTAATAATTTAAATTTTCCATTTAATATTTAAAAATCATTATAATAACCCTTACCCTAGCCTATCTCTCATAACCATAAATCCACAAAAGCGACTCACATCTCTGTAAACACTATTGCATTGAACAAATGATCAAGTTCTTTGATCCATAAGTCTAAATCCACCCACCCTACTCACATCTTTGCAAACAGTTTATGCCAATAAACAAACGATCAAGCTTTACCACGATCCCAATAACGTAGGAATCTTGTACTTAAGAAGTTGATGAGCATCATCCATGGGTAAAAAATTCTAAGAGTAGTTATGATCAATTTGAATGTACTATTTGATGATGAAGTTAGATCTAAAATCTCTATCATGAAATCCAACTGAGTACTCAGCTCCAAGTCCAATTGAGTACTCAGGTCTTTGTGTTAACAATTGCTATAAAATAAAACGAACTCCTCACCCTCTTAGTATTCTTACTCCGGTTGAATCAAATAGAAACAAGATTACCCGGGAAAATATTTCAGAACCTTTACCATATCATATGTCAGAACTTTTACCATATCACAAGTGTCAGGGAGGACACTATCAGAAGGCGCATTGCAAAGAAGTCGTCGTGGTCCCGGAGGAATGCTTTCTTCATTTCACCCATAAATTTGTGAGAGGAAAGAATAGTTATAATGAAATAGATAAAGAAATATGTAAAGTGAATATTAAATTGAGACAAATTTGTGTCAAAAATTTAAAAATAAAAAATGCCAAAATAGATGTGAGTACTCTCAAATTTGTAACGATATTTGAAGTAGAAAATTGATGTAATTATAGCCTTGGTTTCTAACTTGATAGTTCTTAGGCCCAGAAACCCTCGGTAAAAGGTAAGAATAATATAATTGTTTTTCCTCTTGGAGTTATATTTGAAAATTGGTGACTGTTTAGTTGCAATGAAACAAAATGATTTGATTCTAATAAGCCTAATCATTGTAATTTGCTTAACAGGTAGCAAAATAAATAATATTTTAATTTAATATGTTATTTATGGGTTTAAAAGTGAAAACTTATTTAAATGTTTTTCATATCATTTATTTGATGATCCATAAGAGTAATATTTTCTCATTTGAAAATATATAAGAATAATATTCTCTTCAAATCAATTCTGGCTAATTCATTTATTGAAAAAACAAAATTCTTTAATCTAAATATATAATTATTTAATATAATAATAAATAATAAATTAAATCAATTCAATTCATTATATTATAATTTTTATTTTATTAATAAAATTATATATATATATATATATATATATATATATATATATATATAATCACATTAAAATAAAAATAATATATAAAAATTGAAATATATATAAAATATAAATATTAATGGTAAAATAAAATTTATTTTAAAATATAAATGAAAATAATAATTTATATTTATTATTATTATATTTCAAATTTTTATATTTAAATTTAAATAATAAAAACACATCTATATAAACATTACAAAATAGGATAAAAATAAATGTCAACCACATATATCTCTTATCAGAATTTCTATTTAATAAATTTTTAAAAAATTTATTTATATATATATTTTATATAAATATAAATAATATTTTAAAAACAACATTGAGTTATCTTAAATATAAAGATAAAGAAATGAAATGTATATAGAAATCAGATTAACTAACATTCTTTTTTACGATAGTCAAATTATCTGGTCAGCAATATCAAGATGAAAACACCTCCCCAAATACAGACAATTTAAAAGGGTATCTTGTGTGAGTTATATGTTTACTTTTATTTATGATGAAGTCATTGTTTTATAACGGGAAATTCAATTGGAAATTTCTGCAAACGTGTTTTAAGTTTGAAATGCTTTCATGGTGATCTACATTGTTCTCAACGGCCCTAGTGGAAAACCTCGAAAGGGTTTGAAGGTTTGTAGGGAAAAGGAAACTGGCTGTACACATAAACGTCATGCCCACCTCTCCCTGGCCTTGATGATCTTTGAAGCTCCCACAGTAGATGCTCATTTAATGCCATTCAACATCCCACCAATTAGCACATTGGAACAATTAGAAAAGAAGTTGAACTTAGGGTTAACCTATTGCTTTTAGCTGTATTATTCAAAGCTCAACACTAGAATCTACACGAACTTGGCATACATGCACTTAATCTCTACACACACATGGAGAGGTAGACTCAGGTATTTTTTGATGGACAGTTTCGAAAATGAATTCATATGTTTTTGTTGATTAGCAGAATCCCTAAAGGTGGTGGTGGTATCGTTGCATTATATGGGGTCGAATTTCACCTGCTGCCACTATAATTTCTAGGAGGAACTGTTCAACGTACTCATGTTACACAGAGTTGAATCCCACTAGCTGTCGGCTGCTACTATAACCTGGAACTGCTTAAGACAAAACTCCAACTCAACAAGACTCCAACTCATGACCGGCATGTATGACTTAACAAATGGCAAAAAAATGAATTGATATTTGATAATAGTCATTTAAAATATTAATTTATAAATACAGTTTAAATTGTTTTGAAATTTTGATTAAAAATTTAAGAAGATTTATAAAAAATACCATTTATTTATATATTTAAAAATACAATTTTAACAATAAAATAAAATAAAATAAATTATAATTTAAGAAAAAAAATATATAATTTAATTTTAATAATAATTACCTATAAAAATAACATTTAAACGTTTCTCTAGATATTAATATATAGTTTGATAATCAATTATTTATTGGTGTTTAAAGTTATTTATTTAGAATCATATAATGAATTATTTTTATTTATTTATTGTTATTGATTTTTTATTTTATTTTATTATAACACTATTTAACTTTGTAACTATGTGATGTTTTAGTTTTTTAACTAAATTTTAGATTACAATTTTGAGTGAAAGTGTTATTTCTCATTTTAAATAAAATTGAATATATAAGATACAACTATTTAATGATAAATAATAAAAAAAAAAATTATTTAAAATAAAAACTTAATCATTTTTAAATTATATATTTCTATATATTTGTTTAATTAATATATTTTTATTTTTACTTCTTTTACAAATTAAACTGCTTGTGTAATACCATTTTTAATATTTAAAATTTAATTTTTAAAAATTTATATTAATTAAAAAAATACTTGTTTTATAAAAAAATTAATAAATTAATTTTTTTACAAATTATTAATCTATCAAATAATAGATTATAGTGAACTCGGGAGGCTTCTCTCCAAGCTTTTTGAGCATCGGAATAACATCTTAAATCAAAATAAATAATTTGTCTTTTTAGGTCCGATAGATCATTATTTGGTCTCAGTGGACGTTAACAACCATCATCATCATCATCATCATCAATATTAAATATGAGAATTTAACTTAAATGTTATTTATTTTTAATTATTACATATTTATTCATATTTAATATATCAATTCATTTCATATTTTAAAAATAAATTTGATGCGTATTTGATCAGTTTATTGTTATTATTAAAAATTTATATTATAAGTTTTTATTTATATATATATAAGTATACAAGTTATAGAGATTAATATATAATTGTATGAATTAAAGGGAAAAAAAATAATAAAATTAACCTTAATTAACATTATATCATTTTCAAATTAAATTAAAAAAAAAAAAAAAAACGAAAGAATGAAGCTCATTAAACAAGTTTTGAATTAAATTTTGAAATAGATTTTATAACAATCAATTTGGGGAACTATGGACATCTCAACATCATGGTTAGATTAAAGATTTTTTAATTTATTAATTAACTAAAAGAATGGTTATTTAAAAAATATTGAAATCTATGTTTATCATTAAAATTGTTTAAATTATTATTTATATAAATTTTAATTAATAAATATAATTTATTAGATATATCTTTTTTTTTTTTTTGGTGGGTACTTTATCACTTTATTTTAAATAATCGTTATATTTATGTATATTGTTTTCAAATTATTATAAAAGTATATTTATATACTTTTTTAAGATTAATAATTAACTATTTAAGTTTTATTTGCCCAACTTGTTGAGGATGTGTCGTTTTAGGAAGGCAACTGAGGATCAAACTTCATGAAGTGGTTGTGCTTTGTGCTAAGGGAAAAAACAAACTAGCAAGTCCAATTTAAAGCTGTTGTGGCCCATGGTCAGTGACTTCATGAAGTGGTTGTGCTTTGTGCTAAGGGAAAAAACATACTAGCAAGTACAATTTAAAGCTGCTGTGACCCATGGTCAGTGACTTTGACGAGCTAAATACCCCTAAAATTAATAATTAATTATTTAATTTGTATAATTTTTAATTTTTAATACTTTCATATTATAGTTTTATATAAACAATATTATAAACGTAATTTGATTCTAACACCTTTTAATATAATCTTAATCCGAATTCAATATATGTTATAAAAAAAAATACATTCTAAATTAAAAGTATTACTCTTAGTGGTTTTACGAATAAATCTAACATAGTAGTTGACTCATATAAAACTTCTAACACATCATGGGTTTCAATTTCCTAGCTTTTCACTTCCCTAGGTTTCCAAGGGTGTTTGACTTTTATACTTGATTGGCCTCTTTTCCATATTACTCATGTGTAATATTTTTATAAATTGCATTTATGTTCATATTTATAAGAAAAATATTATATTATTTTTGTTATGTTTAATTAAATTGTTGAAAATAAGAACGGTTATGATTTAATTTATAATTAATTTGAATCAAATAAAAAAAATGATAACTTATTGAGAAAAAGAAAGTTTTGTGGGTTCTTTAAATTCATTAGTAAAGTGGAAACAAGACTTTTTCATTCTCATTAACTGGAGTTTTCATCATGTGAAGTCCCGAGGTATTGATCATCACAACTTTGGATTCCTGAACATGAAGTATGCACATGGGACTTCATGGTTATTGCACACAAAAAATAAGTAACATTTACTTTGGAAAGCAATTGCATGTGATTTGTGAAAAGAATGATAGGTTATTTTATTAATTGGAAATATTGCTCTAGACTCTTGAAAGCTGCAGGGATTTTTGTGTAAAGGAATTAATTTTTCATCAGAAGGTTTTGCATGGTTTCTATGTAATAATGTTTTGCAAACATGCATGAGAAATTTACATATTAAAAACAAAGAAACCATGTTGATTTATTTAAAAAACATATTGCAGGGATGTTGTTACTCTTGAAAAGAGAAGGCATTGTTACTCTTGAAAAGAGAATGCATGTGAATCCTGAAAACAAAAAGATTTAGTAAGTCATACTATTTTTCATGAAGAATGCATGTGAACTTTCCATGGTTAAAGATAAAAGAAACTATATTACTTTCTTTAAAGAAAATTGCATGGTAAAATATAAAGAAACTATACTACTTTCTTTAAAGAAAATTTCATGGTAAAAGATAAATAAATCATATTACTTTACTGAAAGAAAAATTGCATGGTAAAAGATATGTTAGGGATGTTGTTTTCATGGATAGAAAACACACACCTGCATACAAAAAGATTAAATAAATCATTATATGTTTTCATGAAAAGAATGTATGTAAATTTTTCTTATGAAAAGAGAAAGAAAAGACGTGAGGAAATTATGAGCGAAAATTAGATTATTAATTTCCTCGAATACATTAGCATCATTCGAATAAAATATCAATAGGAATATGTGCCCAATAGTAATATCTTGATAAACTTTATGTAGTTCGCATGCACAAAGATCATAACTGATGTGCTAGTTTCTTTTAAAGGAATGTGTGGAAAATTGTAGTGATTTGTCTTGAAAGAGCGTGTGCTTCTGTAAATGAAATATTAGTTAATGTGGTATTTATTTTATAGACATGCTTTGATGGTTACATGCTTATAACTAGTGCATATGCAGTGTTGTTAAAGGAAGCATGTCGCGATATTTTGCTTACATTTCATGAATGTATATGAATAGATGGTGGAGCATCATCTAGTATAGATTTATGAATTGGTTGATTAATACTTTATGTAATCATGATATCAATGTATGATGACAATAACAATGACAGGAAAGGTTATGCTTAACATGGTGGTAGGTAAATAATTAATGGTGCATGTATATGGGTGCAAGTTGCATGATGGTCCACTAAAGGAACAACTAGGCCACAAAGATATGGATATTGGAGATTATTGGGTAAATGATGTCACGATGATTGTAATAGATTATAACTAGCATTTGCACCAGATGTTGCAAAGGAAACGTCGTAAGGCATAAATTAAAGAACAGAAATACAACACAAGATTACTTTGATAAATAATAAAAATATATTGACCACTCAAATCAATGTCCCATTAACTGGAACCACTTAGTAGACATATCTATCAACATTAGGATTATACACAATGATCAAGAAATTTCCCATATACAAACAACACCTTCCACAACAACCTTTTGTCACGTCCACATTTTAAAAAATGCCTTGGAACATGATTGGAATCTCCCATAGTCTTTTTCATTATGCAGATAAATCTTCCCTATTGCTATTTTCATCATGAATATTGTTAGTTCATTGTTGTAAAGTGTTAGTGTGTTAAAATATACAAACAACACCTTCCACAACAACCTTTTGTCACATCCACATTTTAAAAAATGCCTTGGAACGTGATTGGAATCTCCCATATTGCCTTTTTCAATATGCAGAAAAATCTTCCATATTGCTATTTTCATCATGAATATTGTTAGTTCATTGTCGTAAAGTGTTAGTGTGATAAATTCAATACCATAAGTTCAACAAGCGAAAAACATTCCTTAATTAGCATAATATGTATTTTTCTCTCACCGTGTATTCTTCAGTCATGCATTACAAAACTTCCATCAAAGAGCACAAGTAACAGATTAACTGATTTTTTTCGAGATCATAAACTGGAAAAGCCCTGAAACTTTTTGAGTTCCATACCTAAACCAAAAAAATGAACCACCCTAAGAGACCCTAAACCAAGAAAATGAAAAACCCTAAGAAACTCTAAACCAAGAAACATTTCACGCTGGTCAGCGTTGCTGATATATTCATGACTGATCATCTCTGATGGGTGTGCCTTATGCGGATAACTTGAAACTATCAAGCAATGCATTCCTTCCACTCAAAATAACATGAAAGAAGTCATTAACCTGTTTAGAGAGAGGATCTAACCCCTGGGTAAGCAATTGTGCACTTCGTTGTAATTCCTGTATAGCAATTCTGATATGTTCCACTTTCTCTGTTCCATCGACAATGTCAGACTACACCCTTATTCATCTATTATTTTTACCTGGCCTTTGATGATGATAAGCAATGTTGAATTGGAAATGTGTATCACAACATTGCCAAAAGTGGCTCAATATTTGCTAGATGTTTTATAGGTGATAGAGTAAGGCATTATTTAGTACAAGTTTTAGAGGTGATAGAGCAAGGCACTGTTTGGTATATGTTTTAGAGCTGATAGAGCAAGTCACTATTTGGTAGATGTTTTAGAGGTGATAGAGCAAGGCATTACATATAAGCTACTTTAAGAGGAGTTTTTCAATATGAAATACAGCTTCATTTTGTTATGAAATGCATTTTTAGATGGACATTTAAGATCAACAAGTATACTGTCATTAACTCTTAGGGCTTAGTAAACCAGTACAAAACCATCTTTATGTTTATAGGATTTTCCATGCGCGGAAGAAACCTTAGTCCTTAATGCACTTACTTTTTTTGTTGCTTCTTTCATTATCTTTGGTGGTATCTTGCTAGAAAATCCTTACATAAATTCCAATATATGTTCTCTAAAACAATATAAAATTCTCTCAAACGCAAGACATGAGCTTGGATACCACTTGGAGCAAAACCACATCACAAAAGACACATTGTACATTGAACGCACAAACAATAAGTTCCTTTCTTCCAATTTTTGACATTTTGCATTAAAGTAAACAATATCCAAGCCACTAAGTAGATAACTCTGTTCTTTTTCCTGTCTATGGGTGCACTGAGGCAAAGATTTTTGTTTTCTGAGGAAACTAAAAAAATAACTGTCCATAAATATCTAATTGATAAAGACTATTTAATAATGTTTTTTAACTTATCACAAAAAGCACACTCATTTTTATGCCATCACTAAGAATCGAAGGTATGCTTTTGTATGAAAGTTAGACATGGATGGAAGGAGTTTGACTATATTTGTGGTTCTAGATGTCTACTAATACGACCTAATTTGACCTTGAATGATGCAAGTTCTGGTTTCTTGAGTTTTTTATAAAGACACTGTTGAATTAAGATTTTGAGCTTTTTCTGATCTTGAGTAGAGTTTAGAGGATGTTTCCTTCATTACCAAGACAAGTTTGGATCCATCCCATAACATAGCTGAATTAACCTGAATGGATTTTTCTCCAATATTGTTTTTTCCAAGCCATTATGTTCCTTAGTTAGCTCAAGTCATCTACAGACACAACAAGGACCTTGAAAATACAGCCATTAATCTGAAAGGATATATGGTAAGACCCTATACTGTCATTATGAATGTATGGGCATTAAAATATAACGAGCAACACTTGAAATGGACGACAGATGGCAATGAATCATTTGTTCTAAATAGGATCATATAGAATGAAAAGGGGCGATTATATTTCTATATTGTGTTTTAACATCCGGAAAATCATGGTTCTTGCAGGTGGGCAATGAACTTACAGACGATTTCCATGATCTTGTAGGGATTTTTGAATTTATGTGGTCTCATGGTTTGATATCAGACAACACCTACCGGTTGCCCAATATTCAATGTGACTTTTCATCTCTTGTGCATCCATCAGCTCTATGTAATATGGTATTAGATTGTGCCGATGTGGAAATGGGGAATATTGATCCATATAGTATCTACACCCGTCCTTTTTTGAATAGTACTGGAACATATAGAAAACAACAGAGAAAAAGATATGTAAGTATATTATATACATTAAGCATTATATATGCCAGCAGATCAGTTTGAAGGTATGCTTAAAGTCTAATTCTGTATCTTTTGCATTTCGTAGTCTCTTTCCCATTGACATGTTAAACTGTAAAATAAAGACCAGAGAAAAAGATGTGTAAGAATATTAGATACATTAAGCACTCTGTATGCCAGCTTATCAGTTTGAAGGTATGCTTAAAGTCCAATGCTATATCTTTTGCATTTGGTAGTCTCTTCCCCATTGACATGGTAAACTGTAAAATAAAGACCAGACTAGATGATTGAGGTCATTTTTTCTCAAATTAAACACATTCTTGCGTGTCATTGAGGTCCACAATTTGTTGCATGGTGAATTTAAATGATTGGTATCCATCACCTCTAGATGGGGATAATCAGATCAGCTATAAGAGCACTACTGCATTCTCTTTCTCACAGAGGCATTTTGTTGTAGCCATGGAGGCATCTGTTTGTGGAGTATGATCCTTGGACTGAAAAGCATTCCGAAATTTATTTCAATCTACCTGAAGTACAAAAGGCTCTTCATGCCAATGTTACAGGAATTCCTTATAACTGGACTACTTGCAGGTCTGTGGTTTTATATCTCATGCTGCTTCTTTTACATTTATAAAGGACCTTCATTCATCAATCTGGTCTGTTTGCTTTATTATGTGATGAAGTTTCTGCTCACTGGGGAGACTCCCCTAGATCTATGTTGCCAATTTACCCAGAGCTCATAAACGTTGGACTACGCATTTGGATGTTCAGGTCACAACTCACCGTGCATATCATTTCTTTTAATCAAAACATGGCACTTAGAACAATGAGAATGTTTCTAATTGGACTTTTGCTATTATCTTCCATCATAAAATCTACTACAAAAAATTCGATATTGTTTTGTTGGTATGCAGTGGAGATACAGATTCACTGATTCCAGTTGTAGAAAAAAAAAGGATTCAAGGGCCTTACCCCACGATTTATGATTGGCAATCTATTGGATATTGCGAGAAAGATATAGAAGGAGTTGTGCATAGACATGGTCTTTATACATTACGATTTCAGAAAGAGTGATTTACCTTATATGGTTGAGTGGTCCAGGAAATATGATACTGTCACAAGTAATTTTTATGGCATATGCTACTTATGGATTATTGGTTTATTTATTTGTTGCAATTATAGATTTGAAATTCAATTACTTTTTGTAGGTGAGAAGTTTGTGATCTGATTTGGTTACGAACTGAGAATTGTTCTGACCTGATGCAAAATTTATCCGGCAATTTCTATCTTCCAAGCACGTGAATTACTGTGGAAAATCTCCTCTGGACCAGAAAATGTTGTTTGTTGTGGTTGGGAGAAGTGTGTTTGTTGTTAATGGTGAACAATGGTCTTACCAACACCGAATGTTTGCGTCTTCCTTTAATATGGAGAAGCTCTCAAAGCTCAAGGTGAATATGGAAAGTAAAGATGGTAGAAATAACTTTCGATTTAATCTCATTGAAGAAATTTAATGGTTATGGGCATTGCTTTTCTGTTTTATATGCTGTTAATATACTTAATATATAATCCTGTTTGTTTTTATTTTACTTTATTTTTTATCATAGCCACACTAAAATAGTACTACATATTCATGCAAAAGTAAATGCAGCATACCTGGCTGAGTAACAGTCGCCTTCTTCCAGTCATAGCTCCACACATACTTCGAGATTCACAAATACTTCGAGATTCAGTCTTGCCACGGAAGAGCTTGTCGTTAGACCAAACGCCATCTGAAAGTCCAGCAAATGCAAAGCATAATGAACAAGAAGCTGGAAATATTCAAGCTTTGAAATTTCGACATTTAATGCAAGGCAAATGTCTAAAAGCTTTACAGTGTCATCCAGGTATTCGTCCATCCATTTCTCATCCCAGCTTTGAAATTTCGACATCTAATGCAAGGCAAATGTCTAAAAGCTTTACAGTGTCATCCAGGTATTCGTCCATCCATTTCTCATCCCAGCTTTGAAATTTCGACATCTAATGTAAGGCAAATGTCTAAAAGATTTACAGTGTCATCCAGGTATTTGTCCATCCATTTTTCATCCCATTCTGCTGTAGGAAATTGGAGATCTGTAATAAGGGACTTGAGGTCCGCGTGTGTAGCAGATAAAACTGCCATGGCTTGCTGCATCCACAACATATTTATCGTGTTCTTCAATAACACACTGGCACCCTAAGCATTTTATGGTAAAACAAAACACATAATTTCAGTCAAACAAAGATGGTTACAAAGTTCTCAATGATCAAGGATTTTCTGATCAAATTGTTTTCTATTGCTTTCTCTCTATCTGCCCCATGAAAACAATCAAACCCATTAACTGGAGTCCAGTTTAGAGCTGACGGAACCCTACTCAAGTCTGTAGGGTTCCATGGGGATGCTTTTCTTGTGCACTACAGACAAGGAAACAGGGTAGGGTCATTTTTAGTGTCGTTTGTTGTCAATGGATTCCTTGGATATGCCTCCTATGATGGAAGACTGTCTATGGGACGTCGCAAATGTCAGGGGTTTGTCCTTGCCAATGGCTATAATGGGATTCTGTTAAAAAAATGTTTTTTAATCAACCACTGGTTAACATGAGCAAGATTTTCTTGATTGTGAGGTTATTAGTGGTGTATTTATTCGGCCAGAGTTTTGAAGGATTTGCAGGTCTTACTATTTTTTGTAAGCATAAGCACACATATCAATATGGATATGTTATTGGAGAAGCTTAAACTCTGGTGGAAGGAAGCCATCATTAAAATTCTTATTATTTTATCTTATATTTTACTTGAAGCCACCTTTTCCCATTAAAATACCTCACTCTCCCAAATCCCTTAAAGCATAGAAACAAAAGTCATAACATTTAATGGAGTGGCTTATAATTGCCCCCAGTCATCCCCTGCATTTTTTCCCTTGAAACTTTGGTGAATAGAGGCATGAGGAAGCATCGAGTCCCATTTCTTTGGTTGATGTTTGATTAGAAATTGTTATACAGGTCGTAGGCTAACAAGGTGACTTTTTAGTCTTTTTTTCGTGTAGATATTCTAGTAGATTTTTCTTAAAACCCTGTCAGAAATCTCAAAAAATGTAGTTTTATGTTGTTGAGTCTACACAACATATGTTTTCTAAAGACTTTCTACGGTGCTAAATCCATTTTTGCATTTAAAATTACAATTTAAATGACAGAATATTGTGATCTCACCAAGAATTGTATTACCAGATTCCGGTGAAAAGGACCAAAAAAATATTCGCATTAGACTACATCCTTATTCATCTATTCTTTCTACCTGGCCTTCGATGATGATAAGCAATGTTGAATTGGAAATGTGTATCACAACATTGCCAAAAGTGGCTCAATATTTGCTAGATGTTTTATAGGTGATAGAGTAAGGCATTGTTTGGTATATGTTTTAGAGCTGATAGAGCAAGGCACTGTTTGGTATATGTTTTAGAGCTGATAGAGAAAATCACTGTTTGGTAGATGTTTTAGAGGTGATAGAGCAAGGCATTACATATAAGCTACTTTAAGAAGAGTTTTTCAATATGAAATACAGCTCCATTTTGTTATGAAATGCATTGTTAGGTGGACATTTAAAATCAACAAGTATACTGTCATTAACTCTTAGGGCTTAGTAAACCAGTACAAAACCATCTTTATGTTTGTAGGATTTTCCATGTGTGGAAGCAACCTTAGTCCTTAATGCACTTACTTTTTTTGCTGCTTCTTTCATTGTCTTTGGTGGTATCTTGCTAGAAAATCCTTACATAAATTCCAATATATGTTCTCTAAAGCAATATAAAATTCTCTCAAACGCAAGACATGAGCTTGGATACCACTTGGAGCAAAACCACATCACAAAAAACACATTGTACATTGAACGCACAAATAATAAGTTGCTTTCTTCCAATTTTTGACATTTTGCATTAAAGTAAACAATATCCAAGCCACTAAGTAGATAACTTTGCTCTTTTTCCTGTCTAGGGTGCACTGAGGCAAAGATTTTTGTTTTCTGAGGAAACTAAAAAAATAACTGTCCATAAATATCTAATTGATAAAGACTATTTAGTAATGATTTTTAACTTATCACAAATATATGACCACACACATTAGCCTATAATATAGGATGTATTTGATTCTTTATTGTTGCTTGCAGCCAATAAGATGCTCTCCAACAGGTCCAATTCTTTGTACAATGCTTCCTTTCTTAGATGCAAGTTGATTTGACTTTCTTGGCTTTAATATTCTTCATCCGCGTTGTCATCTTCACCATCGACTTCCTTATCCTCATTGTTTTCTTCATCTGAATGTCCTCTAATTCATCTAGTTGGGAAGCTTCTCCAGTAAACCCCTGACACATCAAGTGGAATTAATTTAAAGTCCTAACATAAACTAATGGCAGATGTGATCCTTTCCTTTTCCCTTGTGTGCACCCCATTTCCCCCAGGAATTGTTCTGCTTCTCTTTGAGTAACTTTGCTCAACTGAGAGTCTATCAAAATGTAGACGTAAACACAAGAATAAAGACTTCGTTTTATCATGCCACCATTTTCCCACCATCAATTATTAGCATAACAATAAGCTACCTATTTTATACCTCACTCAATTGATTGTGCATCAATGATGGAATATATTATGGCAATATCTTGATTTCTACTCCTTTCTCTTGAAGACATTTCAATCTTGTAGTGCACATATGATGGGAGCAACGAGCCCATAGTCTTCTTTTACCTACCTCGTGGACTCTATGTTTGTTCCTATTTCACCCATTCATTAGATTTTGCATCACCCATTCTTCACAATTAAGCTAATGAGATTGGTTTTCGACTCTAAAAAAAATTCAACATTCATGTGGAGAATTTCACAACTAGGCGACACCAATTGATGACATTTAGAGAAATCAATAGGCAAGAGACATGACTAACCCGAGATCCCCTGTACCACAAGAGATCACATAGTTGCATTGGTTTCTGCAGTCGACAAATACATATTAGAGACATTCAAAGAAGCACACATTATCAATGAACATACTTCTAAAAAAGTAGATATTGATGGGATTCTTCAAACACCTATCCTTCCTAACTTTTGTAGCTCAAATATGAAAAGTTTAAATTTCAAAGTTTTTTTGAAACACCAATAAAGAAACAAAATTACATAAAAATTTAAGTTCATTTTTCTATGCTACTCTTTCCTATGCTACTGCCTTACAATGTTTCCTTTGCGACATGTGATGCAATTACTAGTATAATTCCATCGTAACAAATATGAACTCAACATGACACATAAAGAGATAAAACTGAAATAGAAAAAGCAACAAGAACTCAACATGACACATAAAGAGATAAAACTGAAATAGAAAAAACAACAACATTTCGTCAATTTATCTTAACTAAAACCCAATTCACAACAAAAATTTAATTACACCCTTTATTGAATTAATTTCCAATCTTTATAATCTTTAAATGAAACAGAAAAATCCCATTGCTAAATTTAAATCTTTGAAATCCTCATAAAAAAAAAAGCATCTATAATATAATTCCAACCCTAGCTAAACCCAATTAACAACAAAGATTTAGCTACACCCTATCTTCAATTCATTTCCAAACTTTATAATCTTTAACGACAACAGAAAAATGCCATTGTTTAGTTTAAGGCTTTGAAATACTCATAAAGATGCAAGGATGCCTTCTATAATATAATTCCATGGTAACAATAAGTCTAACAGAATATGGTAGGTAATTAAGCTATAGTAGGTAAATAAGGATATATATTTTCACTCTATTAAGGTTAATTATGGTTGCTAACATAGACATGGGGATAAAATTAGTAAGGGTTGGGAACACCAAAAAATCTTAAAAATCGGAAAAATATCAGGTAAAAATGGACAAACATCGGTAAAATCAAGATACCATCAAAATATCTGTAAAAATCGGAAAACATCGGCTAGGCCAAAAAATCGTGATTTCAAGATAAAATCTAGATGCTTAGAACACTGAGGTTAATTCTAGTTTTACTATCAGTCAACTGGGGTGTCATGGATTATTTTTTGTCCAAATTCTCATTTGTGAGATGATGATGAGATATAATGCCTTGATAAATATTGACTTTAAATCTTGTAAACTTGTAATTGATTTTAAATATACTTGTGAATTCACCTATTACCAACAACAACCATAAAAATTCCAGCACCACTATCAATACCGCTGCCCTGATCAATTGCAGGTTTACTACTAAGACCGATGCCTTTGCATATAAAAATTGGAAGTACAATTTATAAATGTCTGCCCAACGTAACTCAATCTAACAACTCTTGCTAAGTGGCAATATGAAATTGTTAAAGAAAAATACAATAGGTTGAAAGCACTAATTAGTCCCCCCTCCTCACCAAGAGGGTTAGGCTTTACGTAGAATACAGCACAACTGTTCAACTCGGGAATCCTTTATTAGTTTCATCTATTAATTTTGGAGTTGTAGAGGAACAAATGCATATTTATGCATACAGGACAGCGTCACAGGATGGAACTTGGCACCAATGTACAGAAAATAAACACACTATGGAAATTTGGCCTCGCATCTTTGCCTCATTTTTCACATTGCCAAACTCAGCCATGGTGAACAGAGGAAATACCTATATCATATGAAGATACAGGATTTACACAATCAACAAAAAAATCCTAATAAACATAGTTGTCGAAGAGGCTCATTCAACTCAACCTCTTCTCAAGATAAAGTGTCAACCAGTTGTTCAAGATACTTTCTGCCACGATGTGGAAGATTTGTACATTTTTACGTGTATGTGAACTCTTTGGGAGACTAGGTCC
The DNA here is from genome assembly GCA_031772625.1 of Pinus tabuliformis. Classification (NCBI taxonomy): domain Eukaryota; kingdom Viridiplantae; phylum Streptophyta; class Pinopsida; order Pinales; family Pinaceae; genus Pinus; species Pinus tabuliformis. The sequence goes on from CM062805.1 coordinate 72,922,941, forward strand.
AGCATTAGGATCCTAAAGCTCTTCCTCCCAAAGTGACCTTTCTCTTTTGATGGTAATGGCTATCACCTGTGATAGCTTTACAAAACTTCAATTGCAAAACTAGAGAGCCACACCAAATGCATGGGCATGTTTGTAACCGGACGACTCTGTCTATCCTAGCTACCCTAGCACTTCTGCGTTAAAATATTAACGCTCTTCACATTATTCTTCTTTACAATCTTGTAGTTATCATTGTTTTTTTATTTATTGAAACTAATGTATGCAAGGTACAGTTACATTTACGTCTTGCTCTAAACTCAAGACTTAGAAAGACAAACCCCATTGCAATGTTTGTTTCTGTGACTAGAATATTCATTAGCAAGCAAGATCCTCCCCTCAAGAACATACAGATTCATATAGAAATTAATAAGGTGTTCCTCATCGTACCTTTGCAGTCAAATAGAAGGGAAGAAAACCATTCGTTTTTTCTTCTCTGTATGAAGTAGCGTCTCCAAAATAGAGAAGACAAATAAGGGACCAAACAGGGGAGGCATAGGCGGCTTACTAAAGGCCGCAACCAGCTGCCCTGAGCTTTGCTTCTCAGATATACTGGCTTCATTTCCGTTCACATGCGGTTCTTTCACATGATATTTTGAACTGGGTTTGAAATACACCTTTGTCGGCTGGTTCTGCTGAACGAGCCATTCTGCAATACAGACATGCAATATGAATGTAGTTAGGTTCCTAAATTTTGGAAGATATTAACTCCACAACTGGGAAATCTAATTTGACATTTTCAAGAACCACAAGGCTTTAATTTCATTGTACCAGCTTTTCTTGGATAGAACTTTTTCAGGATATTCTTACAGAGAAATTCCGCAGTTATCCACATACTCTAGGGCTTCAGTTCAGAACACAAAAATGAGACTTTTCTTTTTTGGTTAACAACCAATGAATATCTCCAATGACCTGCAATCAAAGTCTACAAATTTTTTAGTATGTGTTCTTGCTTGCACATTGCACATAGAAATTTTGCCATTAACTCTATCTTGTGAAGTTTACAGCATTTGTTTTGGAAAATCCCAATACGTCAGTTTGAACCGATCATGATCCATTGCATAATTCTCACTATATTCGCACTTAGAAATTCAAATACACAAACTAAAACCCCAAGACATATTTGCAAGTTCAGACAGAAGACAGTACCTAGAACAAATTTGGTTTCTCAGGAAAGATATAAACAGGAGCAAAGAACTCTCATACTATCAAGGAGTGGCAGCTACTCTATAGAGTGGACTTATCAATTAAGATCATGTGTTCTGTCCTTTGAGAACAAATTTGGTTTCTCAGGAAAGATATAACCAGGAGCAAAGAAATCTCATACTATCAAGGAGTGGCAACTACTCTCTAGAGAGGACCTATCAGTTAAGAACATGTGTTCTGTCTTTCGAGATCACAAGTTTGAGTCTAGTGGGGGAGGTTATGTAAACCAGCATAGACTCAAATTATCACTGTGCATAGGTGATAGGGATTTCATCCATTAATTTGGTGTCTGACTAGGCCAATTTGAGTCTAGCGAGGGTAAAGTATGTACACCTGCATAGACTATGTAGTCAAATCATCACTGCACAGAGGTCATCTCTTGTCCCATAAACAAAGGGATTTCATCTGTTAATTCGGCCTCTGACTAGGTCTTGGCCTTAAAATTATATTATTCGTATAATTATTCAAATAATTGATATCTAAATAGGCCTTGACCTTAAAATTATATTATTATGATAATTTAATTTGGAGATTTATAGTGTCTTTAAAGAATAGAAAACTAGACTAAGATTGGGCTTATTGCTCTATTCCAGAATCAACAGGACTAAAACTGGAACTCTTGAGCACCTGTCTCAATATACAAGACAAGTTTAGCCTCTCTCTGTAAAGAGAAGAACAGAGGAAACAAAATCGGTACTTTATAGCAAAGTTTCCACAATACATACAGAGTCTATAACTTGTATGCAGTGCCGAACCCTCTAAAGTGAAATAGTTCAAATGAATAGTCATCACCAATCCAGTGGACATCACTGAAAAATATGCATCTCCAAGTAATCCAAATGAAATCCCCGTTGTGGCACATGTAGATCTGCAGCTCCAGAATAAACGCCAGATGGTCTCAACTGGACTGTGCAATGAGGGAAAGCCTCATCTGTGACTCCGTCGGTAACAACCACTCTTTAGAAGGTAGGCCCCGATATAAATACCAACATTTTGAAAGAGAGTCTAAAATCCTGAAAGGCTATAAAGGATCATAGTGTACAACGGTGATTTCCCCACAAAGATTAGTCTTGCACATTACACAAGACTTGATCGAGAAGATGATCCTCAATGTTTCTGTCGAAAGCAAACATAATTGAAGGTGGTTTTTCAATCATTGACAAACATAACATAGCACAAAAAGTGCAAACTATTCAGGATATCCAGGATTCCTTAAAAACGGGGCACCTTAACTGGTTCATTTTGTACATGACTCTACCAAATAAAGGCAGGGTCCAGAAAACAGATTAAAAAACCCTAATATTGCAGCTATTATGGGAACTTAACGCATGTTGGGCATGTTTTCTGGAGGCGCATCCTTCATAAGAATATCTAGTCATGGATACGGAATTTGTTTACTTAATAGAACACAACACAGAACCACCAAATAAGTTAGAATTTTATACATGTTTAACAGAACACAACACAGAGCTGGTATGGTGGTGAGCTATGGGAGTCACCAACAAATTCAATTGCATATTACCACTTAACCTAGAACTTGGAAAAAATCAACTCGTAAAACTTATCTCCCAATTTCAAATCCGATGGAGTCGTTCACTTGCAGAACAGAGCCTAAACAAGGAGCTCCTGCGATTTGGGCGTAGTGGGTTCTTCTAAAAGACATAACAAGGTTTTGAATTCTGCCTTCTTTGGCAATCAACTGACGCATTTTATCAATCTTGGGAAGCCATTGCATGCAGGCCGCCGCAGCGTTTTCTTTACCCAACGAGCTCTGGGATTCCAAGCGCCGCAGCAATGGACCTAAAGCGCCCTACATTTTTTTAAAGGTTTTTAATTAATGTTTTAAAACATTTTTCTTATTAAATTAGACGGCTGATGTTTGTTCAGTCGTCTAACGAAAGATCTAACGGCTACCATTAAGACAGAAAGCCATTTGGGGCAGTTCATATCAGAGGGAAACGCCTTACGGCGTAACAAGTTATGTTGTTTTTGAGATGATATTCTTTGTAACATTTTATAACAATGGTCAGGGGATAAACTCCCTTATAACCATTGAGTGAGGGGTAAACACCTTCACGAGCGTTTAATAAAAAAATTAAATGTTTGTTGGTTTTCACCCTACGGTGTTTCCAAGGTATATCAATGTCTAATGATGTGGTTGCATGTTGTGATATTTTTATGACGTTTATTCCTTGCATGGTGTGACGTTTATATTGTCAAGAATATGACTAACTAATAGAGCTAAAATAATCATGGAATTGATGGAAGGTTATGTTAGAAAGTTTATGTTAATATGTTATAACAGTGGTTGTTAATGGTTATGTAATTTACTATTCCCTTAATAATGTGACTCTATGTAATGATGAAGATTGTATATAATGGTTAATGAGGAATCTGGAATAGTAATTTGGATAGTTACCCGTGGGCAAATTATGTAAAAACAAATCTAACTCGATACATTTTCAAGTGAGGTTACTGGGGAATGTTACAAGTGGTATCAAAGCTGAAGATTGCAGCACTGGCACCTCTAGGAAATGTCAAGAAGAAAAAAAATTGAGGTATGCTACTAGTGAGCATCAGCTCATGTATGCGTATAACAATCTACATCTTGATAATTGTAGTAGACTTATTTTGGCTTGAGATGCATGATGCATGTTTAAAACTGAATTAAAGAGTAATAATTAATAAAGTCTGCTGCAAAACTATGTTCATGACATTTGAGTCCTATTGAGGATAAAAGAAAATAAACTCTTTGTTGAACTTATTAACAACTTGAGTACTCACTAGGGAAAGTGAGAATCAACAACCTATCTTTGTGAATATGAAAATATTAATGATACATTTAATGAACATGACTAAAGTTACAATGCACTATTGATAAAGAATAAATGCATGAATGAAAAATATGGGGAATGTCCTTGAAGAGGACAATAGAGTGTTTTAAAAGGACATTGAAAGAACCCCCCTCGATGTTAAAAATAAACCATGAGTCGAGCAGTGAGACTTGACTGTAATAACTAGTTTCTGATTGAGTTTTAGTCATGGATGATTAGTTAGTGTTGTAGGACTAACTATTAAAACTTATATGAATGAATTGGCTTTGATTTAAGATTATTGCAAGTTGCAGAAAAGTGATTATGGTTGTTACTTCATGTACCATGTTATTGGTAACAATGCACTGTGGGATTTGGAAATGTTGGATTGTTACCCTAACTACTATTGACATTTAAACATTAATGAATATTTAAATACACTTATATGAATGAAATTATTGTACACATGAAACTAAAATGATTGTGAAATTGAATACTTATTTATTACTAATGTTATTGATGGGATTAAGCATAGGTATTTTAACGGAAACAAGAAAATGTATGAAAGTAAAATGTTGCAATGTGAATTACAACTATAAATGAGAAAGTTTAATGTTATGATATGTATGATTTTGTTAATATTTGGAAAAATTAGAATGCATATCACATGTATGTCAGTGATGTTTCCTATCAATCTAGATATTGTGGACTGATGCTGAGGGTTAAATATAAATTCATGGTATACATAGATGTTTCTTTTGTTAATCATAGTGTACATATGGTTTGTTATGTAAATCACTGTGGGAAAGAGTGTTAAAAGAGAATTTTACATGCCTGACATTTTTTAACAATTGTGAAAGGCCAAAATGCCTTGGGTTGATGGCAGCTTCCTGCCTAAAGGGGTTGATGACACTTTCCTACCCAAATTTCCTCTCCTTAGAGATAAATGATCTTAGTAAAGGAAAAGAGTTAGCCAAGACGGTGAAGAGGAGAAAAATCCTAAGGCAACTCTGTTGATTTGGAGCCTATTGGAGGACGCCCAAAACTCCTCATAGGCGAGATGTTGTCATAGGAATAGGAAGGACACTCCCAAGAGGAATCCTATATTGGACCATTTGTGATCATTGAAATTCTTGAGCTGGTTGGCCAGTGGAATTCCAAGATGGACCTAGTATGGTCTACGTCAGAGAGTCTGGATGTGAAATTGGTTCAATCTGGTTCTGGAAACTAGTTCCCATTGGTTGGGAGGAGCATTCTTTTGCCACTGTTGTTCTCCTAGAAGAACAAATTAACTAATTAGTTATGTTTCATGTTAAAAATGAATTGTATATATAATTGTGTAAACATGTTATGTACATCTTGGCAGGAAAGTGGCCTAATGCTCGGTAAGTAATTATTGGCAGTGGAGTTCCTTTATTGTATTACTAATCTTTTGAATGTCTTAGCAGGGGCTAGGACAATATGCCCTTAGTGAATTTATTGATACTTTTGATGATTAGAGGGATAGGTTCTCTTTGAGTACTTTTAGAAGTACTGTGGATATTTCTTTAGCGGGAGCTAAGATAGTGTGCACGTGGTGCAGTGACTTATCATTTTGATGATTAGAGTGTTGGTGCTCTATAAGTACTTGTACATGAATATCACTTGAAATTACATAATTTATTGATAGTTACAATTATTCTGTTTGATTGAAAAATTTGTGACTAATATGATTATGTTGGATTTATTAGTCATATATTATAGGATGCTTTCCACGGACTGTGGATGGGTTGTCAATACATTCCGAGGAAACTTGCATAAAAGTGGCCATGACTTTCAAGAGTAATTTGTAAGTAATAGTAAGTCGATATAGAGATTTTGATTTGTATTTTATGAATTTTAATATTGGATATGTGATCGAAAATAGAACTCGCATATTTTTGCAATTGTAAATGCTTATGACTATTGATAAACATTATTTTTTTGTTGGCTTATTGATATTGCCTAGAAATAAGGAAATTGATGGAAGAAGGGAGACGGACGAGTCCGAACTGTGAACAGTTATGGTTTTAGGTTATAGCTCAGGTTTTTCCATGGAAAATCGCAGAGGAGGGAGCTCCACTCCCTCCTACAAGGAAGTTGTGGCCAATAAGGGCAAGAAGGTTCTCGATAAAGGCATAGAAACCATAGAAGAAGGAAGAAGGAACATGGTACAAGAGACAGAAGGTACCAAACTAAAGGAGAATAACAACACTAAAGACAAGGAGGAAGCTGACAAAAAACAGGGAACAAAAGACAAAAGACAAAAGGATTCTTGTAAACCCAAAGCTGAAGTTACTCCCATAGCAGTTTTAAATGATCCAACGCTGCAGGTGCACAGGGAACACATAGCCACCTATGCAATCATTTGTAAATTCATGGGATTATGGCCCACAAAAAAAGTTTTGCAAACGTGGATCAAATACCACTGGAAACCCAAAGGGAGCATTGATCTACACCTTGGGTCAAAGGGTTTCTTTATAGTGGTGTTTACGAACATTCAAGATAAAGACAGAGTGTTTGAAGGAGGGCCCTACTTCTACGCAGCGATAGGACTTTATATGAGGCCATGGAAGATGAACTTCATTCCGGAGTGGGAAACTTTTACTTCGGTCCCGGTCTGGGTAAGACTTTATTCTCTACCTCTTGATTACTGGGAAACTGAATCAGTGGCGACCATAGGCAACAAATTAGGTAAATTTGTTAAAGCCTTTGAAGGCATAAGAAGGGGAAAATACACCTCCTTTTGCAAGGATTTGTGTGGAAATGGATTTATCAGGAGCTCTTCCGGACGAGGTAATTTTGGAGGTCTTTGACGAGGAATGGGTTCAAGCAGTTGACTACAAGCATATTCCGTTTAGGTGCCGTAGATGCCATGAACATGGGCACCTTCTCAGAGATTGCCCTCTCATTAAAGCAAAAAACAAGAGCAAATCTAATGCAATGAAAGATGCTAATAATTTTCACAGCGTGGTACACAAAGGAAAAGGCAGGAAAAAGGGGTGAAAGAACAACAAAAAGAAGGAAAAAAGGTTAGCTAGAACCAGTTCCACGTTCTTGAAGAGGATGAAGAATTAATAGTGGAAAAGAAAGCAAGGGAAAGAAGTCCTGAGGAAAAGGAGAAGGAAATAGGGAACAAACACAGGAAAACAAAAAATAGAAAGAGATCATGATGAGTGACACAGAGACGAAGATGGATCAGGAAGCGACCCAAAGTGAGATGGATCTGGAGGACCATGAGCTGCAGGAGATTCTTGACAAAGAACACCTAGATCTGGAAGGGTTCTTAAATCAGGGAACAACCGGGGGGTAGAATGGTTACCTAAAGAAGAGTTAAGTAGAATAAAACAATTGTATTTATATAGAACTCAAGCTAAGGGTTTGGAGGGGGGAAAAAACATTGGTCGACAAAGCAATGAAGGTGTAAAAGTGATAAAAACGACTTCAGGATTAGCACCTAGAAACCCAGGAAAGAAAAGAGGAAGGAAAAAATAGAACGAGCTACTGATGGAATGTGGCAAACTCATGATAGACTCAGGTAAGATGAAAGATCTAGCAAGCTATTCCTTTACTAATATTTAAATATGAAGTTCACATTTTGGAATATTAGAGGTCTAGGCAGTAAGAGGAAACAAAGAATGCTTAGTAATAGAATGAAACATGAAGCTCCAGATATAATATTTATCCAGGAAAAGAAATGCTCCATCCAGAAGTTAAGACAAATACATAGCAAATGGCTCAGCAGATGTGAGATTCTAGAAGTAAAGGCAGAGAATTCAGCAGGAGGTATTCTCTCCCTATGGAATCCTCAAAGATTAAGCATAATAGATGCTAAGGCATCCAAGAATTATTTATCAGTGATCATTCAGCCTGTTGGAGATAGGGAAACCTATCTGGTCACGAACGATTATGGCCCTCAAAGAATAGATGAAAAACTCTAGTTCATAGAATCCTTGGTGGATCTTAGGGACACACATACAGGGATACCTTGGATTATAGGAGGGGACTTTAATATGATTAAATCTCTTTCAGAGAAAAAAGGGGGAACAAGAGCTCTAAATACAGACTCTTTGGCCTTTCAAACCTTCACAGACAATATGAAGCTAGTGGATATGGAGACAAACAATGGTTGTTTTACATGGAATAATAAAAGAGGAGGAGAGTCTCATGTAGCCTCCAAGTTAGACAATTCATAATTTCGGAGGATCTTATGCTAACAGATAATGAAATAATAAGAAGGGTTCTTCCCTTTGGAGGATCTGATCACTGGCCAGTCCAAATGGAGATTCAGAGCATAGGGACTCCCCGGAATAGACCTTTCATATTTAAGAATATATGGCTCTCACACCCAGAATTTATGAGCAATATTGAAAAATGGTGGATGGAAGATTTGCAGATTCAAGGAACAAGAATCTTCCTTCGGCACAAAAGATTAAAGAACATCAAGATGAAACTAAAAGAATGGAACAAGAATGACTTTGGCAACATTTTTGTTGAAAAGAAATTTGTTGAAAACAAAATCCAGGAGCTCATCCAAGTCATGATAAAGGAGGGCTTCGACAAAGACAAAAATGATCAAGTCAAGAAACATCATCAAGAATGGGATAATTTGTGTAAACAAGAGGAAATATTTTGGAGACAAAAATCCAGAGTTTAATGGCTAAAAGAGGGAGAACACAATACCAATTTTTTCCACAAATCCACTATGGAAAATAGAAATCACAACAGAATCTTGTTGATCAAGAATGAGAATGGACAGATTCGGCAATCACACAAGGATATAGAAGTTGTGTTACTCCAGCACTTCCGAGGCATAGCTCAGGAAAACAACCTAGAAAGAGATCATTGCATTAGGGGCTTGACCAGTCATATTCCTGAGCTGGTGTCTAGAGAGGACAATTTCAACCTTAATAGATCAGTGAATGAAAATGAGTTCAATAAAGTCCTCAAAGAAATGCAGGATGGTAAAGCTCCAGGCCCAGATGGCTTCTATGTGGATTTCTTTAAAGCTTGCTGGAATATTGTAAAACAAGACATTTTGAGAGTCGTGGAGGATTCCAGGTTGAACAGAAATATCTTGAAGGTGCTCAATGCATCCTTCATCTCCTTGATACCGAAACAGGACAATGCTCAAACTCCATAAACGTATAGACCCATTGCTTTATGTAATGTAGTCTAGAAGATTATATCCAAGATTGTGGCCAATAGACTCAAACCTCTGCTTCCTTCTCTGGTATCGGGGGAATAGACTGGATATGTAGAAGGCAGACAGATTCTAGACAACATCATTCAAGCTCATGAAGTGGTTCACTCCTTAACTAGCAAGAATAAAGCTGGAATGATCATGAAATTGGACATAGCTAAAGCATATGATAAAGTGAACTGGGCTTACATCAGGAAAGTACTAATTGCGTTTGGTTTTGATCATAACTGGGTTAGGTGGATCATGGCCCTTGTAACATCTTCTAGCTTTTCAATTCTGGTTAATGGCTCTCCCTCTGAGATTTTTCTTCCTTCAAGAGGCCTTAGAAAAGAGATCCACTCTCACCCTTTCTCTTCATCTTCATGATGGAAGGACTAGGTCGATCAATCAAGAATGCTAGAGTTATGGGAAAAATACAAGGACTTCAACTAACTGAGAATGGATAGGTTTTGACTCATCAACAATTTTTAGATGATACCTTGTTACAAGGTATCCCCACAGTCAAGGAGGATTTAGTGTACAAACAAATTCCAAATGACTTTGCCATGGCTACAGGTATGGAAGTTAATCTTTCTAAATCAATTTTTTTTTTCTTTAATACCAATATTGCTATTCAGAAAAACATCTCAAGAATTCTAGGCTTTCAAAGGGATTCCCTCCCTTCCAAGTATCTAGGAGTGCCTCTAACTGCCAAACCTTTTCATAAAAGCATCTAGGAATCGTTGATCAATAAGATGCAGGACAAAGTTAGAAACTGGACCATCAGATCTTTAAATCTGGTGGGGAGATTGGTGCTGGAAAAATCGGTGCTCCAATCTTTCCCAGTTTTTATGCTTTTAGCACTCCTAGCTCCAAAAGGAGTTCTACAACAATTCAGAAACATCCAAAGATATTTTCTCTGGTGCAAGGAGCAAAATAGAAAGAAATGGGCATTAGTCTCTTGCGAAAAGATTTGTAAACCCAAGAACCAAGGAGGCCTAGGCTTTGATGATCAGGAGATACTCAGCAACGTTCTAGCAGCCAAACTTTGGTGGCGTTGGGTTAAAGATCCAAAAGCCCAATGGGCAAGTATTTGGAAAGAAAAATATGCCAGTGCCTGGCATCATACTGATCTCATAAGGATGCCTGGAAATATTAGGGGCTCGTCTGTTTGGAACAAGGCCTGGGAGAATAGAGGCATAGTTCAAAGAAACAATTTTTGGGAAATCAGAGAAGGGGATATGGCACTATTTTGGGAGGATAAATGGCAACAAGAACCAACATTGCTGAAAGAAGAATTTTTGGGCCTTAAGCATGAAACAGATAACCAAGGATTAATAAAATTAAAAGATTTTTTGGATCACACTACCAAGTCAGGAAAATGGAGAACTTGGAGAAACATAGATTGTAGAGACGATGGACCCATGAAAGTAAAAGCAGAGGCACTCATGAGAATACTGGAACAAAGGATGGTTCTTGTTAGTAAGGGGCAGGACCGGCTAAGGTGGGGAAACAATAAAAAAGGCATCTTTAATATCAAAGAGGCTAAAGGTTTTCTCCTGAAATTGGAGTCCCAAGCTCAAGATAGAATTTGGCTGAACCTATGGCGACATCAAGGGTGGATGAAGATCAAACTCTTCATGTGGCTAGTGTATCACAAAAAGATCTTGACCTGGGACAACATCCGGAAAAGGGGTATCTTGGGGCCTTCTAGATGCCAGCTCTGTGAAGCCCAAGAGGAGACCATGGAACATCTTCTCAACAACTACACTTTCACTTCTAGGTTATGGGACACATTTGCCACCATTTTCCAAAAAATGGATAGGGACAAAGAGAGTATCATCAATACCCTAAGAAATTGGGGAAGAAATTTTTCAGAGAATAAAGTTCTTAACTATGTTTGGGCTCTCATGCCAAGCTTCATTATATGGAATGTCTAGAAGGAAAGAAACAAGATAATTTTCAAAAATGAAATGAATCCTTCTCTTAGCGTGTTTGAGCAGATCTTAAAACAACTTAAGGAAACGGTTGGCACCACAATGAGAAATCTTCCCAATAATCCTCCCTCAGAGGCTGATAAGAAAATTCTTAGGCAGTTGGATATGTAAAGGATCATCTCACAAAGCTTCAATAGGAAAGTTTTCCTAAAGGAAACTGAAAAGAAGTTCTAGCATCCTCCCCCAACAGTTTTTTGGAATATAATATAGATGGAGCCTCAAAAGGTAATCCAGGATCTGCAGGTTTTGGAGGGGTTCTGCGAGATGAAGATGGGAGTATTTTATCTCTCTTCCATGGTCATTTAGGAAAGGCTACCAATAATATGGCGGAACTAATGGCTCTGGAGCAATGTTTAGATTATCTACATCAAGACAATTGCTTAAATGTGGTGATAGAAGCAGATTCTGAGTTAGTCATTAACTCGATCAAAAGAATAAGTTATGGAACAGAGTTGAAGAAAGTCTCTAATCACTGGAGATTAATCCAAGTCTTTCAAAGAATTCACGGTCACCTTCAGGGACTACGTACGGTAAGATTCAACCATGTATGCAGAAAGGCCAACAAGCTAGCTGATATACTGGCAAACCAAGGGGTAAACTGTAAGGACTGCTCTGTTTCAATGGGATGGCAAGTAGTGCCTCAGGTTAGTCTGAAAATTATCTCTCAAACTCAAGCAAAAGAGGATAGATAAGTGTATAGAAACAAAACTACAGAAGCAACATAACTATGATTTTGCCTCTGCATGTTTCCCTAATTTTGGTTGAGCAGGTCTCTGGTAAAAGGCAGGCATCAAATGGTCTCAGCAACATGAGTAATTCCATCTTCAAAGTTCCTAGGTGTATCATGGAAGGAATTCTCAGGTTATTGGGTGTTAAGTACAGGTTCAGTTTTGGGTCCAGGAACCTGAGCTTGTTGACGAAGGAAGGGTATCATGGTTTCTCTGGTGGTAGCAGTATTCCTTTTTCCACTCTTCAGAAGACAAAACCTCTCATTGAGGGGTATATGCTTGATCCCTCTCCTCTCTAGCGGGAAGTGTATTTCGCGATGTGGGACTAATCCCATACTACTTCTGACTCATGGTGGGGGGTCAGTATGGTAAACAACCCTCATCACATGCTAAAGATCATCACCATAAAGTAGTGCGATATCGCCAGCATCCATCGAATCTCGGGGTTTGGATCAATGATCAGGAATGATCGTGCTTTTTTGTGGGACCCGATCTTAAGTTATACAATGGTGTTATTTCATTTCAAGTACGATGGCAGTGTTCTCTTCCATGCAGTTCTCGCTTCTAGCATGGATCTGGTTGATTTCGGGCGAACTTCCTGTACAAGGGTTATCCCCACTGGCGGACCCAAAATCCTTCTATGATGGTCTATATTTTCTCATCGAGTCTGTTTCCTGAATTATAAAGGGCGCTTGTTTCCATTCTGAGATGAAGCCATGTCCATCAGATCGCTGAAGGAGGATGGTATGGTTTTGGCAATTGTTAATAATCTGAAGGACTAGTTGTTTTGTTGGTGGGCCCTTGGCTCAATTTGGAACTTAGGCTCGGTACCCAAAACTTTGGGTGGCTAGTTAGCTCTAGTGCCAGCGTCTTTTTTGGGTTTGTTGTAATTTATGTAATCTGTTTTTACTGATTCTTTTGAATAGAAGGACCGACTTTTTCTTAAGCAAAAAAAGATATTGCCTAGAAATAAAATCCTTCGTTTTAAAGGGATGTTTCTCTTTTGGTTGTTTAGAATCATTATAACATGAGTAAAAGTTAACGATAAACAACGAGGACGGTGTTTACTTCAAGGGGTTAGTATGTAATATCCCGATAAATTACATTTACGTTGACATTCATAATGGAAAATATTATTTTTACCATGTTTAACGAAATAGTCGAAAATAAGAATCGTTATGATTTAGTTGGAAAATAATTTGAATCAAATAAACAAAATGATAACTCATTGAGAAAAAGAAAGTTTTATAGGTCCTTTAAATTCATTCATAAACTGGAAAAATGACTTTCATATTCATCATCTGGAGTTTTCATCATGTGAAGTCTTGAGGCACTGATCATCACAACTTTGGTGACGAATGTTATGGATCCAACTAAAGGTATTCCTAAACATGAAGTATGCACATGGGACTTCATGGTTATTGCACACAAAAGATAAGTAACCTTTATTTCTTTGGAAATAAATTGCATATGTTTTGTGAAAAGAATGATAGGTTATTTTATTAATTGGAAGTATTTCTATAGGCTCTTGAAAGTTGTAGGGATTTTTGTGTAAAGGAATAAATTATTTCATTGGATGGTTTTGCATGGTTTCTATGCAATAATTTTCTGCAAACATGCATGATAACTTTACATATTAGAAACAAAGAAACCATGTTGTTTTATTAAAAAAACATATTGCAGGGACGTTTTTACTCTTAAAAAGAGAACGCCTGTGAATCCTGCAAACAAAAAGATTTAAGAAGTCGTACTACATTTCATAAAGAATGCATGTGAACTTTCTCTTATCACTCAGTATTTTCTCAAGGTTAAAGAAAGAAATCATTGAGGTAACCACAAACCTACATTGGGTATTAGGATCTAGCCTTCCTAATTCTCAGAGAGGGCTCTCTCTTTATGATTTAACTTTGTTTTAGTTAATTGATTTTAGGCTAGTTATAATTGTGCTTGGGTTTTTATTTGAATTTGGGTGGTGGGATCACTTACTTAGATGAATAGATGAATTTCTATTTTCCATTTGGTTATGGAGTCAATTAGGCTTTGAGAAAACAAAAACAAAAAACCATAAAGAAAATGTCACAGGGAAAGATAGGTGAGCAATATCAGATCTCAAAGGCTGGATGGAGAAATGATTTCCAATCGGGATCAAGGAGCAGAGAAGGATTCCTTAAACCAGATTATGAAGATAAATGCAAGAGGTCAACCAGGATGGGAGAGTAATTAAGGGTTCTAAAATGCAGATATCATAGGAAAACATATAAATGATCAACTGTGCAAAACATAGTGTAATTAAACAAGTTCTGAGTTATATTTCCAGTTTAATTCATTCAAATTTGAATAAAATTTAAGTTTATGAAACACCTAGAAAAGGAACATAAACAAAATGAAATCCGTACTTCACTTAGATAGCTCAACACATGAATCCTGTAAAGAAGTTTCTTTATAACTTGTGCTATCTGTCAACTAGAAATTGGTACAATAACCCTTAGGTAGTAGATCAGTCAGCTATAACAATAATTAGAAATCCACATTCTACCTCAATACTTCAAATTATGAATTATTTATACAAAAAGAATTTACAAAATATCTCAAACTGCATTGAGATCTAATCTAGGAAAAAGAAATATCTTCATGCAAGAAGATAGAGACAGTTATTGAACTGTTGTTTATTGTCCCTGTTATTTAGGTTCTGTTGTCTTTTAGTCTTTGATCTTCTGCCCTTTAAACTACTTAGTTGTTTGGTCTTCACAGTGGATGTCATATTTACTTATGACGTTTCATTTGATACACTTTCATCTTCCTTCTCTGTTTAGTCTTTTACCATGAATGATCTGTCACCTGATTTCATTTTTACCTTTTACTGTAAATATTACTCACTCTTTCATGCTTTTGTGTTTCTTGTAAAAATGATTTTTACTAAAAGACACCTGTATAATACAAAATGTTTCTTGGAGAGTAGTTTGTAAGAATATTTTGCTGTGCTGGTGAAAATGATTTCATCTATGTTTTTACAATTACAGCCTCTGTGTAAATAATTTCTTCCCACTTTATGATAATTGTATTTTCCTTCTGAATTAAGCCCTTTGAATACATTTCCTTGCGAATCATAGAGTAAACAGGTTTTGGAACAAGTATAAAAACTTTTATCCAAGCTTCTGGCGTTATAATCATTTGCAAAACTAAACATTTCGTTAATAAAATCTAGGTATGTGACGAGGTGACCGAGCGCTGTATTGAATTGGAGAGAACTGTGTGATGGAGTCTGGACTGTGTTCGAGAGGTAATCAATGGTGAAATTTGGTTGTAGAGGCTCAAGGTGGTGAAGGAAGGGTTACGCAACTTTCAGTGAAAAACGAGTGAAAATGAGGGTCTTTGGCATTTTAACGGGTAACAACTAGAATTGGCGCAGAATTTCATAATGAACAGTGGATGGTTTCGGCCTACGCGGGGAGGCAGTATTAAGGTTCATCGCACCACTTTTGGAAGTCGGGTAGTTTTTCCATGAGAGCACGCGAGTTCACCTAAAGCTACCAGTAACTGAAAGAAGCTCGAGCAAAACCATGAATATCACATGCTCTCGGGCTTTTAACTGTCGGACGACGGGAGAGCACGATATGGATGTGGGTCATTGGATTTTGAAGTGGGTGATCGAAGGGCCGTCGTGTGATCGAGATGCCGAGAGGGAAATCAAGAAGAGATTAGTGGGGACTGGGGGATTAATTACAAATAATTGCAATTAATTAACGAATATGTTGCGAGGTTAAATATAATGTGCGGTTGAATGGAGTGGGACCAGTGTTAGGATATATATTAATATAGTTTAATATATGCGGGTTTGTATTATATTGGTTCGGGATATATATGCGGGAATTATTTTAATATAGGATATATGTATAAAGGGAATTAAATAATTAGAGTTAAATGTTAATATTAGTAGATGGGAGAGATTGTAAAAAGACACTAAATTTCTAATGTAAAATTAATATTAGGACAGGGAAACGAAACTTAGAATAAAGGGGTTTTATGGCTTTTTTAGGCGAAAAATGTGAATGACAGAGTTTATTAAGTAATGTGGAGGGGGGATTTAAACTTAGGATAAAGGGTCTTTATGGGTATTTAGGGAAATTAATAAGGGGGAAGTGATTTTTCAATGGGAAATGAGTTTCACACTAGGGAAAAGGGGTTTTGGGTAGGGGGATGACCTTTGGAGGGTAATTTACTAGGGAATTGTGTGAAACAAAGGGGTAAGTGTCAAAATGAAAGGAAAATGGTACTTTTATAAAAAATGAGGGGAAAATGGGGAAATTAGTAAATAAGTATGTGGGGGGGAAATGAAGTGAGGGGAAGTTAACCAAATCAACTTGTGAACATCCTTTCACTTGCATAACTTCTCTTGAACACTGAAACATAGTAATTAGCATGATGAATGTGCTTATGCTTTAACAAACTTGTACTTCTGTAACCCTTCTTGTACCTACCCTTTGCTTATCCTAACATTTTTTCTTCACTTTATTGGGTACATTTTAACTAGCAGGCTCTTTCTTTCCGTTTCTTTTGACAAGTAAAATATGTAATTCTAACCTTATATCTTCCAATGGTTCAGATTAAGATTATGAGCACATCTTATTTCTCTACCTAACTACTGATCTGCCAAGATTAAATAGTTTGGCCAGATCGTTATTCTCTAACTATAAACATGAAATTTAAAGCACGAATTAGTCAAAATTAAACAATTTGACTATCATGGATTGTGGCATTTATGAGAAGCTGCACACAACCATTATTTTGCACACTAAAGTAAAAAGTAGTGGCACTTGGACTTGCACACTTCCATGGTCTGTTTTTGTTTGGGGTTCATATTTCACATTTTTTATGCTTTCTTATTCTTCTTGTCCCTTGATATTTCTTTTAGGACATACCCTCTTTACATTTTTTTAATTTTTAATATGGAAAACATTTGTAGAAAAAAAAAGGTATGTACAATATTACAAGACTTAACATAGTCAATTCAAAATTATGATCCCTATTATTATAGGAACCTAACAGTGGCTCCACATGGGGATGGCATTTCCTAGTGAAATGTCAAGAACATCTTCGACTTGATCCATTGGACGAATCCCAAGATTTCACTTTCTTTGTTATATAATATCTGTGACTGAAAATCTTGAACTGAAATCACAACCTTTTCTACAAATTGAAATATGATATGAAACTGAAAAAAGGTGTTGCTAACCTCAAAACAAACTATTAGATCTTCAAGACCTAAGGGCCTTCTTGTCGGTCTTAAATCTTAATGAATTATCTCAGTACTTGGTGAAAACTGAAAACTAAAATAAATTTTCTATTGAAAACTGAATTTATTCAAACTGAAATCCTACCTACTTACTCTAATCAGCTATCCAATTGCTGGTTAGGTAAAATGAAACAGGCAATGCAACCATTCAAGCATCATATACATTGGTGGATTTTGCCGCTTGTGCTTGTTTGTGATTCAAACTAAAGTTCTACAGCCCAATATAACCTTGTCAATAAATGAGAAGATAAGGAAATACTTGATTTCCTTTGTTAACTCTAACAATTGTACAAAAGGATCTTCAAAAATATATACACTATTGTTCAACTGACTTATGCAACTGTACAATTTTTCTAGATGGCCTCCATGCCATGAAATTGAAATTTCATTTTTATCTTCCCCCCTGCAGATTTTCAGACAAGCTTTGTGATGATATTTCTACTGATTGAGACGTTTAACTGATGAAACCTTTATCATCTTGATCCTGAATCTCATAGTTATTTAATGAAGAAAACTTATGATTGTATTCATTATCCAACATATCAGCTATTGGATCATAAAAAACTTGGAAGGATTGTTGCAAATTATTGCTCATAGGTTTGAATGGAACTTCACAGATTTCTAGAAGTTGCTCATTCTTTTCTTTATAGATTTTATACCATGTTTCCTTTAAAAAATGAAATGATTCAAAACATAGTGGTATGGAAATTCCTTGTGTCATTTGATGAGGTGTTTCAATGAAATTTGATAATTGTAGTTGTGAAACTGAAGAATCCCGATTAAGATTTCCATTGTCTTATTTGTTGTCAATATCAATACCTAAAGACTGTTGATTTTTTTTTTGATTGTTGTAAAGTTTTCTCGGATGAACTGAAATGAAACTAAACAAATAGGCAAAGAAACTTCACTTATTTCCAAAGTTTCTGCACTCCCTTCCTCATTCTCATATCTGATATGTATAGGTTGATCACTATATTTGATTTGCTGAAACTAAATTTCCTCATCCTCTAAACTAGTTTCTGATTTCTCTGTAAAGCTAGCTTGAGTTCGAAGAACATAATTATCATCATACTAATCATACTTAGGAAAATAATTAAAAGAAGGAATGTCATCAAACACACACCAAATCAGTAGATTCCTCTTTCACATATTAATTTGTAAATCCATTTTCCAATCTATTATAGTTGGAATTAGTAAGAATTTGTTCATGGCTATCAACCTCTTCTTTTTGTGAAATAAATAGGTCATGGTGATCATGCACAAAAAATTTATCTTGCTTGGTGATCTTCTGTATCATTTCCTCTATTTTTCTTACCAAAATGCCGAGTTTTACCTCTGCAATGTTGTTGTTCTCTGCTTCTGCTTTCAACTTTTCTCTTCTAGTTTGCAGATTAACTTCTACATCTACTGCAATGTTCTGCATCTATTCAAGAGTTGCTTCATTTTTTTTCTCTTACCTGAAATTCTATTTCTGGATCAAATGCTTTTGGATAATGCAAGAGAGCTGAATCAGGAGGAGGTCTCATATTTGATGGCATTGAATAATAGATTTGCTTAAATCTGTTAGAAAATTGTTGTATTGTTTCATTTGGATGTCTTTTCAACTGATTATATTCTTCTACGATCACAAAAAGATTGACTTTGATTATCCATATATCAAGGAAAAATTTGACAAATTGTTGGAAATTTGAGCTGCTTGCAATAGGTATATACTTGAACCAACTCTGTACTCTACTTCAAAAAGAAAGAATAAAAATTTGATTCCAGCATCATCTTAATCAATCTCAAATAGGTCCAGATAATTCTCAAAGCCTTGAATATGTTTTTGGGCAGTGATACCATTCTTTCCATCAAATTTGGGGAGATATTTGTAATAGTTATCAGGGAAATCATGGAGTAGAGGGGGTAGCATGAGGGACTTATATCTATCAGGAAATTTACAAGGTACAGGAATATGTACAGGGATTGTAAGATTAGTCTTGATTGTTTGAGGTTTCTCAAATGGAAAATGATCATCATAAGGTTCAGAAGAAAGATGCTCAAATGGATAAGGAGAATATATATTTACAATATTCCAAGGAAAATAGTCAAAAATTAATTTAAGATCTTCTCTAAAATACAATATACATGAAAAAACCTTCTTTATGAGAAAGAACATGATGTCCTAGATAACAATCCAAGTTAGAAGCCTGATCTTCCCATATTGTTCTTTCAGGTTCATTCCTCGAGCAGAGTCTTGATTGTGAAATTTATTTGGATCTGGAGTCACCAAGTGGATGATTTTAACCTTTGTGTGTTTGATCACTATCCACCATCATAGATCAGATCTGGTATTTGTATAATCTTTCTGAAGAAAATGTTATCTTCCCGAGTATGGTCACCACTATGTTATCACTCAATATTTTCTCAAGGTTAAAGAAAGAAATCACGGAGGTAACCACAAACCTACTTTGGAGATTAGGATCTAGCCTTTCTAATTCTCAGAGAGGGCTCTCTCTTTATGATTTAACTTTGTTTTAGTAAATTGATTTTAGGCTAGTTATGATTGTGCTCGGGTTTTGATTTGAATTTGGGTGGTGGGATCACTTACTTAGATGAATAGATGAATGTCTATTTTCCATTGGGCTATGGAGTCAATCAGGGTTTGAAAAAATAACATCAACAAACCATACAAAAAATGTTATAGGGAAAGATAGTTGAGAAATATCAGATCTCAAAGGCTGGATGGTTAAATGATTTCCAATCGGGATCAAGGAGTAATCAAGGATTCCTTAAACTGGATTATGAAGAGAAATGCAAGAGGTCAACTGGGATGGGAGAGAAATTAAGGGTTCTCAAATCCGGATATCAGAGGAAAACATATAAATGATCAACTGTGAAAAACAGAGTGTAATTAAACGAGTTTTGAGTTATATTTGTAGTTTAATTCATTCAAATTTGAGTAACATTTAAGTTTATGAAACACTTACAAAAATAACATAAACAAGATGAAATTTGTACTTCACTAAGATAGCTCAACACATGAATCTTGTAAAGAAGTTTCTTTATAACTTGTCATGTCTGTCAATTGGAAATTGGTACAATAACCCTTAGGTAGTAGATCAGTCAGCTATAACAATATTCAGAAATCCACACTCTACCTCAATACTTCGAATTATGAAGTATTTATAAAAAAAGGATTTACAAAATATCTCAAACTGCATTGAGAAATAATATCGGAAAAATAAATATCTTCATGAAGGAAGATAGAGATAGCTATTGAATTGTTGTTTGTTGTCCCTGTTAATAGGTTCTGTTGTCCTTTAGTCTTTGATATTTTTCACTTTAGGTTTCTTGACTGTTTCATCTGGATTTCATATTTACTTATGACCTTTCATCTGATACACCTTCATCTGCCTCCTCTGTTTAGTCTTCTACCATGAATGCTCTATCACCTACTTTCATTTTTACCTTTTACTAAAAGACACATGTATAATACAAAATGTTTCTTGGAGAGTAGTTTGTAAGAATATTTTGTTGTGCTGGTGAAAATGTTTTAATCTCTTTTTTTGTCATTACTACCTCTCTGTAAATGATTTCTTCCTACTTTATGATAATTATCTTTTCGTTCTAAATTAAGCCTTTTGAATACATTTCTTTGTGAGTCTTGGAGTAAATAGATTTTGGAACTAGTATAAAAAATGTTTATCCAAGCTTCTGGCCTTGTAATCATCTGCAAAACTAAACATTTCATTAATAAAATCTAGGCTTGTGAAGAGGTGACCGAGGGCTGTATTAAATTGGGAAGAATTGTGTGACAGAGTCCGGATTGTGTTCGGGAGGTAATCAATGGTGAAATTCAGTTGCAGAGAGTCAGGGTGCATAGGAAGGGTTAGGCTGCTTTCAGTGAAAAACGAGTGAAAAGAGTGAAAATGAGTGTCTTTGGCATTTTAACAGGTAGCAGCTAGAATTGGCATGGAATTTTATAATGAATAGTGGATGGTTTCAGCCTACACAGGGAGGCAGTATTAAGGTTCATCGCACCGCTTTTGGCAGTTGAGCGGTTTTTCCATGAGAGAACGCGAGTTCACCTAAAGTTACCATGTAACCGGAAGGGGCCCGTGCAAAACCACAAATCTTTCATGCTCTCGAGCCTTTAAATCTCGGATGACGGGAGCGTGTGATATGGATGTGGGTTGTTGGATTTTGAAGTGGGTGATCGAAGGGTTGTCGCACGATCAAGATGCATGGAGTGAAATCGGGTAGAGATTAGTGGGGCTTGGGGGATTAATTACAAATAATTGTAATTAATTAATGAATATGGTGCAGGATTAAGTATAGTGCACAGGTGAATGGAGTGGGACCAGGGTTAGGATATATATTAATATAGTTTAATATATGCAAGTTTGTATTATATGGGTTTGGGATATATATGCGGGAATTATTTTAATACAGGATATGTGTATAAAGGGAATTAAATAATTAGAGTTAAATGTTAATATTAGTATATGGGTGAAATTGTAAAAGTACACTAAGTTTCTAATGTAAAATTAATATCGAGACGGGAAACAAAACTTAGAATAAAGGGGTTTTATGGGTTTTTTAGGCGAAAATTGTGAATGGTGGAGTTTATTAAGTAATGCGGAGTGGGAATTTAAACTTAGGATAAAGGGTCTTTATGGGTTTTTTATGGGTATTTAGGGAAATTAATAAGGGGGAAAGTGATTTTTCAATGGGAAATAGGGTTCACACTAGGGAAAAGGGGTTTTGAGTAGGGGAATGACCTTTGGAGGGTAATCTACTAGGGAATTGTGTGAAACCAAGGGGTAAGGGTCAAAATGAAAGGAAAATGGTACTTTTATAAGAAATGAGGGGAAAATGGGGAAATTAGTAAATAAGTATGTGGGGGGGAAATGAAATGAGGGGAAGTTAACCAAATCAACTTGTGAACATCCTTTCACTTTCATAACTGCTCCTGCACACTGAAACATAGGATTAAGCATGATGAATGTGCTTATGCTTTAACAACCTTGTACTTCTGCAACCTTTCTTGTACCTACCTTTGCTTATCCTAACATTTTTTCTTCACTTTATTGGGTGCATTTAAACTAGCAGACCCTTTCTTTCCTTTTCTTTTGACAAGCAAACTATCTAATTCTAACCTTATATCTTCCAATGGCTCAGATTAAGCTTATGAGCACATTTTGTTTCTCTACCTAACTACTGATCTACCAGGATTAAACAGTTTTGCTAGATCTTTATTCTCTAGCTATAAACATGAAATTTAAAGCACGAATTAGTCAAGATTAAACAGTTTGACTATCATGGGTTGCGGCATTTACGACAAGCTGCACACAACCATTATTTTGCACATTAAAGTAAAAAGTAGTGGCACTTGGACTTACACACTTTCATGATCTGTTTTTGTTTGGGGTTCATATTTTTTCACTTTTTTGATGCTTTCTTATTCTTTTTGTCCTTTGATATTTCGTTGAGGACCTACCCTCTTTATATTTTTTAATTGTTAATATGGAAAACATTTGCAGAAAAGAAAAGGTATGTACAATATTACAAGACTTAACATAGTCAATTCAAAATTATTATCCCTATTATTATAGGAACCTCACACTTTCTTTAGTAAAAGATAAAGAAACTATATTACTTTCTTCAAAGGAAATTGCATGGTAAAAGATAGAGAAACTATATTATTTTCTTCAAAGAAAATTGTAGGGTAAAACATAAAGAAATCATATTACTTTACTAAAAGAAAATTTTCATGGTAAAAGATAAGTTAGGGATATTGTTTTCCTGGATAAAAAATACACATGAAACCTACACGCAAAAATATTAAATAAAACATGATATGTTTTCATGAAAAGAATGTATGTGAACTTTTCTAATGAAAAGAGAAAGAAAATAAGTTATTTCATTAAAGAAAAGATTTTTAGGAAATTATGAGAGAAAAATAGATTATTAATTTCCTCGGAGATATTAGCATGATTCCTATAGATTCTTATTAGGAATATGTGCACAATAGTAATATCCCTTATATTGGAATTCTTGAAATAAATTCCTTGTTAATTCTTGAAAAAAAGAAGATTAATTGCATGCATCATTGTATTAGATTTCCAAGTGAAATGTATTTGCATACATTATCATATTCTTGGAAAAGAGAAAAGTTAATTAGATTATTTTTCTTGGAAGGGCTTTGATGAATCTGTAGACATATATTACCGATGTTGTTTGTTTATAGACTGCAAGGATTTCAGAGCAGAAAGACATGCATAGGTGTTTTATGCATGAATTGATAAAAAATAAATATTGCTTTTCTTAAAATATGCATATGAATCCCATTCACACAAGAACAAGAAAACATGCTTGTTTCTTGAAAAGGTTATGTGCATTGAATTAGGGGTCATTGTGTTAGAAAAAAAACACATGTTGCATGTACAAAAGGATATTGACTGTGATATAGAAATATGTTTTTGCATGTATATAGAGAAAGTTTTATGTAAATATTCTTGAAAAGAATAATCTCTTGAAAAGATTGTCTCGCTAGATGAATTGTGTTGATTTCTTGATTTAGGTGCATAAAATATTGTTAGTTGTGGTAATTTATTGAAAGGGAAGCATAAGAAACTTGCATGTATAAAGATAGAGACATGATGTTATATTAACTCTTTTTTGAAAAAGATGTATTTTCTTACATGAAAATAATAGTTAATGATGGTAGAATTCTAGAGAAGGGAATATATTTTGTGTACATTGAATAAGGGTCATTACGATAAACTCATGCATACACAAAGAATAGTCATTGTGTTATAGATAAATGTTCTTCACATGGATGGAAGAACTATTAAGTAATATTTGTTTGGAAACAATTATATGTGATTTGTTTTATGCTATCATAACTATTATGTTAGTTTCTTTTGGGATAAGATAATGTATATATATGCAAGATTTGTATTAGCTTTTGTTATAAGGAATATACATTTGTATGTGAGAAATGATAGCATGTTGTGTTAGTGGAAGTTGGAAAATATTATTGAGAAAGAAGGTGAATTACATGCACACAAACTATAGTATTATGTTGGTTTCCTTGGAATATATATATGGGTAATGTTGGCATGCTTTACTGCATTAGTTTTATGGATAAGAAAACATGTTTTTGTATGCCCTATTGTGCTAGATTTCCTCGAAAATGAAACATGTGTTTGCATGCTCTATTGTGTTAAGCATTCTTTTGGAAAGTGTATGAATTCACATAGGAACAACATTCGTTGTGTTAGCTTTCTTTACACATTTGCATGCACCAAAAGAAATAGTTGAAGGGCTAGTTCTCTTGATAAAATTTATGTAATTCACATGCACAAAGATCATAATTGATGTGTTAGTTTCCTTTAAAGGAATGTCTCGACAATTATAGCGATTTGTCTTGTAAGAACGTGTGCTTGTGTAAAAGAAATATTAGTTAATGTGTTATTTATTTTATTTACATGCTTTGATGGTTACACGCTTATAACTAGTGCATATGTAGTGTTGTTAAAGGAAGCATGTTGCAATATTTTGCTTATATTTTATGAATTTATATGAATAGATTGTTAGGATATTCCGACACATAGGAAATGGTTAAGTAAAACTTGGTCTAGTGTAGAGTTAGGTAAAGTGTGTTTCTTTACTATGTGCTTTTGTAACTTGCAATCCGACAATCACGATATGTTCTAGACTTGAAGTGATCTGACAGTTCATTCTCTCCTCGATATTACCGACATTTGATCCATGTCTTAACACCCGATTGGTCCATGATATATATTTAGAAAGCATGGGGGTTCATTTGTAGGGTGACCGTTCATGAGAAAAGCTTATGTAAATTTTCTTTCTTTTATTAATAAATTGCCTAAAGTGGTCGCATTGGCTCATGCCGTGGACTATTTCCCTCTTTGAGGGTTTTAACCATGTCAATAAGATTGGTTTATTAATCTGTGATCTGTTTGTTAACGGTGTCCTTTGGTGTTCTATCTGAGGAACTTACCCTGTAAATTCCTACATGGTATCAGAGATATTTGAGTGCTGCATCCGTTGGTGATCCAAATCAGAAGCTGGTACAACTGCATCCGATTTCCGTTTCCTAGATCTATTGTTTTTTACTGCTTTCGAGCCGAGATGACTGCTTTATTGTGTTAGGAGAATCTGTGCCAGTGAGGAACCCCTTTCGTTTCACGTGAAAAGGTTTTTGGTAGCCTTAGCTATGCCATTTTTAAGATGTAGAGGTATACAATCTTTATTTGCAGTTTTAGTTGTTTATCTTTGTGTTTATTTCAGTTTATTTATCTCTCTATTTTATATTACCAGATCTATACCTTTCATTTCTGTGTATGCTCTTTGCCCCGCGACTCTGTGCGATCTAGGAAAATAAAAAAATAGAAAGGAATGATTTTTCTCATGCGTATGTTCTTTTTTGCTGCGCCTTAGTGTGATCTTAGAAAATCACGAAAGCTAACTTCAAGCCATAAGGTTTGGTTTTTTTTGTATGTCCGTGTTGGGTTGTGTGGTTTTTTGTTTTGTAGGAAAAAAGGGCCTTTTCAAGTAAGCACACACCCAAAAGATTCAGTGGCTAGAAAAAAACCTTTTTTAGTTTCCGACGAAAGCTAACTTCAAGCCATAAGGTTTGGTTTTTTTTGTATGTCTGTGTTGGATTGTGTGGTTTTTTGTTTTGTACGTAAAAATGATTTTTTCAAGTGAGAACTCACCTCGAAGCTTCAACGACAAAAAAAAAAGCCCCTTCCACTTTTCCAAAAATTACTAACCTTTTAAACTAGCTCACTTGGTCTAAAGTTGCTTTATGAGAACAGAGGTCTTGAGTTCAAGTATTTCTTTTTGTTGAGTTACTTTTTCAAAAAGCACATGTAACTTATGTTTTAAAGTTACTTTATGTAAAGGTGTTCTCACACATTATAAAAATTGAGTCACTTATAATTCTAAATTTTCTTTATCTTTTATTTCAATTACAATTTAGTGAGTAGCTCATAAAGTACCATTGTAAAAGTTCCTTTCACTTATTTATATAAGTGGCTTACATAAAATATTTTTTAAAGTGAGCTAATTATATTAAGTTTGGAAAGGCATAGGGGGGTGCAGAGGGGGGGAGGGGGTTTAAAAATATAACATTATCATTCACTTCCGCACATTCACACACTTTGTCGGCATCTTCAACAACATTTCTTCAAAAAGCCATAACTTCTTCATCCGGAAGCCATTTTCAGACCCATTTTTTTTTAATCGGCCTAATTTTGAAGATTGTTCCATTGGAACACTTAGTTTCAGCATCTATAGCTTCAATTTCTATTAAAATGGAAAGTACATGGCAAGTTATTCTTGACATCACCAACTACTTCCAATGGTGGTCCTACATTGTGGATTTACTTAGAAGTAAAGGTCTTTACAAAATATCCTCGGGCCAAGAAACTAAACCTAAAGAGGAAGATAAGGTAGTCAAATGGGAAAATAGGCAAGATCAAGCACGTGGGTTGATAGGGATGTCTATTTCTCCAGACCCTAGATTCCATTTCACAGAACTTGATACCCCTAATGAAGCAACGAAACAACTCACTAAAGTTTTTTGAATTAAAAATGAAATTAGAGCCCATCAACTCGAAAATGAGTTGCTTACATTGGACCCCAATAATTTTTCTTCTATTGAATTTTTTTTTCTAAGTTCAAGACCCTTAGACTTCTCTTGGAAGGTGTTAAGTTTAACAAAGAAGATGGTAGCCTTATCTATTCCATTCTTACTAAGTTGGGACCAGCCGACTATGTGTTTATTTCCACCTTCCATTCTATTAGAGAAGCATTTATTTCTCAAGGAAAATACTACAAGTCCCCCTCTTTTGATTCTTTTTTTATTCTTTAATAAGAGAACAAGAAAAAATCTTACATCTTGGTCTTCTTAATCTTGGAAACTCTTCTAAGAAATCCTTAGCTGCTCAGCAGCAACGAAATTCAAAGAATCCTAAGAAGAATTATCTTAAAAAGAATGGTCCTAAACCAAACAAGGGTCCTAAGAAATTTCAGTCTCAAAAAGAAAAATCATATCAACAAAATCATAAGGCAAATAAAAACAAAGGGAAGAAGACTAATAGACATTGCAACTTTTGTAATCAAGATGGCGACTTAGAATCCAAATGCTTTAAGAATATGGAAGCCTGGAAAGCAACAATGAAGAAGCATAACATCCATTTGGAGCACTCTTCAACTTCAACTTTATCTTCAGGAAATGCACTTCTGCATGGGGTTGTCAAGCATCTCGGTCTGGTTATGCACTTAGTGTATCTTGTTCTTCTCATTCTCATGGGTCGCTCAATGATTCTATAGCTTCTTATCACATGGCCACAAACAAAGCCATGTTTTCTTCTTTAAATGATTGTTACACCAAAATATATATATATATATATATATATATATATATATATATATATATATATATATATATATATATATATATATATATTGGTAATGATAGATCTCTTAGTGTTGTAGGGACTGGAACTATTCATCTAGACAGTGGTCAGTTTAATGATGTATTATGTGTTCCAACCTTATCTGCAACCTTCTATCTATATTTTAGATAACTCATTCAGGTGAAGGTAAAAGCATTGAAATCTCACCTCATGATGTTGTAATTAAGGGCCTAAGAGATCCTAGACATATTTTAGCTACTGCCATTGCTGATAATTCTACAAGGTTATATAAGTTTAACAAATTTGGGTCATTAACTCTTCCCTTGGTATCTGTTGCTCATAATGATGAAGTGAACAAAATTTGGCATGAGATATTTGGTCACTTAAACTATCGCTCCCTTCAAAATCTATGTAAATAAAATATGGTGACAGGTCTTCCTATGGTATCTTGCAGAGATGGTGTATTCTCTAGATGTGTACTCAAAAAACATCATCGTGATAGTTTTGAAAAACATGCCTCTTGGCATGCCTCAGCCCCTTTACATCTTGTGCACAGTTATTTATGTGGTCCACTTCTTGTTGTTTCATTCTATGGCTACAAGTATTTCTTAACTTTCATTGATTATGTCTCTAGACACACTTGGTTATACTTCTTAAAACTCAAGAGTGAAGTATTTAACATTTTCTCGGCCTTTAAGGACTTTGTTGAGAAACAATCTGAACATCAAATTCTTAACCTAAGATCTGATAATGCTGGAGAATATGTTAACAACAAATTCATTAACTTTTGCACTTAGCATGGAATTCAAATGCAACATACTATTCCATATACTCCACAACAAAATGTTGTAGCTGAAAGGAAGAATCACACCTTAAAGGAAAGGGCTAATTGTATGCTTCAATATAAAGGACCTAGTCTTAATTTTTGGGCAGAAGAAATTAGCTATGAAAATTACATAGTAAATCACACTCCTACCAAGGTTTTAAAGAATATCACTCCAGAAGAAGCATGGAGCTCAATTAAACTAGATGTAAGTCACTTTCGTGTTTTTGGAAGTGAAGCATGGACCCATATTCCAGATGAGAAACATAAAGACTTAGAACCTAAGAGTGAAAAATGTATTTTTGTTGGATATTCTAAAGATGTCAAAGGATATATACTTATTCCACTTAAGTCCAAAAATGTTATCATTAGAAGAGATGAAAAGTTTGTTGAAAATATATCGGCCTACGAGCTTAGTTCGACGGATGTGCCACCTCTCTCTATCCCTTCTACTTCTGAAAATATTTCTTCTTCCTGATGATGACAGCGAGGATGAAAATCCTCCCACACCTTCTTAAGATCCTCCTTATCCTCAGATTCCAAAATGGGTTTGTGTTACTCAGGATGCATCAAGTGCTCTTGCAGGTGATCCTACAGATCAATGATGTAGACGTTCTTAGTTCGATAGAGGCTCTTCTTTACTGGCTCAAGCTTCAGTGAATTTTGATCCCGAGACCTTTGTACAAGCTTCAGGCCATCCGGATTGGGTCACAACTATGAATGAAGAATATCGGTCATTATTGGAAAATGATACATGGGATATTGTTCCTCTTCCAAAGGGACAAAAAATTATTAGACACAAATGGGTTTACAGAACCAAGTTTGGACCAGATGGAAAAGTTGAGAAACATAAATCTCGTCTTGTTGCTAAGGGGTTTTCACAATTTTAAGGCATTGAATATAATAAAACCTTCTCACCTATTGCCAAAATGAACTCTATCCACCTTTTTCTTTCCCTTGTTGCCTCTTTCAAATGGGAAGTCCATTAGATGGATGTTAAATCTGACCTCTTGCATGGGGACTTGCATGAAGAAATATATATGGAACAACCTCCTGGATTTATACAAACAGAATCCAGCCTTGTATGTCAGCTTAAGAAATCCCTTTATGGTCTCAAGAAAGACCCTCATGCTTGGTATGCCAAAATGGATCGCTTTCTTTTAGATACCGACTTTTCTAGGTGTCATTCTGACAATATTGTCTACACCAAGAAAGTGGGTAAGTCTCTTATCATTCTTGTTCTTTATGATGGTGATCTTATCCTTACTAGTAGTGATCCAAACCTTATAAATCATGTGAGGTCTAGCCTTAAAAAGTAGTTTGAAATGACATACTTAGGACACTTGCATTATTTTCTTGGTCTTCAAGTCTTGCAATCCATGGAAGCTATTTCTCTTTCCCAGTCCACGTATGCCTGTGATCTTCTACGCCATTTTCACATGGAAGACTATAATCCATCCCCTTCTCCCTTTCAGTCTGGAGCCAAACTTTCAGTCACTTGTACTTCCCCTAAAGTTGATGCTACCTTATATCATCATCTTGTAGGGAAACTTTTTTATCTGACCCATACTCATCCTGACCTTTCCTTTGATGTTGGATTTATTGCCTAGGTTATGTAAAACCCACATGAAATTCATTGGAAAGAAGCTAAAAAAATAATTTTTTATGTTCGAGGTATAGTTTAGTTTGGGATTCATTACAATGTAGAAGAATCTCCTCTATTGGTTGGTTTCATTGATTCCAATTGGGCTGGTGACCCTGATGATCAGAAGTCTACTGGAAGTTATGTGTTCGCTCTTGGTTCGGGACCTATTAAATGGGCTTGTAAGAAACAAAGTGCCATTTCTCTTTCTTCAGCAGAAGCCAAGTATCATGGCACCATAGAACCTAGTGAGGAAGTATTGTGGCTTCGTGAGATCCTATCAGAGTTTGGCTTTCAGCAACAACAATCGACTACACTTTGGTGTGATAATCAAAGTTCCATTCAACTATGCAAAGATCGAGTCCAACATCAGTGCAACAAACACATTGAACTACACATGCACTTCATCAGAAAGCTCATTCATGACCATGTTCTTGAAGTGCAATATTGTTCAACTGATGATCAAGTTGCACACATCTTTTCAAAGGCTTTCACAGAGGCAAAGTTTACTAAACTTTGATTTATAGTTGGAGTTCAGGAAGTTGTCACTAAGGTGCGATAGGCTCTAGTTCCTCCTTCCTTCTCCTAGTGTGTCATATTTGTACATCCTTCAATCCTATCCCAAGTTCTTCCTAAGGGGGGATGTTAGGATATTCCAACACATAGGAAATAGTTAAGTATAACTAGGTCTAGTGTAGAGTTAGGTAAAGTGTTTTTCTTTACTATGTACTTTTGTAATTTAAAATCCGACCATCACGATATGTTCTAGACATGAACTGATCCGATGGTTCATTCTCTCCTCAGTATTACCAACACTTGATCCGTGGCTTAACACCCAATTTGTCCATGATCTCTATTTAAAGAGCATGGAGGGTCATTTGTAGGGTGACCATTCACGAGAGAAGCTTATGTAAATTTTCTTTCTTTTATTAATAAATTGCCTGAAGTGGTCACATTGGCTCAGGCCGTGGACTATTTCCCTCTTTGAGGGTCTTAACCACGTCAAGAATACTGGTGTATTGATCTGTGATATGTTTGTGAGCGGTGTCCTTCGGTGTTCTATATGAGGAACATACCCTGTAAATTCCTACATAAGTGGTGGAGAATCATCTAGTATATATTTATGAATTGGCTGATTAATACTTTATGTAATCATGATATCAATGTATCTTGACGATAACAATGGCAGGAAAGGTTATTCTCAACATGGTAGCAGGTAAATAATTAATGGTGCATGCAAATGATTTCCAGTTACGGGATGGTCCACTAGAGGAACAACCAGGCCACAAAGATATGAATATTGGAGATTATTGGGTAAATGACGTCATGATGATTGTAATAGATTATAACAAGTTATGTTTTTTTTGAGATGATATTCTTTGTAATATTTTATAACAATGGTAAAGGGATAGACTCCCTTATAACCATTAAGTGAAGGATGAACACCCTCACGAGTGTTTAATAATAAAATTAAACGTTTGTTGGTTTTTACCCTATAGGGTTTCCAAGGAATATCAATGTCTAATGATGTGGTTACATGTTGTGTTATTTTTATGACATTGATTCTGATGTAGGAGCATGCGACTTGGAGGAAAAAATCTTCAAACTTATTCCAAAAAATAAAACAAAAATCTACAGGCAAAGGAGTGGGGTCCTTTAGCCATCAATTTCCATGCTTTTCTAGTTTAGGATGAGGATAGAATTTAAGAATAAGATCATGTTGTCATAATCGCTTTATCGATAAGCTGTAATAAGATTTATGGATAATTTCTTTAATCGCTCTGTGTAATTTGCATGCTTTTGTAAAGGGATAAGGACTGAGTGGAATTTATCTATTATTTTAAAAAGGAAATAATGCGATTTCTCTGATTGCGTCGATCCCAGAGGCATTGTGATCTTTGAAGAACTCTCTCTGTGCATTTCAACTTACAATTCCCTATTTACTGGTATTTATGCATGTATTAGTTTCGGTTCTTTTATTTATAGTTTTATTAATGGTGATTCAGTCTTTGTTTTCCAATTAACACTTAAGTTTAGGCCTGTTGGGGTGTTTTCCCTTCATATCGGCATGCCTATTCCTCTTACATGAATTGTTGATTTATGTGGTAGAAATTCTTTTTTGCACAGGAAAATCATGAAAGACTTACCCTGAACAAAGTTCTAGACTTGAGATCTTATGAAATATGTTTCATACCCATATCGAGTCTGAATCACTATCGCATCACAGAACAACAAGTGGAGCAGGAAGGACCTTTGGAACTGCCGAAGCCCAAAACTCCGATAGCTCGGAACTAAAATATTATAGAGCAGGGTGAATAAGTTGTCAGGTCCACGAGGGTTGTCACATTGCAAGACCAGAGCGGGAGGAACCAAGAATTTAGAATATCGGAGTCACTGACTGCCATCTCCAATAACACTACGTGTTATTGCATCAGAGGAAGGAGTGTTGGAAGGGTCGATAGTTAGCCGTCGATAGTGTAATTCTTTGGAATTAACACTAAGACCATTTAGAAGGCACAGTAGTGTTTTAAAGCGTCGATAGTGTTATTCTGTTCCTTTGGAACAAAAGCTGCCGATTGTGTATTTTGCGTTTAAAACGCAGTTTCCTTATTTTAAAGCAACGATAGTGTATATTTATAATTCCTATGGAATTATAGTCCCATCGGGGGAAAACAGGACTATGGTATGATTTGTGTCTGATAGCGAGGTTGGGGTGATAAAAGGGAAAATCATGAAGCAGTCAATCTAACAATAGATGGCTGATACACCAGTGGAAACAGAAGGAGGAATTTAGCCAGAGTTAGAAGAAATTATATCAAGTTTCAGTTGTTTGTCCATATTGCCTGCACCCAGGCCACCATTAATGGTATCGGAGCAACTTGTTGACACTGAATTCAATCTCAGAAGCAGGAGAAGGAAAGTTTATATGGCTTTCAGATTTGGAAGAGGACGAGGACATGGTGAAAGAGGACGGCCTGTTGAAAATGCTGAAGTGATGGAAGTTGTGCAAAAGATGCAAGATAGATTGGATGCATTAACAACATGAAGAAATATAGATGATGGAGATGTTAGTGAGCCTGAGGTTGAAGTTGTAGAGGAGAAAGCTGTAGCAGTTACTCCTAAGATGAGATTATTCCAGTCAGTGTTAAGATCCACAGCTAGGCCAAAGATCGAGGTTTCAATATATGAAGGAGGACTGAATCCAGAAGAATTGATAGATTGGATTAATGGCATGGAGAAATTCTTCGATTATGAAGAAACAGAAGATGAGAAGAAAGTAAAGTTTGTTGTCACCAAGTTAAAAGGCCATGCAGCGCTTTGGTGGGATGGTGTGCAGGCAGAAAGAAAGAGACTTGGCAAGAAACCTATCAAGAATTGGAGCAGGATGGTAGCAAAGCTAAGAGGTAAGTTTCTACCAAGTAATTATCAACAAACCTTGTTTAAACAGATGCAAAATCTTAGACAAAGATCTATGATAGTGAAAGAATACATAGAGGAATTCTATAAGGTAAGCATAAGACCTGGAGAAACTTAGGATACAGATAAGAAGGTGGCTAGATATGTGAATGGTCTTAGGATGGATATTCAAGATGAGATAAGTATACTCTCTCCTAAAACAGTAGAGGAAGCTTATCAGATGGCACTGAGAGCTGAAGAAAAACTCATGAGGAAGCAGTATGCCAGAGTGAGAGGTACTTTCCGAGGAAGGGGAAGTCAAGGTGGTAGAGGAAGATCTACAACACCTAAAGATGGAGCTAGTAGTAGCTCAACCCAGCATGCACCCACAGGAGGTGATGCAAGAGGTAGAGGGAGATTTTGTAGAGGTAGAGGAGGCAGAGGAAGAGGAATAGAAATAAGATGTTACAGATGTAACAAACTTGGACACAGAGCTTTTGAGTGCCCAAAGAAAGCAGAAACAAATCAGAGGAATGCTATTATTGCTCAAACTGAGGGAGAAGCAACAAGAACAGAAGTGACAGAAGAAGAAAATATACCAGAGAGAGGAGAATATTTGGTAGTTAATAAAGTTTTGCTCAAGCCAGCAAAGGAGATAGTTGAACCATCACAAAGAAAGACTTTATTCAAAATAGTGTGTAAGGTTCAAGGAAAATGCTATCAGATGATCATTAATAGTGGTAGCACTGATAATTTGGTCTCTACAAAAGTGGTGGATAAATTGAAGCTGAAGAAAATGAAACATCCAACACCTTACAAGTTGTCATGGTTACAAAACGGACATCAATTGTTAGTGAATGAACAGTGGGAAGTGGAGTTTCAGTTGGGTATGTATAAAGATAAAATTGTATGTGATGTGATGCCAATGGATGTGTATCACATATTGCTTGGAAGACCTTTGCAATATGACAGAGGAGCTATGGATGATGGAAAAAGAAACACATACAAGTTTAGAAAGGATGGTATCAATCATACGTTGTTGCCTCTGCAAGAAGAAGATGCATCAAGAAAGAAGATTGATCCAAAAACTCTGTTACTAGGAGGAAAGGAATACTTGAACTAGATTGAAGAGAATGAGGTAAAGTTTGTTGTAATTTCAAGCCCAAGGTAATAATGACTTCTACTAAAATTTCTAATTTACCCATTGAAATTCAAGAAATGTTGGAGAGCTATTGTGATATTATTGTTGATGATTTTCCCAATGAGTTAACACCCATTAGAATAATTAGCCATCATATAGATTTGATTCCTGGAGCAAGTCTACCTAACAAAGTAGCTTACAGAATGACTCCTATAGATAATGAAGAGGTTAGGAAGTAGGTGCAAGAATTGCTTGACAAAGGGCTGATTAGAGAAATCTTGAGTCCCTATGCAGTACCAACAATATTGAGTCCAAAGAAAGATGGAGGCTGGAGAATGTGTACAGATTCAAGAGCCATCAATAAAATCACAATCAGGTACATATTTCCTTTACCTATAATTGAAGATTTAATGGATTGCTTGAGTGGAGCAAAGTATTTTTCAAAACTAGATCTTAAAAGTGGATATCATCAAATAAGGATAAGAGAAGGGGATAAGTGGAAAACTGCCTTTAAGAAAAATGAGGGATTGTATGAATGGAGAGTAATGCCTTTTGGTTGCCAAATGTGCCAAGTACATTTATGAGACTTATGAATGTCACTAAAGAGTTTATTGGTAAATTTGTAATAGTATATCTGGACGATATATTAGTTTACAACAGGTCTAAGGAGGAGCACATGAGACATCTGAATTATGTCTTACAAAGGCTACAACAGGAAAAATTATTGTTGAATTTGAAGAAGTGTTCATTCATGAAAGAAGAGATAATATACTTGGGTTTTGTTATTTCTGATGAAGGATTGAAGATGGATCCAGAGAAGATCAAGGCAATCATGGAGTGGCCTTCACCTAAAAGTGTTTTTGAGGTAAGAAGTTTTCATGGTCTTGCTAGTTTTTATAGGAAAATTATAAAGAATTTTAGCAAGATCAATGCTCCTATTATTGAGACCATAAAGAAAGATAAACAACCATTTAAATGGACTACTAAAGCAGAAAGAAATTTTAGCAGTTAAAGAAGAAGATCACTTAAAAGCCTTTTTTGGTTCTACCTGATTTTAGTAAACCTTTCCAAGTGAAGTGTGATGTGAGCAGAGAAGATATTGGAGGTGTATTAAGTCAGGAAGACAGACCTATAGCTTATTTTAGTGAAAAGCTGAATGATTCAAAGAAGAAGTATTCTTCTTATGATAAGGAGCTCTATGCAGTTGTGTAGTCATTGAAGAAATTGAGGCATTATCTAATGTCAAAGGAGTTCATACTTTATTCAAATAACCATGCACTACAGTATATTATGCAACAGCCAAAGCTTAGTCAGAAACATGCAAAATGGGTAGAGTATCTTCAAGGGTTCCATTTTTCCTTAAAGCATATAAATGGCCAATCAAATAATGTTGTAGATGCCTTAAGTAGGAGAAGTGTATTATTTCAAGAGAGTCAAATCCAAGTGTTGGGTTTTGATTTTCTTAAATAATTGTATGAAACAGATCCATATTTCAAAGAGGCATTTGAAGCTTGTCAAAATCCTATTTTAGTGGATATAAGTAAATGGTTGGATTACTTCTTACAATATGGTATATTATTCAAGAGAAATCGGTTGTGCATACCAAACTACTCTATGAGGGAGAACTTAATCAAAGAGAAACATATTGCAGGACTTGTATCACATTTTGGTGTAGAGAAGACTTATGAGCAGTTAAACAGATTTTATTTCTAGCCGAAAATAAAATATGAAGTGGAGGAGTATGTGAAAACTTACAAAGTCTGTCAATATGCAAAGCGAAGGAGCCAAAACACAGGTTTTTATATCCCATTACCAATTCCAGATAGGCCTTGGGATATGGTAAGTATGGATTTTTTCTTGGGCTTACCAAAGACTCAAAGAGGTAATGATTAAATTTTTGTTGTATTGGACAGATTTTAAAAAATGCCACACTTTATTCCATGTTATAAAACTACTGATGCTTCTCACATTGCTAATTTGTTTTTTAAGGAGGTTGTAAGACTGCATGGGTTGCCTAAGAGTATTGTATCAGACAGGGATTCCAAATTTGTTGGACATTTCTAGAGGAAATTATGGAAGAAGTTGGGAACTAAACTAAGTTTGAACTCTGCTTATCATCCACAAATTGATGGACAGATTGAAGTTGTGAATAGGAGTTTGGGCAATATTTTAAGGAGCATTATTGCAGAACATCCAAAGCATTGGGATCAAGTGTTGGCACAAGCTAAATATGCATATAATGACTCACCTAACAGGAGTGCAGGACAGAGTCCATTCCATATTGTTTAAGGAATTCATCCAAGAGGAGTATCTAAGTTAAGAAACTTGAGAAAAGATGAGATGAGAAGTGCAAAGGGAGAAGATTTTGCTTCAGAAATGAAAGCAATACATGAACAAGTGAAACAACAGCTGCAGGATAGTAACATTAATTAAAAAACCAGAGCAAACATGAGAAGAAGAGAGGTGAAGTTTGAAGTTGGAGATCCAGTTTTAGCACACCTCAGAAAGGAGAGGTTTCCAAAGAGGGAGTATAACAAATTGAAGTTCAAGAAAATTGGACTGTGCAGAGTATTGAGGAATTTTTTTGCAAATTCCTATGATATTGAGTTACCCCCTAATGTTGTAATATCGCCAATTTTCAATGTTGCTGACCTGTACAAGTGTGAAGGTGAAACTGGAAATGATACAGAAAAGGATCAAGAGACCCAAGAGATTGACTGGGTAAAACAGTTACCCACAGCAAAGGAATTGTAGCTAGAAAGAATTATGGACAAGAAGGTGTTTAAGAAAACAAGGGGACAAGAGTACTTCCAGTATTTGGTAAAATGGAAGGATCAGCCAATCACTGAAGCTACCTGGGTTACAGAAAACATGCTACAGAAACTTGGCAGTTCTGTAGATGAGCTCATGGACAGGAGCCCATGAAGAATTTTGTCCTCAGGAGTCTGATGTAGGAGCATGTGACTTGGAGGAAAAAATCTTCAAACTTATTCCAAAAATAAAATAAAAAATCTACAGGCAAAGGAGTGGGGTCCTTTAGCCATCAATTTCCATGCTTTTCTAGTTTAGGATAAGGATAGAATTTAAGAATAAGATCATGTTGTAATAATCGCTTTATGGATAAGTTGTAATAAGCTTTATGGATAATTTCTTTAATCGCTTTATGTAATTGGCATGCTTTTGTAAAGGGATAAGGACCGAGTGGGCTTTATCTATTATTTTAAAAAAGGAATAACGAGATTTCTCTGAGTGAGTTGATCCTGGAGGCATTATGACCTTCGAAGAACTCTCTCTATGCATTTTAACTTACAGTTCTCTGTTTACTGGTATTTATGCATGTATTAGTTTTGATTCTTTTATTATGAGTTTTATTAATGGTGATTCAGCCTTTGTTTTCCAATTAACACTTAAGTTTAGGCTTGTTGGGGTGTTTTCCCTTCATATCAGCGTGCCTATTCCTCTTACATGCATTGTTGAGTTTTGCGGCGGAAACTCTGTTTTGCACAGGAAAACCATGAAAGACTTAGCCTGAACGAAGTTTTGGACCTGAGATCTTATTAAATTTGGTTCATACCCGTATCGGGTCCGAACCACTATCGCATCGCAGAACCACAAGTGGAGTGGGAAGGACCTTTGGAACCGTCGAAGCCTGCAACTCCGATAGCTCAGAACTAAAATATTATAGAGCAAGGTGAATAGGTTTTTGGGTTTGCGAGGCTTATCGCATCGCAAGACCGAAGCAAGAAGAGCCAAGCCTTTAGAATGTTGGAGTCACTAATTATGATTTTAGATAACACTACGTGTTATCGCATCCGAGAAAGGAGCATTGGAAGGGCCGATAGTTAACCACCGATAGTGTAATTTTTCGGAATTAACTCTAAGACGATTTATGAGGCATGATAGTGTTTTAAAGCACCGATAGTGTTATTTTGTTTCTTTGGAACAAAAGCTGCTGACTGTGTATTTTGCGTTTAAAACGCAGTTTCCTTATTTTAAAGCAACGATAGTGTATTTTTATAATTCCTATGGAATTATAGTCCCATCAGGGGAAAACAGGACTATGGTATGATTTGCCAATAACGAAGTTGGGGTGATCAAAAGGGAAACTCATGAAGCAGTCAATCTAACAATAGATTAATGATACACGAGTGGAAATAGAAGGAGGAATTTAGCGAGAGTTAGAAGAAATTATATCATGTTTCAGTTGTTTGTCCATATCGCCTGCACCGAGGCCACCAGATTCATTGCATGGTGTCACGTTTATATTGTCAAGAATGTGATTAGCTAATATAGTTAAAATAATCATGGAATTGATGGAAGGTTACGTTAGAAAGTTTAAGTTAATATGTTATAACAGTAGTTGTTAATGGTTATGTAATTTACTATTCCCTTACTAAAGTTACTCTATGTAATGATGAAGATTATGTCTAATGGTTAATGAGGAATTTGGAATAGTAATATGGATAACTACGTGTGGGTAAATTATGTAAAAAATATTCTAACTCCACACATTTTCGTGCGAGGTTATAGGGGAATGTTACACAATGGATATCTGACACTTCCGTGTAAACAGAAAACACCCCACACTCAAGATATTATGCAAAAAATGCAGATATGTTTTGGGAGCATCTTGGTTTGGGTGTACCTTTATTGGGGAAGTGTCCACGATACCTTAATGGAGTAAGCTATTTATAGTAAAGGGATATGTATTTTTAAAATTGTTCATAATATAATAGTGGAGTAGATTTTATTTTGTGTTTTTATGGGGTTGGGGCGAAGCTAGTGGGAAGTTCAATATTTTTTTTCTTATATTTTTATGGTTACAAATTTTACAAGTATATAATAAAATTTTACATGATATCATGGTTTAAATATAATAAAGATAATGAAAGTTTATCAAAATTTTAAATTAGTTTTCCTTTTAATATATCTATATATATATATATATAAACATTTATTTCATATAGTGTTTGATTTTTATAATTAAATTTAAAATAAATACTCCACAATTAAACAATAATAAACAATAACAACAATAATAAAGTTCTATAAGTAACATATGTTACTTTTCATATATTTAATTTGAGGTAGGAGGAATCTAATCGTAGAGCCTTATTTTCACTTCTAAATTATTTTCCTTGGTTGGAGAAAGACTAGTCGGAGCCGATGTTTATTAAAGAATCCTCTATCACAATAAAATACCATTATCAAGATGGTATCAAACAAGATTGTATCAAGCTCTGTATAGATCAATTCTATACTATTAAATAGAAAATTGATTTGACCATCATTAAAACACTATCTACAAAAATATGGAGGCTTATTTATTCAACATCTCTTCTAGATCACCCTATTATTAGTCCCTTCCATCTGGGAATGGCTAGGGACTATAGTAATCGATTTGCGATGTTATTACATTAATTTACCTATTTTTTATTAGTCACTACCACTTATAAACCAAAGTTTTCAGAGGCATATAGTTTTACTATTTTATATAAACCAAAGTTTCTAGAGGCATATAGTTTTGCCATCTTATTTGGCCTCTTCCCGAGGTAGAGAGGCAAAAACCATATGTTATGTGTACTTATTTCGGAAATTTGAAACTAATGAAAATATAATGGAAACTAATGCTAGCATTAGTTTCATAGTTTAACAGATATTAAATGCTATAGTGGTAAGCAAGTTCCCATGTTCTAGTTTCTCTTGTGCATTGAACTTGCCATGTGGTGCAACAGCTGCCAGCTTTGACAATTCGACAACAAGACCGGTGATGCATGAAGCGGAAGTTCGACAATTCAATAACAAGACCACTTCCCACATGCTGGAAGTTGATGGCTGGCCTCTTCTGCCATGCCTGGAAGTGGAAGTTGATTTTCTGTCTATTTTCCTTTTGCTGCATCCGCCATGCCTGGAAGTTGATTTTCTGTTGCAGGCTTCAGCTCCGCTATCTTTGTTGGGGCTGGAAGTTGATTTTCTATTGCAGGCTTCAGCTCCCCTATCTTTGTTGGGGCTTTTTGTTGCAGAGGCATTCTTTTCTTTTCTTACTGGAGGCATCGAGTTATCACAATCAAGGTATGCTTATGTGTTTTATATATAAAGGGTAAGGTTATAAGCTGAGACATATCTCCCCATCTCAACTGTAAATAAGAGTAGATAGAATAAGAGCAAGACAAACATTAATATTAATGATTCATGAAGAGTAATACCTGTCTTCATGCAACATTTTCTAGCTTTCTAGCTTCTTTCTATTTTCCTTTTCCTGCAGGAGGCAAGCTACTTCTGTCTATTTTCCTTTTGCTGTAGCAGGCATTAGCTTCGGTTCTTCCGAAGTCTGAAGAAAGCTGCTTCTTCCTGCCACCAGTCGATTATAATGTTGCAACCTTAGGTTCTTCCGAAGTCTTAAGAATGCTGCTTCTTCGGAAGAAAGTTGCTTCTTCCTGCCACCAATCGACTATAATGTTGCAACCGTTGTTGATGCTCATCAATGGAGACAGAGAGGGACCTTCCTGAAGCAAATCTCTACACATCCTTGCCACAAAACAAAGCAAAAATCAGTGTGCATCCAGAATGTATGAAAGCAATTAAATCTAGCCATATTAGGCACATAATGATACATTACCTTGCAGTGGCTCTAATGTTCAGACCTGCCGATGAAGCTACCAAACCAGAACCCAACTGCACACTGTTCGTCCCCTGCAACAGAGTAAGTTCAGCTGACATAGGCTGTATCCCTGAAGATGCTCCTAGAATGTTGGCCATTGCCAGGCCACTAGCATGTGGAGAATGTAACTGATAAAGATAGAGGCAACATTACAAAACCACAGCAGGGTTAGCCTAGTGCCAATAACTTGAACAACTCTAAACCAAACCATAAATTCATCTTTCTTTCAGCTCTGCTTCAAACTACAACAATCTATTTTGAATTGGAGACAAGAATGACGTAAGATCTTTAATAATCGTACTTCTTTTGGAGTCCTGGATTCCCTTGTCAGTAGGAGCTGGTTTGAATACAATCAACTAGGTAGGTGTTAAAGATGAGGTTCTTTCCTCTCATTGATGGCAAGCAAAAAATTCCTCGAGTGCCCTTTGCTAATCTCCTCATATTGTAGACATAAAGTGGAAGCAAAAGGACATGATCGATGCCAAGCACTACACTTGGTCCAACAAGTAAAACAAAGTTTAAGGCTGAGACACAGACTGTTCCTTATCTTGGCCTTAACCCTAGATCTATCCCTCCTTGAAACATGATAATATCCAAGGAATGATGATCTCCCTGTAAAATTCTACAAGGGTTTCTGAGACAGTCCAACAAGTAAAACAAAATGGCCTTTTCATTCCCAATTGATTTTACTCAGTGAAACACATTCATTGTTAATCTTACTGTTTCCCACCTTAGGCCATTGGAGTGCAGGAAAATTACTTAGCAAATGTGTAACTTACTTCCCTGTTCTATTGGCTGGGTTGAGTGGAATTTGTGGCGGGAATGTGCACAGCATCCTACTAACCAAGTTTAAGGCAGTGAGCATTATGTTCACCAAAGAATCTTTTAAGTTTCAAGGCGGGCATCTAGCATTAAGAAACAAGTTACAACTAAATCATAATTAACAATTACATCTGAATCAGGTGATTTTTTATTCAAACATGGATGGCATAATAATGTTGACAATGTGAACATGGAAGAACT
Source organism: Pinus tabuliformis (assembly GCA_031772625.1). Lineage (NCBI taxonomy): Eukaryota > Viridiplantae > Streptophyta > Pinopsida > Pinales > Pinaceae > Pinus > Pinus tabuliformis. Next base: position 72,965,336 of record CM062805.1, read on the forward strand.
TCTACAAGCTGGTGTTGAGACAATTCCCAGTCAACCCAACGACAAACTGATTAGGTTCTGATGGATGTGCAACAATCACAAGTGGATAGACATTGCCACTGCACATATAAATCAACACAAATCCATGGTATAATTTTTCTCTAAAATGGAAATGCCATTGAACTTTTGAAGTTTTCGATTGTGCTATGAGATAGTTAAAGCTGCTAACCTACTCAAGCCCGACTGTATATATATGGAAGATGCAATACGGCAATGTGGCTTCAAGATTTCTCAATCAAATACTCCAGCAGCACCATCGATGAAGCTAACATAGATTAGAAGGCCGTCATGGGGCGTCCACTGCCTGAAAGTGTGCTCCCTCTACCTAGTCAGTAGGCATTTACCCAGTCGGCAGACATAAAAAAAAATGGTTAAGAATGCTCCCTCTTATGCTGTAACTAAGGCACATAATAGCTCTGTAAAATGTGCCCACGTTGCTGGTTATAACTCCTATCACAAGCATACCCCATCTCCTGGTGTAGATATTGTGCTTGGTCTTCAAAAAACTGCCTCATATGCTGTTATACCTCTTCAAACAACACTCAAATACCATCTAAATTGGCTAAAGAACTACACCTACCACCTACCTTTACTTTTTCCCCCGTATTTGTAACCTCGTTTACCTTTGCTTCTGCCCCCTATCTGTAACCTCTACGGCAAGTCACCTCAATTTTTTTATTTTTTATTTTTACAAAAGCTAGCAGACATCAGGGCCTCACCCACCTCACCTAATATAGGGAATGGAAGAACAATTAATTGATGGTCTACCCTTGCTACATCTTGAACTACTCACTTTGATTCTGCACCTTCTAACATGCACCAGAAAACATAGCTCTAGAGCTACTGCTGTCAGATTGTTTGGTATACCGCTGGTACTGGATGAGATGGTGGTTTTTGGTTCAAGGTCTCCATATTGACCATGAGAAGAAGAACTGAGCAGAAGAACTGAAACTAGAACTGGTTGGTTCAATGTCTTGATATGGACCACGAGCAGAAGAACTAAAGTAAGAACTGGTTAGCTGATAGCCAAGCTAACCTTTGTTCCACCGCCTGCTACCGAGATGATTTCTTTATGCCAGAATAAAGCATTTGGTATGCATGCAGGCATGTTGGCGTTTATCATAATAAGGCATTTGGTATGCATGCAGGTTGCCATTCAACATGAGAGATACGTGGTTGTGCTTTTCACAAAATAATCATGTGGTGTAGCTACGCTAGAGCAGATACAGATGGTTGCCTTCGCTCCAATTTAGCAACTGTCCTTAGAGAGTTGAATGAATTAGGTTCTTTGACTTTGTACTGTGCCTATAACTAACAATTTCTCATCGGCACAACCTCGCGTTACTACAAGGTTGTGTCCATGCCACTTAAGAACGTCCCCCTTATTGGCCGATGTCACACATGGAATAGGGGGACGTAGCCCCAAGTGCCTTCACATATTGGGATAGTCAATGAAGAACTGACGATTGGCTATGTTCAATGGGTTTACCCCCGTCTAGATAAATAATAGTGTCCTTCTCATCGAGACTCATAGAAAACTATCCATTCTTTTTCCCTCTGTTTGAGACCAAGTTGGGTCTTGAATTCCCATTCCTCTGATAGTCGATTGGCTCACTTTCTAAGCTATATGCTGATGGAGGTTTCTATAAAGTTACTTTAGCATATACCTTTTTAACTACCATATCTTATCTCACATAACTTTTTCTCAAAAAAACTAAAATAATTTTGTAAATCATTCGTTCAAGAAATGAACTTTAAATCTAATGCTAATAGAAATGGCCCTGTTGCGTGGGAATGTGGATGTTATATGATATAATTAATAGCTATTTTTATAGTGAGAAAAAGTAGGTATTGTGTTGGGATCCAGAATATTGAATTGTTGAATAAACATAAGTAATTCAGACTAGTTGTTGTGAACCACTGAATACATTTTTTATCAAGAATTTGGCACTTTGTAGCATTGTGTTCTTTAGAGCGTTGGTGTTTGAGTTCTTGGAGATAAAATTCCACAATCAGGTTGCCACCTTGAAGACAAAAATAAAGAATGTTGTAGCTTTTGTCCCATCACCCGATGTCTGAAATAATTGTACTTTCATCAGTAGAATGCAAGGCGTTAACAATTGGTTCAATCCGAAGAAGACCGGAAATGGTGACCGGATCTCGATCTTGTTTACTGGGATCCTTGCGTGACATGCTTGGATTCAGGAAGTGGCATGCAGATGCCAAGTATAACATGGTCCCAAGTAATGTTGTCTTGCCTCATCAATCTATCTCGGGAACTAAACCTCTAAATTCCTCCCGCTTAGGACAGGGACTAGCTGCCACACAGCCAATCTTGTTTATTTATGAAAATATTTGGAATTTCTTTGGTTCAGCCATTGTTATGGTTTAACACCATATTTGCTACATATATAACATATAATACCGTACCTATGGTTTCAATCCAAAACAGTGCACTGTATCATGAATTTAATTTAATTAATTTTATTTTTCATTTAATTTGATTTGAGAAATGGGTTTTATAATTTTAATTGAATTATTAATAATAAATTTTAATTTTAATTTAATTTCTCAAATGGTTTTTAGAATTTTATTTTAATTTAGTGGTTAATAATTATTAAGTAAATGTTACATATAATATTTTAATTAATTAAAATATCAATTAATATATTAATTAAAATATTAATTTATGAATACAATATTTAATACATAATTAATATTTAATATTTAATATATTATTAATGTTTAATTATGGTGTTAATATAATATTAAGATATATACAGATTGGTATAGTCTAATTTATAGACAAAATGATTTTTCTTAAGATAAAATTTTCAGCTTAATTTTAACTAAAATTTGGGAGATTTTTAAAAACTTGAGTAAATGTTCTATTAAATTCTAGTGTCGTAAGAGTTTTTAAGGGTGTTGAATCCATATGAAAATGTATTTTAAGGAACAAACAATCACAGTTTGGCTTGACATTGTATTGTGAGATTCTGGTGAAAAAGGCTATTACATTAAGATTTAAATAACATTAATAAAAATTTAAATAACATTAATGGAAAATTAACAATATATTAATCTACAGATTTGTAATGTCTTAACTTTAAATTAACCACATTGATGAGGCACTCTGGTCTAGAATAAACGCTTGCTCGACATTGAAATCCCTTAAAATTGAAGAAGGGAAGTGCTTCAAACAAGCTCTTAAATTTGAAAAACTAAATAATAAATTGATCATTTCTCATAGTAACGTCTGACGAACAACAGTCACTCTCCAAAGTAAATTCTGCATAGATTACCTTCTTGAATTCACTCATTCCATTGAACCTAGGCCATCGCTAAACTCCCGTGATACCCTACACAACTCCTCGAGAGAACCGGCCATCACTCTGTTAATTAACATTGTTTCTCAAGAAACCACAGTCATTGTTTCTCAAGCAATAACCACAGTTGTAGTTGCTCATTCAACATTCGCAGACCATAACGACTTCACACCATCGGCGGCTGTAGGAGCAAACAACAGACATTAGATCACCTGCGAGGATGCTTCTGCAAATTCGTTTCCAGAAACAAGCTCAGGGAAGATGGTACGGTGTCATACGAAGATGAGGTTGAAAAATTTACAAATGGGTCGATGGCATCCACAGAATTTGAAATGATAAATTCTCAAAGGAACAACGTTTCAATTGAGAATGGTATAGTGATAATGAAATCAACTAGTGCTGAGAATCCATCTACCTCTCTTAGAGTGAGAAAACATATTGTGAGTCTCTCTAGCACCCAGATTGACCAAGTCACTCTAGATATATTTGAAAGAGGCTTGAATTTTTCCATTTCCCCTCGCACCATCCCCAGAGAAGACATTATTTGCAAAAATTGAGTACTAGATTAAGGATTTACCTGACAACATTAAAGAGATTGTTAGACATGATTTCTCTATCATCCTTAGAAAATCCCAACAACCCAAAAGAAACATTTCCAAACAAGAATATCTTTCTCTCAACACCTTAAACCAAAACCCTAGTATTGTGTTCCTGAAAACTGACAAAGGAGGTGCAACTATTATAATGAACACAAATTATTATAATGAAAATATGTTGGACCACCTGACCAATATCAACTACTACATTAAATTAAAAAAGAATCCCATAAAAAAGATCTCTAGGAATGTAAATAACTTGATAAAATCGAGCAAGGAACAAAACATTAAAAATATTATTGCAATCAATCCCTACACCCCTAGGATCTATGGAGCCCCTAGGATACACAAAGAAGGTATCCCCATAAGACCCATTGTCAACACCATTGAAGGTCCCACTTACCATATTGTGAAATACCTTGCTAAGAAACTTAAACCGATTGTGGGAAACACTAGTTCCTTTGCCAAAGATTCCACTCACCTCATCAATGAGATTGAATAGATAAAGCTTGACCAACATGAAATCTTGGTTAGTTTTGATGTAGAATCTCTCCATAATAAAATTCCCTTATATGAAGCCATGAAAGTTGTCCATAAAATCAAAGATCCTAACACAACTAAATTAATAGAAATTTGTCTGAAATCAACCTTTTTCAGTTTTAAAGGTGATATTTATGAACAAAGTTGCAGTATAGATATGGGATCACCTGTGTCTCCCATCATTGCCAATCTTTTTATGGAATATTTTGAAACCAAATCCATTGAATCCTCCCCATTAAAAGCTAAACTTTGGAAAATATTTGTCGATGACACTTGTATTATTTGGCTTCATGGGAAAGAAAATTAGACATTTTCCTGCAACACCATAACAGTGAATCTAATTCTATCAAGTTTAAAATGGAAGTGGAAGAGAATGCCAGCCTTCCCTTTCTTGATATCCTAATCAAAATAAACCAAGATGGCTCCATATCTCATGAGGTCTATCATAAGAAAACCCACACTTAACATTACCTACATGCCAACTCTCACCATCATCCATCTCATAAACTTGGGGTTCTCAACATTCTAGCAACTAGGGTTGTGCAGATTTCATATCATGATCATTTTGATCAAGAGAAAATGATAACAATTACCATTTTAAACATTAATAATTATTAATAATCTTTAATAGAACCTTTAAAATAAATTAGGGATTGAAATAAAAACTAAAATTAAATTATCATTAATTTATTTCATATTATTTTTAACCTATTAACTCTCCTTCCTTAGAATTTGTTAGCTTCCCTGCATTCCCATCCTAGCTCAGACCTTTATTTATTGACTCAATTGAGATCTGTCTTATTCACTCATGAATCTATCCTGATGATGAATCATAGAGGATGGTTCAAAATGTCGATTCCAACAATATGAATACGATGACTCACGAAGATAACTCTACACAAAGTATAAATCGTTGAAGCCTCAAATGAATAACATGTTAACTATGATTGACTAATATTGACATG